>SWKT01000007.1:0-600000 GCA_011058875.1 Neopestalotiopsis sp. 37M | reverse complement strand
CTTGAAGTCCCCTCCTAGGGAGGCAGAGATGGCGATGAGCTCATCGACCTTCATTTTGGAGTGTTTGCGGGTATCGATGAAGCGTCAAAAGGGTCAATGTGCAAGCTCAAAAGTGCCCAATATTTACTGCTTGTGAATTTTTGTGACTCAATGACGCCCCAGGCGCCCCGAAGCAAGACACACGCAGCTCACAGTGGCGGGGTATCCAAAAATTGTTAGAGCAGCTGAAGCGGGGTGAGTCGGGCTGCCGTCAGTTGGCCGACCAGAGGGACAATGACAGGGACTTGGTAATTAGATAAGCTGAGCTACTCCCAGTACAGACTAGTGCCCATGACATCGGAATTGGCCCGAGCTCCAGAAATTTTGAGAGCGACGGTCGAGACGGTCGAATTGGGGATATCGCGTGAAGGGAGGCAGCTTTCACTGCTCGATGTGACAGACGAGCATCATCACATTGGCTCATCATGGCCTCCACGAACCAATGTCTCGCCTCTCTGGCCAGACTCAGCATATCCGGCACTTCTAGACCGGCAGCCACATCGATACCGAAATTCCTGGCCCCGTCCATTGTCCAGGCGCGATGCGCCAGTGGACCTTCCTCCTCAATGGCGATCCGCGTTCGGGCGCAGGAAAAGGCCAAGAGGAAGAAGAAGCAAACGAAATACAAGGAGTACAAGTACGCAGTGCCGAGCAAGGAGGAGCAGTACTCTCTTTGCGATGCCATGAGGTATGGTCAGGTCGGAGACGGGAGTAGAGGTCCACAAGGTGATACTAATCCGCTGCTTAGGTACCTCCGAGCCGCAGAAGTCGGTCGCCCTCCTACATCAGTCACATACGAAGTTTCAGTGAGGATGCGAAGTGTCAAGAACGGTCCCGTCATTAGGAACCGAGTGCGATTCCCGTATCCTGTCAAGAATGACACCCGCATCGCAGTCGTTTGTGCCGAGGGCAGCTCAGCCATGGCGGATGCCCGCTCATCAGGTGCTGTTGCGTTCGGCGAGGACTCTCTGTTTGAGTTGATCAAGACTCAATCGAATGCCCTGCCATTCAACAGACTGATCTGCCACGTCGACTCGGTACAAGCCCTCAACAAGGCCGGTCTGGGAAGGATATTGGGTCCCAGGGGTCTGATGCCTTCCTTGAAGACCAATACCATCACCAAGAGTATCAAGGGTATGATGCACGAAATGGTCGGCGCCGAGCAATACAGAGAAAAGATTGGAGTCATTCGTATGCCCATTGGCAACATTCTCTTCACGCCCAAGCAACTTTCCGAGAACATCAGCGCCCTTGTATCTCAAATCAAGTCTGACCTGACGGCCCTGGTGGACAAGACCAATATCAACAAGGACTTGATCGAGGTTGTCCTTACATCCACAAACGGTCCTGGTTTCCCCTTGAACGGAGGATACTTGCCAACTGACGAAAGCCTCAACGACTCGCATCTGAGCACAACCATGTAGATTATACAACTAGCTGGATTGGCAAAATGTATCAACAATGTATAACATGTAACGTCATGCTTGTGTCGAATGCTTCATGTGTACAAATCTCACCGGCCATGTCTCTTTAAATCTAAGTGTAGTGGACCAACAGTACAGCTTTACTTCAGATTTGCGGTATTCCAGACTCAGCATGATGTCGGTTTACGATTCTACTAAAGTTACTAGGTGATTTCCTGACAGCAACAGCAACTTCATACCGCTTTATCTACTATATGACTTTACTTATATCACAAGGCTTGGTTCATCTTCATGTCACGCGACAGACTACAACAATGCTTTCACTATCATTGAGACCATTGCGTGTTCGGGAGTTGAAAGAAGGACGGTGAATAAATTGCAATCTGAGATTGGAACTAGGCAAGTATGAGTATATTGCAGAGTTGCAAGGTTTCTTGTTGGAAGACTACTTTCCGGTGACCGTTCACAAACTTCGTGGGCATATACCTACTGTGGCATGATTTTGGGGCGGCCGACTCGGGACTAGACCTCTGTAAATTACAGATCGCTTTTACACACGTTTCCACCTCTTCCGTCAAGATACTGAAAACAATCACAGCTATCACGATATCAGGCATATTATCTCATCCAAGGACAACTGTCTCAACTCGAAACTCACAAACGCTACCCCCAGTCAAGCAACCTTATCACAACGTGGGCAGATTCATCCGCACACTCTCCATCCAGTCGTGGCACTGCCGCCGCGGATACCATGCAAACATACGATAGAATAAATGCCAGCGGTCTAGAACGCGCGACATTCTTTGGAAGTCGTCTTCCTATCTGAACCCTTGAGCCGCGCATACCGGCCAAGGATAGTAATTGATTCAAGCAATAGTGGGTCGAAGCGGACATGAATAATCAGGATCACGCCGTGATCATGTCTGTCATCCCGCGTGGGTGATTGTTGACTGGCCTCGACTCGCGCCAAATATGTGGCATGCATACAAAAAGGTTCGTGGCGGCACGCTGCCGCGAACCAGCCGCCGGCAGTCACAACTCCTGATGACACTGAATTTATATCACCTGTAGTTGACGGTTCTGATCGTGGGTATAAAGAGAGGCATGCATGTGCACGATTCATTTAAGCTGTGCTGTCTTCATGCAGTCGGTTTCACCATATTTAAAATCAGTAAACTTCCTCATTCAAATACAATCGCATCACATTTACCTCAACATGCAGTTCGGGCTCATCAGCTTGGTTATGACGAGCCTGGCTCTGTCAGCAGTAGCAGCACCAGCGTAAGTGCTCTTTTAGACTTGACCATATTATCCGCTGTACAGATATCCACCTTGACATGTTCAAGTTCTAGTCTTGTCTTCCACTGGACCATAGACTGTTGAAGCGCGATGGCCACCTGATATACTTGAGGATCTCGATACTAATATTCGATCTTGCAGGGACTCGAATCACTTGGAGAGCCGCAGCGTTGTTTGTCTGGCCACTTGCGCAGTCTACTACAAGAAATGCTACTGGACTGTTGGGACATCTAAAGCATCTTGTGCGGTTTGGTACAATGCGTGCATCGAAAAATGCTAGTCTCGGCAGCCAGTAGCTAAATCTGGAGCGACTGGGCTCTCGATGGGAATTTTGAAGCTGCCCAAGAAGCTTGAAGACTCCTCGGATTTGGCGTTCATCACCGTTACTCTGGTTGTCTCTAAGATGCACCATAACATAGCTATGCCGACGGAGGGGAATATCGCAAGTTGTCAAATTCGTTCATACCTAGGATGCATGATTCCCATTGTCGGCAGACTACTAGAATAAAACAGGCAGCCCTAAAGCAAACTTAAGACTGAAATATACGAGTGCTGTACATATTGAGGTTGAATACCAGATCACGTAAACAATTTCAGACTTCTGGCCAACTTTTGGCCTAGATAAATCGTTCAGCTGATTACGTTCCAGGCTGCCAGTATGTGGCCAATAAGCGTCTTCTGAGAGCAGATCCTGAATGCGACGTAAATTGCGGCTGTGCAATAAAATAACTACACCTTCATTTAGGGAGTCTTTGGCGCAGCGAGTATTGCAAAGCAATGCCCTGGCACCCCTCAGCCTCGCCAGATTTGTCAGATGATCTTATGTTGGAGGGAGGGGCTTTGGGGTCTGAAAAGTGCGACCTGAAGTCAGCACCTCCGCATCGTCGTCTTGTGCTTTTCTCCTTCTCAAACTCCATCATGCCTGCGCGCAAGTCCAAAAAGAAGTCCAAAAAGCGTGCTTCCGAGGCCGCGAAGAGGGCGGCAAGCGCCATTTACAAACCACTCGACCCAAATCGGCGAGAGATTCGTCTTCTTACCCTTCACAATGCGACGGACCCGACGAAATCCATCTCCGTGAAGCTCAGAACAGTGCGATTCTATCCAGGAATCAAATACATCGCCCTCTCATATGTTTGGGGCGATTCTCCCGAGGGAGTGGGCATTCTCGTCAACGGCTCTCCTTCTTCAATCGGTGCCAACCTGGCATCCGCGTTAGAATGCTTCCATCAACACAACTTGTTGTGTGGGGTTCCCGACGGGAGACCCCTGCCACTCTGGGTCGATGCCATCAGTATCAATCAGAAAGACCAGCGCGAGAGATCAGATCAAGTAGCTTTCATGGGAGAGATATACAGCAATGCGACCCACGTGTTCTCTTGGTTGGGACCTCCAGACGAAAATGGCATTGATGTTGCTCTTGATTTAATACACGATATCACTGGTAAGATGGACGCCGAGTACATCTTCGACGACGACAATATTTGCGGTTCGAGGGACACTAGGACGGATTCTTCTGTCCACGATCCGAAACTTGAAGACTTTGACAGCGATGGTGATTTCTCCGATAACAATTCTCTTGGTTTCGGGTTTGACGATATCCACTGTGGGCCTGACGGATGGTTGCCGAGGAAATACACTGATCTCAAGGATGACTGCGATGAGCCTGACGAGCCCACTGTCACACGCTTTCTAGAAGAGATTGCCAGACGACCAGATCTTTGCATCAGGGATACTGAGGACGACACAGGAAATACAATATGGAACGCTGTTGAAAACTTGCTTAATTCACCATACTGGGAACGAGTGTGGGTGCAGCAGGAAATGGCGTTGGCACGAGCAACAGATCATTGTCATTTCTTCTTCTGCGGACGTTCGCATATTCGTATGCGGGACTTGGATATGTTCGTCAAGCTTGCCGATCACGTTGTGCTATCAGGACAGCGTCCATCTCGGATGGACGAAACCCTTTGGGATGAATTGCGCACAGGTCTCTTCTTTTACATGGACAGCAATCTGATTGATATTCGTAGTCTTCGGTCAGTCGAATCAAGACAAGGAGACAGGTACTACAGAGTATTTTCTATTGCTAGGAAATGCACATCTACAGACCCCAGAGACATGGTATTTGCCCTAAATGCTGTGTTGGGTCTCGGCGTGGTGCCAGACTACGAGTTACCTGTCAAAGACGTTTATCTCCAATGGTTCCACCTTGAGCTTGAAAACTTTCTCTCATACTACTCATCTCCGATGCACTTCAGTCGCTTCATCACCCGTGTTTTGGAGCATGCTAGCACTTCTATAGGAGACAACAGAGGAAACTCGCTACCATCGTGGCTACCAGATCTCAGCAAAATTGAAGTCTCATGCTTGAGAAATAAGTTCGACGAAAACATCATGGGTTACAGTATTATGCCGGAGCAGACAACATGTTTTCGAGGGGAAGTGTTGAGTATCCATGGATATATGTGTGGTACAATTCATAAACTCTACCCATTCCAGGTTGCGGGGATCCTCAGTAATTTCAACAGACTGTCGAAAATTTTCGAACATTTGGAAGGGTTCAAGAAACAACAAAAGAAAAGTCAAGTGGGCGTTACTAGAAATCCTGAGCCCATTTCGGAGAAGGCACTGATTCATGCGTTATTCCAAGGATTGGACCCAAGATACGATAATTCTCGGATGCTAGAAAACTGGTCGTTATTTTGGGACGTTCTCCGATATAGTGCCACGGAAGCACCTACACTGACTGGAGTATCCGAAATACTGCTGAATGACACCAAAGAACAAGGAAGACATGTTCCAGGGCGTCAAAGGGATGATTCACATATTTTGCAGGAATCAATTTCCGTGTCGCTTTTCACTATGATGATGGTGAACGCCACGGACCGTAGCTACAAAACTCAATTTTTAATGACAGCCAATGGATATGTCGGCCGCTGTTATGCAGCAGTCCGCGACGAGGACCAAGTTTGTATTTTGAATGGGGTGAGTTTCCCGGTTGTCCTACGGAAAGTGGAAGAGCACTGGAAGTTTGTCGGTATGTGTTATGTATATGGTATCTCGTATGTGAAACCGTCGGAAATCACACAACGAGACGGGCTGGAGGTTCAATTGTTTTCAATAAACTAGACCGTTTGTTGGGAGCAAGAGATATGATGCAATGTATTTTTGTTGGCAGTGAGCGCAGCGTGACCACAGGAAGAGATTCGATTACGACAAAGGTCAAGTATCGGAAATGATTAACAACCCTGCATCCCGAATGCTTGGCATTACAGTTTCGAAATGTAGATCGATATTTGAGAATGTTAATTACTCGAGGTTTTCTAGACCAGCTGTTGCAATACTATCCTTCAAAGTCCCGTTGAGCACCACGCCAAAAGGACCCAACTCCAGAGCACAAAAGGAGTCGTTGCCTGGCAAGGTATCCGTCTGGAAATAAGTGGCCATCTTTGTATAGGCACATGTGTTGAATGTGGCACTGAGTCCATGCTTTGAAGTCGTTAGCACCATGAATGAGTGATGAGAAATGATGTACTCACACCCATGCCGTCGACGGTAAGCACCTGAGCGTTCTTGTATTTGGGCGCAGACATTATGGAACTATTGTCAAAGTTAGTATCTAGCTTTCGATTGAAATCACTTGAGGGGCATACTTTTCAATGGGCGTGACTGGATCATAAGTGTTTGAGACAAAGAGCATAGGTGTCGCAGTGTCGCTCCCAAAGGGGCCCTGGAATATCTCCGTGGCCTTGATCGGCCACCCAAGACAGCCCAGCATGGACTTGCTCCAGACCTCTCCGATAATGCTCTGACCCTCGAGCTGCGCGAGCTGTGGTCTCAGCTCCTCTAGTGTCTTGCCGTACCAAGTATTGTTCTGATCGGAACAAAGTACGCCCAAGGTCCATTCAATGTTTGTGTTGCCGACTGGTGTAGGGTCGCCGTAGATGGCCTCCGCCGCTTGTGTCCAGGCGCTGATATTTTGTGCTGCGATGGATGCTTCGAGGCTGACCATAACGTCGGCGAATGTGGCAAAGTTTGAAATAGGTGAGTTGACTGCAGTTAGCACTCCCACTTTCAAGACTACAAGCGCAGCTTCAATATCCGTAGCATTGGACCAATTCTCAGACTGCGCTCTTTGTGGATCCAGCTGCGAGAATGATTCATTGAACCGATCAAAGATGTCTGGCGGCGTCGATCCGGTGTAGTAAGGACAGAGTGACGGGCCAGCTTCATGGCAGTATATGAAGAAGGCGGCAACGATGCCGTCCAGATGGGTGACGGACTCGGATGTGAAATTGGCCAGGTAGCCTTCCGGACTCACCACACCGTCCAGGGCCATATTTCCTACTCGCTCTGGGAACATGGAAGCAAAGGTCTGTCCAAGAAAAGTGCCGTAGCTTATTCCATAGTAGTTGAGGAGTCCCTTTGGCTTGGCCGCTCGCATGCCGTCTTTCGTCTTAGTAAAGGCATCCACAATGCTCAGCATATCTCGTGCTGTCACAGCCGTGCTCATGTGTTGACCAGCAGCTGTATCTCCGCCAATGAGGGTCTCACATTGCTGACCGACGTCTTGACCGTACTCTATCCATTGTTCAAAGAACTCGTCGTCAACTCTGGGAACTGTTCGCAAGTTCACATTGGAGTGCCCAGTAGGCGTGATGCCGTAGGAGCAGTTGGCCTGCGGCTCGCTGTAGGCCACACCTCTCGGGTCAAAGCCAACGATATCCCAGTTCGTTCCGACTATTGACTATGAAAATGGTCATTCTTGATTAGTGGAAAAGCCGAGGTTAGGGAGGTTGCTTTCACTCACTTGGATAAGGGTGCCGTTGCCAAGTGCTAGTTCTACACCAGATCCTCCTGGTCCTCCAGGGTTGACAAGTAGCATACCCTGGTATTGACCAAAGGAGGAGTTGGCCTGAGCTGGAACCTTGAGCAATGGAACCGATGCGCGCCCGAGTTCGGGGTTTTGGTAATCGAGAGGCACCTAAATGCAAGTTAGCAATTGAATAGAGTATGTGATAATATGCAGTGGACCATACATCAAGTCGGGCACAGTAGAAATTCGTATAGCAAGGGCACCAAGTGAGATTCTGAGACGGTACAATGCTGTCAAGCGAACATTTCTGTGTATAAGTTGCCAACACAACAGGTAAAAGAGCGACAGAGGCAATTGGAATCTTCATCTTGGCGGCAAATGAAAGCTGAGGATGAGGACACAGGACAAGTTGAAGACATGAAAGCAATTTGGTTATGATAATTTTCCAGACTCAAAGTACACTTTATACAAGGGCCTGATCATACTGATTCTATCATTATTTTGGTCTACAAATTCAACTAAAATTTGATAGTCTTTGGGCCACGCCCATCATTTGGCTAGTTGTAAAGCAGACTTGGTTCATGTGAGAAAACGGTAATTACACGCTCGTATGTCTACCATAGACAGTCATATTCATGGTCTCTAGACAAGCAAATTGTGTAACATATTCGAAGGATCAAAAGACAACGAAATGGCATACATGCAGAATGACGGACACTTGCTGACTCGCTGTCTCACTAGAGCCAAAACTAGAATAGGTGACTTTTAGCTGGACCGCACCCCCTGGCACTGATGAGTGTTTGTAGATCCGGCGACAGGGTCCTTACGAGCCGACCAATCATAGGACTAGTTCTAGAAGCTTAAAAGTGAAATCCCGGGCACTTTCTCAGGTACGCAGGCATCCAAATTTAGTACCTTGTCTTGACGTTGTCCCGCTGCCGACTTCATGGTCAGATTACCATGGGGTTGGATCGATTGTCGTATTCCGAATCTTCAATCTTGAACACAGCCTCCTCCAGCAAGCGCCAAGGCACAAATGCAAGATCGTGGTGACGAATCTCTCGCAAGGGGTCAACGTGTTGCAACAGGCAGCAGTTTGCAGCTTATTATCACTTGACGGATCAATCGGACATATATCCAACGAGTAGATTGACTATTGCGGTATCCCAAGAATTGAGGTCAAGACTGCGAGGCTCCGAGATCAACGAAATCTCACACCGAAATACACAGAGCTAAGAGGCTGGCCAATAGTCTTACCAAGTCTTCATGGTGTTTTGCACTCTCTCAGCCATTTACCAATGCCAAAAGTCGCCAAGGGCGCGCGCAAGCGTGGATTTGCGCCAAAGACAAGAACAGGCTGCATAACATGCAAAAGTAAGGACGAATTGGCATTTGCAGATATGAAGAGGGGCAATATTCGAGAAGTACCACTGACAGTAATGGTCTAGTCAGGAGAGTGAAATGTGATGAGGCCCGCCCGGCTTGTGTCCGATGTATGTCAATATCTCCAACCTATGACATGGCCCCCACGTATGTTGGCACCGCTTTTGCTTGTATTAACGATATTATAGGTACATCTACTGGTAGAAAGTGCGACGGCTATCCCCACATCGCTACAACCGAGTCATCATCATCGTCTTCGTCGTCCCCCAACAGAACCATAGTGACTATACAGACTGGCCCCAGCGTGGAACTATTTGACAGTCCACAATCAAAGCGCTCGTTTGCCTTTTTCCGGCAACGAACATCGCCGCAGCTGTCGGGCTTTTTCAAGTCTGAATTTTGGGAAAGTCTTGTTTTCCGGGTAGCCCATCATGAATCTTCCATACGCTATGCCCTCGTGGCTCTCGGAGCAGTGCACGAAGCGTCCGAAGGGCGCCTCACGTCGCCTAGTGCCATCAAATCCTTTGCTGTAGAGCAATACAATCTCGCAATCAAGGAGCTATTGGTCCCACTAGCAAAGCGCGGACAGGGAGCCGTCGACGTGTGCCTGATTGCTTGTATCATGTTTGTGAACTTCGAGGTAAGAAGCTCTTTCTTCCTATTCGCACGCTCGTATGCGCTGACATGGACCAGAGCTTGCGGGGATGTCACACGGCAGCCATGACCCACGTGAGGTCGGGGTCCAAACTACTGCGCGAAACCGTGTACGACCAGCAGACCGGACAGTTGCGCCATTCCGTACTTGGGCCCGGAAGCCGCGCCGACTCGTATGTCTTGATGGACGTGATTGCCAGAGTATTCATCTGGCTGGACGGTGAAAGTGGCATTGTAGGTGGACTCGACCATCCTCGCACCGTCAAGGCTCTCTCTGACCAAGAACAGGCTCTCCGGGACGCCGAATACGCTCTTTACGCGAAATTCTTTTCCAACGACGCAGATGACGGTATGGATATGTTCTCTAGCATTGAAGAGGCAAGAAATATGTAAGTAGAAATGTCGTTGACACTTCATTTATTTATTACCCTGGACATTGACATGATTCAACTTCCAGGTTCGAGTATGGTGTCTGCTATTACACGTGTAGTGGAAGCCCTCAAGTGCTAGGCGACCCTTCGCAGACGACCGATGTCGTGCAGACTCACAAGGACTACTACACCAGTTTACTGTCCAGATTCACATCAAGCTTGCAGCACTTGAAGGATAGGGGAGGCTTCAGTCTCAGGGACGAACTCGCCATGAACGTTTTACATCTCAACGCGACAAGCTTTTACGCCTCTTTTCATCTCGACTATCTACCACCAGATCGTCGGGGCAGATGGCAAGACCTGATGCCCTGCTTTGAGAAAATGGTGCTACTCGGGGACATCATTGTCTCGGCCATCATAGCCGACCCTGATCTAGGCCAGACCCGGATGACCTTTTGCCCCGACATTGGGTTTGTCATACCCCTCTTCAATGTGGCCAGCCACTGCAAAGACGCGACTCTGCGCCGGCGGGCCATATCGATACTGCGGTCGGTCTCACGACAAGAGGGAATCTGGAACAGTGTTGCCTGCGCATATGCCGCCGAGCGATTGATGCAGGTAGAGGAGCAAGGCTTCGTGATAACCCCCTTGCGCAGCGAAAGCCCGTGGGAACGCGACACGCCTGCGGCCTGGCCGTTGCTCAAAATGGATATGAGGAATACTCGTCTAGAGTACATGCGGCATGATCACACTGATAAAGAACCCGTCAAGGTCGTTGAAATAATCTCCAGCTGGGAGCCTGCAGAAATGTTTTCTGGAGAAACACAATAAAAGATATTCTGACTTGTAATTACAACCCGCAATCTACGACCATCTATTGGCATAGTCGCGGCTGATTCTTCAATATTCCCACGCCACAGCGCCGCTGGCTGTTGTTGTATATACCATGACCCCGATACAACCTACTCGCTGTGACTGGTTGGTATGTACATAGACTGAATAGATGCCTAAATCGTCAGATGGGCAGACTTCAAAGTCACCAGGCTCTGTGAACAAGAAAGGCGTCCCATCCTTCGGCTTATCACGACCGAAGCTTGCGGTGATGATACCCTCTGACGCACAAGTGGAATCAACGGCGTTATAGACTAAGGCATTGTCCCAAGTAATGTAGACTAGATATGTGTGGCAAACAATCAATAAACAATCCCCTCAGCTTGCGATGAAAGACTTCGGTAACATACCTTGCTGCTGACCGGGAGCTGCAACGTCCAAGTAGACAGAAGTCGTCGACGTGACGCTGTTAGCGCCGACAAAGACGGTCGTGTTGCCGGAAAAGTTATCGCAATAGGTGCCTATATCTTGCGATGGACAGGAAGACGATGGCGCTTTGCCAACCCAAAAGGAACCGCTGTTGGCCTGGATACTGGCGCCCTCTAATCCGGCCGGCAGCTTGGTGGTAGAGCTGGACAGGCTGGCAATCGTGGCCGTCCAGGAGCCCGGAGGTGCCGGGTAAGCCGCGACTCCAACTGCCGTCGCTAGGATATGGGCGTGCAACTTCATTTTTGATACCAGTATTGACAATTGAGATTATTGCGTGTCTTGCGAGCTTCAATTTGTGTTCTCGGGTGTCTTTCAACGCCTTTATAAGACCACTTGCCGAGATTTGCCATATGTCCGTTGACAGAGCTTCATTCGGCTAAATCAACATTACCCGAGTATATCAATTTTCTTTTCTGTGCAGATGCATGCTTCCAAGCCGGAATAAGAATGCATGTTCTAGAGCGTCCAAAATACTTGCTCTTCCTGTTGCATGCGGAAAGTCGTACTGCAGGTTATCCGTGTGTCATTGTTGTACTGGCTTGCATTCAGGCACATGAGGTGAGGCCGACTGCCGTATAATCTCGTATTCTTCGTTGTATACAATACTCTTTTTAAACTTCCGTATGCCTATCTATACAAGATCACAATTTCGCATCAATGCGCGACCTACCCCTGAATTCGTTCACCAGCGCTCCGCCATCAATCACAATGGCATTGCCTGTGATGTGTGCCGCGCTCTTGCTGGCCAGAAACAGGACCAAACCAGCAAAGTCCTCGGCCTTGCCTACGCGGCCGCTTGGCTGGGCTTTTAGGAGCTGCTCCATGCCCTTTTCCAAGCCAAAGTTTGACATTCTGCTGGGAAACACGCCCGGGCAAATGGCATTGACGGTAATATGTTCCTCCATAAGTCTCGAGGCCTGAATCTTGGACAAGTGAATGACGGCAGCCTTGCTGGGCCCGTAACTAAACGCGCCCTCGCCGGGAGCGGACAAGGCACCACCCGTGCCCGTCGTGAAGCCGGCCGTGCTCGAGATGTTGATGACGCGACCGGGGGCATCGGCCGTCGCGCCCTTGGTCAGCTGCGCGTGCAGGCCGACGGTGACGTAGTAAATAGCCTTGACATTGAGGGCCATGATCTTGTCCCAGCCCGACTCGGGGAAGTCGTCGTAGCGGGCGCCCCAAGTGGCGCCCGAGTTGTTCATGAGCACCGTCAGCCGGTCCGTCCGTCTGGCGACCTCGGCGCAGAGGGCCTCGCACCCGGCCTTGTCCTTCAAGTCGGCCACGACGTACTCGGCCTTGCCCGGCCCGAGGCTGTTGAGTCGCGATGCCGTCTTTTCCAGCTCGCTCTTCTTTCGGCTGGCGATGATGACGCGCGCGCCGTTTTGCACAAAGGCTTGGGCGGCCATCTCGCCTAGGCCCGTAGCGCCTCCGGTAATAAGGACAACATGATCGCGGTAGCTGAAAAGATTCGATACAGCGAGATTCGCGGCGTCTGCAGTATGAGCCATGGTTTTGATTGGTAATGAATGGATTTCGCTATTAGTTGTCTTTTATGATAATCGGTCTTTTGGATAGAAGGATTGAAATGAATCAGCTAATTGCCATGGCTTCTCATTCGATTCTTACCCCTACTGCGGGGTTCAAAATGGACAGCCGAGGCATCAGATCAGGCTTGTCAAAGGATGCGCCATGACTGAGTTTTGGATACGAAATAGAAGAGAAATTGCAATGCGCTGGTTACAGAGTGTAAGCCTGGTGCGAATCTTACTTATTTCCATTCATCTCAGTCGCATCTTTGCGAATAGTTGCATGAAATGAGTCTCATAATTCCATGTTGCCTCTCAAAGGTGAAATGCAGGTTGAGGTTGGGATACATTGCCAGATCTTTAACATTCAAGCTTCAGTCAATCGGCGACTCGGGGATAGTATCGTATGATTAGAGAAGAGACCGACTCATTTTGACATGCACTTAGGAATACCACCTGGAATTATATGTTGACTCGCGTTTGCCCGCCGCAGACCATCAACCAGATGCCGCCGACGATGCCGCCGGGCAACCTGGTCCATTAAAGATAGTGCTTGCGGCAAGTGGAGCCCGCACGTTGTTTGGCGTCACTGGTCGTCAAGGTCACTAAGTCCATGACAGAATAGCATGGCACACACATGGCTGGCTCGGCTGGTTGGTGTGTGTGCTTCGGCGGCCTGCAGGCGTATGGCGCTCAGCGCTCAGCGTGCTGTAGCGGCCGCCGGCGACTGGCTTCAAACCCAGCGCAAATAAGCTCCGGGTCGGGATCTGCTTTTGAGCACATGCATGATGTGGTGAAGAAAAACACGATGGACCTGCCTGACCTCTGACTGATAGCATTCTTTTACATATGTGAAAGTAGAGTGGGGGTAGACAATTGCCTAAAATGCCAAGACGGTACTTCGTACTTGATATAGTATTTGGAATACAGATTACTTTTCTGGTGCCCGGCGGTCTGTGATT
Organism: Neopestalotiopsis sp. 37M; assembly: GCA_011058875.1. Lineage (NCBI taxonomy): Eukaryota > Fungi > Ascomycota > Sordariomycetes > Amphisphaeriales > Sporocadaceae > Neopestalotiopsis > Neopestalotiopsis sp. 37M. The sequence goes on along the minus strand of SWKT01000007.1, from coordinate 586,206 downwards.
CTGGACGATTCGTCATGCCATCAGTCCACCTTTTTTCCCCCAGGGCTGCGGGCGCGCCCGCAATGAGGAATCAATTTTTGGGCGATTATCGGCCCGGGATCGAGAAAGAAGGCGGACAAAGCCAAAGAGAAAGATCTGCCTTTTGATTCCCCGAGCGGCGGCTTATGTAATTTCAAGTACAATTGCGCCCTGCGAATTCTGTTGTACGTGAATGATTCCATCCCGCACCTACACTACGCGTTCCGTACCGTAGTATCTCTCGTTCTCCGTCGGATGTCACCGGTTTATGGTCGGTCGTGAATTCGGAGTGTCATCTTCTGAGTCTTACATACATGCACTACGGTAGTACAAATGACAGCATACAATAATTGTTTTAATAAGCTTTTCTTCATTTGTAGTCTACAGTAGGTGGGTGGTTTCGGCGTTGAGTATACACTATCTTCTATACTCGGCGAAGGAACAGCAAAACGACAGTTGGGGATGTTTTCACAAAGTTGCTAGACTTCCGAGAATCGCATCGGAGCATACCTAGCCTACTGGCATGCACGTTGATGGAATAGATAACGACTTGCGCCAAAAGGACAAGAGATTATGCTGGTCAGAAAAAAAAAGTTACCGACTTGGAGTAAGACACGGTACCTACTTTATGGCTTGGGGGTCTGCGTCATTGGGGGTTCAGCTCCAAATCTGCGCAGCCAATCCGAGAGCCGCCCTGAATATTTTTTTTTTCTCTTGTTGGAGGTCCAAGGGTCCTCCGCTCGCCATGAGGGGCAAAGTGAATGTTCAAAAATATCTTTGGGGTAATTCACCTTTAGAAAGGTATAGAGTATCTTTTTTCTTACCATATAAGCATTGGAACATGCCACAAATTACATATCCCTCACCGTAGTCAGCAAAAATGGCAACTTTCGCCGTATGCGGAAAATGCCTCCCCGCGCCTACGTCGGCTTCATTCGGACTCGCCTATTGACGCTCGACGCTTGACGCTTGAATCTCCCTCGCCCCCCTCCACTACCAGCTACGTACCAGAAAAGAAGGGATACCTTGCGTTAGGCGGCGGATACCATCGCGACCAGTCGACTCCACCGGCCGAGAAACGATACGTTCGCTCCATTCCCCGATCCACCCGCTTTGCTGCCCCTCCATCAACCCCTCTGTCCAGTCAACCAGAGCTTGCTATCAGTTCCTGGTGGAAGGAGATCGAAGTCGGAGCTTGGTCGGATGGAATGAAGGCTGTTATCCACAGTACTGGCTGGCTACGTTTCGCAAGCTGTTTCGATTTGTAGCTGGCCCCGAAAATAGTGACAGAGCTATCCGCTGCGAATATAGATATCAGAGCACCTGCCTGACGTCTATCGATCTTTTCTTCTTCTTCTTTTCTTCTCTCCATTCATCAATAAGTTTCTTCATCAAACCGTCAAGATTCCGTCTCGGTCGATATCCAATCTACCACTATCACGACACCACCAGTCTAAACAACTTCAACAAACAAACATCACAATGGCTCCTCTCAAGGCTGGCGACGACTTCCCCGAGGGTGTTACCTTCACCTACATCCCCCCTGCCCCCGAGACCTCTGAGTTCTCTGCTTGCGGCATGCCCATCAAGTACAACGCCAGCAAGGGTATGTTTATATCTCCTTCGAAGACAACTCAAATCAATTCATACTAATCTGCATCCTCATTACAGAGTTCAAGAACAAGAAGGTCGTTCTCTTCGCCCTTCCCGGTGCCTTCACCCCTACCTGCTCCGCCAGCCACGTTCCCGGCTACATTGCCAAGTTCCCTGAGCTCAAGGCCAAGGGTGTCGACCAGGTCATCTGCCTGGCCTACAACGACGCCTTTGTCATGTCCGGCTGGGGCAAGGCCAACGGTGTCAAGGACGAGTCCATTGTCTTTGCCTCCGACGACGGCACTGCCTTCTCCAAGGAGCACGCCTGGGTCGAGGGTGACCGCTGCAACCGCTACGGCATGATCATTGACCACGGCAAGGTCATCTACTCTGAGCTTGAGCCCCACCTGCAGGTTAGTATTCCTTCCTATCGGCATATCTTGGGTGATTTGGTTGGTTTCAGTCCTAGCTGTTGCCATATTCCACCGCTCGATTCTCGATGCCTTCCACACCATTTCAAGACAATTACTGACCGTTTTGTGAAGGCACAAGAGGTCTCAACTTCCGAGGCAATGTTGAAGGTTCTGTAAATCTTCTCTTCGCAATGAATACGATACGATAAATACCAATATAGAGGCATGAAGAGAGAGGAGCGTGGGGGATCATAATGTTGAGGACCCGCCATCACGCATGCTAGTACCTGCCTTATCTGATACGGGCACAATGGGAAACAGCGGATGGGGGCCCTGCTTTGTCTTTTGCGGTAGAATTCCTTTTCTCTGCTTCTTTAGATCTAGATCATAGACTTAGACCTGACTTACGGCTATACGAAACTTGATGACCATACAACCATGGACTATACTCCAACACGTGACGCAACTAGTGTGGGGGGATGATCGCGCCTTCCACTTTCACAATGACCACTGCACGACCAGTCAGAATAGGTACCTAGGTACACTGAATGTCCTGAGCATGTTTTTGCAGTCATGTTTCTGAATATTCTACACCTTGCGTGACTAGATGGGTTTGCATCCATGAAATCTATGTACGTGCGACTCAAAAGACCATTGGGAAGAGTCAAAGATGAATACAGTCCTACCCAGATACTCATGCAAAGGATTGAGGATCACTTGACGTATGAGTCTTCCGGGTTGACCACAGTTTGCACAAAGGTGATTTCAGACAAACATTTGTAGCAGGTCTATATATAGACCGCTTCTCCGCAGTCAATCTTCAATGCTCAACAAATTTCTCACGGATACCCTTGACCCAGCACCACATCTCTTGTAATCGCCAAGGAATGTGCAGTGGCTTGGATGCACAGCAACTTTGTAACAAGAAGTCATGCACATATTCTTGAACACGCTGGCTTGGAATTGAGTGTCCATATTCACTGGGCTTCTATTGCGCCTTTCCAGCTTCACGTTCTTGACACACCCGATGAACCCATAAAGAATGAGTGGCATTTTCCAATGATTATGACAGGAATCGAGTACCAAGACAAAGTATCCGCCAATGAAATTGCGGAACCAGGCAGTATACTAGTTGTCAAGACAGCGACCGCGAATGACGTCGGCCCCGGTATGGAAGGCAAAAAGCTCGCATACATAAGATCGACCCTGAACAGTTTCTTTTTTCTCTTGTTTTTTTTTTTCTTTTTCCCCTTTTGGCAGACCTTCCACATCTTTTTGACATCGAGGAGTCACCCAACATCGCGGGCGGCCTGATTATCAAGGCCAGAATAGCGGAAGCAAGTTTGGCGTACGCTGACAACGCGTACAATTCTGCGTAATCCCAGTAAGAGTCTGATAATATGGACATGTCTACCACTGAACACGCTAATCTAACAGTCAACAAGAATCAGCCTTCTGTTGAGGAGCCTCAACCTGTCGCCGAGCAGGCAAGCCAGGCAGCCGAGAGATCTGAGGTAAGTCTAGGACATTTGAGAATCTGCTTTGACAGGTCATTGGCTGAACATAGGTGGAAATTGATCAGACGCGACTGGTGGAAGCCAAGCAGCCTCAACACTCAGAGAACTTTTCCGATGTAAGGACTTCTTGACTTCATGTTCCATTCCCGTTTCTAATCAGAACCAGACCAAATCCAATGTCGCTCAATCGGACATCAAGGGGAAGGCTGTGGTTTGTAGGCAGCCAGCTCGGCCGGGCCACTTCAGCCATCCAAAGACGTGGCGGTACAATCCGAGCCGCCCAGAAGATCACTGCGGCCATTGAGCGAGACATGGTTGCCCAATCAGCACGATATCGATCCTCCGGTATCTATCAGGGGCTGTTGATCAACAGAAGCCTCTCTCCGATGCCCTTGGCCCAGCAGTACGTCTACCCCCGGGAGGAGTACGGCGAGGTCTACATCGCTATGCTGTCCAAAGAAGAGCCACGACGCATGGTGATTGTGCGATTCGACAAGTCGACCGGACGACCCGTGAGGTCAGAGTCGGAGAAAGAACTGGCTGGATCGATGGAGCCTTTCGCTGCCCCTCTCCATCCAATAAGCCCAGAGACGTTGCGTCACACTGACATGTGAAAGTCCAACCGCCCTGTCGATGCTTGGACAACGGACAATCCTGCCAACGACACCAAGAAGATTTTTCTGCAGCAGTTTCAGACGATGGCACGCATTCATGGCGCTACCTGGGAAGACGGACAGCATCTGTCTCCAGCCACCCGAGAGAATAGTTAAAAAATGTTTATAATTAAAAAATAAAGAAATAGAGAAAATATTTAGAGAAAGAAATAATAAAAAAAATTAAAAGAAAGGAAATAAAAAAAAGATTAAAGAAAAAGAAAACTCAAATGGAAAACGAATAGCTATTAAAGATAAATTGGAGGAAAGATTGGGATTCCTCTTTATTAAGCTGCTCTGACGATGCTCGTACGGACTTGTGAATCGAGGAAATTGCCTGGTTCCAGTAGCCTCGAGCGATTCTGATGTCCTCTTTGCTCAAGTCTTCCGGACAGGCGATGACGTGAGCAAAGCTGCTCTCACTGGAAGCGAGTGTTGATGCCATGCCCGGGCCCAACTTGCAACCGAGAAGTATCAAGGGTTTGCTTACTCGAGGTCGTCTGACATGACGAATTCAGCGCGAGATTAGGTCTTCCTCTGAGGTATTCGTGATATTGAGCGCAGAGTTGCAGATGTGCAGATTTGTTCGGCTGTTGAAAGTTGATTAAATTGTAATATGTAGAAGAATTTTAGATACAAGAAAACAGATTTTGTTTTTGACATGAAGGAAACCTTCATGAAGTCAACTAGCTTCCTTTCTGCCTTGTAATAGATGGATTGTCAAAAACATGGTTGAAGCTCTGTACATTAACCAAAATTCGATTGTTGTCAATGTGGCCGGCAATAGTCATACCTATTGGTTGATTGTTGCACGAACAATCGACAGAGGAAAGAGCAGATTATTGCTAGGGACTTGGTGATAGTCGTTTGCATTGTTCCGAGCACCTATCGAACCCTTCGGGCTGCATTGTTGTCCGTTTATGCCCCACTTGCTAAAATCTACAAAGCCTAGTTATTCAACCATCGTGTTTGAAGCTATTTCAATCTTCTTTGCCCGCACGTCACCTCCAGTCTTCACACGTGTACGCTGTCACAATTCCGCGCCACTCATCATTGAATGCATTCGATCACGAACTCACTACAACAGTCAACATGTCGGCTCGCTTCAACTACGAGATGCAGGGCGAAGCTCTTAAATCCTACGACGATTGCAGCGAGGACCTCAAGAACCACATGCGTCGCGCCTTCAATCTTTGGGCAGCGCAGTGCGGACAGGAGGTCGAGTTGCAAACCGAGGAAGAGTTGAAGGCGTCCGTAAACGACCTTGTCTTCCGTAAATGGGACAGCAGTCAATTGCTGAAGCGTGCTCCAAAGCTCGGATCACCCAAATTCACGGATAACACAATTCGCATTGGCCGTTTCAAGAAGGTGATCCATCTACTTTCCATCAGAAGTTTCGTCGCTGACTAGAAAACAAGGACCTACCCGACCCGAAGATGGGACGCAATCCGTGGGAGATCGACGATCGGGAGGCTGCATTATTCGCGATGTTCGGTCTTGCTTCAGATTACAAGGTACCACCTGAGCGCAAAGCTGGCCAGCCTGCGCTGGTGAGAGCTCGTCTTGATGTGAGCACGTGCTCAATCATTCATGATTATGTCGACTCCAAGGGAAGATGGGTGCCTACCAGCTACATCGACTTCCGAACTCCGAACCAAAAGCCAGATAATCGCACGATTGGTGAGGCTTACAGCATGGCGGACACAACTTGGGCCAACATCTTCGACGCCTGGAACAAGGACTTGTGCGTCTACCTCTGTCGTTGCAGACTCTTCGATGCCTCGTAGGTCCTAAAAATGCACAACCAAGTGGCACATGCTGACATATTCAAGTCATCCTTCGACCCCTTGGAATCCGATCCTTGAGAGAGAGACACGCGTGTTGACCGAGGCACATTTCCTCCAGGCACCCTGCATACGCACGAGCGCAGACAAGATCAGGGCACAGCTGAAAAAAGCTCTAGACATCGTAGAAGGCAAGCCCCAGCCCGTTGGTATCTATACAGTCGGCCACTTCAGATTCAAGCAGAACAACTCGTCTTCCAACAAGGAGTAATTATACCGAGAAGCCATCTCCATATGTTGAACATGTGTTCAAGAATAATGGATGAGCTAGAGGAGGTATCAGCCATCACTGGATAGCTCACGGAAGTGAAGCATTTTGCATTCGAAAGGAAGTCGAGCATTGCCATTCTGGCGGAAGCCATGCGATATCATATCGGCGGAATCCAAGCACTTCCATTTTGGCGGAAGCCAGGTGTATTGCCACCGAATGAATGTTTTAGAAAGGGGGAATTCTGGTTTAGTTTAGATATATTAGACTGGGTCTTGTCTCCTGAAATGCGAATGGCAACATGACCACCAAATTTTCTGTCACCATGTTCAATGACCTAGCCAAGAAGACCTGTGGGCGACTAGCTCAGCATTTGATGCAGAGCATTCTCCCTATAAGTCTCATTCGTCTGCATCAGCTCTTCATGTTTGCCCCGTCCGGCAATCTTACCCTCATCCACGACAAAGATGACGTCGGCCATTTTGACAGTCTGGAGCCTGTGCGCAACAGCAATCACGGTAGTCCGCTCGGCGGCGCGCCGGAGACTAATCTGTAGCGCCCTCTCGCTCTCGGCATCGAGCGCGCTCGAGCTCTCATCCAGGAGTAGCAGCTGCGGCTTGCGGACCAGAGCCCTCGCAATGGCGATGCGCTGGCGCTGGCCGCCCGAAAAGTGCGTCCCGTTGGCGCCGCACTCGGTATCGTACCCCCGCGGCAGCGCCATGATGGTTTCGTGAATGTTGGCAATTTTGCATGCCTCTTCAATGTCCTGATCGGTCAAGTTTTGGTTCCTGCGTGCACCGAGGCCCACGTTGAAGCGGACGCTACCGTCAAAGAGCGCACAATCCTGTGGTACGAGGGATACGCCTTGACGGAACTCTATATTGTCCGACTCGGTAATGGTTCTGCCGTCGACTTCGATCCCGCCGCTCGTGGGCTCGTACAGCTTTTGTAATAGACGCAGTATTGAAGACTTTCCGCTTCCTGATGGTCCCACGAGTCCACAGAATTGTCCTGCTGTGACTTCAAAGCAGACGTCGTGCAGAACTTCAATGTCAGGTCTCCCGAGGTATGAGAAGCAGACGTCTCGGAACTTGATGACCACGCCACGACTGGAAGAGTTGATCGAGGTCCTTGAGCCAACCAGCTTTTCGTCATCCGTTCCTCCTGGAGATCCGTCAAGGTTGTCTTGTGGCGTATCCCACGACTCCTTAAAGTCCAAGATCTTGAAGATTCTGCGCGCTGCTGACCAGGCTCTCGAGATCTCCGGAATGAGGACTAACAGCTGGCCCCACATCTGCGCACCAACAAGGATCGAGACCAGTACGATGAGGAATTGTATCTGTGTATACTCGCCCTTGATGATAAGGTTGGAGCCCCACCAGTACGTAAAAGAATACAGGAAATTGCCCGTGCTGAAGCCGAGCGCAAGCCACAGATTTGACAGCGTACTGGCCTTCATGACCTCGCTATTCGGACCCTTCAATATGCGCTTGTATCGTTCAATGGTCTCTTCCTCGATGGACAGGGCGGCAATCGTCTTGATCGAGTTGACCGAGGCCACGGATATGCCAATGGCTTGGGCATAGGCATCGTCGTGCTTCTTTTCAAAGCGGGACAGGATTCGCAGCTGCATCCATCCGGCCGCGAGAAAGATGGGACAGATGGCCACGCAGACAATGGCAATCTTCCAGGCCACAATGTGCGCAACGATGATGGAGACTATTACATTCACGACGACGGCCATGCAGGTTCCCACAATAGAACCGCTCAGACTACCAAGGGCAGAGGCGTCTTTGGTGATGAGGGAGAGGAGTGTCGAGGGGTTCCGGTTCCCGGTTTCGTGCCAGGACAGAGGCTGCTTGAACAACGACTGGAACATCTTGATGCGCGTGGAACAGATCAGACTCTCCGCAACGTACCCAAAGCAGGACCAGCTGGCAAGATTGGCAGTACCCTCGGCAATGGCGAGAATGACGTACATGAGGGCGAAAAATCTGCCCTTGGAGGATATGAGCGCCGATGGTGTGCAGGGACTGGCGATGCCAATGGTGTTTCCAAAGATGATGCCCGAGGCTACGTATGTGCAGCCGACAATGAAGGCTGCCACCATTGCCAGTGTGAGCCAGAGCAAATGAGGCCGCAGTATTCGCGCCATGGTGCTGATGACGGTTCTCTTGGGTGCCTCGTCGCTGGGCGACTGTGATTGTTCAGAGTCCTCGTTTGCTTGCTTTGTCGCGGCAATCTCCTTGACAGAAGCTGAATCTGTATACAGCGTCTCAATGGTGGAGCTTTCGTATGATGCTCGGCTCTCAATAGAACCTCTGGGAGGGCGAGGCCTTGTAGTCTCGGTTGCTAGATTTTGGAGATTGACTAGTCGCGCGTATTGGCCGCCTACTGCCATGAGGTCGGCATGTTTGCCCTGTTCGATCACGGCTCCATCCTTCATGACAATAATATTGTCCGCGTTGGTAACGAGCGAGAGTCGGTGGGCAATGGTGATGACGGTCCTGCCCGTAGCCGCGCGATCGAGTGCAGCCTGGACGCGCCTTTCGCTTGCAGAGTCCAAGGCTGCCGTCGCTTCGTCTAGAATCAGAATGCTGGGATCCTTGATGAGAGCTCGAGCCAGTGCTATGCGCTGTCTCTGACCACCACTGACGAGCTTGCCTCCCTGTCCGACGATGGTGCCATAACCAAATTCTTGTCGCTGGATAAAACTGGTTACATCGGCTAGCTCTGCAGATTCTACAATGAGACGAGCAATCTTGGCAATCTCTGGACCGTACGCTTCGGACGCTGTAGAAAATGGCACTCCTTTACGGAGATCAGCAGCGAGTCGAGACAAAGAGGATCCCAAAAGTTCGGGTCGAAGTTCTTGAAGCTCGGGTTTGATGGCGCTTGACAGACCCAGAGCGATATTTTCTAGTATGGACATGTCAAACAGAGATGGCTCTTGTGGCACGAGACTGATGAAGCCACGAAGGTTGGCAACGTCGAGGTTTTGAATGGAATGGCCGGCTAGCAGTATCTGCCCCTGCAACGGATCGTATAGTCGACACAGGAGAGCGGCGACAGTCGATTTGCCACTGCCCGATAGTCCAACACAGGCGGTATGGGACTTGGCTGGGAATGAGAGATTGACGTTCTTGAGCACCTCGACATCTGGTCGCGACGGATAACGGAAAGACACATTCTGAAATTCCATCCGGGGTTCGATAGTAGGCTCCAAACACTCTCCCTTTTCCCCCGGTGCATCAATCTTGGGTTGTATCTCCATATCTTGCTTGAGTTTGACAAACGAGGTGGTGGCAGTAGCGAGAATCGGTAACAGAGGCGCGACCTGCCCAATCATGGTGCATGCTGATAGAGTTCCGCGTCAGAGAAAAAGGGGAAATCAGATTATATGGTATGCTAAAGAAGAAACTCACCATCGACAACCAGTAACACGACTGTATACACGGCTCCGACAGACACTGCTTGGCCGTTTTGTTGATAGGCCTCTGCTATGGCCTTGGTTCCCTGCCAAAAAGCCAATGCATTCGCCGTAAAGGCCAACAGGTAGAGGAAGCCAGACTGAGCACCGACGTAAATACTCTTCTTGGTGCCCCATCCCTTGGCGTTGGTCATATTCTCGGCAAACTTTTGACCAAGCGGTCTTTCCGCGCCGAAAGCATGAACGACCGCGACATGGTTGAGCGCTTCGGACGCAGTCGACGAAGCGGCGTCAATAGCATCGCCCATTTGGCTGCCATATTTCTGTGACAAATAGCTGCAGAGATAGGAACTGCCAAGCATGGTCGGGATCAAGTACGTGAGCATGGCAGTCAACTTGGTGTACTTGACAAAGCCAATGACATACGCAGTGATGAGAAATGCTATCGACGATATAAGGATGCCGACCTTTTCCGAGGTGCCGGCCTGGATAGCCTGGATGGCACCACTCAGACGTGAAGAAATCTCGCCGGCGCTGCGCAGGTCAAAGAACTCGGCATCTTGACGAAGGAGGAGGGAAAAGTATTTGGCTTGTATCCGCTGCGACAAGCGTTGGCTCGCCAGACTCCAAAAGAGGAGATAGCCATAGACGAGGAAAAAGGCACCGATACCCAAGTATACAAGTTGAAGCACCTTTGCATTGATTTCGCCGCTGTACTGCTGGCTACTGCCGCTCGAATCTGCCTCGCATGTGGCATCGTTCATATTGTCGACCAGATTACCGTAAAGGATACCCATGAGAGGAAACGGCACGCCTGCACCGACGGCGCAAAGAACTCCCAAGACCATTAGGCCATAGTCGATCCATGTTGGATTTGCGTAAAAGAGCAGTTCTAGAAAGCTAGAAAACCGCTTGGTCTTTGGAGCCTGAACAGCACGGTCAGATCAAATCCTCCTTGAGATCAAGCGAAGAGCAATGCGGCATTCAAAGGAATAATCACTTACTGCCATTTTGAGTCGAATGTCATGGACCAATGTCCCGACAATCAAAAGGCGAGAAGATGTTGTTGAAGAGCAGGTATCGTAACTCTACCTCTGATAGTTGACTATTACTCCGACTTAGAGGACAAGAGATTCCCAAGCATCTGCCCAGATTTATTCCCGAGTCAAAGCAAACCGACCTAACCTAGGCATTCTACTCCAAGGGAAACATCGGACCCTTCTCGGCGGGAGACTGGCCAGGACCCCCGGTCTTTGCAGCGGGCGGGGTTCCCTCTATGAGATCTAAAGTTTTATCAATCGCATCTTATCTCCGGGCTCCATTGGCGGAAGCGGCACCGGCATGGCAAAGGAAAAGCAGGGATTAATTTCCATGGAATTTGTTCACGTGCAGTGCTCCTCACTTTTTGCTTTTGATCCTGAACAAGACCGGCTAGAATCAATACCCCCTCATTCTGGCGTTTAATTTGATTAAAACGTCTTCGCTGACTCGGGCTTGAATTAAAACTCAATCTCCCCCGACATGGCAGTTCTTGTTGTTTAGAGATTGTTGAAATTACATCTGCTTAGAAAACAAAGCAATGTCGAGAAGTAAGGGCGGTGGGGATGCAATGCACTCATGTTGTATGACGGCGACAGTTGCTGTGAACCAATACTTGCAAGACACGAAGCCAAGACATCTGCAAGAAATCAGATAATGAGTGCGTAGGTAATGTCAATGTGTGTATCCGCATATCGACACAGTTTGTCTGTTGGTTTCTAGCAAATTTGACAGACGATACTTTCCATTCAGTTCTTGCATTAGCGAGCTGCGGCGCATCCTGCTGAACGGTCGCAGCCATAGTGCCAAAGACATGCCTACTCGCTGTCAATCTCTTAGGTCCTGTATTATATTCATGGATGCGATATCGTCATTGACAAGGCACGGAAAACTTCCCCATCGCCCAATCCTTGAAAGCTGTATATTCTCAACACTTGACTGCCTAGGTGTACAGGTTCAACTGAATTCCTATGGACTTCAATCTCTGAGAAGAGAAGTCAAGCATTGTAGGGCTTTTGAAGACATGAGGGACATAACGAGTGACACGCCAATCATCTTCACATAAGTTGTACATGAACATAGATGTTGCACACGGGAGAAATATGTTCACGACCGAGGGCAGACCGACCCACTGCACGGCGGATGTGCGAGGGCCGAGAATTTACGGACGGATGTGGGGATTGTGCTGCCCAGAATCATTTCCTCCGGCCGTCTTCGGTTTCAGTGACATACCGACAAGTTCTTTCGGCTCGACATACACGGCGCTTAGCATTTCGAAAGTGAACAGGTAATAATGTGCCACTGACTATTGAGCTAATGTACATACTTATTGTATTGGCGCGTCTTCTGGCAGTCGCGCCGCCATGTCGCGATCAACCAGCTTAGCACAATGCAGACGGCCTTGTGTCGTCCGAGGTGAGACGGCGAAAAGGTTCGTCGAGGCGCTCGCAACTGTCGAGACTCCAATCACCGCAAGATTAATTGCATTTTCGACGCCTTAAACGGATGTGTTCGCAATACTTGTCACCGACGATATCCCAGAAGTGATGATTAGATTCATGCTCCGACCATCGGGATGAGGAGATCATCAAAAGCTCATTCTGGCCCACGGAGACCGTCCAGAGTCCGCTCCTTCACATGCAACGAATGCTTTACTAGTCCGATCAGCAAGAAAATGATCCTGCTAGCTCCCTGGTCCATCTTCAACTCAGTCTTGCAAGATTCGAGGGTTGAAGAGAGACGCTTCGAGTATTGCAGCCGCGACTTGTCAAGCTTGTGCACTCGGTTGCGGACTACTAGGCGTCGCTTCAGGTCCTCAATCCATTGTGGTTCAGAGTATGTGTGAGGCCAACATTGGAAATCTGCAACAAAGCGAGAAGGGAAAACGATGTGGAGTTGCATATACCGCACATGCTTGACTCTACTCCAACAAAAATCACGATACGTCAATGCTTCACGAGAATCACTCTCGACCTTCGTCATACTGCGCCGATTCCACCGGGAACCCTACAGATGTCGCATAGTGGATTTTTCCTCTGCTCGTGGTTGTCGTGACCCTATCATTCATTCACATGGACAGCCAGTCTCAGAGCCTGACAATCTGTTGGCTCAGCATCACCTCAGCGATGGCGCCATGATCGAGCGGGACCTAGGGAAAACAGGGAAACGCTCGACTCGGATGGCCTCACTTCCTAGAGCGGCTATATCTTGCGGCGCATGCTGGGCTTTGACGATGCAGACACGGCCCGCCTCTTGTGGCCCAGGTCAGCGGAGAGCCTAAAGAGACAGTTGTTATGGGACCCTGCGGACAAGAATGAGGCGACTTCCGTCTGCGTCCGTTATTTCCTGTCCATATTTCCTAGTTTGGAATCATCAAGATCGTGCTGCCACGGTATGAAGAAGGATCTCGTCAGAATTTCTTTTCTCGGAGCTGCAAAATAAGGATGGCGCAGAGATTACCAGTTTTGGACCCGAAGAAACAGCGATATATCCACTCGAAGGAAGTTCCGACAAACATTGACAACACTGCTAATAGTAATGATCTAGATTGTTCTATACCCAGTCTTGTTACCCATTCTTTGGACAGTTTGCATGGTGGACCACTTTGATACCAATATGAACCTCATCCTGGTCCTGGCGGCCCCAAGCGATGTTGGGCTTTTTCAAGGCGTCGACATGTTTTGAAAGCCCAACGAGGAACATACGGAGAAAAGATGGCGGGACGAATGAGTGGTTTGTGGACCGGCTTATTAAGAGAGTATATGGGCGAGTATACTACGTGGCATGCTGTGGATGATTTGGAAAGTGATGTTCTTGGTGGTTAATTTTAAACGGCGGTGATGACTGTTCTATTTTCTGTCACCACGAGGAGCCACTTTACATGTAAGCGAATGACCACGTTACTTTCAGCGTCAATACCACAACTTGGGTCAAATAATTGTGTTGCTGTCCTTATTCATTCCTATAGTCAGTAAGCCGCGGCTAAAATGTGGTTGCTTTGAAAGGCGCGCTTAACAGAAGCCATTGAGTCTTGACCGACTGTTGCGACTTGCCAGCTCGTCAACATGGATCATGGGTGTAAAATACATGCAGATCATACATAATATAATGACATTCTCGAGAGCCGATGTCGGTCTAATTAGAGATAATAGCAACGACCAACAGATTACTATTTCTATGAGTGGGTTGGCTTTTATTACTGCGCAACTTGACCTATCATTACTGACATACTACTGAGACAACCAAGAGAAGTGCAATGTTGCCTCTGTTTTAGTGTTCGCCTAGCGCTGTCACAAAGGCTCAAGCGCGCTGTTGCCATCGCGATCGTAACCGTGTAAAGAGCTCTGATTTGCCATTGATGGCTGACAGGACTAGACAGAGATGGAATGAGACTAGAACAATAAGCCACCCATATTCCTTACCAACAACGTTCCAAGCTTGGGTCGAAGCGGCGTTGTTTTGGGCCTACATGTACTTGGCCCATTATCGTCTCCGCTGATAGTAGGAATATAGTTGGCCCACTCATCTAGGGTTTCAAGACCGTCAATATGGAGCCCGGGCCTGCCAACAAACTGCCTGTCCAGGTTCCAGCCTTTGAGTGTTCCGAGCTGAGGGAAACGGGGCCTTTGGGGGTTGGAACTCGGGCTGACTAAAAAGGGCGGCTGGCCATTGCCGCTGTGTCGAGGAACAGGATCATGTTCGCCTAACTTGCCTATTGTTATTGTTATTGTTATACCTGTCGTCTCAACCAGAGTGGTTGAATCTGGTCCACAAGCGAAACCGGTAATAGCATCTGACGTGCAGAATTGGAGGGATACTATGTACGTGCAAGGCTGAAAAAGGGCATGGCAATGGATACTCTAAACACGCGCTTCTTTGCCGTAGTTCGTTGGTGCACAAATCTTCAAAAAGAGCGGAGCGGCGCATGGGAGAGAGCAACAGCAGCAGATCAGAGTCACCTGCTTTCGAGTCCATGGTCCATTGCACCGTGTGTGTGGTCTTTGGTGGTGTGTGGCAGCCCTTTTTTTTTGCTTGTCTGGCTTTTTGCCCTGGCTTACCTGCTTATGTTTTCTTTGCCCGGGTGCTGCCGCCGCCCATCTGCCAATCTCCCGCCCGGTTGTGATCCTGCCGGCGGGGAACGAACAAGCCAGGCATGCCAGGAAGGAGGGCAAAGGAGGGGGGAGAAGGGGGGGGGAGATGGGCAATCCTCTGGAGGGGGGCCCTGAGCAGGGCCAGCCAACCTTGTCCTATAGGGCTCATTAAGAGCTCACGATTGGTTGTGGATGGACACGTCGAAATGGGGGTCGGCTCAGGGCGGCGATTGGTCGTGAATGCGTTGGCACATGCATCGGGTCATAGAAGCGTGTTGCCAGTGGATTGGCTGAAGACGACATGTCAGGCGCAGCCCGGGCAAAAGCTGGCGCCAGTCTAAGACCAAAGACCCCCCCGGAGTATGTACGAAGTAGTTATTTTTCTCAACCCCAGCACCATGCCCGCCTGTTGTATGGGATGAGCAAGCAGCAGCTGTGCAGCCTGTGTGTGCAGGTCGGTAGGCGACATGTACCTACATTGCATCTGGAATGCATATGTGTAACTCGTAAGTAGGTACAATCACAAGATGGATAGGGAGAAGAAGGAGGAGTTCTTTGGTTAGCCGAGATGGAAATAGAGAAAAGGACGAAAAAGGCGGGCTTGCAAGAGAGGCATGAGGACACACAAGAAAGAAAAAACAAGAGGGAAAAGGAAACTGATGCATATCTGCCAATGCAAGGCCAGCGCACTGATCTGACCTGAGTTCTTGTTCCGCTGCCAGCTTTTCATAGGTGCAACATATGAGACAACGGAGCCCTCTGGCATATGACTTGCAGCGACCGCGCGCGCGCACAAGACGATGCTCACTCGCCGACCGGTAATCGTAACAAGGCCGACCGAGTACATTCGAGTCTAGGTAATATGAGAGGAAAACACATACATACATCAACAAATTATACATCAAACACCGAAAAAAATCGCGCCCCTTCATTGGCCTGATAAGCATCGTGAATGGTCCCTCAATATGTATTGCACCTCCCCATATTGAAAATGCAATCGTCATTTGTGCTGTCGCTGCAGCCAGCCGATTTTGCCAGGACAGTGAGTGGCATGGACACACAGCATGCGTGATAGATATAGAGCATGATGCATGGTACCCTTTAGAGATTCAGCAGTAAACAAGTACAGTATGTAGCAGCTATGTGAGCACGGAACGAGCTCGGAAGGACACAGCAGGAAGTCGGACAAGTAGTAGGGTAACGTGGCCAAATGCTAATACACCTACAACCAACAGCTCACAGAAGAATCGTCGGTGAAGCTTGATACGTAACCCTAGCAGTGACTAAAGTATTGGTCGGGTTGGAGGAGGAGGCTGATCAACAAGTTCGTGTCGGTCCGTTAAAAGGCGAGTTTGGGTGGATGAAATTGCTAACAAAGTGGATGATTGGGCGAGATTTCCCATTGCTACCAACCAACCTTAACCTACACAACCATATTCTTGTATATCATTCGAGCTTATTTGTTTCTTCAACACCTGCCATTGTCGCAGACACGAGAACAAGCATGGAGAAACGCGATGACCAAATTAATATAGTCAGTATATAAGAATAAACAAAAAATCAAATTCAATGTAGCACAAATCCTCGGTCAGGTACACGCACAAAGTTGACAGACAGCACATGTGAACCGATCACAAGAAAAAAAAAAATAACTCGAGTTCCTCATTGTTTGCCGTGATGGAGGTTGGCGGAGAGCCGCTGTCATGGTAAAATACATAGTAACACTAGTACAGAACCTCAGTACACCAGTAAAGGCTCGTGGCTGGGCTGTTGCGTCCCGCCTGTCAAGGACCTTCTCAAGGCCCCCCCTTGGCCCCAGGCCCCATCGGGCATGGCCGGAGCCAGTGCATTATTACCCCACGGCGGCCAAGGTCAAACCCGCCATCCCTCCAATCCATCAATCCATCCATCCAAGCCATCCAAGCAAGCATCCTGCCTGCCTGCCAGCTCGAGCCCGCTGCTGTGCTGGACAACGTGACAGGGTTGACCGCAGCAGCACGAGGGACTGGAACTGTTGAGTGGCACAATCAATCAATACCTACCTACCTTACCTACCACGAATACATACATTTACTTTTACCGTACATTTGCCTACCTACCTACCGATGCCCTGGACCTGACCTGCCCTGACCTTTACATCGGTTGACTTGACAGCTGGTTCATGATTTGTTTTTGTTGTGTTGCCTCTCTCCAACCTTCTCTTTCCACTCAGTTTTTGTGTCGTCGTATATTTCTTCCAGTCCAATTTCCTTTCGAGTATAGATCTCTTGCGACCTCGTGACCGGAGTATATCGAACTAGGGTTGCTATCTACCGTACATACGTTCTGCTACCAACTGCGCACCACCTCTGTCCAACTACCAGCGACATCACCTCTAGATACCCTTCCACCTCTTTGCGCCAACCCTCGAATGCGACCGAGCTTGCCCAGCAGCAGCGACGACTCTTGAAAACACGGCCTGTCAATCACCATATGCCTGTGTAGAACTGCACCACCGTAGCCCAACTAGCACCAGCTGCTAGTCGTGCTTGGGTGATCGTGCGCCCTTGACCTCGATACCACATGGCCCATCATGATTTCCATGCAACGATCTCTCTCCTCGCCTGTGCGGATACATTCTTCGCCTCGTATGTCGATTGCCATGGTTTGACCAGAATCTCGTGTTCAAGAATAATTGACTGACATTGTTCCTCTCTTGCTGCAGCTCTTTCTCCGTCCACGACCGAACGCTCAAGGTCTCCAACACCTTCTCCTCTGAGCCGTCGTCATGACCCCTCTCGACCTCGTCGCTTACGCTCTAGAAGCCCCAGCGAAGGCCCTCTGCCCGAGCCCTTGCTCAAGCCCGGAATCTCGTTCCCATTGCGGAGAAGTCTGGATAGCGAAAGGTACGGACATGGCGTACTTGGCCACCGTAGAAGCGCGAGTGCGCAAAAGAAGCC
Organism: Neopestalotiopsis sp. 37M; assembly: GCA_011058875.1. Classification (NCBI taxonomy): domain Eukaryota; kingdom Fungi; phylum Ascomycota; class Sordariomycetes; order Amphisphaeriales; family Sporocadaceae; genus Neopestalotiopsis; species Neopestalotiopsis sp. 37M. Next base: position 568,462 of record SWKT01000007.1, on the reverse strand, counting down.
TGTTATAGCCCAGGGATCGTCTTCACCAGTGCAGGCTCCGGAATCAGATCCTGCTGCAGCCTCGGTCACGTCTGAAACTGCGCCGGCCTCGAGGGGAGAAGATTCCTCTACTCCCGCACCACACCCGCTTCTCGCCGACGTATCGCAATATTCGAATCCACAACTCAACTTTGAAGCCGAAGGAACCACTTTGGAGGAGCTGGCCCATCTGGTTCGGCTGTCTAAGTATCAGGAGCGCAAGCGCGCCAACACTCGGATTCGCCTTCAGCGGTCTCTTGTATCAACCGCACTTTCTGCACGCCTGACCCGCTGCGGAGAGATCACTCAGAGGAACCTGGCCGACAGCTTTCGTGGCGAGGACAAGAAGGCATTCGCAAATCTCTTTGGCGCCATTCACGATGTGCGGAACAGCTGCGACGACACGCGCCGGTACGCTCTCTTGGAACCTGACTTGGAGTCTGTCAAACCTCCTGGCTTGGACTCTGTTGATAATTTGGATACACTGTCAAACGGGACTGGAACTAATGCCAACATTGGCTCCCTCACGCCCTTTCTTAACGATATTTCTGCCACTGCCCGGGAAGCTTTTTTGGACTTCTTGACAAAGATTCGCACTGACCCAGAGTTTCTGGCCTCGAGACTTTCCTCTCTGAGTAATGCTGAGCTTCAGGCGCTCAACACGTTCCATCAAGGATCGGAACCGGTAGAGTCGGTCTTGCCCTTCTACAACAGTCGTCCGAGTGGGCGCATTCCTCCGGGTGCCGCCGCCAAGAACTCGGCCCAGTCTCCCAATGCTGTGGAACGGCTTCTTTCCTTTCAACGCCACGATCCGCTCTCGGCCCTCATTTACACCAGCTTCGCCAACTCGGCTGGACCAGACAGTGCCGAGGACCGACGACGGAATGACATTTGGGCGAATGCTTGCGCTCGTCTCATCTCTGAAGCTAAGTTTTCCAATTCTGCCAATGAGTCAATCCTCTATTCCGTCCTTGACGTTTGGTCTGCCTTGCGCGACTGGTCTGGGCGCTCCAATATGGAATGGTTTCTCATGAAGATTCTGGAAGACGGCGCATTCTTGCTTGACCGTGCCGAGGATCAAAATGGCACACGCTTCAACATTTCGGAATGGACTCACAAGGACAACGTTGCCAGTGATGAATTCTACGATCGGGCAATCAATGATCTCTTTGAGGTTCTTGACGACGAAGATGCTACAGGAATCCCGGAAGGTGTCCTGGAGTTGGGCAGTGAGATTCTCAGACGCCTGAATCCCCGCTTGATCGAGAGCGTCAGGCGCTGGTTTGTTTCCAAATGGCTCTTTGGCCATTGGCTCTCGGATGTGATTGTCCATCCAGAACGACATGGAATGATGGCGGAATACCACATTACTGAATACGGTCGCCAGAAGATTCTCAAAAAGGTTGCCTCCAAGGCCAAGGATCTGGTTATTGACATGACCTGGACCAGCTCCAAAAAGCCTGTGCTTACGCCGCCAAAGGTGAAGAACCATATTGAGAACATTCTTGGACGCTTCAAGCCTGCCAGGTCCCGGGGAATTGGACGACTTTTGCCCGCCAGATCCATCACATCCTTGCGAGAAACAGCCGAGGTGCATCCATACTTGGTCATTAGTCCAGCTGATTTGCTTACCTTAGTGAATGCGCTCTTCCCCGAGCGCAGGCCTCACTCTGCACACTCTAGCAGCATTCGCTCGGGCGCACCATCTGTATCTGGGTTTTCTGCCATATCACAGCCCATTTCTTTTGGTACTTCTCGAAATAATTTTGACACTGCTTCAGTTATCAGCCTCAGTACCTCTTCCGTCACCAGCGAGGCCACGACTTCCAAGGAGCCCTTCTTTGATGATCAAATAGGCACACCTCAACGCTACTCCCCTCCAATGCTCGAAACTGGAAGTCCACAAAGGGTGAGCAACTACGAAGACGACGGGTACCGTCTGAGACTCGCCATGCATGAGATGGTCCAAGTCCTGGGCCAAGAAGTTGTATCTGGCTCCTGTCATCCATGTGCCGAACGCTGGGCTGTGCTCTTCATTTCAACAGATGGCCGTGATCTCTCACTGCAAATGACATATGATCCTGATGATGAGATTGAGGAAGAAAACTCCTCAACGACAAGCGACACAGAAGACGAGGATCTGGATGATGGACCAGAACTGGACAAGGACTATCACCAATTACGCGATTCCATTTTGAAGCTTGTCGAAGACTTTGAGATTCCAAGGGGTCTCGAGGATGATGGCGGCCAGACCACACTGAGCAACCGGGCCACTGGCCTGAAAAAGTACAAATCTAGGAGCAGAATCATTATCACGGAATCTTCCATGGGCAGCAGGAACCCTTACCGCAAGGTTGAACGGGAAGGGAAGGAACGCAACTATCCCTCAAGGTCCCCATCAATCTCATATCCTGAGCAGGACGCAGGGCAAGTTGAAGATTCGCAACCCGTGTTGATCAAGATGCTCGAGGCCGCCTCTTCACAGTCTCGAGTGCAGTCAGACTTTGTCTCAGCTCACCTTTACTGGAAGACCCTGCAGCAGCTTGATAAACTTTCATCTCCATCACTCCGCAAAAATGGCTATGCCAATTTGTTGAACATCTTTTCGAGAGGCCCGAGAGACTCGATTCGGCGTTCTCATGCGGCCATTGAGGAGTACGATGCATGGCTCGTCTGGCTCAAGCAAAGCCAAGAACGTCATGAGGGACTGATCTCTTCCATGATGAAGAGCTTAAAGAGTCTGCGAGACAAGATGTGGTACATTACTGACGTACACAACTCGGCGCCCTACGAACATACACGCAGTATTTGCAGTGCCCTGAAAATCATGGGCGTGCCCAGAAGATGGGGAACATTTCAACGCACTCGAGCACAACTATCCCGCGGTCCAGCTGCGAATTACCTGTACAAGAACGAGTCTCAAATGCTCGATATACTGGCCGCGAGTGAAGAACAAGGTGGGCCGAACAAGCTCAGCGACGATCAAGCAGAAAAGACAGTGAAGTGGCTTCAGCAGATGCGCATCGAGAACATTTGCCAAGGAGAAGAACGCATTCACCGATTCTGCTGTGAAGTTGACAGCTGTGTCAGCAAACTTGTCGGCGATAACATTGTCGACGGCCCTGTACTCTGGTCAAGTGAGTTGTTTCAGCGCGATCGAAAGGCGTTGGAAGGACCTGCCAAGACCTTGAGGGAGAAGAGCAGTTTCTGGGGTGGAGATGATGCTGCCAGCATCATCAGTGACCCCGAGCGGCGCTATGCGGCGTCGTCTGCGAACCGGCCCAATTCCATTGCCAGAGATCTGAGATCAATGACCACGCACAATGTCAGCCAGATATCATTCGACTCCCGCTACAGCTTCTCCAGGGCAAGCACTGCCATGTCCGATATTCTGGACTCGCAAGACTACTTTGGGCCAGGGTCGCCAATGCATGCCATTGACTCATCCTCTACATTTTGGTCGCCCTTCCAATCTACAATGCCTTCAGCCAGCTCAGTCGTGTCACGCGCACATTCGCCCACGACTAGTATTACAAACTTTTCTGGCTCCTATTCGCACCCCTATGGCCGTCAACTGCCGTCCCATTACTCTGGTGGTCGACCTGGCACGTCTGCTTCATCGAATGAAACTGTGCATCTCCAACGCCAATCGGAAACCAAGCAACGTTTCCTGGAGGATCTGCGTCAAACCTTGACCAGTCTCCTCTTGTCCGACTTGGGCAACTATATGTTCTCTGCAGGATCCGAGACTGACGGCTGGTTTGGCGGACTCGGGCAGCAGTGTATTGAGCGTCGGCAAGCACAGGAAGCTCAAAGCCGTCAATTCGTCAGCACAAAGAATGGTCTCAAGAGCCGCGTCATTGAAAAGAAGAAGAGTTTTGGCAACCTTCGCGTGGCCGGTGAGACCGCTGCAGCCGAGTCAACTTCTGAGCAGTCTGAGACCCCAACTGTGCAGAGCCAAGATAGTGCTGCGACTACTCAGACCAGCCCACGAAAGAGCCGACGCTCACGAAGAGATGAGCCCGCCGACTTTCCTTATAAGAAGGCCTATCAGCGCCTACTGCGCATGTTTTGTGTCAACCCAAACCCTCACATCAAACTCAATGCACTTTTTGAAATGAAGCATCTGGTTGAGGCTTCCTTGGCGTCGAGCGGTCGTCGTTCCAGATGGGCCATGCGCGATCGTCTGGCACCCCCAGATGATGACGACTTTGGAGGTGCTAATGCGCTCGACCAAACAATTGACAGCGTCAGAGAGCGTAGATCGCAAGTAATCTTCTCACCAACCATGGGGCCTGCACAAGCACGCTCATCCGGCAACCCCGAGACCCGTTCGATCGTGTCTATAGCACCAGTCAACACTGACGCCGTCGCCATTGTACTAGAGTCCCTCTTCAAGGACCCCAGCGTGCGACCCAAGACGCTCTTCCGTGATCTACAATACATTGCATCCTTTGTCTCTGCCGATACCCTCGACAGGTCAGAAAAGGGCAAGGCCTTTTTCGACACGAGTCTTGCTGCGCTAGCGCTGAAGCAAGAGGTCTGCCGCACAATGGTAGAGGTTGCAGATGAGGTAATTAAGATGGAGCAGCAGTCCAGGAAACCTGCGTCCACCAGCAGTGACGGTTCAGACACTGCAAGATCACCGCTGCCCTACTCATTGGCAGATGTAGCCAAGATGTTGACCATTACGGCTAAAGAAGGTTCACACCCTGCGCAGCGAGAATTTGGTCTGTTCAACCTGAGTAACCCTGAACTTGTGGAGAGGACTATTATGCCGCTTTCCAAACCTCGTGATGTATTCAAACAATCTCTCATGGAGAAGTTTGGCGCCAAGCCAGGAGGCAGCGCAAGACATCCCGTAGACCGTATCCGAGCACTGGGGTCTTCAGGTTCCACCGCATCGGATGGCAACAAGGGCGTCGATGTCAAGAATGACCCAGCACTGCATTGTGTCGCGTTCCACTGGTTTGGTGTTGCAGCTGAAGGCGGCGACAAGATTGCCAAACAGTTTCTTGAGCAAAACGAGATCAACCGGCTGGACTAGAGGGGTCTTGTCCAATTTCACTTTTTTCCCATTCTTGAGCATATTTTGTTACTAATCTTTTTTTTTTCTTCTCTTTCAAGTCATCTTTTTTCATGTCTTCCTGTCAAGGTCATGTTTACATATATACCCCTATATATAGCGCATTTTGATATTGGTTTTGATTTTTTAGAAAACCAATCAGCATAGTCCAGCTCTGGGCAGACATACAGTCATGGTTTTATGACTGCTGGAAGGGCGTAGTGAAATTCAATTATTTTGCAAATCTGTCCGTTCTGCTGAATCGTACCCCAAGACAAGACATTCTCTTTAATGCCTGATGTTCTTTCAATCAAGCACTGCACCATGAGCGTAGTAGAGCCGCGTATCTGCTTATTTCAGGCCGAGATGTCTGTCCCGGTCGCTTGAATGCAAATTGCAAGAACGTGGACCAAACTCTTGGGGTTTTCACTCCATACTCTAAGAAGGCAGCTTGACCTGACACTAAAGGTGCCCGTCTGAAACTCCGAACATTGTAAAGTCGCGGACCTGTCTTGACTTACAAGTGTTGATATGAGCGCTTTGTGTGGGTTGGGGGAGGGTCCGGCTCCACAGTCGCCTCAGCCGAGCCTAAGATTGCAGTGAAGATGCGTGTGTGTGTTGTTCGTCCTATTGTCAAGCTAATGCTCATCGCCTTCGCCAGGGCTAAAATCGCAGTGAAATGCAGTCTGTTTTTTGGGCAACAAATGAAAATTCATCCCCGAGAAGTCCCATACCAGGATTCTTGAGCCAATGGGACTGGCTGAACTCACGAGGAGCGTATATTGCTGGTTTTCCATACCACAAGAACGCCCTTGCTCCTGCCTCCATTTGAAAACCTAGCTAATATTTTTGGCACTATGTATGTATATGAGCAATGGAAAGAGCGATGTTCGAGTGCGCACATTGCTAGAATGTGTGCAGGGAAAAGAGGAAGGTGGACAATATTACCTGATGATGCTATTGATGGCTTTTGACTTCTGTTGAACGGCTGCAACTGTGAACACAGTCATTGCCCAATTCCCAAGTTATCCTTCGGACACCTCACAGAGATACACCGAGCGTCCCTTGGCTAGATTGACTCGCAGAATATCAGCAGCGGGGGTCAATAGACCTAGTCTTTCAGCCTCAACGGTGAAGAAGGAGAACTATCACGACTACGACGAATAGACTGATGGCGCCTCTTCTGCCGCCCGAGCACATGAAGCCGATGCCTCGGAACGCAATAAAGACCACGACATAGACTGTTGTCATGATCATGAGGGATACCCTGGTGAAGATGATTGGGAGTCGGACGCAGAGTTCGTGCTAAAGGAAGAGTACGACAACTATAAGAACGATGAAGGCTATGATGCCCAACAGTTGGAAGAGCTCTGTGAGTTTTCAGCATTCCTGATAGTTTCGACAAGTCACTTCACACGATTGCAGAACCACCTCCGTTCTTTTGCCTATCACGGTCGTGACTGAATGTTGAGTTAAATATTTGGATTCTCCCGGCGCCCAAGTGGTCGGCGACGAGTGTCAGCTAGATGATAACTCCGTTGAAGAAACGGAAGATCCCGTCATCGATGAGGCAGACGACCTTGAGGACGACGGCAACTCGTCCAGTGATGAGCCAATTGCTCCCATGATTGGTGCCAGCAAGGAACGCCGGAAACCAATAAACACATTGCAGCCATCCAAAGCTCGTAATAGAAAGACGCATAAAGTGCCACTCCACTCTCGACTGCTGAGAAGATGATCGATGTGATCAACCAGAAGTGTCCCATTGAAGAGCAAGATGAGAGTGTCAAGTTGTCCCGCACCAAATCCACAGCATCGGTTTCTCAGTTGGTCTCGTGGGCCAAGGACGGTACTATCGCACAATATCACCAATGGGTCTATTAATCACCACTTTCGCCACTATCCCACTTTATGGGTCAATGGCCAGGGTCCAGTAGAACCAGATCTACCAGCACTTGGATATGCGTAGCCCCTTAAGTAAACGAAATAGAATAAAGCCGAAAAAGAGTAAAAACGTATAGGATAAATTATAAAGATTTAATTGTTTTTCAAATATATCGTCGTCTTCTTATATTCAAGAAGTTTTGAGTTCACGGTATAACATAGATTTTCACCGTATTAAGTAGCTTTGCAAAGGTTTTATTCATATATATTTATTAATTTGTGTATCATATGCTCGTATCTGTGGGGTATTTCTATAAATCTCTAAATCATTCCCCCGTTACCTGATTGACGGGGATCGACATGGGAAAATTGATAAGACACCGACGTGCGCCGGTACGAGTCCTGACTGTAGGTCGGTCGTGGAGGGCTGGGCCGGCTGCTGTTGGTGCTGCTGCGGCTGCCTCCGTCGAAAGAATAAGAATGAGAAGTTGGGTGGTTGTTGGCCGTAATGGTGGTGCGGACGCTGCCCGTTTCGGTGGCCAGGGACAATTCGTACGGCGCATCCTGCGGCGCGGCGGGCTTGTCGTGGAGAGTCTTCCAACCGCTGAGGGCCGGGTGGGCAATGGCGGGGGACTTTTGCGAAATGGTAGGAGACTTTTGCAGCTTCTTGAGTTCCTTGTGTTTGCCTTGAAAGATGGAACCGCTGTGGGCTCGGGAGTGACCCCTTCGGCTGTGATGATAGGGTAGAGTATTGCTCTTAGTGACGACCAAGATCTTGAGTTTGCGAAATAGTGGTTTGAGCGTGGCTAGTGACGAGGCCATGAGACCGAGACCAATTTCGATGGTGCTCCAAATGGCCAGGTCGGTAAAGTTGTAGAGGTAGTCAGAGTCCGACAGTAGTTGTTTGGCATACGGGATGCGAACAACAGTAGCCATGGAGGCGCTGTGGTGGAATTAGTATTTCATGTTATAACAGAAATGTGTCGTCGACAACTTACATTGATCCCAAAGCCAAGACACAGGCGACGGAGATCTTGGAGCGGCGGTCCATTTTCGCATTCCAGACAATCGAAATCGGCAGCAGAGCCAAAACCCAGTCGGAAACCACGCTGATGACAAATGAGATATAGGTTGGAATTGTCGCCAAGGTCTTTCCGTTGCAGGTGCCGGTGACGGGTGAGTTTGGGTCATAGCGGTACCAGTAGAAGGACACTGGTTGGCACTGATACACCACAATAAAAGTGTAAAAGACTGTGTAGATGCCCGAGACAATGAGCAATGTCCACAGAGTGATGCACTGCCATTTCTTTCCAACGCAAAGCCGCAACAACAGCAAGCCGACGATAAATTTGACCATCATTGCAATCACAACATAGGTGACCTGTCCAGCCCACTTGTAGAAGAGTGCTACAGGTCGATGCTCAATGGGGACATCTTCGACGTGCGCGCCGAGTCCGTAGTGTACGCCAAGAAGGCAAAACGCCGAGTGTGCAGTGAAAAGAAACTGGTTGTGGGTCAATTTTCTGTATCAAGACAAGTCTATAGTCGAGGACAACGTACCAGTGTGATGATGGCCAACCAGTCTTCAGGATAAAACCGTCTAAGTAAAAATCCCATGGTATAGCATCGTAACATGACGGAAACCCAACATAACACGAGCAAAGCAATCACCACCGCCTCGAGCTGTATTCCACGATCTTCTATCATATTGTCGGTCGGTCGATCGGTCGTTTGTGTCCCCGTATTTTTAGCCAAGCGTGTATATACCCGTTCGTCTATCGTTTGGTTGTGTTGCTCTCAGGCCTTTGCCAGTTCCATCATCTTGGCAGCCCGGATGGGAGTATCAGAAATCAAAAGGTCATGATCATGAATATTTGTTGCAAATGAATTACGCAGTTGGCTGTGCCGTGTCGTGTTGCTCAAATCCTTCAGGAAGCATGGAAGCACACGAGCAGCAAAGCAACGACGGCCGTCTTTCTTTTAAACATGTTCCAACGAATTTTCATTGCACCTGGACACTCTAGAACCTGTCATATCACAAAAGAGCTCTAATACGTACAATCCCATACGACTATGCTAGTTGCGTCGTGATGATCGGGTGACTAACACAGGGTAGAGGCAGCCAACCATGAGCGGCAGTGCAGCTATCACCAGGGTGTCGGTACCCACAGTGGCGGCAAGTTAATGCGTCGCACCCCACAGACGAGGCGCTCATCCTGGTTGTGCAACGGCCATTCGTCGTGGCCCAACTAGAGCCCCCAGCAGATCGCATTGAATCGGAAAGGCGCTGGCAGGATGGCTGAGGCACGATTTTTCCCATTGGCCGATTTACAGGCCAATAGCTGTCGTTAAGCGGCCTCCCTCTTGGTGACCGTCCTTGACCGTTCCAACATCCCCCAGGGGCCCCAACAGTGGCCGAGGTTGCTTTAGGACCATGTTGGTTTAGTTCCATTCTGCTCGCCCGCAAAGTTGCCAATTATACCCAGGTCGTCGGAATATAGTGCGCATTCTGGACATCCGGAGACTAAAGCCAGGACAAAAAACTCTAGCACCTCGGGCGCTATAATAAGGGTTTCCGTAGGCCAGAATTCCCACCGCTTAACGGGTTGACGGGATAGGCCCGTGACCGCCTGGCGAGGCCTATCTTGACCATCTTAGTTCTCTTAGTTCTCTTAGGCTCCGAAGAGGGGGCCCTGGGCCCTGTGGATGGATCACCGTTGCCGCTGGCTGGGGGAAGAAAAGCTGAGAGCTGCCAACTCACACAATTCGCCTTTCGTGCCACCGGATATCAGACCAACATTCTTGATGCTCTCGTGTTGGCAAGGGGGCTGAAGAACGAGTTTTCTTCTCAACATCCCATCTTGTGCAAGCTGACAAGGAATACCGGCAGTTCAAACAACGTTGCATGCTTCTACGCCTCGGTGGATATGTAATGCGTTACCATATGCTTGGTAGAGCCGTTGAAAGATTGTCGCCCCCAACAATTCATGGATGACGACAATTGTACACAAAGGCTTGAGCGTGGAAACTGGCGATGCTCTCGATGCTTCGTCTACCTAGGTAGTTTTCTACATGGGAGATCGCTGTTCAACATGTGGCTGATTTCAGCTTGATTTCCTGTCCAAGTGGCTGGGCAATCTTTGGTGAGACTGCTCATATATTGGTAGCACATGTGCGAGAATCCCTGTATTCTGCACAACACCAGATTCAGGTCCAACGATCCAGACTATCGAGAAAAGATCATGTCGCGAAACTGTTGGCGCAAGTGCAATCTCCACAAATGTATAACAAACCTTTGACCTTATTCCAATAGTTATTCATAGGCTCACTGGTCCAATTGCGCCAAGCGTTACTTCAAGCGAATACTCGGGCAGAGAAGCACTACTGTAGGATTCCGCACTTGGCCATTTCGAGGTTTATCTAGTGTTGGTTCGACGTGCAGATGGCTCGGAAGGATGGCATCCAACTGTAAGCACTAATCCTAGTCGATGCGTCAAGCAAACTAAATGTTGGAACATGAAGAAGAAATGGCACGTTCCTGACCGTCGTCATAAAGTTTACAGGAGAACTTAATACTCCAAAGATTGATTGTACCACGCAACTTGTCCTACTCACGTTACCGAAGTTCTTCTAGTTACTCATTTTGTACCCTAACGTCATGTCTAACTCAAAGCCAGCAGTACTCTTTATTGTAAGCAACCATTTTGGACTCGGATGCATTTCTCAGACAAATTGAGTAGAGGAATGCTAACTCCAAAACCTCCAAGCACGGCGCCTATCACCCACCATCATGTTATAGCCGCCTGCTCCAAAAGCTCGAGGCCGCAGGTCTCGAAGTAGTCACGCCGCGCCTCGCCTCCCTCGGCGAGGGCAAAGTCGGCATCACGCTAGACGACGACGTGGCCGTGGTCAAGACGGCCGCCGAGCGCCTCGTGGCCGCCGGCAAGGAGGTGGTGCTGGTGGCCCACTCCTACGGCGGTTTCGTCAGCATCAACGCCGCCCAGGGCCTCGGGGTGGCGGACCGGGGGCAAGGGAAGGGCGGCATCCGGCACATTGTGTATCTGAGCGCCTGCTTCAAGGAAAAGGGCGCCACTGCCAACGAGGCGTGCAATCCAACCGTCGCTGTTCCACCCGACTTCAACGAGATCTTCCAGATTCACATGTTTGGCGAGCAGGTATGTTGATCACTGAAATCGCCGCACTCATTATATTCAGTGAAAGTAGGAGGAAAACTGACAATCCACCACAGGCCTCGGTGTCCATGAGTGACTCTGAAGCCACACGACGGTACTTTTTGCAGCCAGCCTCCAAGGAGGATATGGACGCCACGGTGGCTCAGCTGGAGCCCATGTGTCCCGACATATTCAACATCCCGTCGCCGTCGGCACCGTCGGAGCTGTCGATTCCCCAGACTTTCATCGTTTGCGGAAAAGACCACATCGTTCTCCCCGAGACCCAGGAAAAGGCCGTGGCCGATGGGGGCATGCGGGCCCTTAGACTGCCCGAGAGTGGACATGCTGGGACGTTTTTGAATTTTGCCAGTGAAGCCGCTGATGTGATTATCGACGCGGCATCTTCGTAAGAGCAGAGTAGTACTTATAGCTGCACATTGCCATTATATCGGAATGCTAGTTCAACCATTCCTGTTTAGTGATGTCGAGCCTTGTCAATGAATGGAGATGAGCGGAATGATCGAGCTGCAACCCAGAAATAGATATCGCCAAGTAAGAAAAGATAAGTCATATAGATAAGAACGTTCAATGCTTTTGACCGGACACGGGATACGCGAGTTGAGGTCGACTGATGAGGCCAGCCGCATTCGAGAATCCTAGTGATCGCTGGTAGGTGGGAAACGGCAGCTGAGCTGCTGCAATGAATGCTCTGCGAGCACCGACCATCCAATCCTCTTCTCTGATCCATATGCACCTCACTGTTCTATATATAAATAATATGTTATATTATATAGACATAACCGCCAGCTAGGTACCAGATGGTCGCCCTCGAGTTTGCCCTGTTTGCGACAAGCCATCTGCTGACCGAACGTTTCACGACCATGCTACGAAGAGGTGCCTACCATTGTACGACCACTACTGTTTCTAGATCCACGTCTGCGTTAATTTTCTTTTCCTTTTTTTTTTCTCTATATTTTTTAATAAAAAGATTTAAGATTTTAGTTTTTCTTTTTTCTGTTTCTCATTTTTAAAATATTCTACCGTTACATAAAAGTCGTACAGCTCTTGGATGGCTCCGCCCATATTCTCTGGATTGGGGCAGTCGAGGAAGTCGAGGCTCAGGAAGTCCCTGTTGGTGCACGATAGGCTCAAAAGCACAGACTCAAGTCGACCAGCCATTATAGCTGGGACCGTCGAGTCCTTGAAGGCCTCCTGAAATGTTTCCAAGGCATACAGGCGGAAACATTCTCTATCGGCTACTCGACCGGCGCGGCCCTTGTGTTGGTTGGCCGATAACTCGGAAATAGTCGAGCATTTTAGCCCATGCATTCGGACGCGGGGGTCCCAGACCATTTCTTTAACGAGACCATAGTCGTTAATGTAGATAATGTTGGGAATTGTCAAACTTATCTCGCCACATTGGTACTGAAAACGCACAATAGACCAAAGACCTGGTAATGGAGCCGCTCTCAAGACCACAGATATAGTCAGCCATCATCGGCCAGAATAGGAGAGCTATCTGTCGGGGCTCCCGGCAAATGAGCTCCTGTGTGGCTGCAGTGTAACCGTTACCCCCAGACCGGATGTTGATACCCCTCAATCACCTCTCCTCTGTACCTATGCAGATGTCATACTGCAGTGACTCTCAACTGACCATTAACAACAAACATCCTGCATTTATCCATACCCCGCGGTTTAGAGGTTAGGAGGAGTTACGGGGAAATGGCCACTCCATTTTCCTCCCCATAAATTGCACTCTTGATTGACTTGACACTATAGTTGACAGCATAATACGATTCTTGGCATTCAAATACCAAGAGACCACAAATACCCAGCCACAATGGCTTCCAATGTTCCAGCGTCTTTGAAAGAATCTGTCGAAAACTCCAAATGCGAGTATCGCAGATTGGGCAAGAGTGGTCTGAGAATATCAGTTCCCATTCTCGGCTGCATGAGCTTTGGTGATCCCAAGTCTCTACCATGGTCGCTTCCCGAAGAAAAAGTAAGTGATAGTGGTGGACTTTCTTTTTTCTCAACTCCCTCATTTATTGATAAGAGGCTGACACCGAGGGTAATCTGCTTCTAGGCCCTCCCCTTGCTGAAAGCCGCGTATGATCGCGGCCTCAACACGTGGGACACGGCCAACATGTACTCCAACGGGGTCAGCGAGGAGATTGTGGGCAAGGCGCTGCGCGAGTACCAGATCCCGCGCGAGAAAGTCGTCATCATGACAAAGTGCTACTGGGGCGTGGGCGAGCAGCCCGAGGTGCGGCACTACGCCCAGCGGGACGCGTACGAGTCCTCCAAGGACTACGTCAACCAGTTCCACCTGTCGCGCGCCGCCATCTTCAACCAGGTCGACGCCTCGCTGCGCCGCCTGGGCACCGACTACATCGACCTGCTCCAGATTCACCGCTTCGACTACGACACCCCGCTCGAGGAGACCATGAAGGCCCTCCACGATCTCGTCGAGTCGGGCAAGGTCCGTTACATCGGCGCGTCGTCCATGTGGGCCGTCAACTTTGCTCGGCTGCAGTTCACGGCCGAGAAGAATGGATGTAAGTCTCCTCATTATCTGTTACAGATCGAACGTCTAGGCTTTACTCAGGTACTTATTTCTTATAGGGACCAAATTCGTCTCCATGCAGAACCACTACAACCTCTTATACCGAGAAGAGGAGCGCGAGATGAACCGCTTCTGCAACGACACGGGCGTCGGCCTGATCCCCTGGGCCCCGCTCTGCCGCGGCCACCTGGCCCGGCCGCCGCGCGACTTTGGCAGCACGGACCGGAGCCGGCTCGAGAAGGAGGCGGCGCCGGGCTCGCACGGCACCGTCGAGCCCGACCTGACCATCATCGGGCGCGTCCAGGAGCTCGCCGAAAAGCGCGGCTGGGCCATGAGTCATGTGGCGCTCGCCTGGATCAACCAGCGCGTGTCCAGTCCCATCATCGGTTTCTCCAGCGTGGCCCGTATCGACGAGGCGATTGCGGCGCGGGGCAAGGTTTTGACCGAGGAGGAGGAGAAGTATCTGGAGGAGCTGTACAAGCCCAAGGAGATTGCTGGACACTCATGAGATTTGATATCGAGACTCAATAGCCACTGCGCCTTTTTCATAGTTGATACACATTGTGCAAAAGGGCGTGATATGATAAAGATGTCATATACATAGAATCCTACACGAAAAATGACAAACCCATACGTTTCATACATCTGAAAAGTGCCTATCAAGAACACGGGGTTTTGCCATTGCATATTTGGTCAAATTTACGTGGGCAATGATAACCTTTAATAACCTAAAGACAAGTAAAAAATCAGTGGATCAAGCTGTATTATATGGGTTGCGGAACAATCAAACAAGCATCTGTATCAGTGCACTGTTACTAAACATTGTGCATGCTGTATGCAAGAGTGTTGCCCACTGTGAGTCAGTGAACAACCATGTACATTGTTCGAGTATTGGCAAACAAGGCAGAAATGTGCCAAGGACTCGGTGCCAGAAATGTCATGCACAGGATCTCAGCCTCAGCTGTGCCGCTTACCATGCAGGCATTATATATTCATACGAGGATCCCCTTCCTCCATCCCCGTATTTCGTCTTACCTGATAAGTCAGCGTTTTATGACTGTTGCTCCTCTTTGGTGTCTACAGTGAAGACTTTCATCTGGCGGCACGGTTAGCGGCAATTGGCACAGCCCCATATCATGGCCCACCCCTTGGGCTTAGCCTGAGAGAACGAACGATTAAACTACAAGTGTTACCGAACACGGCAATGCTCTGGTGTAGATAGCCAATCATACTGCCTTGGTCCAAGTGGATGCACCTTGGATCCCGCCCCCAGAGTAATCCGTCGTCAAAAGATCGCCAGGAAGGAATTATGTTGATCATGACCCCATTAACACATGCACCTTAATCCTTCCACGTTGACTTGAGCTCTTGGCTGGCTGTGCCAATGCTAAAGCTGAGCCCGCAAGAATCCTTCTTCGTATCAGTGTGTCACATAGGAGAAAAGAAACATATTTAAAGACAGGAATGTTTGTACCCATGTCGTGCATCCTTGGCGCAACGGCACAGTAAGTCAACCATACGTCACATTAATGAGTTGATATAGATGTGGTCGGCCGCTTTTTCCCTTGCGTCTCTTCTTTTGCTTATTCTGATGATTGTAAAACCACATTTCACTTGCTTGCTGTCATTCCTTTAGCGGAAGTTTCTACTACTAGAAGCAGCTGATCATATTCACGCACTCGATTGGACCTTAAGGACGTTCTTGATCACATTGCAGCCATCACACCAAGAACACTCACAAAGGATACTTTGATTACACAGAAATAGCCACAGAAAACATGGGCCAAGCACCAGAAGCGCAACCGGCGCAGCAGTCGCCTGTTCCACAATATCACGCCGAATCAACCTCGACGCCCATCACCTCACCACAGCCAGCCCACGTAACAGCCGAGGACCACCCAGGACAAAAGCCCACCACTTATTATGCATCACCATCACAGCAACAACAACAGCCCAACGGCAACTACTTCCACAATGCCCACGCCACCGCCTACAGCGAGACAACGCCCCTACACCTCCTAGGCCCCGCGCCCGCCGCCATCGACTGCCCGTACTGCGGGCGCCGGGGCCTGACGCGCGTGGACGAGTCCGACTCGAGCATGACCATACTCGCCGGCATCGGCCTGGGCGTCATCTGCATCTGCCTGGCCTGCCTCCCCTGCTGCCTGCACTGGTTCCCCGACCACGACCACCACTGCTCGCACTGCGGCCGCCGCGTCGCCCACGTGCCGCAGAGCAGCGGCGTCGCCCAGGTCCTGGCGCCCCCTCCGCACCAGATGCAGCAGGGTTATCAGCCTACGCCGCAGCCGCAGTATCATGGTGGTGGTGGTGGGCAGCAGCAGCAGCAGCAGCAGCAACAACAGACTGGTTTGCAGACGACGGAACAGCAAAAGGAGTTGCCGCAGCTGCCACCAGCACAAGCACAATCACATCATCAGGGACAGCAGCAGCAATATCAAGAGCAACAGCGTCCGAGCACGCCGCCTCCTCAATATGTTTAGAGAGTGAAAGATATCAACTTCTTTGAAGATGCGTTGCAACATGGATATGAAAAGAAAGTGGAAAGAAGCACAAATTGGTCGCATGTATTAAAGTGACAAGGCAGATTAGGTTGCGCTGGTCAAGGCTAAATCGTACAAGTTGTGGCAATGTAGAGTAAGGAACAATGACTTTCCAATACTGTTCAACATCATAAATCAAAATGATACAAATCAATCGTGGTCGACGTGACAAGCCCATGAGATGTAATCAGCACAAAAATAAGACTGTTCAAGTAGCTCTCACGCAGTGTGTTGGAGTTATCTGCGTTCAATTGTTTCGCGACGTTCCATGGCGCGAATCGGGATCCTATATCATGACCTCTGACACTAACTGCCTTGCTATTGTTGCTGATAGACTAAAGAATACTCCGTGTCCTTGTGAATGCCTGCTCGCTCAAACGCTCGATCAGATGACCCCTGCGCAGCCAAGAACAAGGTCTGCCATGACCAACTTAGCCTCCAGCTCGCTGCTCTATAGCTTCACACCCCGACTGGTCACTTCACCTCGTCCGCCAATATTCAGCAGAACGCGACAATCAGGACAATACCATTTGGTTGTTCGAGCCGGTATTTCGGTGAGTCCCACGCATTCTAGATGGAACCACTCTTGCTTGCAATTCTGCGTAGGGTGTTTGGTCAGTATGTTGCCGTAGCGCTTACGTTTCTTATTCTTGGTGGCCGACAAGCATGAAGCAACCGCAGACTTGCGACCCGAGCGACTTGAACGGGTTTTGCTCAAGGGAATATTGTCGGAATCGGATTCAGAATCAGAGGAGTCGTCTCGTTTGCTCACATCAACGTTATCGCATTGAATCATGGTGCCAAAGCTGACGCCGTTGCAAATGCAGTATCGCGGCTCGTCAGGGTCAATGATATTGCCCTCGTCATCAACCTCAATCTCGGGTTCCTGTTCCGTTTGAGTCGGGGTTTTCTTGACACGTTGTTTCTTGCGTGGTGCTGCTGTGCGCTTTCCTATAGCGCTCGTGCTGCCAGCACCGCCCGCACCCGTGCTGACAACGCCTGGCGCTGGTCGTTTAATCCGCTTGCTAGGTTGTCTAATCTCTGGGGCTGGTGTATTTCGAGCGGTACTAGTGCGTCGAGGTCTTTCAGCCGCAAGAGTGGTTAGTGGCGGGGGCTCGACACTGCTACCTTGGCCGCGAGACGATGGTCGGCGAAGGTTCATGGATGGTTGATCAGGGGCAGGTGTGGTGACGACGGGTGTATTTTGTCGAGGTGTGCTTGGCTGTTTTGTGTTAGTTGCAGGTGGCTGTATGTTCTTCTGGGTATCCTTTCGTGTTTCCCTTCTCGTCAGAACATTAGCGGGTGGGAGAATAGGGGTAGTTGAAATCTTGGGTGGAAGTATTGGTGTAATAGCCGGTGGTTTAGTCGGCACTGTAGTAGTAGTTGTGGTAGTAGTAGTGATTGGTATGGACGTGGAAGGTGGAGGTGCCGGGCTTGAGCTTGCCGAGGGTGATGCCGTTGGCCGCTCGGGCAGTACCGTTGTCAGCTGAGTCGCTTGTACACTGGACTTGGACGCAGTCTGCGTTGGCACTTGCACTGGAGCTGAAGTTGGTCCTGGGGCTGAAGCTGGAGCTGGTGCTGGGGCCGCAACTGGGGATGCTGGGGTTGGAGTTTCGGCCGGTGCTGGAGATGGAGTCGGAGCTGGAGCCGGAGCCGGAGCCGGAGCCGGCGCTGGAGCTGGAGCTGGTGGTGAAGCCGAGGCTGGCGGCGGTTGCGATGCAACTCGGGGGGTTGCCTGAACTGTTGGCGGAACAGGAATAGGCACAGTAGTCGCGGGGGCGACCTGTACAGTTGCAGCCTGGGCAATCTGAGGCGGCGGCACAGGCGTTGCAACAGCAGGCGGAACGGAGGTCGGACGGGGCGTCAGCTGTGGCGGAGGCACCGGAGTCTCTGTCTTGGTGCGCTTAATAGGCGGCTTGACCGGCTGTACTGGCGTCGAGTCTCCATTTTCCTGACTTTCAGTCTTGACCTCGGGTACAGCAGTCTCCGTAACAGAGTCACGCTTTCGCTTCTTGGCGTGTGATTTACTGGTATTCTGGGTCGGAGCTGGTGTCGAAGCCGGGGTTTGCACAGGTGGTGGATTGGGCGCTTCGGCTGCGCTTGTCCCAACTGATGGGCTTCCTTCATGATTCCAGAGAATGCTTCCGGCCAGAGCCTTCATTCTTCTCGCCGATTCCTCTGCTTCGTCGGCCGCCTGCTTCGCCATTTGCTCTCTCTTGAGCTTCTTGGCCTCGTTGAGCTTCATGCCACGATTGCTCAACTTCACCTCTTCGGCACCAAGAGCTTCAGTCGATATCGCGCCAACTGGAGGATGCTGAGCGCCTGAGCCGTCGGTCACCAGAGTCGGCAGCGGGGCATCAAATGGTTTGCCCTCATCCTTTGCCTTCTTTTGAGCGGCCTTATAAGCCTCGACCCCTCGGCCCACCTGCTTGAGCTCCCTAGCAATCATGGTATCACTGGGGTTCCAGACTGCATTCTTCTTCATACGTTTTCTCAATTTGGCGAGTTCATATGGTGTAAGCTGAAGCCAAGGAAGATCAGGACCACCAAGAACCGCATCATCAGGCGGCGGCTTGAGCATAGCAAGGGCCGAACTCGTAGATGGGATAGGTAGTCCATCGTTGGGCGGTTGCCTCGATGGCCTTGGTGGTTTGGGGAGCTTCTGCTTGGGGTTCTTGGAGCCTTTAACAAGTTTGATCCGGGGCGCAGGCGTACCCCTTGTCGGTGACATGTACTCCTCCTCATCAGAGCTTTCCTCGCTAGACGAGGTATAGGTGTTGAAATCGACCTCATACGGGGCTAAAACTTCACCTGGGACCGTTATCCTAGGCGGCCTGCGAATTTTATTCCCGTCCTTGTCAAGAGGTAGTGCCACTTTGGGAGTCCTAGTCAGCTGTGGCGATCGTGACTGCACAGGACTCTTTTGTTCTTCCGTGGGATAATTGTCGCGCATGTGTTGGAGCTTTGCCAATATTGTCTTTGCTCTATTGACGTGCCTATTGACGTATTCCGACATTCGCTGAGCCTCGGCATGACTGGAGATTCGTGAGTGGATAGCTTGGTTGAGGTTGCGAGAAATATCGGCACGCAGCTCGGCTGGAACAGGACGTTGGTCCGCAGGGAGCGTTGGCAGCTTTTGCCATGTCTGGGTCAGCTCGTCGACCTGCGCCGAGGCATCGATGTAAGTTTGGTCGAGCTTGCCAATGAGCGTTAGGCTGCGGTTAACGTCTGCGGGCAAGTACTCGGTAAAGTCGAGATAATCGGTAACGGTGGCTTGTGCATCAGGATCTGCGCGCATGTTGAGAGCGAGGGCGCTGCTCTGTGGCAAGCCGACAGCTATAGCAGTCTTGGTGGTGGGAGAGACGGGAATGTCGTCGACAGCGTCTCCGGTGGCGCTGGCGGTGCCGTTTGCTTCTTCCACGTCCGTGGCCATTGTGTTGCGCTGAAGTATTCAGAGGGCGAAGGGCGAGGTGGCTCGCATGGTCACTAGAGTAGAGCTTCTTCAATGCAATGCAAGCCAGGAATAATTGATGCGACAATAGAAGAGGGCGGAAACCGTGATGAAAGATGTAATGTCGTTTACGCTGAACTGGAAGGCAGCGACGCGATGATTGGAAGGTCGCGTTGACTTGCGCTCGCCAAGATTCCGGTGGGGCCAAGGGACGGGATGGGTTGGGGGACGTGCCTGGCTTGTTAGGTGCTTAGGTGCTTGCTCGGAGGTTGAAGCACTAGGCTAGCTGCTAGGCAATGTCAGGTCATTGTCAGAGCTTCGAAGCGGCTAATTTACGGCAGATATTATCTAATGTAGGTACCCACAGCAGCTACACTATGTACTTGACTGACGGGGTTCATCTGAACCCGTTATAGTATTCCTTGGGCGATCATAGCATCGGTCTTGGTGCGCACGTAAGTTCAAGGGTTCGGTTCATTTTCATGGCATTACGTTTGACTTGATGAAAGGTTTTGTTTTTCGTTTGTATGGAGCTTTGACTACCGAGAAAAATCTAGTTGTAGCTAATACGCTGCTTGGGATAAATAGGTAGATGTCTCTTATCACGTATAAGGCTTGTTGATGGCCATGTATTGTTCGGTTCGCGCCAGCATCACCTCATATACTCATGTTCGACTACACATGATGCTATGCCTTTCGTTCTCGATACATATTAGAACATAAGAGGTAATTATTCAGGCTATCAGAGTTCGGAAATGTCTGCACAAAAGAAAGGAAAGATAAGGGTGTACGCCTGCCAGTAAGTACCTCTGGGATCCTGATACTCCACAGAAATGCCAACCCATCTCAAGTCAACCAAAATTGCTTAATCCTCCCTTCCGTAACGCCAAATGATTTGCGCTTCACACATGTTTGCTGCAGTCCGATTTCCTCTCGTGAAGAACCGTCAACTCGCCAACTCTTCCCTTACAGAGAGGATAGATGACGGACCACTCGAAGTGACAAGGCCTCTGGAAATTTCCACTCTACTCACTACCGACTGCACCCAAACTCAAACCAGTAATTGCCGCTGCAACAACCCAAGGGCTGGCCCACGCGACGGCTCCCAGAGGTTCGGCGCCTGCAACTGTAAGAGCAGTCTGCATGGAAGTGCTCACGCCAGTCACCAGCATCAAGGTCACGGTGCGGCGGACGACGGTCTTGGTCCTGTTGCTCCAGCCCCAAAGGTTCCATGAAACCGTCTCCTGCAGAGTCGCGTTGGCTGGGTCGAAATGCCTGGGAGGAGCTTCTGGCTCGGCTTCAGCTGGCGTGAAGATGAAGTTGGTGGCAGCGAAACCAAGCGCAAGGGTCACTGGGAGCAGATTGACATATGTCGACTCGTGGGCGGCTTGAATCGATGGCAGGCTATCGTAATGGACGATTAGAGCCGTAGGGAGGTAAGTTGCGTAGGCGGCAAAGAGTGTCACAGTGTAAATGGCACCGGACAGGAGCGTGGTCAAGATGGTAATGGGCTTGTCGGTGAGCAATTCGGCATTCGGCGCATGCTCTGGGTCACCATGGGCCCTGGAAAGGTTGCGCAGCAGTCGGAAGGGAAGATAAGTTGCGAATGTCTCGATGGCAAGCGTCAGTACCAGTGCAGAAGCTGGCACCTTGTAGAACGCATGGAGTAGGTAGAGCTGGTACAGTTGTCAGTCAAGAATTTCTCTTCGAGCTGGGCGCAAAGCGGTGGGAAAATGTATGCGCCCGCGACAAGCAACTCACCGGAGGGCCATGCGACAGCAGATTCAGAGCCGCGAGATCATAGCTATCGTAATTGCCAAACCATCCCAAGGCAAGTTCAAAGCTGTGTTTAAAGTGGCGATTAGTGTACATTCCAAGGCTTGATGCGCAGTAGTAGTGGTTGTAGCCACAAAGACTCACGTTCGCCAGCCCATGAGAGCTGCATATTCGCCCCAAGTGTCGAGACTCCGCGCATGTACAGCAATAGCCGCCTTTGTAAACGGGTACGTCGCCGAGTAACCAAGAGACGACACTGCAAGACTCAAGATGATGACCAATGGGAATTGGATCAGCGAGGGGATCTTGGACTTTTTCTCGCCAGTCTTGCTTGCAAGTGATCTTACGACGGGCGCATCGACCTGGCTGATGGAGAGAACCCTGGGCGACGAGGGCAAACTCGATTCTGAAGGCGCAGAGGCAGCCTCGATGACCCCGGCGTCGATTTTGTCCTGTCGTCGGGTACGCATCTTGGATCTGCTAGAGGCCGTCGCGTAACGAGCCGTGTGGTGTCGTGTCGTGCTGGAGGGCGAGAGACGTAGATGCGTAATGCGCAGCACCCAAGCGCTGCTGGAGTCAACTTTGTTTGTGGAAGAGCAGAAACCTAAGCAGAAGAATAAGAAGAATAAGAAAAACCCTGGCCTGAAGAGCTTGCAGGGGAATTATTAGTAGTATTGACGATGACAGTACGTAGTTCGTGGGTATGGGCAGTGGAGTTTGCGAGGTAGGGAAACCTGCGGTGGGGGGACAGTAAAAAAGCTCCTATGGATCCCTGGCCACTAAAATAGTAAACAGATGGAGCTCGGTGACGTCTTGTCAAGAGCCGCCAGATGGTCGACTGGGGAGCAGGGAGCAAAGCTTCCACACACTGACACTTGACACCTTAAAACCTTAGGCACAACAAAGTCTTGGGGGCTGTCCAAGGCAGAGAGCGAGCATATGCAATTCGACCACCTCTGCCTTTGATGACTCTTCCTTCTGAGAGTATATATGTATGACTTCTCGTAATGACTCTGGCTCTGGTCCAATACCTTTCCAGAACAAATAATCTCTTTCATCATCCAAACCGCCTTTTAGCTGTTGGGAAGCCCCATCACCATCTTCGTCCACAAGGCCCCCGCTCAGGTTACTCGCTTCCCGTTTGTTACTCGAGCTATCCCTGTGCCAACAGCCAGACAGCTCGCTTCTATTCCACGTCAAACTACAAGGTGACAAGGACCTAATCATCTAATCCCCACGCACGCGAGCAACACAATATGGGATCGTCCCGAATCTTACTATTCAGAGTATCTTCTCCAGACCAATCGACGTTACCTGTCGTTAAACTAGTCGGTTTCATTTTGACCTCTTGTGACGTTGAATTCTACCTCTGATCGACAAGATGGAGGGATTGGCCAGCATTAGAGGGACTTCTTCAAAAAGCCATGCCAGGCCGCTTTTCTCATCCAGGGTTTGAACTTGTGGCCTTTTCCATCTTGTGTGCCTGCTTTCTCACCTCTTCCTTTAAAATATGCCTTGACAACAGATCTTCCCAACGATGGCTTCGGGCCTTATTCTCTATCGAGCCCAAAATTATGGTGTGCTTTGATGTTGCTTTTCCATCCATGACAGTCTGCTTAGGCTTCTTGGCTACTTCGCCAAGTGGCGTTTGTAGGTATGGACTTGGATGTTCATGATCGAATCACAAAAAGATTTCCTTTTTCTCAAGTTCACGCAAGCAGATTATCTTCTTCATGGTTTGGCTCATCTGATTTCTCATTTGATTTCATATGATTCATACACAGGGGCAAAAGGAGCGTCTCTGTCCTCCGATTCGACCTCCTACTCTGATGCCTGACAAAAAAAGGTCCCAGACTGGGACTGAATTTAAAAATATGCTTGTTTGGGTGTTCGCTCGACGCTTCCCATCCGATCCTCACTTTAACCTCGTGGCATGTGCTCAAGTCGTCCCATTCTATGGGAGAGACAAGGTTGTCCACTCTTCGGTGCTGAGGTTTCGGCAGCGGAGCCAAACCACCACATTTACAAAGTGGTATAAGTTTGCGGTTTACAAAGGGAAAACATCAGATGGCAATGGTAGGTGTCATAACGGTCGTCTCGGGTCGTTTTGGTTGCTGCTACAATTGGCAAGCGCGTGCAGTGCGTGCCGACTCCAATGTGTGCTTATTCCTCCATACGGCCAAACACACCATCGTCGTCGTCTTCGCTGCGGACTCGGGATCGTCTGTCGTCCTCGTCATCATCCATCTCGCTGTCTTCCATCTTTACATCCTCAGTGGATGGGTATTGACCGCGCGTGAAGCTCTCGGGCATCTGGGGCGCCGAATAGCTGTTGAAGAAGCTGGTGCTAGTGAACGCAGCGTGATCAAGGTATTGTGCTGGCAGTGGGGGCACCGGTGGCGCATCGTCGGGAAGTCGGCTATCTCGAGAAGCCCCGTTGCTGTTGAAGCTGCAACTGAGAAGTTCAACCGCAGCGGCAAGATCCTTGTCTTCCTGCCCAGAGCTGCCTAGCCCGGACGACGTCGGACGGCGGTCTGCACTGCCGTGACGGTGGTGACCAAAACCAGGGCCGTTTGAGATGCTGCCAGACAGGAATCCATTCGAAGTGGCGGATTGGTATGATCGCGCAAAGGTACTGCCGTTGCTTAACCTCTTGTCGTTACGGAAATTGAAGCCACCATGGTAAGGCTCGCTTGTCGGCGGAGGGGTCGTGTCTGCCGAGCTTCGGCCATCGTGGACATCCGAGTATACAGAGGCGACTGGTGAGGGAGCCGATTCGGGGTCGCTGCCAAAATCGCGAGCAGAGTCCGGAGGGGTGGTGGCTTCCTCCTTGTCCACATTCATCTGCACCAATACCGAGGCCGCTTCGAGTAGCTGCACCTGTTGGTGTTTCGATATGAGGAGCTTGGAAGTGAGCGACCACTCGGGAGTATGTTCCCACCTAACCAGTCAAAACGTCAACAAATTGTTCTCCTCGAAACTGTCCCGGGAGGGGGGGTTATGGGAAGGGTCCGGGGCGCAACGTCCGGAAGCATCTGCGAGGCTTATGCCATCGACTATCCAGCGGCTGTAATGAGAGAGCTTGGGGGGAGTGGGGTGGGCAAGAAAATGGGCACCAACAAATGCTTGGTCAAGCAACTGCTGTGCTTGTATGTCTTTCCGCACTTGTCGCAATGAAGCTCGATACGGTTGCTCTTCTTGCCATCCTTTGTAAGAGGCTGGCCGTCACTAGCACGTCGAACGCGAGCCTTTTGCAGCCCGTCCTCGCCTTCCTCAGCAGACATGTCGTTGGAGTCATCGTCGATCGCACTGCCTTGTCCTTCGGGCTTGCTGGTCATGCCAAACTTGTGAGTCGGTAGGCTCGCAGGCGGTGATGGCAGGCTGCCAGCAATAGAGGACCGGGGAACGGCAGATTTGGATACAGCACTGGCACCGCGACGGCCGTTAATGGTCATGGGGAGGGGGGTCATCTTGTCTCCGGCTTCGGCCAATGCTGCTGCCACGGCAGCAATGTTGGCACCAGAGCTAGTTATGCTCTTGCGGCGGTGGACACGGTGGGAAGCATTGAGAGCGCCAGAGAGAGCAGAGTGCGTGTGGGAGTTGTTGCGAGAGTGGGAAGGTAAGCGGCTGGCAGCAAGGGGGTTCGTGGAGCCGGATATCGAGGTACGGTGCGTCGACAATGGCGGCCTGGTTGGAGCCGCAGACATTTCCTGTAAGAACAAGCCAATTGATCAGCAAGCTGCATCTATCGCGAGAGGAAACCAACTCGGCAGCCAGAAAGGTGAGGGAATAGATAGATACCTTTGTAGAAGCCATACCCGAGTAAGCGAAAGATAACGGGCTATTCTGTCAGGGACAGAAGAGCAGACTGGTGCGGGAATTCGCTACGCTCAAAGCAAAAGCAAGCAGGTTGAATGTTTTCAAGCAAGTCGTATAGCAAGTCGATGCGTGGTAGAGGAAAGTTTCAAACAAAAAAAGTCCAAGAACAAGGCCGTGTGGTGGTGGGCTCACTTCATGCGATTCGGTTGGTGGTGGTGTGAGAGGGTGGTGCGGGCAACGTTGGACTGGCCGATGGCCGTCGGTTGTTGTAAGTGGGCGAGGGACGAGCAATGAACGAGATCTGTAAGAGAGAGGCTGTCGTTGTATGTTTTGGATTGGAGTTGTACGTCGTTGGTATGGTGAGAGAGGAGAAGGAGGTGTTTCTTGTCAGATTGGAAAAAACAAAATAAATTATTTTTCTCAGTAGCTGTCCTGACTGAACGACTGGAACTTTAGTTTTGGGGGGGAATTTGAGGAACAAAGGCAAGGTCAAGTGGCCGGCTGCGCCTTCAGGTCCGTTCCCCCCAGACGGGTGTGGACGTTGGAGTCTGTCTGGTCTTGTCGCTGAGCCTGGGCTTTTGCCTGCCATGCCATGCCTGCCTGCCAGCCAGTGCCCAGGCAAGCACCAGCACCAGACAGAGGAAGGAGAGGGACAAGCGAAGGAGGAGGAAGCAGTAAGTGGAGTATTGGAGGGAGGGAGGGGCAGACTGAGATCAGGGGAGGGGTGTCTTGAGAACCAGCACTTGAGAGAGAGGGGGGGGCACATGGGGAACATTGATAGGTCAATACAGGTACTTCCACTACAGTACCTAAGGATCCCACATCAGCGGTACACTTTTTGGTGTCCTTTCGTGTTAGCAGCAGCTCACGCTTGCTGCAGTTCAGCGAGCCCGCCATCCAGCAGCCAGACGGAAGGCACGCAAACCTGGGCAGTGCAGGTATGTCAGAAAAGGTACATTGATCCGCTAAAGTAATTGTACCATGGTATTCAAACATTGGATGTTCTATTCCAGGTTCAAGCAAGCAAGCATCCCAAAGCAAATGTACCTCGTCTCTTCTCCTCCGATCCCCCCCACCAGGACAATTCACTCCATGTTCAGCTCTTCTACTATTTAAGGTCCGTTCTCGACACGCTCCAGGACAACGACATCAATGGAAAAAGTCTAGTCTGCCTGGGTCTGTTTGAAGCTGAAAGTGCCCCTGACTCCATCTTTTCTACTCCTTTGTGTCCCTGGTAACATTGAAGCAACACATACGGAAACAGTACAGTGTATGGAGTAGCGTCTAGTGGGTTGGTGGTAGGCAGGCAGGTAACGAACAAGGCCAAACAAATGCACTGCCAGGAGTACATATGTAAAAAAGTAGTAGTCAGTCAGGTCGGGCTGTTGTCTGGCCTCGATCACTTCCTTGTCTTGCCCTCCTCTTATGACCTTAGCCCGACAAGCCAAAAGGTACCTTGCACCATCAGCCAGTGACAGCCAGCCCAGCCTGCCTTGCCTTTTTACCATCAAGTGTAGGTACGGATCTGTAGGCAGTAGGCATTCGGAGCGGCGAAGGAACAGGGGGAAACCCACCAGCGCACACCCAGCGCACACCCAGCGGCCACCGACACGCCGACAGATGATAGGGGAGAATTCGACCGTCTGGCAGTCTGGTCGGGGACCGTGGAAGGCGACAGAAGCGCTTTTTTGAGTTTCGTGTCTCTCGTGATCCGGCTAGCACGCCGACTTGCAGCGTCCATCCTAAATGCGTTATTAGTCTAACCTTGGAGGCTTGACACTGCCCAGCCAGTCCGCTCGTCCAAATGCCTGCCAGTGTCGCTGCTAAGTAAGGCACATTCATACTACGGGATCGGTAATCTGGACACCTCTCGGTAGGGTATACGTAAATGTGCCTACGGTGGCTACCTGCTTCAATGGCTCTTCTCGCTGGCATCCGTTAGGGTAGGGTACGGTATGGTATCGTCAGATTAGGGCTTTCCCTTTGCTTCAAAGTAGGTGAAGCCCTTCTCTGCCGCGCAATGTGTCTGGTGGTCGTTATCTCTTGGTGGATGCATTGCCCCAGATTCCACTGCTCTTAGAGTGGCCGCTAGGTCTGCCCTACCATACCTCCATTACCTTTACCTTGTCCTATAGATTAGAGATATCACTTGCCCTAATCAGTTGCGTCTTGATGTTTGTTGTTGCTGCATCTGCTTGCACAATAATAACAATAATAGTATCTTGCACTTGGAGACATTGCCAATTCGAATATATGCAAGAGCGTGTTTCAGACGACCAATGCTTGAGCTCCGCCCAGCAATGATACTCTAGAAATGACAATATCTTTTTAGCATGTAGTGAAATTGCCGGAAAGCAGGGAGAAACATCAATTCTCCTAGTGTACCTACTGCGTGTATGTATTGTGGTCCCCATTCTTGCTTGTTCATATTGTGTAGGCATGCTCTGCTGTAGTTGGGTGGTATTGATATCCGAGCTACCCCATCTTTTCATTATTATCATTATTGCTCTACCTATTAACCTGCTGACAAGACTTGTTCTAGGTTTCTCTATGAATCCTCCTGCTCACTCCATGTGTGTTATCAACATTGCACAAAGCCTGACAAATGCCCTGCAATGTCAATTATGAATTGAATCGAGATCGGTCAATGATACCCGCCCCCAAGATGAAACTGTAAGGATACAGCAACCTCCAACCGGCAATAGACCTATCCAGCTTTGACTTGGCCCAGACCAGCCAACCGAACCATTGAAGAGCCAGACCGTAGATTGGCAATTCAATATGAGCAAGATACCCTTTTCATGTTATTTCTTGCCGACATTGGACAGCAATTGCTATGGATTCTCTTCCCCCCTTATAATCGACAGACACGTAACTAGATAGGGAGTCACTATGGGCTTTGTATTGCATATTATGGAGAAAGTCTTTGGCACGGTTGTCGACCACGTACAGCTTGTTGGTCTGAGCGAAGCAGTGGTGGCATTGCTACTGGCGAGTTGGCAGGCCAGACGACCAAGGCAGATGGAGACCAAGAGAGGCCACCTGGACAGCCGGACCAGGGCCGGACTGGAGATAGTGCCAAACCTCGAGCCTCTGGCACTGTCCCGGTGTCGGCTCCTCGGACAGCCATTCGCTGGAGAGCCAGGAACCTGAACGGACACCGGAAAGAAAAACAAGGGGAGTCTGTCGATTGAAAGATACCCCCCCATGGATTGAATAGACCGTCGACCCCACCCATTAAGCCAACCATGAACCCAATCGAGTGAACACGGGGTGCTGTTGTTGCTATTGGACTGCTTCTCCTCTTGACACACACATTCACTCACGCACGCAGACTACACAGTATACATATACACGTCTACATAATGTCTGCTTCTACATTACATGCCGCTGCTGATTGGCAACTCAACAGATTGTGCTATTAACGGGAGATGTCGAGCTTGACTCCGCTCGTCTGTTCTCATTCGTCTCGATGCCATTGGGCTCATCTTACGAATATTTCCTGTTCATTAGGTATATATAGACAAAGTCGTGTTTGAACCTTGTCATTCCTTTCGCCTTGTGTCTCTGATGGCCAGTAGTAATCTACTTTTGCCCATTTCTGGCCTTGGCCCCAACAGCTAGGCGCCTGCTGACCTGGGATAATTATGGCGACATGACCGCGAGATGCTAACCAAAAACCCGTGGTCCAGACCAGACCTTTTTTCAATGTACCTACACCCCCTCAGCGCACTACTACAACTACTTTTCAACTGCCTACCCAGTACTGATTATAAAGCCCCTCCTTCCCCTGTGCTGTGTTAACAGTGAGCACGATACCTGCCCACCTGATGTTGCCAATCTATTAGGCGCGTCTCGTTAGCGAGACGTGCCTCCGAGACAGTGACGCTCGATCAGGAAACTATCAAGTTGCCCTGTTTCTCGCTCTCCCGAGGATCAAGCGCGCCAAACTTCAATTGTTCATTCGAGAATGAAGTAGCGGGCTTGGCTTCTATTACCAGCTCTTCTAAGGGAGAAGGAGTTGCAATCGACTCCGTTATGATCGATACTTCCATAGTGCTAGATTCCCGGTCAAGGTGGACCCATAAAGACACGCCTCGAGATCGCGACTTTCTCTCAAACCAAGTGTCAAAAAGGTCGATTGGATCGAAGGGGGGAGGGGTAGCAGAGCGGAGCAAAAAGAGCATGGGGCTCTCTCGCTCTCTCTAATGCGACCTTGCCTCACAATTCGTGCGACGATAGCTCGTCTCTTTCCCCCACATATACAGTACGAACCAAAACCAGACCGTGGATCTTTACGATATGCGGATCTTCCCAAGTTCCCATAAGTTTTTTTTTACTATGTACTGAAAGATAACCCTGGCTCTCGGATCCCCAAATTGGGTCAATTGGCTTCGGCATTCGTCTCTCATAGTGTTCGAGAAAAGGTGGGCAAAGATCGTCAGGGCGATTTATATTCAATCAATTGCTACCTGAAAGAGGTCCACGGAATCCTCACCCAACTTTGTCAATCGGGAACCACGTCACCATGGATCAAATATATTTACACAACAGGAATCATTGAACAAGAAAAAAAAAAACTGGAAAGAGCTTAGCTGAGCCCTGGGGCATGTCAGCGAACCTTTTCTCCACGATATCAGCAGATCATTTGACCATTCCAGATGCAGGTACTCTTGCATCACACGCCGCGTCTAAACCATATACGGGAGAGAGAGACTGAAGGAGGTACATGAACCCTGTGGTCGTACAGAGAGAACTTATGCACAGAAAGCCTACGCATACCCCCTTTCGGTCGTCTGCCCCCATATCCCGAAGCTCATTGGGTGTGTACGTACTTGCAACAGAGAGAGAGAGGGGGAGGAGGCCTTCTGGTTTCTACTATGTACGGTACAGGTCAATGGCGTGTGAGCTTGGCTACCTATCTTCTCTCCAACTGCAGCTCGGGAACAACAATCGTCGTAATGGCGCCCTCCCGCTCGGCACGAGAAGTTGTTACCTAGGCAAAGCGAAACGTGGACACAGCAATTGAGTAGTGTATATGCAAGCCAGGAACCTCTTGAACTGTGCAGTAGTTTACCATGTTGTGTTTTCTTCTTTTCAATAGTCTCAATTGAGGCGGTCGTCGTCAAGTCTGACGGTAAGCAAGGAGACAGAAAGAGAGAAAGAAAAAATTACCTTAGCTGGTCAATTTGCGCAAAATCCGCGAGTCGTTGTCAAAGACAACAACACAACTTACATAACCTTTTCAGTTGCAAGTTTTTCCCCCTTCTCAATTGTGAAAGAGTCAGTGACTTGAGTGTTTCATTATCGCAACAAGCATTCTAAACTTTTTTTTTTTTTCTCTTACTATTTTAGACTGATCTGGACCAAGAGATCGTCGCTCCGATGTGCCACAGAAAACAAAGTTGCACACCATCATGTCTCCCCCATGACTGGCATTAATATATCACGCGGCCGTCCCGTGGCTTACCACTGTCCCGGAATCCTTGGAATGCCTCGTTCTCTATCCTCTCCCCAACACACGCGCCTAAAAATCGACAACCAGGCAGGGCTTTGCTAGTCTGCCCGTGTGGCTTGTCGCTGTTGTGTTTTCTCCCCTGCCCTCTCTCTCCCCTCACTCTCCCCTCACAACTCTTCCTGTTGCCTACCATCCCAACCGCAGAGCCGATCAGCCCGTCCTGTTTGCCCTTGTCGCAAACTCTAAATAAAAAATGCGGACGCACTTTGCAGGCGGACGCACTTTGTAGTGTAAGTAGGTAACCTAGAGACTCCAAAACAGTCCCTGTAACATAGCGCATGTCAAGTTGGCTAGAAGAAGCACGACTCGGATTGTGCGACTTTAAACAGAGCGGATTACCGATCTAAACAACCTGTGCGCACCCGCCGGTCCGTTTCTTTGGTAGGCTCTACGGATCATGCCGAAACAAGTTTGGGGGCGTGTTTGTGTGTGTGTGTATGCGGTCTTTTTGCGATTCAACGGGTTTTCCCATGGTCGAACAAACACTCCCCCATACTTGAAAAAGTACTACGTGCACGATACTTGGGCCCTCTGGCTCTATATGCTAGCGCCAGCACCAATCAGATAATCTCAGACCACTGGGTTGGATAACCCCCAGCAACTATACTGCTTTGTTTTTCGTACCTTGTGTGTAGGTATTCTACAATGTCCAACAAGAAACCCCATAACCACACTACCATGTATGGTGAGAGTCGGTAGAATAGTCTCGGTCCCGCGCCCGTTCTGTTGGGTCACAATTGGAAGAAACACCCTATGTACTACTAAGCGGAGTCGATTTTGGCTTTCTATTTAGCGAGTTCCCGCTGACGTCATTGTGACCAAAGCGCAATCGCAGAGGAAACCATCGTGAACTTGATGGCCATGCGATATTATATATCATGTATCCGCAGGGGAGTATCTTGACTAGTCGTGTTCCCCGAATACTTACAAAGTATATTTTATTAGTATATAGACTGGTATTTCGCGAGAACCGTTTCGGTACCACGTCGTTGTCATGGCTGAGTTGGATCGTGTACGCAATGGACTTTTTTTTTTTTTCGCGCGAGGAGAACAGGCAGCAAAAAGATACAAAAAAGTGTCATTCTTGGCGTATGATCCATTTGGGCGGGCGGCTGACTGTCATACCGAGCGAGCCGGATTGTCGTCGCCCGTCGTCGTACTCCGCTTGACAGAGGACTATAACTATATAATATTAGTGAACATTTTTTCCCACCAGCTTGGGCCAGTTACAACGAGCGGTGAGGCTCCGGGGGAGGGGCCATCTCTCCTCACGTGTGTTGATCGTAGTGGTTTATGATAGTGTAAGTTGGGCTCATATTGGATCAGTTTTGATACTCATCACGCTCCTCCATGAGAGGAAAAAGAGCGGACAGTGGGCGCTGTGCCAAATGTGCTTTGGTTCCTGAAACTACCCAGCCTACTGTACGTACTACTGTGTACATGTAGCATTGCTGGCTGGGAGTTGCACGCCAATGATCGACACTGCCCTATCCGCGGCTGCAAGAAATTCCCCGCTCATCTGCAGAGGATTGGACTGGGCATATTTTCCATGTTGGAAAGAGAGAGAATTGAGTGTCAGATGTATCTTGAATGTACAGCTTCAAGTACCTCGAAATGGGTCCCATAGTAAGCAACCAAACTGGAACTGCCCGTCTTGTGATGTTGTCTTCCCTGCGACCTGAGAGCCATCGCCAAGATTGATCAACCTGCTTTTTTTTTTCAGCTTCCTGGGCCATTCCAAGCCTTGAAAATAGTCCTTGATTTGTATGTTGTTCGAATTTCGACCACCACTTTCTAATTTGTTAGAATAAGGTTGTGCTACTCACTAAATGGTCAATGGGATTCTGCAGGTACGGAGCTGAGCCTGGTCCCGTAAGCCAGCAAGGCTTTGCAAGCCTGTCCATGTCAGCTTGTGGGTTATGTATGTCTACTCAGTTTCTTCATGTTACATGTCACAAGTTACGCGCACCCACTGCATACCTGTAAGTAAGTAGAATCCTGCTGAACGCATTGCATACAGATACTGTAAACAAGTCAGTCAGTATATAGCTCAGCCCTTGTTTTGTCTTTCTCTCGCAGCATACATATGTGTAGTACCATGTGTATATGACTTGAAACTCCCTCACCATGGATTTTGCCTTTTTGTTGAGCTTTCTTCTCTTTTGCGCGTCCTCACTTTTTGCAGTGAGTGAGTGGTATGGAAAACATGTGATTACCAGCTAAAGATTGTTCGACACAAGGGAACTCCCTGCCGTGCGACTTCGTTGCTTGAACCACTTAAATTCAGAGTTGCGGGTATTTCTTCGACCCCGATGTTGAAGCCTTGTTTTCCGATTATCTTTGTTATTTTTGACAAATAATCAATCGAGAACCAGCCTCCCTTTCCTATTCTGCTACTATCTTTTCGATCTATTTTTCGATCATTCTAGTACGCGTAGATAGATGACTCACTCTCGTCGCCTACCTGGATACTATCTTCACGCCCCTTGAGAGGATCAATCATTGGTATGAATGGGAAAGGAGAGGGAAATACTAATTAATTCCTATCTTTCTATCCTATTACCACTTACCTTACTCATGGCATCGGTGGAACATTGACCAGGGCGAATCCAAGAAGAGCAACTTCCCCCGCTAATGGGGGCTCCTGGGGCTTCTTGATTGCTTTTCTTCCCAAAACTTCCCAAAACATGGGAACATCTCACGACAACTTTTTTGTTGCGCCGCGCTCCACAGTGGACGGTGGGGATGTTGAAACGCAAGCCCACAGGCCCCCTCAATGACGTATGGGGGGTTTCCCTGTCGCGGAATGCGAATGCATGTCTCGGCGCTCCGATGCTCGTCAACTTACAGATTTATTGTTGACCGGCTGCAAGTTGGCGGGTTGCACAGAAAGGACGAATGGGAACATGATTGGGCTATTGTCAGAATGTTTGTCGAGTCTTTGATTTTCTCTCTCCGTCCCTGGATCCCCGTCCGTGGCTTGATCCCGTCATTGGAAAGTGGTGCAAATACTAGCTACTCACTGCAGTATCAAAACAAAGAACACAAGCCAGAAATTCAAAGATGTAAATTCAAGCTCAAAACATGGCCCAAATAAAATTCAAATCTATTTTTATTCCTTTACTCTGTCATGCTCAGCACTGTAGCTCGTACGGGCGCCAGATCTACAGAGTAGGTACTGTAATACAGCTTGGGTAAGTAAGGATGGGCTGGGTCTGGAGTCTGGTGCGTGGTTTCAGTACCGACTGCCGCTTTTCTGCTTGCCCCGCGATCTGGTCTTGGCATTCATTGGGGCCTGTTTTAGCCAGACCATTCAAGCAATGCATCTTATGTTTCCTCCCTACGAAGCTGCATAATTGCTCCCAGACAATCGAAACAAGCTACCTACCTATTCCATCCTGTATGACCTCACATGTTCCTACGGTCAAACATCCAAAAGGTCATTCATACACTTGGGATTCTTCTCTCTCAAAAGAAAGATCATATCTACAACAAATAATTATTACTTCACTACCGCACTTGCCTTTTTCTCGTGACACACAAGGTTTATTCAGCCCCCAAAGATTAGCGATACCATACATACAGAGTACATGACCTCGTGCCCTCGTGACAAGAACCCTTCACGGCAAACAAGAAAAAGAAACAAGATTCTTTTCTAAACGCGACGCCTCTCGTTCGCGCAAAAAGTCGTTGCTTCTTCTTCTTCTTCCTATTCTCACTTCTTGCATCTTGGACCAAGGGGTGCCCCTAAATCAGAGAAAGAAAAGGGAGAATAATGGGAGACGTGTACCGCAAAGTCGGCCGCGGCGGCGCCGGCAACTTTTACTCGCAAAAGGACGTGGAGGAGCACCTGGCGCAAACCGCCAACGACGACGTCGAGGCGCAAAAGCCCGCCCCGGCCGACGAGCTGCCGTCCGACCCCGCGGTCGAGCAGCAGCAGCACCAACAGCCGCCGACGAGCAACAGCAGTGCTACTACCAGTGATAACGCGCAACAGCAGCAGCAGACGGTCTACGGCGTCAGGACGGGTCGTGGTGGAGCCGGCAACTTTATCGACCCCGAGACGGCGGCGGCTGCAGAGGCAGAGGTCGGAGGAGGAAGGACGGAGCCGTCCATCCGACAGCACGCCCAGCCGCGCCCTCCCACCGTCCACTCGACGGGCAACCAGTCCTTTGTCCAGCGGCAACAACAAGAGACCAATGCGCCCCCGCCGCCACCACGGCTGAGCGGCCGGGGCGGCGCGGGCAACTGGGGCAGCGGACCCAGCGAGGCCGAGCGCCGGATCGTCGACGAGGAGCAGGAGCGCAAGAGGCGGGAGGCGCTTGACAAGCACATTTTCGACGACGTGCGGGCGGGCCTCAAGGAGCCCGGGCGGGCGCACACGCGCGTGCAGCCTCATGGGCGGGGCGCGGGCATGAAAGGGTTTGAGGAGTCGTGAGAACTCTCTCTGTCTCTCTCTGTTTCTTTGGGTGGGGGTACCTGGAAGCTGGGAAGGGGTGGAATATACCTATTAATGTCATGGGGGAGGATTGGGAAAGGAGAACAACCGCATACGACGATGAGGCTCTGCCATGTATGGCCCAGCTGGCACGGTATCGCCGCTGGAAGGGCAGAGAGCGTCACGAAGCACCATTACTCTGGACCTGAAGTATGGGACAACTCTGCTGTTGGCTGGTGTGGGCAGCTTTGGTCGCATCACAAAGTGGTTTCGGGAAAGCGTCGTGAGATAGATGACGGTTTGCGATGCTTCAACCTTGGTCAAGCCGCCAGCAACTTGTACACCCAGAGGATATATAGTACAGATGACCGAGGGCCAGCCCAAAAGGCAAAGGACGATACGTATGCCAATACTCCAGGGGAATGAGAGAAACACGATTTTTCAAACAAGCTACGCCCTCGTGGTTCGTTGAAAGTGAAACCGACTTTCGGCTATGATAGAGTGCTTCAGTCGACCTTGATAATATGAATGAGTATTAAAGAGATATGAATGAGAATGAGAGCCCTTTTATTTCAGACAGTTTCCACTTTCCTATTTCTGTCCATCTTTTAACGGTGATTTCATGTACACAAGGACAGCATGATATGGAGACTGACAAAAGCACACATCACGAGACAAGTCATCCTTGCGGCTTGAAATCTAGTCAAACTTGCCCTCGTCCGAGGTAGTGTATCATTATATCCACTTTTTCCCTCACTTTTTCTTTCACTTTCGACCAGATATCTAGGTACGTAAAATAAATGTCCCTTCCCTGAACGCCATGAGAATGCCGGAAGACCAATTCAAAGCAGATCCATAGAACGCCAATTTTCTCATCAACCGCGAACATGTTGTCCAGAAGAAGCAGCCCTCGAGCTCTTGTCGTCGCGATGGTGATGCTGCTGTTCCTCTGGTACGACAACAGAGTTTCCACGAAAGACGAGATCCCCCTCCTCCTGCTGTGTCGCCCTTTGCTGTTGTTGTCGTATTGTTTACTCCGAGTCGTCGTCGACCTCCATGGTCTCGTCGGCCTCCTCGGGGGCAAACTCGACGCCGCCG
This sequence comes from Neopestalotiopsis sp. 37M, assembly GCA_011058875.1. Taxonomy (NCBI): domain Eukaryota; kingdom Fungi; phylum Ascomycota; class Sordariomycetes; order Amphisphaeriales; family Sporocadaceae; genus Neopestalotiopsis; species Neopestalotiopsis sp. 37M. The sequence goes on along the minus strand of SWKT01000007.1, from coordinate 532,096 downwards.
TCCGTCCTGACCTTTTGGCGAATCTTCTCCTTGCCAAAGACCTTGTTGGTCTCGGTGCCGAGGATGTTCTGCTCCTCGATGCGGGCAATCTCCTCCTGGCTGAGGCCTTGCTCCAGCGCCAGTCTCCGCTTCTCGCTGCCGCGCAGCCTGGGCAGCAGGTGGCTGTGGGTCTGGACCAGCTTGCGGGCGTCGGCGAGCTCTCTGGCGCGCTTGCCGGCCATGCGCTTGCGGTAAAAGACTCTCTCGCGCTTGCTTCTGATCTCCTGGATGCGTTCCATGGCCTTGAGGGTCCTGTTTTTGGTGGGCAATTAGTAAATTTGCTTCAGAGGATTTGCGATACAACTGTACACGACCGTCCTCTGCTTCCAGGGGAAAGCAGAAGTTCGTGTACAAGGAGCAAGAGGACGTACTTTTGAACCAGGTCGCGGTTGTACCGCACGGGGACGTTGCGGCGCTGGGCAAACTGGAGGGTAGAGTCGACAGTCATCTCCTTGCCGGCGGCCTTGCGGAACGACTTTGTCCACGCCAGCTTACGCGGGTTGCGCTTCATCTTGAAGTTCTTGTGGCATTTCGAGCGGCAGAAGCGGAACTGCTTGGCGTCGTTGCGAATAAATGTAATACCCTACAAAGAGAAATCGTCGGATTAGTTTAGCTGCTTTCTCTCGTGCCGTGCCTCTTTTCTTGTCTCTTCCGCCCTCTCTCTTTCGAAACCCCATCCTAACACCTAAAAATCATGTCGAAGAAATCCTCACCTTGCTGGGATAGGCCGGTCGGCTACAGAAGTAGCAAGTCTCGATTCTGACCATTGTCGCGACTTTTCCAACAAATTTGTCAACTGGGAATTATGTCGATGTTGTCGGGTTATGTTGTGCCGGCTTGTCGTCGGTGTATATGTGAGCAGTTCTTGCCGACGGTGTGTCGTGCAATGAGAGTTGGATTGGCTGCACTTTTTTTTTTCTCCCTCTTTGCTAACCGAACCAAAAGTTTAGCTATGGCTGTTTTTTTTGCCCATGTAAGAAACCAGACCAAAAATTTTGGAGGAGACCCTTCCCAAACTTTCGCAATCGATAAGGGAGAGAGCGACTTGGGCGTGGGGCGACAGGCGCGAAGTGGGCTGGCTCTGTACTCTGCCCCTCCCTCTTATTGGTCAGCGGAAAAACTCTACCATCCGTCTTCTCGCCATTGATCGGGCCCGTGCGTCTAGAAATTCATCGGTCCTTTCCAAGAGCCGCTTGTCGCCGCCTGCGCAGGTATTCCCCCAGATTCCGAAGCGATCGATCATTTGGCGATAGAGGCAATTCCTTTTTCTACTCCTCCACCGTACACCCAAAACGTAATACCACATCAATCAACAAACATGGCCTCAACATTAGCCATCGGAGCCGGAGTCGCAGTCGCCGCTTTCCTCGTACGTACTTTGCATCCCGAAGCATCAAGACGATCCACGAACACCACCAACTAACCATCTTATACAGGGCCGAGCAGGAGTTGTCGCTTGGAGGCGATCGCGCGGCGGTGTCAGTGCCCTGGGCAAGGCTTTCTACAAGGGTGGTTTTGAGCCCAAGATGAACAAGCGCGAGGCTTCCCTCATTCTGTCTCTCAAGTACGACTACCTCTCATGGGTCTTTCTGGAATGGACCGAGAAAATAAGCAGCAAACGACTAACACATATTGACAGTGAGCGCGCCATCACAAAGGACAAGATCCGCAAGCAGCACCGAAACCTCATGCTGCTCAACCACCCTGATCGAGGCGGTAGCCCGTATTTGGCGACAAAGGTCAACGAAGCAAAAGAGTTTCTCGAAAAGAACTCGTGATAATGGCACTACGACGAGTACGCCATGAATACTACGATGTACGAGTCAGTGCGCTGATGGAGGGGACGAGCGATGTGTAAATATTTTGTACAACAACAACATCCAGGGTTGGCATGTACAAAGCGACGGCGTTTACGGAAGACTTTTGGGGTCATATTGCATGATAAATGGGTGTTTTCTGGTTCATGGCCATGAGTCTATATTCGCTATCTGGAAAACTACTATTGCCCAACTCGGGCGAACTCTCTTCTCAAAAACATACAAAGCGATTTATACAAACCAGGTGCATTTCTGATGGTGTGGTGACGATATTGAACCACCATTGTATACGCTGTCTCCTTTTCCCGCCAGTGCAGTACGTATGCGGTTGAAAATTGAGGATGGACGGCATCCGTGTGCAAGTTGCTCATTCCTTCATGTCCTGAGAGCGAGGGGAAGACCGCCGTCGTCCTCCTCGCCATCACTCCAATCGCGAGGACTGGGCGGATTCGTCAGCAAAGGTTAAATATTGCATATAATGATAATGGGCTCGACTTACTCTCCGGCAGGCTCCCAGCCATCTCTTTCCGAATTCGTGATCTTCTCACCAGCCGACTTGCGGAGAACCATTGTGAGCAAACAATGCATAGTGTAGACGGCATCATTTCCGGCATTGTGGAAATGAGTTGCGGGGGACACGCTCAGCTCCCGGCACAGAAACTCGAGCGCCCTGCCGTCATTGCAGCGCTGCGCGTGGCGAAAGATATTTCTGGTGTCAACTTCGTCATGGTACCCGGGTAGGCCCCGAAGCTGGATTCCTAGATCTTCAAAATACTTGATATCACTACCGACATCATGGCCGACTAGGACAAAGGTCTCATCGCCGCGAATCAGGTCCAAGAGGCGACGGGAAAGGTCTTTCAGGCTAACAAACTCGCTGGTACTGTTGCTCGCATTAGATGATCATCTCCCTCACTCCAGATTGTGGCATCACTTACCCAAACAGAAATTTCTCGGGGCATCCCTTCACCCATGACTTATTGACAAAGGACTTGTGCTCCACAATGCGGAGATGGTGAGTCTCAATGAGCTTGTTCCAGTCAACCCTCGACGTCTCAATGGGATCGGAGTTCAGGACGGATTGTGTGTCGAGGATGGCAAGACCAATCTCTGTGATTATGTCTGAGCTAAGTTCATAAGCCTCAACGTCGAAGGCGATCAGGCGGACTATAGACTCCATCGGATAAGGAGTGTGGACATTGTGCAATGGAAGACCTTGAATTCCCGGACAACGACGAACATCAGCAAGTATATCGATGACCGAATTTGTCTGTAAATGTCTCCTCCAACACTTACCATCATCAGTGGCAAAAGGCGCCTGCTCATCAAAGCCGAATGCGGTCTTGGAACGCATACCAAGGTAGCGCTGTGCTCGCTTCATTTCCCGGCCCCATCCCTTCTGACGGGCGACTGCCTTGAGGCGCTTCTTTTCCTTCTTTTCGGCCTTGCTGGTTAAGTGGCTCAGACGATTGTAAATGAGCTTTACCTTCTCGCCATATGCCAAAACAGCCTTGCCACAACCATCTTCAACCATATTTTCCAGCTTGAGTAGCTTCAGAAGTTGAGTGGCATCCTCCAGGTCAGTTTCACTGTGAACTGTGCGAACAAAGCGAGGCAAAATGGGACCATCAAAGACAGTGTAGAAGGCTGATCTGGGATCGGTGGGGATATCGAGATTAAGACCGAGTCGACTCTTGGCATCTGCAATCATACGCTCAAATTGTTCGGTCGGCACCACGAGTATAGGATCCTTCTTGCCATATGGATTAGAGATGCAATAACTGTAAAGAAATACAAGCATCAGCGTTTGTGTAGATGTTCACTACAAACCAGGACGTGACCAAATAGCACGATACGCGGTGAACAAGACGAGCTTGGTAGAATAGAGACAACTAAGTGTAACTCACAGATCCCATTCGCGAGCAGTAAAGATGTTGTCTCGGAACCACATGGCGACCTAGAAAATTCAATGTCAGACAACGAACAATCATTATAGTTAGAGAGTACGCACCTTCTCAGGCTCCTTGATATCTCCTTGAGGATACTTCTCGATGAGTCCGAACGCGCAAAACTTCGGTCCTGACTTCGCATCCTCGCCGAACTTGGGCTCACGCGGGGTAGCCTTCTCAGCATGAGGTATTGTAGCTATGAGGCTGGTCAGTATCCTGTGTCTCCAGAGGTAGTGACGACTAGTCTTGTGTTAATGGTGAAGAGAGGAGAAGACAGCACTAAAGTGTTGAACAAGGATAAGAAAGAAAGATGGGAGACAGTGGTTTGCATATCCGAGAAACAGGGCCAAGAAGCTAGTTCATTTGGGGGAGAAATCTTCCAGTGCCACTCACAAGCTGTTCCACTCGAGTTTTGCTCCGTCTGGGGATTCCCTGGATTGACGAGATCGTGAATGGTGATGATGTCGTCGCTGTCTTCATCCTCGTAGTCGTTACCATAATAATCCTCGATTGCATCGTCGTTGCCGTGACCAGACTCATCGTCTTCATTATCAAACTCATCATTAGAACCATGAGCTCCCTCATTCACATCACTGAGAGAGGCGAGAGAGAGGGGCGATAAGAGGGGAGGACCGGATGGAGTGAGTGTATTGAGTATGTTGCCAATCCCACCGTTAGATGAGTCGAACAAGTCGTCGTGCGAATGATCGTCCATTGTGCTAGAGTGCAAAAGTGCGATTGCGGTTGGATGATGGAGAAGATATTTGGGAGATATCTCGTGCTGAAACGGCAAGATAGCCGAGTTACACGTATTTGTGGAAAACGAGTGCTGTTTATAGAACAAAAACAGAGTACAAATAAGAGTGGCGGCAGAAAGTAAAAGCCCTTCTTCCGTAGAGGTTCAAACTGGCACACTAGAAAAACAGCAGTGATGTCTGTCAATTTGTTGTTGAGGTTGGCATCAAAAATAGAAAGGCGAATACCTGGGTGGGTGCCTTGAGGTGAAGTTTTATGCGGGCGTGCCAATGGTGCCTGATGTCATTTGCTTTTCTATCGATCTTGCCAAAGCAATGATATTGAAGCGTGTCGTGGTTACGGATTTGAATTTACCTACAGGGAGTCAAGGCAGAGCGAGGCGGGTTGCGGCATCTTAGACCTGCATACAAACGGCGAGCTCGAAAGAGAAGCAGCGCCTGCCTGAACTTGACCTAGACGGCATGGAAATTCTTCCCCCCCAAGTGCACAACAATTTACATTTATCTTCACTCCTGATTTTCTTTGTTTCAATTCCAACGTACTAGGCGATGTATTTCAAGCGGTTTGTCCAATCAAATCGCCTTTTCTGCCGTTTGGTGTCAAGCAGGTTGCCGGTGAGTCATTTCTGATATGTAAGTTTTTATTCTTCAGTACCTACACATGCGTCTGTCAATACATTCTTAATGAATGCAATATAATCGTATTCGAGGGATGTTATTTCTCGTTGGCAATTGCCCCATCTATCTTTTCATGAAGGTATAAATAAATTTTTGCAAAGATCAGGCCTCTGGGCCGTGAACCATGTTCTACGTAGCCAGTCCCGTCATTGCTATTTTGCTCGCTCTTTAACACCAAAATCGCCCTGGATACCTTATTTCTGGAAATTACACACTTGTATTCCTGGACCGTCTATTTTAAATTGGATTTCAAAAACTGCAACATGTTAGCAAATAGCATCAGTCATAGATTGTGTCCAGTGCTCACCTCGGCAGCCTCCTCTGGCGTGACTTTGGAGACATCAGAGTCTGTAGTGTCGATGAGCCCAAGCTTGGGTTTCCTCACGTTGTTGAACCAGAACTCTCTTCTGTCACCACCCAGCGCGCCGGTAAAAAGTCTCTTCTTGAAATCCCGTAGGAAATCATCATATATCTTGGGAAACTCAATGTTGATCATTTCCTCTCGGAAAACCTTCAGGTTCTCAGTCGCTTGGTCAAAATTCAGGTCACCAAAACTTTCAGACACAAGGTCACTGATCACTGCCCCCATTTGTTTGCCCGCCTCTACGACTATAGCATCGTCGTCTGCAGTAAGCAACAACTGCTTGAAAGATGGAATGGCATTATCGGGTTCGACCTTTGTGCGCTTGTTCGCCGGTTCTCTGAGCAGGGCATCGACGTCCAAGCCAGAGAGCGGTTTTCTCGCCGTTTGCTGTTCCTTGCGGCCACGTTTGCCGCCCTTGACCTTGTCTGGAACTGCACACAAGGATGATTAGTTTAATCGGACTGCAAACCTTGGCCATGTGCAACTTACCTTTCTTCACTTCGGCAGTGGAAATCAAATCGTCGAGTCTCGACTTTGCCTTTTCAACGAGATCGGGATCTGGGAAGCTGTATTTGGCCAGAATGGGAGGCATTGGCGGAACCGGCTTATCAGCATGGATTGCTCTGTGGCGAACAACTTGGTTGACGCGGTGGAGCGGTGGAGAAAACGTGTCGTCGACTGCAGCATACTCCAACGTTCTCTCGCCTTCATCATCCAGAGCATATGTTGAAATATCCATGGCATCGACATACTCATCCATAGCCTCGAGCAAATCTTCAGACGGTAGGAATCGATGTTTGGTGAGGACGTTGTTCTGGACAGTCACCACCTTGTCAAGGGGTGGAAAGGGATACTGCCTTACATCCTCAGCAAAGGGCATGGGAACATCATAGAGACACTCAAAATCCACGTCAATGTGAGGCGCAAGTAAAAGCAGAGTGGGGGCGTCGTTATCTTTCTTGACCAGTCGTGCCAAAGCGTAGGATTCGTTCTCGTGGAGAGAGTGGATAAAGGATGAAAGTTTCAAAGCATCGGCATCGCTGTTCTTTTGTGCTACCGTGACGCAGCTTTCGCCGAAATTCAAAAAGGGTTCGAATTTGTCCTGTTGGATAAAGCCGACAATGGAGAAGCCCTTGGTCGTCTCAAGTTTGGTAATGTTGAAGTCAGATTCGCTAATGTGGACAGCGGTTTGTCCATATGCGTATCCCTTTGCCAAGTCGTCGAATTCGACATCTCTTTTGCCTCCTGGTCCATCTGGATCATTGATCTTGTAGGTGCGAGCATTCTTGACGGCGGCGAACTCGCCTCCCTTTTCATACTCGACACCTTCCATTCCATCCTCGTCGAGGGCCTCGGTTGATTGTGACCCATGATTGGTCTTCAAAACGACTTGGCTGGCAGTAGGTGGAGCTGCCCTTTTCGTCTTGAAATACCGTTCGACATGAATACGCATAGCTCGTTCATCTTCGCCCAAAGACAAATCACCGTCATACGTCTTGTAAGGCTTGTTTTGCTTAAGTCTCGGCGTGTCAAGCTCATCAACAGCCTCGGCAATGGTGCCAAAAGTTGCCAAGTCTTCACCAACAGCGTCGCACAAACTCTTTAGCAGACCTTCATTCGTGGCCTTTTGTTCCGTCTTGTCCTCTTCCTTGAATCCATACTCTGCATCATCAAAATCAACACCCCTGTTACCATTGTCAGCGTCAAGTATCTCTAATAACAAGAGCATGAAGCATAAGTAGAAGCATACAAGATAGTCAATTGGATATTGTGATCGCGAAGCTTCTCGGCAATGGTGGAGATATCGTCTGGGTCCAAATCGAGATGAGCCTCTCCAGACGTGACCATGAAGATCTTGCGTTGGAACTTGAGCCTTGGCGGGGCGACCTTTTCAATCATTTGAATGGCAGGGATTATAGCAGAGACGCAGTCGCCCGTGTCCGTGTCACTCGGCTTGATCTTTGCCTGAAGGGACCTCATCTTGGGCAGATCCATGGGCTGGAGCTCTTGAAGGATAGAGATGTTATCATATCCATCTTCGTCTTCCAAGCCCGTGTTTGTCTCGTTTGTCCGCACGCCAATGACGCCCACGTTCCACGTTTTCCTGGCCGCGGCAACAGTGGTGGAGATCTTGTCCCAGATCCAGCGCATGGAAAAGTCGAGGTCTGATTCTATCCTGCCATTGTGACAATCCGCCATGGAAGATCCGAGATCGACAATATACACGACAGCTTCCTTGTCGGCCATGGTTGCTGTGGGATGGGGATGCTGCTGAGTGAGGGAGATGCAGTGTGTTAATGAGTGTATGATTATGGCCGGAGTCAAATGAATGTCATGACTTGGAAGGAAAATATGAGAGAAAGGGTCTTGTTCTATATCCTGTTCATGAGGAATTGGTCTTTAGTATCATGAATCCATTCCTAATCGTCTAATTCTCAGGCATCCAGGGAGCTAGGAGCTAGGAATTAGGCAGGCGCGGGCACAAGCAGTTGAAGCTCAGAGCGCGTCGAGTCTCGTTGCAGGGATGAGCACAAAGTGGGTCTCTAGGAACGCGAACAGAGAACGAAGTCACACTTTTTGTTCCAGGCAGCTAATCCACATCTTTTTCTTGCTGCTTAGGCTAGCTCCCGAGTCCCGACCTGGAGCTTTTGCATGGCCCAAGCTCCTTGCATGAAGCCTGGGGTTTTAGCGCCATCACTGATTAGCTCCCATCCAAGGAAAAAGCAGCCGGATGTTCCAATCGATTGAGACCGTCATTGACGTCCTGATCGAACGTTCTACGTCTGGGCATGAGTGGGCCGAGGCTCTTTGCTTCCATGACATAGACATGTAGATCCATTTTCGTAGACACCCAATCAATTCTTACACATTTCCAACATTCTACTTTTTGAACATCTTGTTCACTCGCGACGACTTCAACAACTGGTCAAGAACTGAAATCTGCAGAACGTACCAACAGCCGAGACACAATGGCGGGGTCTATATTCTGGACGCCAGGTCCTTACCACATTCTATCGTAGGTTGCACGACAACGACTTGTATGTAGCAGAATAGCTATGGCTAATGCTCAATATCATCTAGCTATGGAACTCTCCTGGGAACACAAGTCTTTCACGTAAAACAACCCGTCTTGTCATCGTTGCTTGCGTTTGTGTCCTTGTAACCACTGTACTGACTGCTTGCGCCCCCCTCCTGACGACAGACCTTTATCAATGCCACGGCCGCATTCAAGACCCTCGAGCGACCCCAATTCGCCGTCCTCCAAAAGGCCCTCTTCCCGGCCTACTTTGGCATGCAGACGGTCCTACCGGTAGCCATTGCGCTCACGTACCCGGGCGGCCTGATGGCGGCGCCCGGCGGCATCCGCGGCGCGCTGCTGGACGAGGCCAATCGCTGGAGCGTTGCCGTCCCGCTCGCCACCATATTCGTGACCGGACTCGTCAACTGGGCCTACTGCCTCCCCGTCACCAACTCGATTACGGATAAGAGACGGGCACAAGGTACGTGGTTGTGGCCGGGGCTGTCTGCTCGCGATGCACTCCCGTCGCAACCTTTGTCTGCCAAACTAGACTGACTGATCCAATCGTGTGTAACAGAGAAGAAGGACGGCAAGAAGAGTTGGGATCCTGCGCCGCACTCACAGGAGATGCAGTCCCTCAACAAGCAGTTTGGCAAGATTCATGGAATCTCGTCTCTGCTCAACCTGGTCACACTGATCGCAACCATCACTTACGGCTTTACCCTGTCAACCAGAATCCTGTGAGCTCGACGACTATATACAATGGCACGAAGTTGCTTGGAGAAATGCGAGGCACAAGACAAAAGCAGTTCCACTACAGTTGGGATGTATCATAGCGTTGATTAGCCGTCGAAAATACTGTTCTACCACGTCCGAAATGCCTCGGAGACCAATAGCCACAATCATTTACGAGCCATGGCCAATGTCGTCTTCCGTCCTGTCTTGCTGCAACTAAAAAGCAATCTCCATTTTTTCTCTAGTCCTTCTGACAATTAAGAGCAAAACGCTGAAATCAAAACCCAATGCGCCTTTTGCCATCTCCTTTTGGCGGGGTATAATGGACAACCTGAAATACAGGCGCCTTTTCAAATACTAATGAGCAATCGCCGTGTTGAAGCAGATTCTGTTGCTGACGTGGAAATACCAGTCATCGGAACCCGAATGCCGGAAAGCGACACAGATAGGTCCGAATGGAAAAGGTCCGAAAAGAAAGAAAAAAAAAAGGTGGAACCTTTAGGGCTTTCCTGCGAGAGCAAGCAGCTCGGCCTTTGCTGCAGCCATCTTTCTGGCCTTGGTCTCCGCATTGTCGATGGAGATGGCGCGCTCAGTGGTGGCAGCTCGTCTGAGGGAGTCGTGCAGGGAGCGCTTGGGAGGAGCGAGAGCCAGCTGTCTGGCGACGTCAATGTCCTGGACAGGCTGAGGGTACTGGCGCATCATGGCGTCGAGTGGGTTGTCGCCAGTCTGCGATCGCGGCAGCTTTGGGGGAACAGGCAGCGAATCGTTGGAGTTGGTTGATGTGGAAGAGATGGACGATCTACGGGTAGCAGATTCAGGAAAGTAGCTCTCGCCAGCCTCGACAGGCTTCTTGGGCTGGCCAGCGATCATCTGAGAGTCCGAAGATGGCGTCTCGGTTGCCATGGGCGGCGTGAAGAAGCCGGTGATGTAAGAAAAGGCCTGGGTAAGTGCCGACATTTTCGTTCTTCGATATGTGTACGTAGTATATCTTGAACGATATTTGGGTTCTCAAAGAAGTACGAAGTACTGGTGATTTGATAGTGTTCCTCTATGCTATTTCCTTTGAATGTTGGTTCACTGTGTGACAGGAAAGTAGTCAATGTTTGGGTAGCTGAGCTGTACACACAAGCACCCAGGGAAAGAGCAGAGGCAGTGCAGGAAAAAGAAGAAAAAGAAAACGAGACTCTGGGGAGGAATGACAGAGTTTAAGGGCTTGAGTGGTCGGATGGGGCCAGGTGAAATAGGATTTATTTCTGGGTATCCGTTTTACTGCTTGCTCCAGAGGTTGTGTCCACCCACGATGCCCTCAGAAGTTTGGAACGAAGTGGGACGCTGCCTTACATTAGTACGAAAAGGAAGAAAAATTCCAAAGGGTGACCCACCAATTTCGATCTTTCCATTTCTCATTAAATACATCAGGCAACCCTGTCAATAAGTCTATTGCTCCTTCCCTCTCTTTTCTTTGTCTACCTACATTTGGTACCAACGAACAACTATGAATGGTGTGTAACGTAGCCGCAGACGGCTTCTTCTCTTTTTTCCTTTCCATAACTTTTGCACTACTCACCATGTGTGTGACTATGTTGCGAGACGGTGATCTGCGCTTGCGTGTCTAGCTTACTCGAGCATACATTGGATGACGGGTAGACCGGCGTATGCAACTGCACTTCCAGTTTCAGAAAAAGAGCTGCTCCCTCATGTACTTTGTAGTGCAGTATGCCTCATGCATCTGTACATACATTTTTACTTCCATGGATACGCATCAACTGTCGGTCGCTCGTTCACCGCAAATTAGCCTCTCTGCTGATAATCGTCACTCTGCTGCTCTTGCCTGTTATGTTCATCTTGTCCCTATGTTCAGGAGGCGCCTCTTAATTACCGGTCATGGTCAGCTGGTCACCTACATCATCTACAAAAAGGGAACCATTGAATCTGATGTAAGGTGAGCCCAGAAATGCCAAAGCCTGGGGCCGGGCGACACAGGGCACCTGGGGGGTTGTCCGACCCCTGATGTTCATCACTGGCGTGATTCGCTATGCTGCAGATAGGGTCCTCGAGCTTTCCTTCCAGAAGGGCTCCGCTATCGCTAAGCAATCGCTAATGCACCCTCAGATTTTCAGATTTGGGCGGGGCATCTCCTCGACACTAGTGGTATGCACAGCCTAAAGCTTTTATCTATTCTTGTACGACCCGGAAAGGAGCCTCCTATGTGAGGAAACTTTGCATTTGCACTACACTCGGGATCCGAAAGAGCTGAAAGTCTGTCTGTGCAGAAGAAACGTGCAAGGCGTTCTTATGCACATGTCCGCCTCGGTACAGCAAAATTCAAAAGGTGTGGAGAGATATGCAAGTCAATTTGTGACTTTGAAGGCTGGGCTGTTCTCGCAAATGATCACCCTCCTTGCCACGCCGGAGGTCAGGTATACTGCCATGGCGCCACTCAGATAAGAGGCCAGTGACCTTGCGAGTGATCTACACCAGGCTGTCTGAGGGGTATCCATTACAGCATTGATCATATCATGAATCGTCACACACATAACAGAGACAACATGACGGGCAGAAATCTGCACGCCCGCTCACTTACCCGTTCGACCGTTTACCCGTTTGGCACGATATGACCACGACATTTACGATTAGTCTTTGCAGCACACCATCTTCAGAGCCTCACTGACAGTCAGTTGACGCGCCCAGAAGCTGGAAATCCACGGACGCTGGAAACTCACAGTTAGAGCCCGCCGCGCACAGCATTAAAGTAGTGTGCATGCAGTGCCCAGCCAAGCCAAAAACGTCCTGGGAAACCTACGCAGCGGCATATGGGGGCGCAATGCATACTTAAGGTTGACCCAAAAGATGCTGACAACCGCTTACCCGGGTGGCCGGTCTCGGGGCTAAGAGAAGTATATACTTTTCAACGGAGAGCTTCAATGTGACCAGGTGATCAACAATGGTGATGCCTTGACCGGTATGGCCTTGCTCATCAATATTTTTATGACAAGGCGGCCATATGGCCCACGAAAGACAAGGAAGAAAAACATTCAATCAATCCGCGCGGCATTGGAACTTGTCAGGTTGCACCGAGTCTGGGCCGCTTTGATCACGCAAACATGATTCGACCTGCATGAAGCCATGAGTCGCCGCCCGCGCCCGCCAAACAGCGGTCCGACGAGATCGGATTCATGGAGCCTGGGTGCGCACAGGTGCGGCACCGCATATAATCAAACCAGGTAGGATATGTATGAATGTATGATTGAAAATTGCCGGGGGCCTTCCGATTGGAGGCTTAAGAAGAGGCTTGCGAAGGATTTCCAATGCTGCACTACGCGCATATCTGTCTGACAATATGACGTCTATTATCAAAACGATATCACCCGTTCACCGTTTATTAAACCGCCGCGTCTACATTCTTCCCCTCTTCTAGGTAATCCCCGAGCGGGATGCAGATATCACCTCCGTACCTCTGCAATGCGAATCCCGTCTAGAGGTAGTGCAGCGGCAGACGACCGGGACAACTCATTGTCCTGCTGCGTCATGTTGCGTGTCCACAAACTTGGCTGTTGCAGCGGGTATGATCGTCTACTGGTTGTGATGCAAACCCCAGGTACCCAGTCTCGACCAGCTTCTTCTACTTCTGCTTGCCGGCCTGTTCCTTCTGGGCCTGTCGCTTCTCCAGCTCGCTCGTGCGAATCACCTTGGGTGCAGGGCGCTTGTACGGCGTCAGGCTGGGCACCGTCATACCGACCTGGCGCTGGTAGTGCTTGTAGTCGGGGTACTTGTTTGCCGTGATGAGCTCGGTGAGCCAGGTCGAGCCCTGGAACAGCATAAGCAGGCCCATGGCGCCGAATCCGGTCCAGCTGTAGACGGCCTTGGTAGCGTAACAGCTCCAGTGGTAGAGCACCAGCCAAATGGTCTGCTCCGCGGTAAAGTTTGGATGTCTGCAGTAAGCCCAGAGACCAGACGTGTTGAAGCCCTGGTCCAATTGCTCAAGCGTGTATGGCGAGTCCTTGGGCACCTTGCCCGTTGCCTGGTACTGCCTCTTGCTGTTTTGGTAATCTAAAAGAGCGGTCAGCCAAATATGCTTGCCCAGAGATGCAGTCTTGACGTACCCCATTGCTGCTGATCACTGAACCACTCGGTAAGCACCAGACCGAGCTGGGTTGCCGTGAACATGATATCTACTGCAGATATCTCCTTCTCATGCTGAGATGCAAGCAGAAGGGCATAGGTAGGAGCTGCCAGAAGGAACAAAAGAACGCTCTGGATGAACGAGATGAACGTAATGTTGAGAATGAAGAACGGGATTGAGCCGATATATTTCTTCACCAGTTCCCTAGCCTTTCGATCAGTACACATGTTGGCTATACCTCATCGGACATTGCAATGAGGAACGCATCGGTCCACTTACCATCTGTAGTCCTCAGATCCGACCTGGTAGCCTCCCCTCCGCCAGTAGTTGAAAGTCAAGCGAGCCTTGGATTCAAGTCAGCCATGCTATGACTAGTGCATTGACGTCCGGATTACTCACACTCCATACACAACTCCAGAGAAGCACGAGGTTGAGTCTTTGACTCTCGACATTGTTCATATGAGCCCAGATCTTGAAGTGCGCATTGTACATTGTGGGCAACAAGCTCCACATGCGGTCTACCTGGGACCAGTTGCGGTTGGCCTCGGAAACCACCAGGAAGACCACACCAGCAAAGAGCGAAAAGGCAAATCCAGAGACCAGCGGGTTGGTCTGCTTGTACAGCTCCAAAAGGTCGTGGGGGCTGTTGATGTGGTCCAGCACGCGCTGCGGCAGCTCATACAGCTGTGGTAGGAAGGGCTCGACCGTCTTGGACCAGTCGGCGCAGTCCTCCAAACTGAGGAAGTGCGGAAGCGCCATGATTGATGTCGTTGTCGGAGAATGCAAACGTGTTAATCTCGAATTACAGACAGGTTGAGAAGTGAAGAGCGGGAATGCTCATACAGTTGTATCATATAATCTGCGGCCCGGCACGGTACTAGGTTAGGGGACAATGGAAAGCCAAAAAAGAGACGTCATGACTTTGAGAGCCTCAACAGCTGTCAGTGAGCCAAGTGACCAAGTCAGCGCCTTAGCGTCCGTCGCTAGCGCCAGTTCCTGGTCGTTAGCGGGCTGTGGCTCTACAGGGTGGGGCGTCGCGGCTTGTGTTGACTTTGCATGCAAGGAACGCCTCAAACTCGGGCCAGTCAACCACAACCGCGTATGAAGATATCAGAGCCTGGATCAACGCGACAATGCCACGATAAGACTGGATTAAAACGATTTGAATAATCAAAATAACCTATCATTCTCTCGAGTTTTGTCTGATGCTCACCACAACACATCAAGAATGAGGTTGCCATCCTCATAGCAGGAATAAATTCCGTTATGGAGCAGCTGCCTACCTCTCATACCCGTCTCATGCCACGCGATCTTGTGGGTTGACACAGATGTACCAGCCACTCGCCACATCAAAATCTCTTCTCTTTTGTTTACGGCGGCCATCAATTTATAAAGGATCCCACGCATTCACTATTCGTTGCAAGTCAAAAATGAGGATTCTTTGCGTGGCGGAAAAACCGTCAATCGCCAAGGCTGTTGCCGGGCATCTTTCTGGCGGACAGCAACAAACAGTTGGTGACTCTTCAATCCGCGCCCGAGATTAAGGAATAGCTTACTGATTTCTGGTTCCACTAGCGTAACACGCCCAACAAATACATCAAGAACTACACGTTTGATTATGACTTTGGTCAAGGATGGGGCAATTGCGACGTGACCATGACTGCGGTGCTCGGTCACATCACCACTACTCAATTTCCATCCGAGTACAAGGACTGGAGATTCCCGCCTCCAGACAGTCTATTCAGTGCTCCTGTTGTGACTACTACTTCCGAGGTAAGTAAAATTCCCGTGTCAATGAAGGAAGGCTAACCAGCTTGGGACCGCTTCAGGATAAAATAGATGTGGCTGGGAATATTGAACAGCAGGCCAAGTATTGCCAAGGTCTATGCATCTGGACCGATTGTGATCGCGAAGGAGAGCACATTGGCCACGAGATTTGTGAAGCCGCCAAGAGAGGGAACAGCCGGATTCAAATAAAAAGGGCCAAATTCAGCAATATAGAAAGAGCGTAGGTCGGCCTCTTCCCAAATTCCCGAAGAATGAAGACCAGTTTCTCAACCAAGTGCTCACGCTCTACAGTCATGTTCTCAACGCAGCAAGACACCTGGTGATGCTAGATGAGAAGCAGGTCAATGCTGTTTCCGCTCGCATTGAGCTTGATCTGCGCATCGGATATGCATTCACCAGGTTCTTGTCAAATAATTTGAAATCAATGGGCGAGCCTCTTACTGCAATGACATTGAGTTATGGTGAGTGTAAACTCGTTCCAGGGTTTCGGCTTCGTCTTCAGCTCACAACTTAGGCTCCTGTCAGTTCCCAACCTTGGGATTTGTTGTTGATAGATACTTTCGAGTCCGGAACTTCAAACCTGAGCCTTTCTGGAGCATCAAGGTTATGCACAAGAGAGAAGGGATAGATGTCAACTTTACCTGGTCAAGAGGACGCTTATTTGATCGGGCTTCAGTCATCATTCTCTATGAAAGATGTCTCGCAGCCAAGATGGCGCAGGTCACAAAAGTCCAAGAAAAGCCGACAAAGAAGTGGAAGCCTCTGCCTCTTACAACCGTCGAGCTGCAAAAGATGGCCACTAGATTTCTACGTATGTCCGGTCAAGAAGCAATGACTGCAGCCGAGAACCTCTACAACAAGGGTTTCATTAGTTATCCCAGAACGGAGACCGACCGTTTCGATTCAGGCATGAATCTCCGAGCTCTGGTCCAGAAACAGACAACGGACAATCGCTGGGGTGGGTTTGCACAAGATCTCGTGGATGGGGGTTATAATGACCCCAGAAAGGGGCGAAACGACGATAAAGCACATCCTCCCATTCATCCAATCACTTACGCTGCGCCAGCTGTCCTGCAGAGCGAAAATGAGAAGAAAATTTACGAGCTGGTAGTTCGACGCTTCCTAGCTTGCTGTTCAGACGATGCAAAGGGTATGGCCACAGACATCGACATACTATACGGCGAGGAAGCCTTTCATGCACATGGGGTTGTCGTGCTCGAGCGAAACTACCTTGATGTATATGTCTACGATAAGTGGACCGGCAGTGTTCAGCTGCCCAAATTCACAGTTGGCGAACGATTTGAACCCTTGGAAGCAATCATGACAGAGGGCAAAACTGCGGCACCGAGTTACCTGACGGAAGCAGATCTGATTGCCCTCATGGACGCCAACGGCATTGGCACAGACGCTACAATGGCGGAGCATATTCAAAAGATTCAAGACAGGCAATATGTCAGTGTTGTCCCCCGGTCCGGCCTGGCGGCCGGAGAGGAGGGAGAGGACGACGATGACAATCACGCACCTGCCCGAGGAGGCCGTGGGGGACGGGGAGCTCGAGGAGCTGGCCGTGGACGTGGTGGCCGCGGAGGATCGAGTGCCGGAGGCGGCAGAGGCAGCGTGATGGAGTTCATTCCCACCAAGCTAGGTGTAGCCCTGATCCAAGGATTCGACGGCATGAACTTTGACACGAGCTTGGGCAAACCCTTTTTGCGCAAGGAAATGGAGCTGAAAATGAAGGCCATTTGCGATGGTAGGACTACGCGCTCGGCTGTATTGAACGAAAGCATCAACCAGTACCGACAAGTATACAACCAGTCCCAGGAGAAGCTTCACGTGCTCAAGGCAGTAAGTTATTGGCCCGCGAATGATCGATCGGTCATTGCATAAACTCTGAGAGTTCGCGATGCTAACTATTTTCTCCCAGGCTTGCAGACAGTACCTCTTCCAAAATTCTGGCGCATGATAGTATATTATAATTATAGGTAGCATGTGAAGTTTTCTCATCATATAATTGGTTGCGAACTGTAGTCAAGTCCGGTCTCCTACTATAAATACATAGCATCAGAGGCTCACAATAATCGTACCTTGAGTCAAAGTATATTGTCCTCTTTTTCATCAACAAGCCTTTATCCTCATCAACCCTTAAACCCTAAGCGTGCGCCACATCTGCACCATTCAGGTTTCAAGGCTGGACCTTGCACCTGCGGCAATTCTTCGCCAGGTTGGATGCAGCGAACATCCTTACACGGCTGTGGGGTGTTGGGTGAGCTCAAATCGAAAGAGTGGTTGCATATTGGGACACATTTGTTTATTGCAAGCATGTCTCGAATGTACCACCAAACACGGTGTCAAATCACATAAACAAAGACAAATAATAATTTATAGAAACAGAAAGCCAAATTCAAAGATTGGTGTTTCTTTGGCCGATTCATCCGTTGAGTCGCATAGCCGAGACAGCGAACGTCGGGTCAACACGGAATTGGGCAGGCTATAGGGCATCTCTCTCACAGGAAAATAACGCGGCGTATAATTCGCACATATAAACACGCCTACGCATCATATATACCCCTGCTGTGTACTATACGTATCCGATTACGTGAAGTAGTCCGCTCGGTCCGGGCAGTGAATTGATGATGAATCATATACATGTTGCGGATTCATCCGATTCAAAAAGGGTCCGATTCTAGCAAGGTGGCTGGTTCTTCTAAAAAAGCAAGTCCTTTTTGTTGAGCCGATCTGGCGACTTGTCCTATCGCTGGATTTCACAACGTGGGGGAGCCCTCAAAGGAGAATGGGAACTTGAAGCGCAAAGCAAAGCATCGTGCGGCATATGCAAATGCATCCTGCATCGGACTGGGTCTCTTTCTCTCGGTAGGGCGGGGTGTGGTTCGCACAAATACTAGGCATGTAGACAGGTGCAACCGCAGGCTCTACTGTGTTACTTTCTTCTCTACCGGCCTGCTTGCCCGGCTGCTTGATCATGTACGTTTGTATAATCTAGAGTTGAGCCAAGCAGGTCCCGGGAATTAAAGAAAGCTGCACCATTGTTGCTTGCACATATCTTTAGGCTTGGGCAGCGGGATAACAGCCACCACATGCCTCGTTTCTCTCTGCGCGATAGGGCAGGACGAAACGGACGAAATTGAACGATGAACAATGACCCCTCATCTGTTTCGTTAGACAAAGCCGAATATCACCACTAATGTACGGACCTGTATGCAAGCAAGCAGGAAATCGTCAATCAGGAGGAGAGGGGCTAATCGTCGTTGCGACGTTCACAACAGGGTCGCAACCGCCACCTGCTTTTGGGTAAAATTGTACGCAAGGCAAGGCAATAGAGACTATGTAGGGTACAACCCTGGTACTCCGTCACCTGCCTTGCATACACATTCAAGAAGGAGGGAGGGGGGACAGCCATGAGAAGAGGTCGGGGAATTTTTACTGGTTTGGCAGAAACAATGAGGACCATCTTGCCCCTCACTTTCACACTCTTCAGCTTTCTTGTCTTGTTCGGGGTGTATCCCAATCAAATGCAAAAAGCCGGTATGGTATACCGGGATGTCTACCTAGCTTGCCTTGCCTTGCCCTGCTTGCTTGCCCTGCTATCTTGACGATATATCCCCGGAGGAGCGGGGTTGTTTGTGGCTTTCTCTCCCTCAGCGGAAGACAAGATACGACGATGGTAGCTCGCGGCCGGCATTCGGGAGTGACGATCCCTTGCCCCCCCAAAAAAGTCGGGGAGGGACTCGACACTCTTTAAGCTAGAGCTTTTAGTTGCACTTCCCAGCGTTGACGAGAGCCCTCGACCAATGAGAGCAAAGAGTGCGTGAAACGTGAATAGAATATGGTGCTTCTCAGGACTGCAACTAATAACTACCTATGGAAGCACGTTCTTGATGCTTCGACCTGCCGTGGCCCGTTCGGTAGTTCTTCTACAACCAGATCGAAAACCCCTTCTTTCTCCCCACGAAAGGGAAACCGGCAGAAATGCAGGTATACGAGTCATTTTTCTACAGGACCTGGTTCAGGAGCGAGTGGGCTTTTGGCTGCTTGCTAGAACCCGCACGTACCGTAAGATAGCAGGTAGTAGGGGGGCGCGGCGACATGGTTTCGTTACGTTCAATGTAGGTACGCGGAACTGTATTGCGATAGACTTGCAATAGTTTGGACTGGTCCCTACAGTAGATCAGGACGCGAATAATCATGGTGGTGCGGATAGGCATATCTGTCGGAAATTCAGGGTCCAAAGCCCTCACCCTTTTCCCACTGGTTGACTACTACTGCTTGTCATTTTTGTTCTTTTTCATCTTCTGGGCTCTATCGCGATTCCTGCCGACGACTATTTCCTCTCTATTCTTAGCTCGGGGGATCGTCGCGCAGGGTGCGTGTGGTGGAGTCGATTGCTTGTCGCGATCCTGACCGTTGAATTTAATGAGAGTTGAGCGCGTCTCTTCTAGACGGGGGGCTTTATTAGTGTACGCAATACCACTACAGTCCAGCAGTTCTATGTAAATTGGCAGGCAAGCAGCTCTCAGTAGTAGATGTTTCTAAATACATAGTAGGATATCGAAATGAAGGAAATTCGTGATTTGAAATACAGTCAGCTCTCCTCAGCTCCGCCTAATCCGGAATATCGGTGACCAGCTGATGAGAGCATTCAGCTCTTGTCATTCTCCATTCGTACTCCGTTTATGAAGATCTGATTGCCCTTTTCGAATATTCCACCACCCCTTTCCCAATTTTGCACGGCCGTCCCCTATTTCCAATTCTCTTTTTTGACACTTTCGTGGGCAACGCCAGCGCGACACGCTACAGCTTCCGGGCTGATCGTGGCCGAACTCTAATTTACCCCCTTCTCCAGAAATACTCGTGTCATTCCGGGTTGCTCAGAGCACCGACGGTTCGATAGCAGGAATGGGTAGGCATGAAGTTGGAGGGGGGTGTGACCAGCATGAGCCCTGGTTGAACCAGTCAAAGGAACATTTGAAGCTTGGAAGTTGTGTAGCGTGCCCCAGGTGCCGTACTATCGCTACCATATGTATGATACGTACCCCCAGATGCAGTCCATCTACGGGCACACCCGAGCTACTCTCCAAGTTTGGGTGGGTGGAAATAGTGTTTTCTCCATTAATCTCTGGCTCGTCGCTGGTGCTGCTCTCTCGCCGCTGGGGCTTGCTGGGCGCTGGGCTTTGCTTGCCAGCGACCCAAGCCCACTAAAGAACCCCCCCGGCTTCTGCATCGGCCGGTGATCTGGCGCTGTCATCGCGATCACAAGGGGATGCCGAACCAAGCAAAAAAAGAAAACGTGCGGGAATCGAAAGGAAACCGGACCTTCGGAAGAGCGACGTTGCAGATGATGACCAAACGCTCTTGATTTTGTTTCATGCCGCTTCGTGAAATGGATCCTTTCCTCTTTCTGTTCCATGGGCTGGGCTTGCATGCATTTCAGACTTTTGGGTTTCGACAAACTCTCAAACGCTTTCTCCGTCTCTCTGCCTTGTCTTGTCAGGGAACCCAGCCCTACGTCATTTGACAAAAGGCTTGGGTCGGTCGCCGACTTTGGGGGGAACTTTGAGTGTACCTGTAGCGTCCTTCTGTAGGTACCGTACCCAGCAGCGCCCAGACAGACAAGAGACCCCCATAGAGGATCCTCAGAGGGCCCCGAGCTGAGCGACACTATTATCCATTATCGTGGTCCACAGGAGCTCTCTCCAGACCGGAACAGCACCCGCATGCTCAAGATACCCATAAAAGTAGGTCGCTCTAACTATCTACAGGGCAAATGCCAAAAACGAGTCACTTATCCTGAGGGACCGCTAGTTTGGCTACACTAGAGTTATGGATTCGTTGCGGGTTGGCGGGAATCCATAGAAGGTCGGTCAGAAAAAGGGCATCTCCATACAGTACGGCGCACAACAATTTAGACAATCATCAAAAAAGAATGCAAAAATGAAGATTGCACGAGATGTATTCAAACAGGAATGCGGTACGACTGCCTTGCATTGCTTTTTCCTACGTTCCCTCTCAGTTGGCCGGAGGATCCTTCTAGAACCAGTGGCTTGTTTATGGCGTCGCCGTATGAAGAGACAAATTTAACCAAGACAGCAGGAGTCAATATAATAAGGAGACAAACAAGACAGACAAAAGAGACGAGCGCAACCTAGCAATCTCTATGATCCCACCCTACCCCCCTGGCACCGTTCATTATGTCTCCAACTCGCACAGTATCTTTCAACTGATAAGACCACCATGCGACCAAATATGTCAAGTTGTAATACAAGAGGATAAACCCCCCTCATCGTAAACACACAAAAGGAGAAAGAGGCAAAACCGCATGCGAGAATCAAAATACAGACAACAATGACGAAAGGACGCGCCGGTGGATGATGATGAGGTTAGAATCGGTACATTTCGGGTACGCATTCGCCTGAAGGACAGTTGAAGCCATAATAGTATGGTCGACGGCTTGTGGCAGAAAGCTCCAAGACGCCCCCGAGAACCCAACTCTCTGGGCCAATTCATCGAGGCACGAGGTCTGAGGGGTGGCTATATTGGGTTAAAATCACACCCATTATCCCCAATCCATCCGTAAAGTGACACGCTCAATACCTGCTGAATCACCTACAACATCCCGGTCAGACAGCCCAACCCGATCATACCATCACATTACCTGCCAGGTACTTGTGTCAAATGGATGACTGACTGATTGAACTGACTTGAACTTGGACCGAACCCGGGCCTTGGGAACTCTGCCCAGCGCCAAATCCCTACCATGGGCATTTCGTCCCAGGTATCCCATCTTAGGAATCCAGTCCAGTCCAATCCGATCCCAAGCCCGTCACATCACCCCCCCATCCTTAGCACCAGTCGCATGGCAAAGCCCAGGCCGCCGGTTGGCACAAGGACCATGGAGGTACCTTGAGTACTTGGCCATTACTTGGACACACTTGGGGGGGATTATGGTGTGTTGTTGGTAGGGTGTGGTGTAAGTTGATTATGTGTGTATGTGAGTGTGTGTGTGACTGACCTGTGGTGCGTGTGCGTGGTGCGTGTTATGTAGGTGGTAGGTAGGTAGGAGTGGGAGTGTGAGTGAGTGGTGTGTGTTATCTAAGGTGTGTCTATCATCGCCTTGCGCCCATCCCATCCCAACCCATCCCATCCATGCCTGGATGGTATGTAAGTGCGCCGTGTCGCTCCTTTCCTGCTTCGGATCCCTCTCCTTCCCTTCAAGCAACATCAACAAAGACAACAACGACCACGCATCTTTTGCACCCCCTCACAGTCATCTTCTTGTCACAGTTCCGGTCATCGCGTCAGCACTGCCATTTCTTCGTCCTGCTTTTTCTTCTTTCGAGTCACATATTTGCTCTTTTCATCAACGAGCAAAAAGCCTCGAATAAAGTTGCTATTTCTGAATTACAAGGCACTGCCTACTTTCGGAGCCCTGATCTTGTAAGTCGCGCGCACCTGCAACCCCCATCTCTGACTCAACCCACCACCCGACCCCAGGCCACTTCCGCCTCACTCGCACAACTTGCGCGCGGCCGATAACGACGCGTCGCACAAACCCTCACTGGTTGTCTACATATACTAATGCGCCTGCTCTTATAGAATCATATCCTGAAAGTATTCAGAAATTCTGCAGACTCAAAATGGCATCCCTGGCAACCAGTGCTGCTGCTGTTCGCGATATCGCAAAGACCTCCCTCGGCCGAGACAACTTCACTGCTGTAGCGGCCGCCCGGAGCGTCCCTGTGACACGATCCCACCCCCTCCCGACACCTCCCAACTCCATATCTCCTGCCCTGCCGCCTCACGGCCTCAAGGCTCAGCTACAGAAGGCTTCCAGACTGGAACCCATCGACTCGGATCTGGACTTGCACGACGGCACCGATTCCGAATCGGTCGGCTCGGGCTCCTTTGAGTCCACCGGCGCTATTTCCCCGGCGCTGCTCGCAAAGTACCACCTTCCGGAGATCCTGCTGAACCATGGCCCTATGCCCATCCGTTATATCATGGGCTACCTCACGACATCAGTTCCTGGCTTTGCCGGTATACCACCACCAAAGGCCAGGAGGCTCGTCGTTGCGGCGCTGGAAGGACGTGGACAGGGACACGGCGCAGAGGGCGGAGGGGTTAACGGTGACGTGATATTTGAAAAGATCGGCTGGGGAAGATGGGACGCAAAGCGAAGGGGCCACCCGAACCGTGACGCCTCGTCACGGAGGTCACCCGAGGCTGCTGCTCCCTATCCGGCCGGTATTCCTATTATCAAGGGTCCCCGCGCTTTTGACCGCACTAGGTTGGGCGCGCGCCCTTCAAGCTTTGGCAATTCGGCCGCTTTTTCACATGACGATCGCGACGTGAGCATGCTCGAAAACGAGGCAGACAAGATGTCCCTCGACTCGCTTGACGAACCCGCTTCGGCTTCTTGCTCCGAGGCCGGCGACGACGACATGATCATGAACGACGACCCCGAGGATGCCACTGACGACGAGGACTGGGCCGCTGTCGGAGCTGCTGCTTTGCGCGCAGAGTCCTACTCCAGCCCGGCCGAGGCTCGTCATGGCTTCTCGCACGTATATAACGGGGGCAATTTCCGCTCCTTCTCTGGAGCTGGCATGCTCCGTGAGCCTCGACTCGACAATATCGATCTTGCTGCATTGGCTGCCTCCCCCAACACCCAGGAGCGTGAGGCCATTCAGGCACTTTTGCAGCTCGGTTCTGTATAATAATCTTTTGCATCAGCGGCGTTTTTTATTTCTCATTGGGTGAAGACGAGCGACAAGCGGCCAAGGAAACAAACAGCCTCATTCGGCTGGCTTTGGCTGCACTGAATTTCAAGCGTCATACATGATTGAGGCGGTGTTCCTCTAAATCATGACCATATCTCATCGACACGGCGCCTCTGACATAATGCGATCTGGAGGATATTTTTGGGGTTCTTGGTTGGTTTATTTCCCAAGGTGCATACATTCCCCACGACACCGAACAAAGCATGCGGCTTGCATGCTTGAAACCCAGGAGGTTCATTCTATAAATATCAACTTCCCATGGTAGCGGGCCTTCCCCCGGAGTCGACATTTTCTTCTATCTCTCCTCATCATACACGACCTCACGACACCCTTACTCGTATACGAATCTCGAACGGATTTCATCTACGATACTCCCCGTCAGGACCACAGGACTACTGGGCAAGCCTCGAGACCTTGCGTGCTCGGTTTCCTCGATACCCTCTTGACACTTTTTATCAAATTCAACTTATACCCCCTATTGCACCTATGTTTTCTTCACGAAACACGGATACTATTTTCCGCTGGCAGAAAATACACCCACCCACTTCAACATTGTGGGAACCCCGCATGTCTCGCCTGGGAACCAATACGAACCTCTGGTTTCTTGCGAGCGATTTACACAATTTTGACGCTGCATTGCGTTTTCGCATTTACACAACTTAATTTTTGAAAGACAGTGCTGAGCATTGAACTCACACTTTCGCAAAAACCGGGCCCCGGCATTTATAGCTGGATATTACCCAATTGTCACAAATAGTTAGCCTTGGTGGACCTCGAGAAGCTCCCAGGAAACTGGTGGAGGCTTTGGTATATAAAGGCAAGAAAAAAGTGGACGCTGTCTTGGTAGTTACGCATCATACTGAGAGCAAGAATATTATCATGTCCACTGAATAATTAAAGAGCACGGTGAAGTGATGGGCAGAGAAAAGATAACAAAAAACCCTCTCCACTTCTTTTTTGGGTGTTGGATTGGCATGATTAGTAGACGTTTCTAGTTATGCTGTTAAGGCTTTTGACCTGGCTCATTACAGAATGGAACTTTGATCGTCTTCCTTCTTCCACTTAATATCTTCATACCACGATTTGTTTGCTTGTGACGTACCATACAACCCACCCACCAGCTTAGTGGGCGGACAGAACTATAGCCCCAACGATTTTGCAACTAAAATCCACCATTTTGCGTGATAGACCGTGACTGGCAATGAAGAAGAAGATAGAAAATGGTCAAATGCTGGTTCTCGATGACTTCATGGCAAATACGTGCGTATTCCCCTTTGTTTAGACAACACAAAAGTGGTGCGCTTGCAATCAGCACCGGTAATATGTGGTTTCGCATAAAAGAAATAAAAGTTTATCGCAAGTCGGAATCACGGCGCAAAGAAATAAAGGAATATCATAGTGGAAACTTGCCAGAATTTATAGAATTGGTATGGCAGAATTATCTTCGATCTTGAAATAAGATTTCCAATATGTCATGCGCACATGGACCAAGACTTCTGTGAGCAACAGTAACGAATGTGTATATAAATTATGAAGGCTTCATGGTACCCTTTCGTCTGTTCACCGATTGTACGATTAGATCAGCTGATTGCGCGAACTCCATGATCCGAAAACCAAACTCCAAATGTTGTTGCCTTCAAGTATCGGTGATTGCAGCGGTAAATGCATCATTGCGTTTGTAGTAGTTTCTGGCTCTCTGAATCGGACCTTCCTCTCTGATGCTTGTCAAGTAGTCTTTAAAACTCTTGTTCAAACGCTGAACAGCCTTGAAATGAGCCTTGAGAACCACGACCGGCTGGCCTTCTTTATAGTATGGGCTCTTCTTGGCTTCGCGTTCCGCCAGAGCCAGGGCAGTCTGCATGGCGTTGCGAATCTCGCGACCGTTCCAGTCAATCTGCAGCATCTCCCTTGAGTCCAGGTACTCTATCGCTTCCGTGGCTATGGAGATTTTGCCGGGCCTATCGCGATGGACCTTGTCGAGCAGGGACTTCCAAAGCACCTTACGGCTGGCATCGTTGAGCTGCTGGAAGTGGATGACGGCGTGTACCCGAGACATGAATGCTTCGTCAATGTGGCCGACGCGGTTTGTGGTGAGGAAGAGTAAGCCTGAGAAGTATTCGATGTTGCGGAGGAAAGCTGCAGTCCTCGTTGTCAGTAATGAGGCAGTCGTGTTCTCGCATTATGTAGGTTGGCTTACCTGCAACAACACCATTGCGTGCTATGTCAAATGCTTCGCGACGTTCCAAGAAAATGTCACACTCATCGATTAGAAGAATTGCCTGCCACCCCTCTGCCAGGTCGAACCACTTAGTCAACTGGGCTTGGACCTGGTCCTCCTTGATGCCGATTTCAGCGATGGACAACGTTATAAGGGGTCTCCTCATGCGTAAAGCAATGGATTCTGTGGATGAGTCAGTTTGTATATGACACTTGTTCGATTCAATTTGTTACTTACCCACGGTGTATGTCTTGCCGACACCGGGTGGCCCTATTTGTAATAGTGAGTAATGAGAAGTAGAATGACGATAGCAGTCCTGATTGTGTACGCACCGTGCAGCATGATGACAACACCTTCACCTTTGTTGCGGATGAAGTCAGCAGACCAAGGCTTTTCTTCTTTCAGCTGATAGTCCGCAAGGGCTTGAATGACAACTTGGCTACTTTCATCAAGGATTGGTTCAGGCGGTACTTCCGCGACGTCGACCTCGCTTGTGTTATCAATGTTGACCAGCACTATATTGTCAGATCAGAGAGTGTTCATATAGGGCATAATGACATTCACTCAATCACATACCCCATGTCTTTGTTGAAAGAACGAATGCAAGGTGCACAGGACACATCATAAACAGCAGATCCTGGGTTAAAAACTCAGGTCCATGATTCTTTGGCCGCAGGCGATAAGAAAGCCTCTCTCGAATCTTAGTGTTTGGGAGGGAGGGCGGTTGGGATTGCGGCTTTGGTATGGAAAAGTCCCACTCGGTGGTGGGTAACTCAATACCGTGGACGTTTACGGAACCGACTATGACCTGGCCTGTCAACTAGTTTGCACATTCTAGAATTAGCAGCTCGAAATCATTGTGAGCGCGATGGCATACCCTTAGAGTTGAGGAAGAATTCCAGGCCAGCTCCCCATCGTGCTGGAGGAGCTGATGACCTTTCCAAATGAGCTCCTGCATTCTTCGGCCCCTTTCTTCGAGATGACGTCTTCTGTTGCCGTCGTCACTTCTGTCAAAATATTCGCAAGGGTACACGGACAGACTTGTGACCTCACACTCGCCATCGAAAGTGTTGATGTAGACAGTTGTGAACACCGGGCTTACTTCATTGTTCGTCCAAATCTTGTCCATAAACCACACCGTTACTGCCCAGCGCCTAGGAGTTGCTCTTTTCACATCTCTCTCCTCAAAAATCACCTTTTCAATTATACAGCCATGACAGGTATTGTTGATATCAGCATAGGCCTGGAGACCCGGTCTGAGTAGGTACCAAGTATCATCAAAAGTCACTGTTGGTGTGGACTGCTTCAATCGTTTCTCCGCAGGCAAGTATCTCGGCTCTACATCGGACTGCATGAAGTTCAGGAGAGTTCTGAGATGATTCTCCTCAGTATCGCTCCAGGCAGATGCGCTTTCATTTCGATCGTCAGAAGATAACCGACTTGTAAGGCTATCTGCGTGATGCGCCAAGACAGCATATGGTTCTTTGATGAGGATGGCTTCACCGATCAGGTTTTGACTTGATTCAAAGATTAGCATCAAGAGTACTAGGAGGAATTGTGGCCATGGCTGAATATTCCTTTATCTGTACAACATACCCGGGATAATAATGAACCACATCTCTGATGATTTTCTTGAGATATCCTGAGTGAACGAGTAGCATCGACTTTTCTACCCTATCAATTGTGTAGTTCTTCAGGTCAGTTGTGACTTTTCCATTCGTCTGTGGCTTAGAGCTCCCCTCAGAATCGCGAGGCTTGAGGCGAACTTGAAGCGGAAGTATCAATTCGATCGGCCGTGGCGGAGTGGTCTTCTCTGGACGATCATACACTTGTAGATCATAAGGTTGGTCATTCCGTGAAACCCTGAATTTGTTTGCGGTCAGCAAGTTCAGGCAATCAACAGTATATCGTATACCAATGTGGGATAGGTTTGCTTCACTATCACTCGTTGGCAGTTGAGAAGATTCTTCGTTCGGATCCTGAGGCTCTGCTACTGGGCTGGAGGTCGCCATGGTCGATGAGTTGTCGGGCACTACTAAAGTGCCGACCGTGGATGTTTCGACAGGTGCAGTGGTAGCCATGATGAAAACGATGAGAACACAATCACGTTGACACCATGCACATGCGTAATATAGGATGCTTCTCAAGAGGGTTACAGCTTGGTATCATCGAGAAGACGACACTTATCGAAAGGATGGAAAGCGGTGCTTACAAATAGGGAATGACTTGACTTCGGCCTCAACGGTTATTCTCACCGAAATAGCAAATGATAAAAGAACGAGGCTGAGATAACGACTGCAGTTTATTGGAATGGAATAACTCACCGGTCAACATGGATGTGATTGACATGGGTATTGGGCAACTTGCTTATTGGCTAACATGTCAGAGCCTGCTGTGAGCTGCATAGTAACTGCTGTGGTGGAACGTGGCAACTCATTCAATGGTTGGGGCCGCTCATAAGCAGGTGTGCACTTATTCGATGCTTGGCGCAGCTCTGTTGGCTCAGTCATACGATCCTGACGTTGGAGGGAAGCCACAAACCGATGGACGTTGATCATTTCAAAGGCCTCTCGGGCACCGGCGGCAAAAGAATATGTGATGGCTGGAAAGCCAGAAGATCTCCCAGCCTTAAGCCAGTGCAGTGGGTCACTTATTCCAAAAACTCTGGCATGGCCTCACTACTTACCCAACTGTGATAAAGTCTTCTTCGAGAAGTACAGACATCATGGACCGCCGTGCAATGAGCACCGTAAGGCAATTCGCCGACGACCAGAATGCGCGAGGAACTCCAGATCCAGATGACCTGATGTGAGCCCTTCTGATGTGGATATGATCCAAATACATGGCTTATTCAGAACACAGAATACCCCTCGCCCAAACAATTGAGTATAGGAGAACCGAGGAGCGGTCGGGACGGAACACCTTTGCAGGGTCAATAGACGCCACACTCAGCATTTTGAATAACCGACCGGAAATGTAAGAAAAGATATACCCGAGATCAAAGCCCCTACTGAAACGCTATGCAATTAGAACGGAAGAATACGAAGACCAAAACGAAAAGCTGGTCCATCTCGTCACAAAACTCGAAGATGCGTGGAAAAAGATTGTCAAGAAGACACAACAGAACGAAAAGACCACGAACGAAGAACAAGACAAGGAGCCCCAGCTGACAAAGGCCTACTTCGACAATATCGTAAATGACTGCCAGAAGAAGCTTCAGTATAGAGATAAAGACAAATGGGCAAGGACGAAAAACTGGTTTCGCAAGACTTCTGGGACACTCAACAACCATAATTACTTGTTTGCACTTCTTCCCACTGGCGACAAGTACACATCCATCATTACAGGAACTTTTACAGTTCTAGTCAAAGCCGGAGCTGCTTATGATGATGTGGTCGACAAGTTCGAGGAATACCTCGACACAACCCATGACAAAATCATTCTGATGCGAAAGCATATGACAGAGATGCCACTTGACCCTTTTTTAAGGGTTCAATTGATCAAATTCACCATAGCACTATTCGAGTTTCTGTTTCAGGTGCTGACGTGGCTGTCATCATCTCGGGAGCGCTTCATGAGTAGCTTTAGTGACAACCTGCAGAAGACTTGTGATCGTTTGATGGCAAAGATGCGCGACTATGGAGACAATGTCAGAGAATACTGTGGAGAAGCCAAAACGCAGAGGTTGGGACGCCTGATTGAGGCAGGATTACTCGGTCAAGCGCAAAACCACTACGCTCAAAGGTACGCCCAGACGCACGCGCCGACTCACGCTGCTCAGTCATGCACACAGTCCGATCAAGCACTTCTTTCTGATGCTTCGGGGCTATCAGATCTCAACGAAAACGCGGAAGATGCGACCGATACAGATCTTCCGGCTTCGCCGTCTGGCTGGGACAAGTCGAGCGTCTTAGAGTCTACAGCACATCTGGCTGGCTATAGCCAGGACGAGCTCTACAAACGTCTTTGTACACAGTTCAAAGACCTATCAATACACGTAGATGTCTATAGTGAGATCCAGAAATGGATCTCCTCGACATCAGGACAAGCTCTGGCTATTGAGGGACCGGCCGGTGCTATAGCACCATCTTCGAATACTCTCTGTGCTGCATACATATCATCAAGAGTTCAACAGCTTAGCTTGCCTGCAGTGCGATATTTTTGTTTCCACGACTATGAGCGGCCCTTAAATGCTGGCGAGAAACTTCGAGAACTGGTCTACTCGTTGATTTATCAAGTGGCTGTGGCTTTGCCGGAGCAGGTCGATTCCAGTTGGCATCTTGATGTAGACCTCGGCAGTTCCAGATTTTCCTGCCTGAATGACAACATGGACAGTCTTGACTCATGTATCGACCTGCTCGGGGATCTCTTCAAGATAGCGCCTCCACTGACATTTTGCATCATCGATGGACTGCAGCTGCTAGCTAGAGATTCCAGCCCCGACAGCTTGGAGAAATCCTTGCAGCATTTGCTAGATACTTTGGCTCCAGGAGAGGTTGGCACTGACGCGCCCACCGTCTTGAAGGTTCTCTTCACCACAGATGGGGTCTGCTTGCCACTCAAGAGACTGGAAAGACTAGGGCGCATCCGAATGGTCGAGAGCTCCAGAGGCAGGGGGACTGAGCTTCTAAGACTTCGCGAGTCTGATCTTCCAGAAGGTATGTCACAATGAATTGTTTGATAGTGATGCGCATGAGGACTGTCTATGTACCCTGATCACTGCCTTCTACAACTGTGTAGCCAATGACAGACGGTGTACGACAGAATTTCATTTGTTAACAAAACGCGACGGAGAAAACTTTCGAAACAGAAGTGTATAACATGAGGTTTCTTTACGGTGGAAAGCCTGAGGATAAAGTAACGATGAAATGAAAAACGAAACGAACAACAATAACTATTGATCATGGTGTGCATGAAACTCTCTTCTACCATACTTCAGATTCTGATAACTTGATTCTGTGATGCATTACTTCATGGTGTCAGCGCGGAGACTGGCTGGTTATCTTTCTGTGATAGTCACAAGAAGACCGCCTTTGATTCCCTGGATAAGAGCAGCTTAGTAAATTCTGATCAATCATGAGCGCATGTATCATACCATATTGAGCGCGGCAAGCGGCTCGTATGTTCTCTTTTCGTCCACTAGACTGACATCAAAGCGCTGAAGAATTGCCGTGCTAATGGCGAGACCTTCGTAGGTGGCAAGGGCGCGACCGAGGCAGCTCCGCGGCCCGGCGTTCCAGGAATGATATTCTGCGCGACGACGTGTTAGGTGGTTTTGCGACGCAACAAAGACGGAAACTCGTCAAATCTGGTATGTTACTCACTGAAGGGACTGTAGGAAATGTTTTCGCCAGTCTCTTTGAACCATCGCAAGGGGTTGAAGACAGTCGCGTCATCTCCCCATACTTCGGGCATTCGAGATAGGACATAGTTCTGGTAGCTGACAATATCGCCCCTATTGCTAGTTAGTAATCAAAGGCCTAGGCTATACAATTAAAGAATGGCATCCTACTTCTTGACGTGACGGGTAGGCATATTCAATTCGGGTATCGCAGGAAGAATGTCGTCGCCAGCGGCCTCCATTTGACCGGCTGGAGATACAGTGTCAAGACGTGCTGTCTCGTCCCACATGGCATTCGCAAACCGTAGTTTCTTGCATAGATCAATTTGTCAATTCAGCCACCATATGTAACAAAGACGTAAGGAGTGTGTACGTACCGGCGCATCTTCATAAGTCAGGAATGTATTGTCCAGACCAAATTGCTCGGCTTCGTCTCGAATCTTCTCCACCGCATTTAGATGACGATTCTCACTGTGTAGAATCTCTTTCATCAGCCAAGAGATGGTGTATGCGGTTGTGTCGCCTGAGGAAATCAGTACTCGTCAATATGATTGAGTTTACCTCCCGAGAGGACTTACGGCCTGCAGAGAGGAATGCAAACACCATTCCTCCAAGTCTGTATTGATCATCCGTAGACTGAATGAACATGTCTAGCAAGTCAACCCCGGCCTCCGGGTCTGGCTTGTAACCATCCTTGATCAAGTCAAATCGTTTCGCAATAAGCGCATCGATCTGCGCATAGAAGAGATCTACAGCTCTTTGCATGCTCTTGTCTTCTCCAGATAGTCTCTCAGTTATTCGCCACAGCGGATCGCGTCTTCGGCGATCGAATACTATATAATCTGTTAGATAATGACCGTGCTGATAGTGAGAGTGACACACAATGGGTGGCTCTATCAAATGCTTCGACATAGGGCGGTATTGAATCCAGACACTTTGGGTCTTCAGACAAGATATCCCGAGCGAGCTCATCCTCGTGAAAGGCGATGCGAAGGAAGAGGCAAAACATGAGCCGTCCCATCAGTGCCTGGAAGTCAATCTGTACACCATCTTTGGCTAGATTCGACAACAGTCGGGTCAATACCCCCAGCC
Source organism: Neopestalotiopsis sp. 37M (assembly GCA_011058875.1). NCBI lineage: Eukaryota > Fungi > Ascomycota > Sordariomycetes > Amphisphaeriales > Sporocadaceae > Neopestalotiopsis > Neopestalotiopsis sp. 37M. The sequence goes on along the minus strand of SWKT01000007.1, from coordinate 499,383 downwards.
AGTAGTGGAGGGATCGTGTAATGTGTGTTTCAAAGTTCTTCTTGCTGAATGCGCGAGTGGCCGCCTTGCGCTGGACTTGCCACTCCTGACCGTCGGCGACAAATATGCCCGTTCTGTGAAGTGTCGCAAACATGTTGCGAGTAAAAGCGCCTCGAACATAATTCTTGCTGTTGTGCTTTTGAATATGCTCGAGATAGATGGGGTGGTTGATGACATGCAGACGGAAGAAGGGCACTGTCATTTCGTAGGCAGGTCCGTACCGCTGGTATAGCCGGTACCACGCTTTGCAGCTAGCCGCGCCTTGAGTTTGTAGCTCATGAGCGCTCCCTACGAAAGGTTTCCCCTTGAGATTTGGAATCACCTTGGAGTTGCGGGGCGATGACGACCAGAGACCTCGATTGCGATAAGTCCAGCATGTCCCTACAGCCAAGGTCAGAATATACCAATAAATGGTGGCTCCGGATCAACATACCCGCAATCATGAAGGACAGGAGCAAGCCAACAACTTTGGCTATTGAGGCGGCCGACAACCGCTGTGACAGTAGGCATTGATTGATCAGGGTATCCATATTGATGGGCTGGAATACACCGAAATTGGTGGTGTTTGTTGTCAAGGTTACTTCCTTTCAGGATCGATATAGTTATTACACTGGGCGCGCTTTCTAAAAATGCAGTGTCTGATCATGCAAGTCTTTCGAACCATCCCCGTTCGTCGGCATCCAGTCGAACGTGAATAATGGAGAATAAGAGGAGTGCTATTTGCTTGAACCTAAACCCCGCCATGGATTGAGACCTCCTCATGGTTGCACCGGCCCCTCCCGAGATCCCCACGAGCTCCGGACCCCGATGCTTCACCGATCCCGCCTCCGTGAGTGTGGATCATCCCCAGATTTACCCGACTGAATCTGAAGAATACTAGCTGAGAGCAGTCATGGTGCTTGATACTCTATAGTCTAATTGCCTTGAACTATTCAAGTGTAATGCATTGCTCTTCCAGTCCAAGTGTGTCAATTTCGCCGTTCATCATCCCGTGAACGTATGCCTCTCCTAGAAAACGAAATTTTCCTCGACCATAACCGATAGATCGTAGCACATGAGCGGTGCTGGACCCGCTGATGATACACACGTTGTCACCCTCTAATAAATTTATTGAGCCGAAGCCTAGCCGACCTTGCGCCGTCTTGAAAAGCCTTCTATTCTGCAGACATATCCACAGAGGCCCGAGGAACTGCATAAAGGCTGTCTCAGGACTGAGTAACCTCTGTACTTCCTCGTCTACTTCCTTGGTTCCATCATTACCAGGCGCGCTGCTTGAACAGCCGTTCGCAGATCTAGGGCTGGTCAGTTCTCCAAGGTCAATGTCGTACATAAGGACAAGCTCACCCTTCCTGTGCGGATTCATTGCTGTAAAACAAAGCTAGAAATTCATCCATCGATGCAAGAAATCCAGAGAATGTTTCCTCGGTGACCTCGTAGTCTGATTGCACGCAGATATTGCCAACTAGTGTGCGCCGAAGGTCTTGTCTCTTTCCCCGACGCAGCTCGTCCACCGTGACATCGTGGCCTGCATCTGGTGAAGCTCTGTTGAGAAGCAATTCGCTTTCCAGGGTGGTAATGTGCCGCCTCAAATTGAACACGAACTGGGCCACAACAGCTGGGTCTGGAAGCTGCATAGAAAACTCTCGAATGGACATTGACGGCAAGGGCGTTTGGGGGTAAATACGCTGAATTGTATCAAACAGTGTTGCTTTCATAATGAGCTGGCTCGGATTACTGCCGCGACCGACAAAGCTCGAGGCCTTGCTTGCAATATAGGGCATCTGCCCTCTCGATCGAAGCTGACCGATGCTGTTTCGGGTTCGCTCATCAAACCATCGATCATAATCGGGACACCAGCTTGGGAGACCGGCCATCTTATCGTCCAGAGCCCCGCGATCCAGAAGGCGCCAGAAACCGTCTTTGGAGCGATCGCCGTGATTGAAAATGTATTGCGAGAATGCAACGTACAGGTCGCACACGTTCATATTGTCTTTGAGTTGCATTTGTGCAATCTGATGTTCCTCTAAGAAGCCAAGCACTCCCCAAATACGATCCTTGGGCTCCCTGCATCTGTGATTGCGGGTCATGGAGTACACCGTACTAATTAGATGGTCAGGACAAGGACCGACGGCTCTGGTGCCATGCTCGGCCCTGTCGAGCGCAATTAGCCTTTGCATTCTTGCCATGGCGACGTTGAGCGAAACACCCATGAGAGGAATGATTTGTCCTTCAGGGTCCCGAAGTCCTTCCAGTCTTTGGGCATACATCAGCGCTCTGGTAACCCGCTCAGACTCAATCTCGTAGAGTCCACACAAGAAGCTGACCTGTTTTGCAAGTGCGAATTCTTGCACGGTCCAAACGCGCGTGAACCAATCATTACAGAGAATGGCTCGAACGGCCTCCCAGACAGGCGAATATTGGTCAGGTAGACCAGCAGATGCAAACGTCAAAGGGAGGTTTGACCAACGTGCCGGTGGACTCTGTTGCAGAGCCTGGCCCAGCTGCGCGAGTTGCGGCAGCAGTGCAATGGCAGCCTCGGTGCACTCTTTGCTGTCTCCCAGCCAGACCCATACCTTGGACGCTTGGCGGTAGATGCGATACATGAGTCGCACCTGCGCAAGTTTCTCCGCCTCGTCTTGCTGGTTGATGCAGATGGCGTCGATCCATAGAGGACATGTTGAACTTCGCCTGGCGAGGAAAGGCAGCGCCGCGTGGAGATTCTTTGTGTATGCGGAGTGTCTGGTTGTTGCAGATCAAGGGAAAAGTCTCGGAGAGGTCGCCCCAAGTGTATGAAAGCGCATCAAACCCTTCCGAGCCTCCATCAGCCAGATCGTGTAAAGAGACCGTCTGGAGCCGCCACTGAGGAGGTGCTTGCGCATCGGATTTTGGTGTGATTGGGGTGAGAAGCCTTATTTCATTAGAGCCTAGAGGCTCGTATCGAAACGGCGGTAGATCACCTGACATGTGGTCTAATGAAGTCTATGTCTTGCCCTTGCAGGTACCAACGATCTGGACGGTTCAGACATGTTTTTTGCCCAGATCTCGGATTGTACTTGACCCCCCATGATAGGAATTGGTGAGGGTGGGTCAGCGATGGTGGGGGTTCATTGTGAAGAAGAAAAGGATTAGACCCCGTTTCTTTACACTTCAAGCGTATTGAACTCTGTAGCATATACTGCCAATTACGCATTATATCAAAGGAGTCAGTTCCTTAAGTTGCTCGACGACAAAGGGGAATAGGCTTGTTCACTGAAGACAATTCTGAAAATTGTGCATAATGCATTTCTCTGAAAGCTCTCATCCACCCACTGATGCAGGGACTGTGGACTGACCACTAAGTGATGTACGTGTCCCAGTCTCTGGGATCGACTTGTACTTGAAGCTTTCAACAGCGACATCTAGGCATTGTTTGCATTGCATATGCCTCTGAAGCATGCGACAAAACACTAATACTGTAACATTTTCATATTGTCGTAAGATTCGCATTTCGCGCTGACCTTACCTGACTCGTTTCATCCTTGTATGCAAACAAATACTGGGTTTAGCTGGTAGTCACCCAAGCGTCAGAACACAGAAAGTGCTTGTACGAAGTAGGTGAACGCAACTGCCTGGGTATATGGGTGCAAACATGGATGATTATAAGCAAGGATAATACAGACTGAATCGCCAAATTCTCTCGAACTCTTGCTGCGCTTGACTCCCCTTTTGATCATTCCTGCCACACCTCTCTCTGTTCAAAGTACGTAGTTGTCCGAGGGACGCCGATCCCTTCCGCTATATTGCCCATGACCGTCGCATTGAGGATTTCTTCGGGACAGACCTGGTCGTGCAATATGCACCAGGATCGTATCTAAGCCTCTTGATTGGCCATACTTTCAGCCATCATTTACCTTGCACTGCAAGACCGATTCAGCTCATGTTTGTTTACTTTTGCTTTCCCCCGTCCATTTCGTTTTCTGCAGCTGCGATGAAAGAATTCGATTCGATAAGTATCCCGTTCGCCAGTATTTGAGATAGTAAATTATACTTGGTTCTTCAAAATGACACGTGGAAAACGACGATGCTTGTTTTAAAACTATACTAAGCACTGGGCGTAAGTTAACGCCATACGGCGCTGTTGAGGCGCACGCCCATCGCTAAAGCAATCACTTCTAGGGACCTACACTAGCGCAAATGAGCCCAGCCAGTACTCTGTTGAGATTCAACTGTGCATTGTATTGCCACCGAGGTAAGTGCCCATTCTCAGCGAATTGTAATTGCGCATTACTACAAAAGTGCAAATCGAGATCATCTAAGCTAAGATCATGAGTACGACTTTGATAGAGCTGTGAAAGACCAAAACTGTTACCATCGTGCAAGCAAATCTACAAAGCCAAACATCGATGCAAACACGACGCCGACCGACGACGCCATAATCGAGCCGCTTCTTAACGATTGGCTGATCTGCGTGCGATCCTATCGAGCCTTTCATTCCTGCATGCCGCGGCCAATCCTACTATCACGATGCGATGGTAAAACCAAATGATGCCATCGCCATACTCGTCATTCTATACGTTGCGCTGGGTATCTTCCTAGCTATTTTTGCGGCCAGGTGCCTTGATAGATGCCGAGGGGGCCCACCTTCAGACGGCTACTATACCTCGAACAGCTCTCCTTCCACGTCAAGTAGTGGCAAGTCGGGAATACGAGTACCACCGCGAGATCCGGAGAGAGGCATTCGAGTACCTCCTCGGGGACCTCCTGGCCCTGGTGGCATCAGAGTCCCTCCAGACCCTGGTGGCATTCGAGTCCCTCCTGAGCGTGGTGGGATTAGAGTTCCTCCAGGCTCTGGTGGTACCAGAGTGCCCCGTCAAGGATAGGTAATGGAGTCGGGAGTTTTCGTTTCGTTATAATGCAAGAGAAAAGTCATGCGGGAAAGATGCAAACTATTTTGAATAGTACATGGAATACCTAATCAAGCCTTTATACCAAATGTAGCACTCATGATAATTCTGAAACTTGCCTCGCCCCGGGACGATTGTTCCATACAAAGAAGGAAGAGGGGGTATAAGAGAAACACATCCAGTATGGCCACTGCTATAGACCATTTTTCAATTGAAAGTCAGCCTCTTGGCTGGAAATTCTTTGCCTTTGTACTTTCCACTAAACGAAAGGCTTGCAGACTCCAGCCTCATGAGAATCTCAAATTTTGCGACGTACAATGGCTGGTCATTATACGTTTCCACTGGGACGTCCATATCAGCGAGATCCATCGTCAAACTCAGGCATTTCTCAACTCCTATGATGCATTGTGTCAGCGGCTGTGTCATACGCAGGTGGGTGAAAACGTACCTGGCTCGTCCGGGTATCTGGGAGGAGGTGAGTTATCATCGTTTATAGTCTTGGTGAACTCATAAATGTCAACGGTGACTTCTCCGATCGGCCCATCATAGACACTCTGTTCCTTGTGGAATTTGAAAGGCTTTGCTTCCATGTCTTTGATGCTACTTCTCTGCTCAATGAGTTAGAGGCGATGGATTTGACAAGAAAACGAAAAAGGGTTGCTGCTATGTTTACCTCCTGTATGAACCACTGCATACACTCTACCAAGTACTCCCCGCTGGGTTGCCTCTTGCTGCAAAAGGTTAGCCATGGTAAACAGGAACCTCTTGTCAATAGGTTCACCTACGCTTTAGCCTCATCTGACCTATTGCGAATCGAGTCAAAGGCACAAGTGCCCCAAGACTTCGGGGCTATCCTGGATACAACCACTGGGCGGGGAACTCGTATCCCGCCTTTTTGCGTCGGGATCTGTCGTGTGAGGCCTGCAATTAATGCTCCTCGAACAATTGCAGTGTCGCTGAGATAATTAGTTTCGAAAATTTTGCAAAGTCAGAAATCGATTCGCTTACCTCTGGTCGATATGCTCAACCAGTATGTTTTGGTGCTTGATCGATGGTCGTAGTTGGAGTGATTGCTTGAGATATGAACTTTTGCCGAATCCACCTGCCAGTAAGACTCTCTTGACCTGCTTGGGCGTATTGGCAATTTGATCCTCAACGAGTTGCTGAATTCTTCGGATGACTTGGTCAAATACCAGCTCTCGCAGCTCTTTGCCCTCCAGAAGTAGACTCCCATCTTTGACCCCATAACGTCGGCTGTCTGTCAGACTAGGCATGTAGATCGAATGATCATCGTTATCATTGCCAGTGAACTCGACCTTGATTCTATTCTCAAACTCACTGATGGCAACGTCGAGCCATCTCTGATCCCAACCACCTTGGTAGCCTTTCATCCTATCTTGAAGATGTTTGGCGAAGATTCGGTTGAGATAGCTACTGCCACATAGCTCACCCGAGCCTTTTGCAGCACCAGCCAGCTTGATCACAGGTTCCAGTGCCTCGATTGTATAAGACGCGAGATCCACGGTACTATGAGCTGTTAGCATCAACATGCCCTATCGAGTGGAAGTGGATGTCAAGATCGTACCCTCCTCCAGCATCACATACAACAAACGTGTCGCCAACTTCAAGCTTTAGCTTCATCATCCTGTCCAAGGCCCAGATAGCAGCAGCTTCCGGCTCTGATATTAGTTGAAGCTGGTCGCCTTTCCCCAATCCAGCCTTCTCTGCACAACTGCGAGTTCTATTCTGTTCCTTATGATCCCAGATTGCTGGCACGGTGATGATGTACTTTCTAGAAATACTCGCAACTTGTCTATCGACGGCTGCAAGTTGATCATCCACATGAGCTTTGATGCTCTTGAGATAATCAACAACAAGTCGCTCGTAATCGCCCACCCTCTCCAATGGAGGAAGGGCGGTCAGACTGTCATACTTTCGGTTGAGATCAGAAGCAGCGGCGCGCCGTTTCTCGTACTCAGGACAGAGACCTAGCTTGAACCACTCATGAACTTTGTGGCCTTTCGTCAACTCCTTCTGGGCCTGAAATCCCCATTTGAAGCTTCCAGTGGATCCTCCATTGTCATAGTATAGTACACTGGGATGCATAATTAGAAAAGAATTCAAGATTGGGCAGGTGTTACTCACGTTGGAGCTTTGTTCGCCGTACGAGCACCTATACCCCAATGGTCTACTACGTTGAGCTTCTCGGGCTAAATGATGCTTCTCATAAGCAAACCCACAGAACTATGAAGAAGGCCTTCCTCGGATGATTGCCTACCTCGTCCGTGCTGGCCCAAGCGATTCCCGAATATGTTGTACCTATAATTAAGTGGCGTTAATCGCATCCCGCTGAGTATTTGTCATTCAATCGGTTTAGTATCACTTACCAAAGTCAATAGCCACAACAATTTTCAACCTCTTTGTTTGAGGGGTTGAGCCATTCGATTGTCGAGACATACTCGAGATTTACAATGCCTTCAGTGTAAAATCAAGCAAAACAATGCTAGCCTTATCAAATTGAGCGGCTAGGACATGCTGGTTGGCAGAAATTTTGATCCTCTCGTTGTCGCCGCCAGCCTTCTCCTTCCGCCCCTGGACTTAAATACAAATGAAAGCCTCACAAACCCCCACTGTTCGCTTCAAACTCCATTTCACCGGTGAATGAAGCTTTTCGGTGAGCTTGTGCGTGGGATGCCTGCTCATCCGACGAGGCTTTTGGCGAGATCAGGCATCCAATGAGGATCTCCGCCCAGTGTGGCTTGGCATCATCTTCCATGCAGCCGGCTAGAAAGGCGGTGGCGGAATGACATTCTTACGTATGTCAGCTGAATCCAGTGTTACCTAGATCGCCCAAAGGTACCGTCGCTCCTGGAAACATGACAGTTTAGGAATGCACACCCACTCCAGATCCTGGTCCAATGAAACCCCGAAACCACCACTCTTTTACATCAATCTGATGACTTTGCTACTTCCACATTCATTGGATCTGCGACTCGCCCCTCTCTTGCCCTACGTTGGGCATATGTCAGCTGCTTGGGCCCCGGCACAATACTATTTTTGAGCCTAAAGAATTGATCCTTCAACATAAGTTCTTCAATCTTGCTTACGTTTTCATTCAATACTCTCAAAGTCTTTCATGTTAAACCTCATTAGTATACGTGACGATAAACTGCCCATCAGCTATGGATTCCGAAGTCTCAGACATGGAAGGGTTGGAGGGAGACGAACAAACTGATTTGAAGCAGCAACTAGACACTGCGATGGCTACTATCATAAAACTTCGAGCCACGCCAAACCAGATCACAGAAACAGAGATCAAAGATGACTTCGAGAGCTTGCAGCGTGCTATTCAGAACTGGGTCAGGATGATTGACAAAGAGCTGAAAGGTAGCCACAATGACTACGGGCATATGTTCCGCAAAGCATTCGTACCGCAAGATGAGGATTATGAGGATGATGAAGACAACAAGCGCCTCCGCTGGGCCTTGAAACAGTTCGGCACTATGGATAACTCCGATGATGGCCAAAGCCGCATGTGGATGTTGTGGCTTGGCCGCCTCAACACGTGCATGGATGTAGTCTTTTGTCGCGGTATCTGGACGTGCCTAGAAAAGTGTATTTTCAGCATGAGATACCCAGTTGGAGTCGATCCAGACACTGAAGATACATTTACAAGTATCATCGAAGCCATGCATGGCGAAGACGGCGATGAAGGTATGTGCACAAAAGAATGCCTGCAATCTGAGGGGTAGCTGTCGCTGATCATCTGTAGATGAAAGATCCCGCGCCAACCAATGGAAATCAGAGACCTTGAACGCCTATATAAGGACAGAGAAGTTCCAAGATGAACATGAAAAAGCCAAAAGCGAAATTTTCCGCAAGTTGGATGATGCCATTATCACGATGCTCAAGAACAATCTACCCAAGCGAAATCGCCACATTGGAGCACTTGAGACTAATGTTTTCGAACCGGCATTGAGTTTACATCAGAGAATGGCATGCTCTTCATTCACCTATCAGCTTGCAACCCCAAAGCTAAGGCGTGGTGAAAGACGTGTCGACACGAAGATTGTATCCTGGAAGCTCCAAGACATGGTCAAGTGGAGACCCATTAACATGGAAGACATCGGTGGCATTTTCCAGTGCCTCTACCCTGCCGTCTTCCGTGTCGGGAAGACCAGGAAAGAAGATGTATTTGTCTGCGAAGCTACTATTCTTGCCTATGATCTAGGTGAAGGCCCCAAGACGCCCCGGGGCCCACTGATGGCGTCTCTGACGCCGTTGCACGAGAGCCCAAGAGAGAGTCCCCAGCAGAGCCCTCGAGGTAGTCCTGATAGACATTACCGGGGAATACGAAAAGCGTATACGGACGAGGTACACAGAGACATAATTACTGTCATACCGGATGAAGGCGGGCATTCCCGCAACTGGCGACGTCACAATACTGCTCCGGTACCCTCGCCGACAACCAATGCTGTTAAACCCAAACATCGAGGGAAATTCTTGGACAGGTTTCGGACGCCTCTTGAGCCTTCCAATCCGGAAACGGCATTTGATGACGACCCAAGCAAATCGAGAAGTAGGTCTGGCCCCGCGAAACGAGGTTCTTCGGTAGAGCCAGATCAGCCGGCGATGAGCAGGGACTTTGCGCCAAAGTCAAAGTCCCAGCCCCCTTCGCGACGTCCATCATACAGTACAACGGGCTCGGTGTCGACCAGAGAGCCAGAGATGCTTTTGACTCACATTGCAGCATCTACTCGGCGCGAACCTCGTCACAAGGCCAGACCCTCTGACATAGACGAAGAGGTGTTGAATAGGGACGGACAGGGACTCTACAACGAGCGCCCAAAATGTAGAGATCCAGCAGGCTTTGAGAGGTATATGACGCATGAAGAGTCAATAAACTCACAAAGACATGGGTGAAAACAATGGGAGCTGCAGGGAGGGAAGGAGGTGCGATGCGGGGTGTCACCAGAACCGCATTCACTTATATCGCAACAAGATAATTTTCATTGCATTCTTAAGTTCATAAATACAGTAAATATATGTTTTAAAGTCATTGTCTTGCTAAACTGTCTACTGCAGCGATTACTTCCGCAGCCGACTTGATGACATCTGATGCTGGGCGCACCATTGACTAGTCCAGGTATACACAATGAAACTTGTCTGCTCTATACGCGCTGTCTAGGTGATGAAAATTGTGTCTTTATCAAAGTCTTGATCATGATCATTGATATAATCAAGAACAGGAATATCGTCACCTTCCGCCCGAGTTCGAAGATCTGAACCTAATCTGTCAATTCGAGCATGTCGCATCATTGGGTCGTGCCTGACCGCCTGGTAAGCCCCGAGATCAATTAATTTATACGGGCCGTCAAAGTCAAACTCATTGTCCAAATTGAACATGGCACCGCCTATAACGTCTCGAGAAGATCCTTTGAGCTGTTTTCTCCGCCTGGAGTAGACAAACTCTCTGACTCGGTAGGCAAAGTCACATTCCTGTTCAATTTCTACGCTGGAGCCTCTCTCCTTTTCTTTGCTCGCCGATAGCCCGGCTTCCGCGTTGATCCCAGCCAGGGCGACTTGTGCCTCTCCGCCTACGGATGCGCTCCTGGAGATATCTTTCGACTCGGTGATGGAGATCCTCTTGCACGTGGCCACTCCCACAATAACGTACAGAGATTTGTGGAAACTCCAATCCCTGATGTATCGCTCAACTCCCGGCAGCGTCAATTGACTCTCGACCCAGTCTCTGACGGCTTGTGGCAAGACGGACCGGGCGGATATGCCCGTAATTTCGGCTTCGACGGCATGATCCTCCGTCCATTGTCCCTCGATCCCGCCGCCGGCACCGACCACGGGGTTGATGGGGAGGACTGCGCTAAGCCGGCCTCCGAAAAGGTTCTTCAGCTCGGATTTGACCACTCTCTGAACTGCATCGGTCTGGTCGCAAATCTGGTCTGGTAGAAAAGGCTCCATCCCTTTTGTGTAGTTGAGCGATGATTCGAGGTCATCCGGTCGCGTCAAGATGCTACCCAGTGACATCAAGGTTCCGGGCTTCTGAGGATAGCGGTACACATGCCATTTCATTTCACCAGCGATGCGACCGGCTCCTGCGCTTGGCATGTTGCAAAATTCAATGCCCAGTGGACAGCGGAAGCGTGGTGTGTTCCAGTACAAGCTCCACAGACAGAATTTTGGGTGACAATATAGCGGTTAGTGCCTGGCAGCGAACCTGCGTGTCCTCCTTTGCAGGCTGTGAAGCAGCTCCGCGCAATATGTCTCGATTGGGCAAAGTACCTGGGCGGTTTCGCGTCTTGAATGAACGCGACCTGCAAGAGCTCAGCGCACCCAATTATGAGAGGAACGCGTAAAGATATTCCCTGCAGATTGCATGCATAAAATCGCAGCCGAGCCGACAGCAAAGCTGACGGGATGCAGGAGGGGAGGGTGCCTACTGCCCAACCATCAGAGCCAATCCTTTTCCCAAGTCACGGACCTATTTTGCCGACTACGCTTATTTATACCCCACCTCCTCACTACCAACGCTGGACTCCGGAGTCACTTTCCAGCGTGCAAAGTCACCACGAAGTCGAAATCTTGCTGCAAAGTCATCGCAAGTTTGTGTGCTAAAACATACGAATATAGTCATTTCAGTATGCGAAAGAGCATCAAGAAGCTCTTCAGACGGCAAAAGTCTGAAGAGCGGGGCAAGCTAGGTAGGAACTGCTGACCACAGCACTTCTCGCTCCCCGCTGCTATATTCAAACTAATCATCATAAAGAAACCACCGACTTGCCCACGGCATCGTCGAGCTTGCTCGATCCCAGGAACCCAGGAGAGCAAGCGGGCTCCGACCAAGGAGACCATGAAAGCGCAGTCGCTATTGTTCAGTTCTCGACTCAGCGAGAGCATTTGGATGCCAAGCCTCCCGCTAGCAATCTGAGGCAGCCAGAGTCGGATGGACCACCACCCCAGAGCCTGACCCTAGTGCCTATGGGAGTTCAAAATGTTTACTCCCCCGACGCCGTTACTGAGGCTAGAGCTGCGCTGTGGGAGAAGGCGTACAAGACTCTACAGGCGGACAAGCCCGACTTGCTATTGAATTTTGAATCCATCATCAAGGATGACGCCGATCTATCTCAAGATCTGGATCTATTTTCTAGTGCCGCGATTGCTAAAGTTGTGTCCACCCAAAAAATGCGCATGGAGAATAAGCAGTGGACGATTCACTGGTTCGACAAAAAGGTGAAAGTGAGAGATACGATTGAGAGTATCTTGTCCACTGTTCAAAGCGCGAGTCCCATCATTGCAGCAGGCATGAATTTTGCTCCAGCATTTGTTTCTGTACCATGGTCGTTCGTGTCCATTATCCTTCCAGTAAGTCCGTAGCTAGGAGTGCTCTAGACCAAAGCCCTGCTGACCATCTAATGATCATAGTTCGTTACGAGAGAGTTTTCCGAGATGCACGCTGCTATAGACGGTCTCAAAGACGTGGCTTGTATTTTGAGCAGCTATAACACTGCTGAGCAAGAGTTTCTTGCCAACTCTATAACAAGAGAAGGTTTCCAAGAAGAAGTGCTAAATCTGTATGTGAAAATACTCGAGTACCAGGCTCTGGCTGCACAACACTTTGCAGTGAGCACCATAAAGCGGCTAGGGCGAAATCTTTACCCAGGGTCGAAGTGGCAGGATGCGCTCAATGACGTGAAGAAGGCGGAGGGCCGTTGTCATGTTCCCATCAATGGCCTCACAATACGGCTGCAGCAGACGAGTTTCCGATCGCTGGAAGACCTTTTAAAGCAGAATGCAAACTTTATGGTGTCCAGACAGGACGAATCATTTGTGAGGAGAACTCAAAATGAACGAGTGATCGAATGGATCTCAACGATAAATGCAGTCCAAGACCATGCAGAAATTCGTCGGCGACTGGGAGACGACTATGTTGGATCAGGCCAGTGGCTCCTCAGTGGTAATAAAGACTTCCAGTCGTGGCTGAGAAGTTCCTCGACGAAATTGCTGCTCCAAGGAGTGGTTGGGACTGGGAAGAGCTCACTGGTATCAATGGTTTTGGAGCATCTGATGACCCGCGCAGACGGCCAGCTCGCATTCAATTACTGTTCCGCTACTTCTTCATCTTGGGACCCCATCAACACTGTTCGAAATGACACGACCAACATTTTTCGGTCCATTCTCGCCCAGTGCACCCAACTCACCGATGGAAGTATTGCCAAGCCTCTTATAGAAGCATTTCACAAGAGCAAGAACCAAGGGCCGGGTCAGAGCGAACTCAGCCTCGACACTACGATAGAACTACTTCGTGCGGTGTTAAATTCGAGAGATGATCAAGTAACCATGGTATTTGACGCTCTGGACGAACTTTCCGACCACGACAAGTTTCTGGAGAGTCTCCGCGCCATCCACGTCCCTGAAAAAAAGCTACGTGTCTTCTTTTCAAGTCGACATGGCATCGACATCACATATATGTTTCCAGAAACTGTCAAAATTTCCATAGCTTCTCAAACAGCCACGGATATCTCAAATTTTATCGAAAGTGAAATAGAAAAAAGGTGGCATCGTAGCGGGATCATGGAGAGTCAAGCTGTCAGATTGAAAGATGCTCTGAAAACGTGGTCCGAAGGAGTGTAAGTTTCACCTGACTTATTCGATGACCTTTTTGAGAACCAGCGCATGCTAACGTGAGCCAGATTTCGCTGGGTTTCTATGGAACTGGAGATATTCTTACCGCCCTCCCGACGACAAGGGTCAAGAGTGAGACCAGCGGACTTTGAAGCACGACTTCTTAAGCTTGAAGGGTCTCGTGCGCCAGCCGTGGACAGACTATTTCTCGCTTACGACCAGATATACCAAGATGCTCTTGGCGATGAGGACGAAATCTCCCGGAGAAGGATCGTCAACACCACTATGAAATGGGTTCTATGTACTTTTCGTCCCTTCAACGTGGCAGAGTTGGTATCGGTGGTTTCTTGTTCACTTGTTGTGGCCCAGGAGGAGATTGATGACTCCAAGAGCGGAGATGACAGCTCACGCGTTGAATATCGTGACACGGATCCGGTGTCAGGAGAAGATCTTTTCGCATACTGTGCTAATTTCATTACTGCCACCAAGGAAGGCATCGTTCGATTGGCGCACCTTTCAGTCCGGCAGTATTTCGAGCGAAATAGAGTCGAAGACTTCAACCCGGCTCAGCAGCACCTGGAAGCGGCTCTTTTGAGTATCAAGGTTATGTCTGGTCGAGTCAAAGGCAGTGACGGAGCTTCAGTGGCAGATTATCACTCGAAGCTCTGGCCTATTCATGCTCGTGCTGCTGCGACTTCGCCGGAGCTGGAAATGCTCCTAAATTCCGACGAGCTACTAAAACGTCTTGAGGCAGACGACGTTAGACTGAAGATTGCCCTTGGGAATGATCTCCAAGAACGTGATTGTCTTGGAAATACCGTATTGCACGATGCTATACTGAACGGGAGCTTGGAAGATGTTGAACTGATTATTCAAGTGGATACTCTTTTTCAACAAGCGTCTCCTCTTGTTAAGCAGAGAAACCTGAGTGGCGACACTCCTCTGCATGTGGCCGCCTCTCACGGCGTCGAAGGTATATTCACAGCCCTTGTCCATGCAGGATCGAGCGTCAATGAACAGAACGATTTTGGCTTGACGCCTCTTCACATGGCAGTACTATTCGGCCAAGACAACATCATTAGAGCCGCCACGCAGTTCGGCTGGGACCTTGAAGCTCCAGATGGGACCGGGGGCACTTTGTTGCATACTGCAGCTTTATGTGATGCGAAAGACATAGGCCGAATGCTGATTGGTTCAGGCATGGGCATAAGTGAGAAGAATCAGGAAAACAGGACTGCTCTCGAAATTGCTCGCGAGTACAGCTTCGACTTTTCTATCATCATGGAGAATGCGACGAGGGCCAACCGGCGTCACCCTGGCGGGATCAAGAGCACGGCCCGTCCAAAGATCTATGTTGAATCTCCCTCAACATGCAGGTACTGCAATATCGAAGAGTGGCTTGAAGGCTCTCGCCAAGGGTTCAGATATCTGCATAGCCCATCACTCACAGTCCTCGAGGATTCAGCGGGTAATTGCAACCTCTGTCACTACCTGTGCACCTCGGTACGAAAACTTATCGATGCACAAGGTGGTATTTACAACTCAGATGCAGAACCCAGATATATCACTGTTGGGGTTGCTCTTGCTGCTGACTCAAAGAATGGAATAGCGATCCAGGACTTGCTCTCGGTATACTACGGTCGCAGTATAGCAGGCCAGCTCGAGCTTTGTGTGGAGAGTGATAGTGAGCTTCAATCTTGGTCAATGCAGACAAAATCGCGGAACTGAATATCGTATAGATTTATCGAGGACACCCGAACTCTCATTCATGCTTGGCCGTTCCACACATGGATTCAAGCGTAGTATGAAACTGGTCAAAGAGTGGCTGGAAAGCTGTCGCAGAGATCACAAATTTTGCGGGATGGGTACGGCTCCATCATCATCAATTCGACTGCTTGAGATAAATGAATATGAAAGTCGATATCCCCTTCGGTTGGTTCATTCTGGAGACATCGAACCCGATCAGCGCAGATACGCATGCCTATCATTCACATGGGGCAACCCCGCTCACATACCTGTGACAAGACATAATAATGTTGCTCAACGCAGCGATATCGGCTTGTCTATGGAAGAACTTCCGCGGTTGTTCACAGACGTAGTTGGCGTCTGCCGCTTCCTGAAATACAGGTATATATTCATCGACGCTCTCTGTATTGTACAGGACTCAGCAGATGAAAAGCAGCGTCAAGTTTCAATGATGCATGGCATTTTGACTGGAGCAGATCTCGTGATCGCCTCGACCGGACAAGGTGTTATGGATCCTCTTTCCGATGATCGAACACTTGCAGGCTACACTACTCAATTCAAGTCCCGTCTCTCGAGCAGTAAAGATTGCTTCAACCTATATCTGCGAGAGACTTTCCCCACAGCCAGAGATGTCATGCACAATACAGTTTTAGATCGCAGTTGGAAAGCCCAAGAAGCTTTGCTTGCAGGTCGGCTTCTCTTTTTCAATTCCGACTATCCAATGTGGAATTGCGCCGAACTTCTCCAAACTGAGGCGTCCGCCAAAACACAAGATCCGCTTTTTCACAACATACCTTGGTTGGTAGCCATGGTTTATGGCGAGTTATGGACCAACCAAAAGTACAGCAAATGGTTCACGTACTCTGAATGGTATCGGTATGTTGAAATGATTAGCAGCGGAAAGATCATGAACTTGGAGGATCTTCTACCAGCAAGTGAAGCTGTTGCCCTGGCAGTGAACGCTATCGTCGCGCACATACCAGGTGAAATAGAAAATGTTTTGCAGCATTATCACCAGGGAATAAGAGTCGATGACATTCACAGAAGTCTCCTATGGATCAATAAGAACGCGACGGAGTACAAGTACAACTCTCGAAGTGCTCCTACTATTGCATCCTGGAGTTGGGCGAGTCGCGTGGGGTGGAAATCGTATCGATTAGTCAATTCATTTCAACCTCATCCGGATGGGATATCCACGGACCCGGTAGACCTCCAATGGTTGAGAATCGATAAAGGCGACAACGGAACTTGGGAAAACACTTTCAGGGGTATATATGACCAGCTCTTCCAGCCCCGACTGATGTTAGTCAGGGCTCAGGTACGGTTGCTGTCTTCAAAGGAGACGATTCGCATGTATGATTTGATCTTCGATACCAGCGACTTCAGGGGGTCTTGGAGAGCTGGTCAAAGATTCCTCTTCATGGTGGTCACACGATGGGCGTACAACACAAGCAAGCATGGGCATCGATGGATTGGTCTCATACTGCAAAAGTCGGAACAATTGCATCAGTTTGGAGGGGGGGAAAGCGATAATGAGAATTTTCACGATCGGACTGGGGACGAAGAGCCCGAAAAAAGGCGATTTCCAGAAAGGTATGTACGGGCTGGTTTGTTTCTTGGTCCAAAGTGTGAGAATGGTCTGGCGGACTGGTCGGAACAGACCATCTCTCTTGTGTAACATAGATCTCATATCATTATTGACATTGCTATGACTTGGCGGATATATGTCTATCACGTATTTGATGTCTCTTGGGGTCATTATCCAACAACCATATACAGATTAAGCTGGCCTCCCTGCTCATGTTGATTGTGCTTCCACGCTCATAGCCTTGTGACCTTGCCCTGGATCGCACAATGGGCATCGCCACAGACGTCAACCTGAGTATCAAGTATGTGGGTGGTCAGCACGTTGTGCTAAAAATGCAACGTAAGGCTGAATAAAAGCTGGGAAACGGGTGGATTGTATTAATACGGCGTTCTGAACAACCGGATCGGAAAGCGCGGGGTAGCCAAAGCCATGGCATTTCAAGGCTTGGCGGCGTCGACGAGGCTGTGAATGGTACGATATTGCAAGTAGGCCGTTGTAGATGAACATGTGCGTCTCCTCCAGCGTAGAATTCCAATGAAGTAAAGAATACGTATTTCGGTACCGTGTTCGATGCTGAACCTGATTAGAAAGTCGGAAGGTATCTGACGGTGATGCATGAGGCTGAGGTCCTTGAGCCGACCGGTCAAACCTCAAGACCTTTGTTGATTGTGCGATGATCAGCATCTTGTTTGCCATTCTAGCTTAGAATACGGGAGAAATCGCTTTCGCTTTCGCCAACTCTTGCCAACTGATTAATCCCAGTCTTGTTACACAAATTCACAAAGGATTTCTGATATCTGGTTCTGGAGAGACTCGCTTGGGTGTCTGACATCCAAATGTAAGCTGAATTATACAAAGTGGCGCTCCGTGCCGCAATTTACGATCGCTACATTTATACACATTATGAATCATAGCTAATGCAGTCCTCAGCCTCACTATTGCCGCCCGACTACATATGTGGCTGTAAATCAGAAGGATTCTGGTACTCGAAGAAGAGCATATAAGTATGCATGAACACAATAATTTAACACAGCTGTAAGGCTCTCGACATGCTACATCAGTAGTCCATGTCATTTACATACACTTCTTGAAGTGAAACCCTACTCTTCCACTCATATATTCGTCGGATGTCCCAAGACTCCATAATAAGAGAAAACTTCAGAAAATCTTCGATTGAGGCAATACGTGCCGAAAATTTTCAACATGTTAGCTTTCCAAGAAGCACTGCACAAAGGCTCTATAGAGCGCAACAAAAATACCGAGGACGAAAGGATAGCAACTGATTTTCTGAAAATTTGCGTTGCAGTAGGTCAAAGACGGTGGGACAATGGCGATTTCTTGCGATATCCAAAAGAACAGGCCCTCCACCATGTAAGCCTCTCTGTACGCACAATGACGATTTTGAATTATGCTGATGTCACTGAAGCTCTCAGAACAGCTGCCAGTGAAGCTGTCACATCTAGAATCTTTTAGGCACTCGCCGTTGCCCGAGATCTCTACAAATATTCAACTCCTCAGTATTCATCCCGCAAAACCGGGACGGATATTGAGATGCACACTTCGTGTAGCTGATATCAATGAACGTCCCGAGTTTACCGCACTTTCCTACTCTTGGACGAAAGATATATCCTGGAAGCACCGCTTGAAAGAGTTTAAGCAGCTGCCGAAAGCGATCACGGGTCCTCTCTTCGAGTATGCTGCTAAGCAGCCCAGAAAGTCCTTGCAAAAGGCCGAAACAGTGCGTCAGTCGTTGGCGAATATGGGTTCCAAAATGGAAGACCCGGAATCGTCTCGCAATACTACACAGAATCCACCCAGCAATAAACCAGGGGCCTCAAACAAACGGAATGACGATAGGACTATTATCTGCAATGGTAGAGTCATGGAAATCGGCCAATCCTT
This sequence comes from Neopestalotiopsis sp. 37M, assembly GCA_011058875.1. Classification (NCBI taxonomy): domain Eukaryota; kingdom Fungi; phylum Ascomycota; class Sordariomycetes; order Amphisphaeriales; family Sporocadaceae; genus Neopestalotiopsis; species Neopestalotiopsis sp. 37M. The sequence goes on along the minus strand of SWKT01000007.1, from coordinate 480,585 downwards.
GTACGATGCATTATTGCAACTTCGGAAGCGCCCGGCAACAGAATATTGGATAGATGCAATTTGCATAAATCTGCAGGACGAGGTCGAAAAGACAGCGCAACTGGCTATGATGGGCAAAATCTACCACACTGCTAAGGTTGTGCTGGTATGGCTTGGAGTTTGCCCAACATATATCAGCCCTGGTATGACAGAACTCAAATCATTTTCCGAGAAAATAGGCCATGACAGCGAGACTTGGAAGGAGATTCTCGACGCTCCTCTTATAAGTCGGCAGAAAATGAATTCTTTGGCCCTTATCCACTTGTTGTCACGTCGATACTTCCAAAGGATTTGGGTTCTGCAAGAGATGGCACTTGCTCGGAACTTGGTGTTCCTTCTCGGCGAACATTCACTAGATCCGGAAACTCTCTACAAGATCGCGGATGTCCTGGGTGAGAAACGCCTAGACGTCCCTATGATGCCTAACGTTGGCCTTTCGAAGGCTGTATGGCCTCAGTGGACTGATCAATTTGTTTCCATGCCGTTTCCACGGCAAGGCAGAGGTGGCCATATCGATAATGCAGGAACTTGGTCTCTACATGGATGGCTGAAGGCTTGCGTGGGACGTCAAGCGGAGCGCCCAAGAGATCTAGTATTCGCCGGCTTATCCCTGGTCGATCCTGGACTGTTGAAAATCAATGCTGAAATACAGCAGCTCCCAGCACCAGGGATGGAGCAGATTCCACGGCTATGGTCGGAGCTTCATGTAGATTGTACTTTGCCGACACCAGAAATAATGCTGAATCTGGTCGCATGTATAATCTCAGACCCAGGAGACTTCTACCTATTATCCATTAGCTCCCAATACCGGAGACGAACTACATCAGAGTCCTCCTGTGGATACGAACCCAATGTGGCGGCGTCATGGATGCTTATGATGGCTGCATGGTGTTCTCAGAACGCTCAAAGCCTCGCTGACAGCAACAACGAGTTCTGTGCTGCAACAAAGCTCAAGAATGATCCCAAAATCAGCGCAGACGGCAGGAGACTGTTCCTTAGCGGTGCCCGCCTTGGCACGGTCCGTGAACGATTAGTCCCTCCCGGCGCGATTGTGAGCCTGGGGAGCGAGGACTTCCCTCATGCAAGTCACATTTGGAGATTTGTCGAAGCAATCAACAAGCTGCCGTGTCGATATCGAGACACCGAATATTCGAGCCTTGCTGCACTCGCCAATGTGTGTACTTGGGGATCCACCAGGCACAACTTACTGGAATTCCAAAAGATGGTTCTTGGGTTCTGTCTTCAATTAGACAAACAGATCAAGGCATCAGCTGGAAACGACTGCGTATCAATTATCGGGAGAACAATTTTTCGCCATGTTTCTGACGGTAAATATGTGAATCTCGAAAAAGATCTGTGGCAAAGTCTAAAAACGTTGAAGCAATATGTACTGCAAAGAACGGTCCAGAGACAGCAACCAGAGGCAGGATATAACGCTTTAAAGAATGAATACCCAGAGATGCCTTGGCCAGAAGCAGGGACAGAAATGAGCGAAGAAGACCAAAAAGCGTTGGAATTCTACAACAAGTTCTATAACGCTTCCGCTGTGACGACCCGGCGGGTATTCACGACGCACAGTGAGTATATTGGATTGGCGTGGGCAGCCGTGCGGCCTGGCGATGAAGTGATCTTAATCAAGGGTGCTAAAGTGCCCTACATCTTCAGGCCCGTGGACGACGCCCTGCGGGTAGAAATAGAGACTGTGAGGAATGATATTGATTATATGGAAAGAAAATCTGGGAAGTCTACACAGGCGGTACAGAAATTGCGAGACAAGATGCAGGATTTGGAGAGCCGCATTGGAAAAGATGATGGCTGGGTATTGGTTGGGGAAGCGTATGTGGAAGGAGTTATGGACGGAGAGATACGCAGATCGCTTTGAAGTTCTTACTATTGTTTGACGTTGTTAGCAAGCAGACATTTCGAGGCGTTAGGTTCTGTACAGTTAGTTAGACCAGCGTGCAACCCCCCCGATCATGTAAATACAGCGCTAATTTGGAACCTGGCGATGGGTTTTATTTCGACGCTTAGCGGAGGAGGGTCGCGCATGGCGTGCAGTAAGCAGTGGGAGCCATGGGCTCTAGGGGGCCACAACAGGCTCTAGAGAAATGTCCAGTTTACGTAGTGAACTCGACTCTTAGCTTGATCTTATGTCGACAAAGGGATGGGAGAATGGATCTTTTGTAGACAGATGCTTGACGGAAATTGAATAGATCGACTGCACTGCACATATTCGCGATTGACAATTCCGACTGACCGAATCGCAAGATCGCAAATGCAGTACCCAGCTGTCCCGCAAGGGCTTTAGCTCTTCTGCACACTTACCTCCCTATCGGCTGAGTCTCCAGTCTCCAAGTGCGGATGCGCTTGCCTTTGAGACCATCCCAGACTTCATGCAACTGAGAAAGTTCATCTGTCTGATGAAGAACGGCCACAAAGTGAAGCTGGCAGTCTTCACGCTCAGCTTCTATTGCATCAAGGCGCTGTCGGCGCCAAATGGTCGGAGCCGACATCAATGCTCGGCGCATTGAGGTGGGTTGGTGGTTGATAGCGCCCACTGACTGCCGTAACCACCAAATTTGCGTCTTGTTCCACATTTTCTTTCACTGATCGACATGACTGCCGAAAGATCAGCAACAAAAACTTCCCTACGACACGCGGCAGCACCACTTTCTTTGCATTTTTATTGACATTTTGGACAGCCAATCCTTGCCATTAGGATAAGAAGATTCACATTCCCACATTCTGAGTGAACGAAGCCCTGAATAAATCGCGACGATCGAGAAAAACGCACCTTTCGCACCTACTGTGGTTTGCCAAGCACGGAGGCCCAAGGAGGCCATGCTGAAGTTAGCGGGGAGCCAAGCAATAAGATTTTCGAGCCTGCAGGATCAGATAACCCAAACGGCTGGATTGAAGACCCCGAATTGGCCCAGTCGCTCCACTTGATAAGATCAATGATGGATTCACAACCCAGGATCTTGCTTGAGCTGCCTTGATCGCGGAAGGGCGCAAGATTGAGGTGCGAAGATTTGTACTCCAATGTTTTCTGTTCCAGCACAAAATGGCCCGGATCCTCCGAATGCGGTTCTGCGATACCCGAATACGGCATGCCTGTACCATCATTGACTTCTGACCAGAGGCGTTGTTCGATTTTATTTGTATGCTGATCTCGTATGATGGCAAGAATGGTTTCATATGAGGAATTCAGATCTGGAAATATTGCTCAGTTTGTCAGACGCCTGATCGACAACTCAATTTTACCTGCGAGCTCGTGGAAGTCGATTCAAAATATGCGACAGATCAAAGGCTCCTTGAAAGACTTCACGATGGTGGGACATCCACCATGGGTGCGCCGATCACGGTTGGTTACAACCGCCTACTCTCATACTACATAGATCATGAATCTTCCCGTTTCTCATTTCCGCCTTGTCCAAAGTCTACTTTTTAAGCTGTGGTCCGTGTCAGTCAGCCCGCGAGGATCCAGCAACGGTTCCTAATGGGCAAAGCGGTATGACTGTAACAATCGGAGAGCCCTTGCCAGGCACGGCAAAGATCTGGAGGTCAAAGTGGAACTCTAGACCTTTCAACTCGTGACAGGAACTCTGGGCCCAAAATACAATGGGGCTGTTCTCTCGCCTCTTTAGGAAACTTTCACGATCGGTGCAAGGGATTACGTGCCCGTCAGCCATTGTTTGAGGGTGCGCCCTAGGATCGAGAGCATTGAGGAATGCCATTCGTTTGGCATGGTATGCTTTGCTTCGAGGACTCGGATATCGACATTGGTTTCAACACGAATTGCTCGAGGAGAAAGAGTTGCAGGCTCGGAGCGGCTATAATTCTCCACAACGTGACACATTTCCGAGAATGGCTTACAGACCGGGCTCTGACCTTGGAGGCAGGCTTTGGTCCACTATTGTCACCACAACTAAGCATGGGTCTCTCGTCTCCCATATCATATCAAGATCTGCCTCGCATGCGAATAAGTTGGACTGACACTTGCGACACGCGGCGGTAAGGCGACATTGTTACTGCTCTCTTTCGCGCTCAACCAGCCGTCCATGTAGCTTACGGATGGATGACACTTGTTGGTTATCAATCATCATCAAGCATGTCTACCCTTATCTCCAGAGGGGAGAGTGACGATCTTGGTCCGAAAATCGATGGCGTATGCTGGTCATTGACCGCCGTCACAGCAGTCTTTCTCGGCGTTCGTCTCTATGTCAGGTCGACCCAAAGCAAGTTATGGTGGGATGACTATGTCCTTCTGATTTCGTGGGTAAGTAGCTTTCCTCAACGGTTACGTGTGTGCGTGCAGTCATTCTGACATGCTCGCAGCTATTGCTAGTAACAGCCGTGGGCTTGTCAACCTATGCGGTGACACTGGGTTTCGGCAGACATATTGAGGACGTGCCGGTGGACAATATCTGGGAGCTCGTCAAAATGACCGACATCACCAGCGCCTTGACGCTCGTCGGTGCCGCCTGCTCCAAAGCATCATTTGCGCTATCATTACTCCGGCTAACGAGCGGTTGGACAAAGGTCACTATATGGTTCATCATTATTACCATGACCTCAGTGCTATGCGCCAACGCCGTCTTACCGTACGCGCGATGTTATCCGAGCGAGCTTGCCTGGAATCCACACGTTCATGGAAACTGCTTCTTCGACGTTCGGATTTCTATACACTTTAGCGTGTTTGGTGCTGCATATTCGGCCGCGATGGATTGGATTCTTGCTCTCATTCCATGGCCAATCATTATGCGACTGAATATCAAGACAAAAGAAAAGATCGGAATTGCTATTTGCATGAGCTTGGGGTTCTTGTGAGTCATGATTTCCTTGTCTGGACCTGAACTCACAAAAGGTTCTATTTGCGACCACGTTGGTTCCCTAGACTAACCATCATCACGTCGACAGTGCTGGCATAACTTCAGTTGTGCGCTGCCTCACAATCCCTCTTCTTGTATCGCACGATACCACCTATCTGTCAGCCAACGTGATGATTTGGACAGCAGCTGAGATCGCGACAACCATTATGGCTGCCTCGATCCCCGTCCTTCGAGTCTTCTTGCGAAGAATAGTCACAGTACGGCAGAGCCACAGCAGCAACGTCAATAACAGCGCATACCATCGCTCCGCCGCAGACGGCACGTTTCTCAAAAGCATACGAGCCGAGTCCAACGACACGGGGTGCACCACCATGTGTACCAGTGGGGCGCACGGTCGCCATTCGGGGGTGGCGGAAGAGGGTCGGCGAGAAAGCTGGGATAAACGGAGAGTAACCTACCCTCCAGCGTCGGAAGGCCGAAGGAAGATTGTCAAGATTGAAGAGGTTGCTATCAGATCCGAAACAAGAAGTCAACAGAAGGAGGCGAGTTCTAGTAGGTCGACTGGCACTGGATCGCAGCAGCGAAGCAGTATCGAGTTGCAAGATATGCAACGCTGACAGGAATATTGATCGCACTCTTCGCTTCTGTGACTCAGTCTATCCACAGCCAGCTTTGAAATGATATATCTTAACATAGTTCCTTGTGATACCCAAATCCCCATCAAATTGAAATATAATGGTTGATTCTAGCTAATCGAACAACAAATCGACGGGTATAATCTGATCCAGCTCGCCTAGATCAAAGGACTTCAGGTAACAATAACGTGTGAAGTGCTTTTTATACATTAGATGGTGTCCTTGTTTGGGAGTAACGCGAGTAGGTCCAAGTCTTGTTGTTCTCGACTAGACTTTAGCTGGCTTTTAAGAGCATTTCCAGCATCGTTTATGCCAAAGCGTGCCAAAACGGGACTCAGTCCTTTCAACGCGAGCAGGCACTGTGTCTGCTCCGCGGGGCTCAGTGATGCCAGTATCCTGGCTATGGACTTGATTGTTATCTAGAAAGGCAATTAGTTCCCGCAGCACGTTGGATTGACGTACAGACTTACTTCTGGGTAGTTGAGCGCAACAAGATATCCGTTCGCGTGATATGATCGTAGTCCCTCCCGTAGGTGGACGCCGTACACCTCGGTAACGTCCGACCTCTGCTCACAGTGCAGACTTTGAATGGGAACAAGATCATATTGTTTGCTTTCCGCATTCCAACGCAGTAGGTTGTGACCAATGTCCAACTTTCCAGGTTGCATCCAAGGATTCTCTTGGGTAGCCCGGCTTGGATCAATTGCTCTTAAGCCTGTTGTTGTGTGAAATACGTGTCCGGCAGTGAAGAAATTCCCTCCGCCATCTGAAGTTCATATTAGCCAGAGGGCTACGAGGTAGATAGCGTGCAGGCAACTTACTGAAGCCGTAGAATACAGGGCTCTCCACGGGCGTGACGACCTTCTCGTCCGAAACGATGCCCCAATGGTCAGGAGACCCCCGGGTGAGAATCCTGTCATTTTCGGCCAACTGCTCGATTGAAAGGCTGCCAGATACTGTGGTGATCTGTGTGCTGGCGATGAAGCAGCCGAGTGCGCCTGCCTCGTTCCAGGTCTTGACATCCTTGATATTTTTGTTTGACTCGGTCGCGAAGTCCTTGGCGTCATCGTCCTTGCAGACTTCTGATGTCAGCTTATCAGCTCAGAAATTAAGGATGCATAATAATCCTACCTGAGTTCAGCCAGTCCTGTACCTTCTTCCCTGTCCAGGTCGTTTGCTCGTGCAGGTACATGGGCATGGACGGTCCGGAGGCCGACCCTGTTCCAGCGACATTTCTCGTTTCCGTGATAGACACTTGCTCGTTTGTAGCGGTAGCCATGGCACGCTTCCAATCTTCCAGCTGTCTTTCCCACAATGCAGCGAAGACATAGCTTGTACTAGCCCAGTCTGGGAATCCCGTCTGAGATAGTGTCACATTCTTGACTTTATCCAGACTGGAAGGCGGCAATGTTGTCGATTCTTCGACCAATGGTGTTTGAAATGGTAGGTAGGCATCCTCAAAGCGGACCGGTTGTATCTTCTCCCTCTCGCCTCTTACTACAAGATTGACCGCTGCAGACTTTGCTGCACCGCGCATGGTGTGACTCTTTTCAGCATCGGTCTTGTTGAGGTGGAAGGCCAGAATCCTGCCCATCAGGTTTCCAAACTCCCTATACCACATTTGACCGGGGAAGCATGGCAGGGCTTCGTAGTCGTTCAAAAGATAGTTGGCGACAAACATCATGTGCATGCTGAAATCGGTATGCAGGAGATCATCGCTCTTATAAAAGTCAGGATCGCCCAGTTTGGTCTTGAAGGCTTGCAGGAATGCCACATCCCCTTTGAGATAGTCTAGGTCTCGAATTCCACTCCTGCCAAGCTCTGCACCCAGGTGATCTGCATAGCAGGCTTGCACGAGTCGACAGAGGCTGTCTTGCATATTGGCGTATGCCTTGTCCTACATGACCCAGTTTAGCACCAGTGCTACACCAGGGATCTGCTAGACTTACTTTGTTTATAGACTCCCGCAGCCCTTTGGGGTCATTATCATCCGTCATACCTGCCAAGGCCAGTGCTGCTGACTGGTTTGCCCGTCTCGCGATCAATGTAGCCAATGCGGTGTGGTCCTTATTGCTGATGTGGAAGCCGAGGACCCCATTACCATAATTGGTTAAGGGCGCAGGCGCCTCCTTCAAAAAGCTGATGGATGGAGCCAATAGCGTTTGGTCATGTAACCGCTGGATATATAAGTGCTCTGGGAAAGGCCTGGCGTCCTTCAGCGCCTTGATCAGGTCATTCACTTGGGGATCTGCGGTGGTCATTGTAAAGATGTGCAAGAACTGATTGCCCTTTGGTCCCGTTGTTCGAGAAAACGAGCAGTTCCTATAGCTGACCACGCCTTTATAGCAGTCTTTCATGGCGGGCACGGTAACTAGATTTAGTAGTGTCTCCAGTGGGAATTTCCCAGTAAGGGCGGGCCTGTAAGTTGCAGCGGAGCGGCCCGCGACTTGTCACCACCAGGGCCTGGCCGCCAGTGGATCCGACTATTGGGAAGTTCAGCTTGCATTGGTCTTGGGTCTAGCAACCAACGATCACCATTTAGGACAATGGGAGAGCGCTTGTTTTCAGCTGAGCGGGAGTTCTCGTGGCTGACGCCCTTTTCTGGGGGTTCAGGGCATCGTGACAGTATGCCACATTCCAATCCTATAGCGCAGTCTAATGCTAGCTGGACATCAATAGCGCTAGATGCCCCCCAGCTGAAAGTTGCGTCCCTAGCCGAATGAACTGGGTTACACGAATACACCACGCCCTAAATACCCAGAAGGTGAGGTTTACAGCACGATTGATTTTGGACAATGTCTCATATAAGCCTGTGTGACGTCCGCTTCATTTGTTGCGCTTCCAAGCCAGCGCGAAAATGAGTTCAGTTTTGACCCGTCATTTTTACAACGTCAACTGTTGATTGAACTGCCTTGTATCCACCTGGGCAGTCTACTGCCAAAACCATGGCATCCGGCATCCAGACAGCATCAACACGCCTCCTGCACACATGGTGGCAAGACGGGGCAGTCCAAGACAGCAGCAGAACCCGCGTCTACGAAAACAAGGTGCGGCAATCTCAAGCATACTACGTTCAAGTGCGTGCCACGCCCCCAGCCGGCACCGTTGATGCACCATGGTACGACTCTTTCGTCTACGAGTCAATTCCTCGAGCTGGTAATGGCTTTTTCAAAACCCCGGTCGACTCGCAAAACCCTCAGGAATTCACCAAAGAGGAATGCCCCGACGGCGACGGTATCAGTCAATTGGAGTACAATGCCAATCTCAGTATGGCTTGGTCGCAATTCGAGTATGATGCCGATGTCGAAGTGAAGATCACACCTGCCAACGGACTTCAGCTTGATGAAGTTACCATCCGGCCTACTGCATTGCATCTTGAGGCTGAAGTCCTGCCAGATGCCGTTGTCATTCGTGTGCCCCGCAATCCTGATGGCCTCAAATTCTCTGTCGAGTTCAATGATGACATGATTGAGTACTTCTCCGATGGATCCAGATACGTCGAGCAAGGCGACGGCCATCTCCTAGTGGGTAGGGAGCCCAGAAATGCGCTCCTCATATTCGCAAGCCCTTTCCCTGCGGCAGAGATGACTCCTCCTATATCCGACAGCAACACAACAGTCATGAAGCCTGGGCCGATCTACGAGGGAGATTGGGGGAGCAAGCCTATTCTCTACTTTCCTCCTGGTGTGTACTGGATGAACTCGACACAGGACGGTCAGAGCCCAAGACTTGGACAGAACCACATGCGCTTGCACGAAAATACGTACTGGGTGCATCTCGACCCGGGCGCATATGTAAAGGGTGCGATTGAATACACGACAAAGACCGAGCACCTGTATGCCACTGGCCATGGCGTCCTTTCTGGAGAGCATTACGTCTACACAGCCAACCCCAAGGAAGGGTACTACGGCAAAAAGCATGACTGGGAAAGTCTTCGCATGTGGTGGCACAAGCTACCCGTTCCTGGACAGACATGGCACTGCGCTGGGCCCACGATTACCGCTCCGCCGTTCAACTCAATGGATATGAAGGATCCGCATGACGAGATACTCATTTCCGCGGATATCCAAGACTATAAGCAGGTTGGAGCCTGGTACTACCAGACCGACGGTCTGCAGCTGAACCCTCACTCCACTATGCGCGATGTGTTCTACCACTGCAACGACGATGCCATCAAGGCGTACCACGGCCATGTCGAGGTCAATCGAATCACGGTGTGGAAGATTCACAACGATCCAATCATTCAAATGGGGTGGGATCTGAGAGATGTCAGCGATTTCAGCATCAACAATCTGTGGGTGATCCACGCGCGGTACTACAACCATGACGATTATGTGCCTGCCGCCATCATTGGTGCGTCGCCCTTTTACATCAACAAGGACGACCCGCCAGAGAAACAAAAGAAGCACGATTTCACAAAACAGCTCTCCGCATCTATTACCAATGTGGTCTGCGAAGGTCCTTGCCCGGGTTCACTGAAGATTTCGCCTCTGCAGAGCTATAACCTCAAGATCAGCAACGTCGATTTCCAACAAGAACTGAGCCCAGTTTACAAAGTCGCAGAAAGTTACGTCAGGGGCGTCAACGATCTCGGCTCAGGAAAGATGGCAATTGAGATCAATAATTGGACCATTAACAAGGAGAAGGTGACGATGGACAATTTCCAGAGTGATCAGCTAGGAAAGCTCGACATTGACGGGCAGTACTGGGGGCAGTGGAAGATCAATGAGGTTTAGCAACGTTTCGTTAGCCCAGCTCTATTTAATCTGCCCATCGCGCATTGTAGACCGTTTCATGTATGAAAACGTTTGCCCTCACTGCGGCTATGTATGAATGTGATTCTCTACACTGAGCGACCGATGTCATAATGATGGTTCTGCAGCACCTATCTGGTTGTCCAAATCTGCTACAGCGGCTTGCACAACTTTCGTCATGGCAACGACCTTTTCTTCTTCAAGCCTACCATTTTGTAAGTATACATAAAACTTTCGGAGCTTTAAGCAACGTGAAACCTCACCTTCTGCCAACTACTTGCAGATTGATTGGCATTTCATCGACAATTGCAGGATCATCTACCATCCAATTAGAATCTAGAACAATGCGCTTTTAGTGTCAATTTGGGAACTCACAATCGGCTTGGATTTCTTCGTCAAGGAAATTGAATGGCGCCTTGGTAGTGCCCGGGTGCATATCCACAGAAGCATCTGCAAGGAATCCGGAGGGGAAAGACATTGCCGAGAAATCTAACACATTAAAGACCCCAGTGTACCCAACTTGTAAACGTAAGCGATTTTGGGATCAGTGAGGAGGAAGAGAATAAGTAAGAAGTGTTCGTCTTACCATATTTGAACTTCGTATGCTCAGCCCCACTCCAGGGAGAAACTGGGCACAGGATTGCATCAATCCCCGCATTTTCCCACCGCGAGAGGAAATTCCTTTGAAAGGTTGTCCGTTTGGCGTTGAGCTCCCAGGTCTCAGTAGTCGAGATCTCAGAGGCATTCTGGTATCTCTCAAGCTCTGGAAGCCACGGCTCTCCGGTCTTCTCGAGCTCTTTTCGGATGGACGCCCCACCATCAGCAGTCATAGCGGATCCCAACAGTTTGATGATGTGAAGGTGATCAGTCGGTAACCATTCAGTGACTTCATGTCCAGCGGCTATCAGTCGGTCCACAACAAGTTTCAGCGCACGAGCTACGGGTGGCGTGGGCATCACCACACCATCGTTCCACATAACCGCGATCTTGAGCTTGTGATTTCGAGGGAAGTCCATGGTACGCCAAGGTATCGGTAAACACCTGGGATCCAGTCTCCATGGCTCTGCGTCAACCACAGTCTTCCATAGTGTCTCAAGATCCGTCAATGAACTTGCGATTGGGCCGCCCACGCTCTGCACCACTTCCTGTCCGGGCAGACCTGAGCGGGTGCCCAAAGTGGGAAACCTCCCAAAACTCGGCCTGAGACTGTAGAGACCTGCAAGAAAAACTCGTTATGAATTTGTCGTTCGCCAGTGAAGCTTAACTGAGTAAAGTAGCATACCTGTACAAGCTGCCGGAATTCTTAGAGAACCACCAATATCTGTACCAATACCGATGGGGCTGCCTCGACAGGCGATCAGCGCAGACTCGCCACCAGATGATCCGCCACTGGTAAGTTTCCGATTGAGAGGATTGAGGGTGCGACCGAATGTGTTGTTGACGGTCTCCGCGAGCATCATGGCGGTGGGGACATTGGTCTTGACATAGATTACAGCGCCCGCTCGTCGCAGAATCGTGACAATGTCGGAGTCCTTGGTCGCAGGGTTTCCAACGTGACTCGCAAATCCGATTGTGGTGTCCAATCCGACTACGTCGAAATTGTCCTTGATAGATATTGGGAGGCCGTGTAAGGGTCCAACAGTCTGGCCAGTCTTTTCGAGATGCTGGTCAATGGCTTTGGCGTCCTCGATCGCTCGGTCGAAACAGATTTCGGAAAGGCAATTCGTCTGCAGGTCCCGATGTTAATCAGATGCAGTGCGCTATCGAGGAACAAAGATGATATATACCAATTGATGAGCGGCCGCCGCGCGCTTGCAGAACGCTCGAGTGACTGTCTCTGATTTGAGCGAGCCACGTGCAAGCTTGGGAAGCAAGCTGGCCACACTGGATTCGGTAATTTCGAGCTCTTCCGGAGTGAACCAGCCGGGCGATCCAAACTTTGAGACGTCATCATGCTCGGGCGCCGGTAATACCTCTGCAGGAATCACCCATTCAGAGGGTATCAAATCCCACAACGCCTGGCGTTTCTTTGCGCCGATTTGTTCCCAGTCGGCCATTGTCGAGTAGGGTACGTGAAGCTCAGCGGGTCTAGCAATTTGTGAATTTGAATTGATGACCATAGGATACGCGAGAACTGATTGCGTTCGAATCTATTATCATGTTAGGTCAACTACATAACTATGAGACAAATCCAAATTCGTGGTCATGCTAAGTGACATGCCCTTCCGAACAAGCGGCCGAAACGTCCTATCAAGCCCGAACAGGCTTCCTTAGGCAATTGCGAATCCAAGCCGCCGGGCTGTTCTACAAATTCGGGCACTAACGGCGCCACGTCCGGGACGATCGCGGTGATGGTGCACCCATCGTATGACAGGGGAAGGGAAATGGCTTGCCCAGCGTAGCACTTGAGTGTATAGTGGCGCCGTACTGGGCTAGCGCTACGCTGTGCTGCTATTCTGCTGCACCATAACGACGGACCCGTGTGCGAAGAACGCCGACCGCTAAGCGTTAGCGTCCGTGAGGCCCCTATCAGCAGCAAAATGGTTGGCTCGTCTCTGAGTTGTTGATATAATATGTAACACTCATTACTCTCACTTCCACATCTGAACACATCTTTATGTCTAACATCTTTTTGTACTTCTCTGCAACTGGTTTCTCCTTCATTGCAAAATATGGCGACGTCCGAGATCAAGAAGACCTTTTCGTCTGCTGACCAGAAAGACAGTATGGGCCCTAAATCAGACGTCGAGGCCGGCGACATTATCGCCATGGGCGTTATGGAGGGCGCAGGTATGATGACTAGCAACAAAACCTTGTCGAAGACTTTTAACTAACGTATTACCGCTCTAGTGTATACGGACGACCAGTACAAAAAGTTGAAGAGAAAGATCGATCGGTACCTCCTCCCTCTGATCTGGCTCTGTTACGGAATTCAACAGACGGACAAAACCGTTCTTGGATTACAAGCAATCTTTGGACTCAGGCAGGATACTGGTCTTGTCGGTCAGCAGTATTCCTGGCTCACGACCATATTGTAGGTCTTGTCGAGGGCCGCATGACAGTCGGCTGTGCTAATGGATATAGTTACCTCTGCTATCTTGTTTGCGAGTTTCCATCCAACTTTATCCTCCAACGATGGCCTTTGGGCCGCTGCTTGTCCGTCTACATGGTAAATAATACCATCCCAGGAGTATAACACTAGTTCAATTGCTGATCGAGACCAGATTTTGTGGGGAATCGTTGTCTTGTGCATTGGGTTCGCCCAGAACTTTACACATCTCATGGTATTGAGAGGTCTCCAAGGCGCGCTCGAGTGCTGCATCAGTCCCGGCTTTATCCTCCTTGTAGGAAGTTGGTACACGACACGAGAACACCCCTCTAGAATGTTGGTGTTCCAGAGTGCCAACGCTGGATTCGGAATCTTTTCCGCCCTCGCACTCTACGGTATTGGAACGATCAAAACAGAAGGATTCCAGACGTGGCGGGCAATGTCTTATGTAAGTATATTTTACTGCCACTACTTGTTAGAAAATTACTGACACGGCCTTGTCTCGCAACAGTTTCTTGGTGGGTTGACCATCATGATTGGCTGCACCTGCATGCTATTGCTCGGCACACCGTCAGAGGTCCGCTGGCTCTCTGCCGAAGAGAAGCAAATGGCTACCACCAGAACTTTGAAGAACAACTCAGGAGATGACCAAACTGGATCTAAACGCTGGGACTGGGGCCAGGTTGTTGAGTGCTTGAAAGACCCTGCGGTATGCTTTTCCAGTAACACATTGCTCTACCAGTGACGATAGCTGATGACTGATTCTATATAGTTCTACTTGTCTGCCATCAATGCATTTGTATCCTCCGTTCCTAATGGAGGTCTGACTACCTTCGGAGGTATCATCGAGGTCAGCTTCGGCTTCAGTAAGTTGCCTTCCCATATGTCATCCATTGATCGCAGCTCATTTCTGTCTTTAGCCAACCTGCAAATCATCCTTCTGGCTCTACCGCGCTATGTCGTCTCAGTCTCGATATTCATAGGAGTCGGAATCGTCGTCTCCAAGTGGAAGAACCTACGCATGTAAGTCTAACTTGTTTGGAACTGAAAGTTATCGGTGAAGATTCTAACATTGCGAGGAAGGTACTTCATGTTGGCAGGTATTGTTCCAGCCTTCACTGGCTTCATGATGATGGCCTTGATTCCTACTACGGCACATAACCGATGGATCAAGTGGGGCGGATACTTCTTGACTACACCATATGTGCTACCTATCTTCCTCGCTTGGTCGTTCATCTCTTCCAACGTCAGTGGCAGGACCAAGAAGACAGTACTCGCTTCCTTTACGTTCATTGGTATTTGTGTAAGTGCTTCATGATCTGACTACGACCAAGGTTGCGCAAGCTGAACAAACCCTTTAGGCTGGAAACATGGCAGGATCCCAAATATTTTATGACGCCGATGCAGTGAGTTTTGAATTCAATGTCTGTTCATTGTACAGAGCCCAGCTGACATTTGCTCAAAGCCACACTATATTCACGGCATCATCGGATGTGCAACATGCTTCGTCATTGACGCGATTGTCATCATTCTTTGGCGACTGCTCTATGTCTGGAGAAACCGACGCAACGACAAATTTGGGCAAGAAGAGGGCATTAGCAGTGAGGACAGAGCGCTCAGAGCCCAGGAGTACGGAAAGCAGGACAAGACGGACCTGCAGAACCCTTATGTAAGGCAATTTTGTTGCGTGCCTTGAGCAAATTACTAACAAATATTTCACAGTTTACCTATTCCCTGTAGAGGCCATCACTTATGCAAGCGGTTGCTTTCTTGAAGTTTTATGTGTAGCGTTGGATGAGATAACGACCTGCTTTCATAACGTTTGATTGAATTTCGGCGAGATGGGGGATGGGTGTAACACAGTTGCTTTTTAGTATCGCTCAATCATATCTCATCAGATAAACTCAAGCCCCTTCCTCAGTTCTTATAATCATATACGCGCTGTAAATTCACACTTAACAGTGATAATTGCGCTGTCAATTCACTGCACAATGACTGAAGACGCCTAGATATGATCCGCGAAAATTGATTCCCAGTTTGCTTGAAGTTATGATTACGAGTTGGTACGCGTAGCTTGTTCCGCATTAGAAAACGTGCTTAAGTGATGCTGCAGGCGCCAAATTTCCAGAAAATACAGAGTGCCTCCGTACCTACTTTACTCCACTTCCACTACCTCAGCCATGTCAATCGTTGCAATAGTTTCTATTCGAAACATATTCGTTGCATCTTGCCCTATCAAAGGCAGATTCACAGTGAGACGCCTGACTCGACTGCACCAGATTCACCCTCCTAAAAACGTCTGAAGAACATTTGGCTCTTTCGCCGACCGTCTTCTAGCGCTCTAGCGTCGGACGAGCTTCGATGTTTAGGACCTCATCGGGAGGTCGTCCTATCAATGCCTATCTTAGTGCGGCGCTTTAGTGGCGGGGGGCTCACTCCAGTGCACTTTGCCCAGTAAAACCCAGACTCCAGCGGGCGCTAGCGGCGGTCAATGCCGTGCTGGCATCCATTACTCCAATCCATTCGCAACCAAAACGCGAACGATTGGTGCATGTATGCCTCCAGTAGGTGGCAACTGAAAATGACCCTTGTCAAGTGGCCCAGACCTTCAGCTTTTTCGAGCATCGTTCGCGAAAGTCATCGCTGCTCAATCGCTCATATTACTCGTTGACAGGCTTAGTCGACTTTGTAGTATTGGACCAGGGGGCACCTCAATTGCCAGGTCGATGCAAGTCCTCAGGCCAAGAGAAGTGGCCAGAATCTGGCCTGAGATCGCATTCTCAACCGGTGCCGCGACATGCACAGTCATTTCACCATTGGTCTGGCGCGACGGCTTGACTGGTGCATGAAGAAGATATGAATATGGAAATGGACTTGTCGACGCCTGATCTGTCCTTAGAAATGGGACCTGTGGCAGAGACCGCCAACGCGGCCATTCCAGACATAGATCACGACGTCGGTGAACCCTCGGCCAAGCGCCCGAAGCCACTTGCATGTGCGCGCTGCCGGAGACGCAAGCAGAAATGCCACGATGGGAGGCCGTGCCGCAGCTGCGTCTCGGCTGGGGAGGAATGCTACACAACCTTTCCCAGCAAAAGCGAAAAGTGGGTAGAATTGCCATTCCCGGTACTATCGCGAGCTATGTTCGTAATCTAACTGCCATAGCTTCCCGTCATACGTCGGAGTTCCCACCACTCTGCTAGATGAAGTTCAAATGCTCAGGGAGCGAGTCACTCAATTAGAAAGCGCTCGGCTCGAGACTCCATCATCATGGCCTGCACAGACAATACATCAACAAGTTTCGGGCACGTCGCCGTTGTCTGGCACATCCGTCAGTGCCAATGACCATGTCAACAGCTCCAGACAGCAACAGGTTCAGCAGACCCCGGTCGAAAGACCTGCCTCAAGCTCATTTGCAGTCGGCCTACTGCCAGTGTTACCGACACCTTACGGAGACCAAATGGGCTCATCCTTCCAAATGGATGTTGATGTCATGAGGGGCACTGACAAGCTGACCTCAGAAGAAGAAACAATCATCTTTGAAGTCTACCATGAAAATATTCACTGTCGATATCCATTCCTTCGACTTGACCACCTGCGTCTCCTCGACGCCGGCTCTCCGGATCAGTGGATTGGATTCTTCATCAACATGATTTACTCGATCAGCCTCCTCGTTGATAAAACCGTAAGCAAGCCGCGGCTTCACGGCACTCATCAGTCCTTCTACCAAGTTGCTGTCACCAGATATCTGCCACATATCCTTGCACAACCCGATCGTCTACTCCACATCCAGGCCTATCTCCTCCTCGCCATGCACGCTCTGTATTCGACATCCTCGGAGAATTTGATATCGCTAGTTTCACTCGCGATACGATACTGTGTCGTTGCTCAGCTTCACCTCGCTAGTCCCGAATATGAGCTTGTGGATGTTTCATCAAGCATCCTAGCTCAGATTCGACGTCGGATCTTCTGGTCCGCGTACGCACTCGATCGGGTAGTCAGCGCAGCATTTGACTTACCTTTTTCCATTGCTGACGAGCTCATCACCGCCAAAATGTATGCCAATGTGGATGACAAGGAGCTTGAGCAAAAGTGTCAGGAGTACTTTCCCCAAGACCCTCCAGACATGCTGGGCTATACCAGCGTCTCCGCTGCCTTTCACATTATTTCTTACAGAAGGATCCAATCGGACATCATGACCAAGATCAGACCCAATGATACTACGACTAATACCGAATGGATAAACCAAATCCTTGACAGCTTGGAACATTGGAAGAACCAATGCTCCAGGTATGCGAATCCACAACCCGGTGCACAGACAGATCAAGATTGGTTCCTTACCTACTACCATTACAGTCTGACCTTGCTAAGCCGTCAACTCAAGCACTCATCCAGAGCTGTCAAACACTGTGCTGATGCATGTCTCTTATATCGCAAATTTCTCAAAACTGCATCGGTCCACGGAGACTGGCTCGCAATTATATCCCAGTTCCGGTGCGGTGTCTCGCTTCTTTACCATCTATACGCTTCATACTCGACATCAGATATTGTTTCACTCGATATCACTCGAACGATATTAGAAGCTACTCGAGTATGTAGCGTAACACTCTCCATATTTGCGGAGCAATGGCCGCAGGTCGCATGCCTAAGAGACGCCTTCGACATACTGTTTCAAGAAATCACCAACCTCCACACACAACGAGCACTAATGCCGAACTCTCACTTGATGATTGATCAATTATCCGCAACCACTCTGAATCAGCTAGTGAAAGAATTGGCGCCTCTGGTTATTTGTCAGGATACTCTTCGCATGATTCGAGAAATGACCCTTCCCGTGACCATACCTGGCAGACCTCAATCATCGTCTTAAGAATTATCGCATATAGTTATACCATTCAATTGAAACCATAGAAATCGAACCTGACGTAGATACGTCTTCTATTTTTTTGTTTTTTTAATTTCATTTTTCTTTCTTCTTTTTGCCTTTTCCTCTGAGGCATACCTCGTCCAACCTATTATACTACACGTTGTTTTAGCGCACTGACTAGCCATACGTGATTATTCTGCTTTGCAAGATCCAGCGCAGTAAGACCATCGTGGTTTCGGATCTCAAGATCAAGTGAGTCACCACGGAGCAGTCGCAATTTGGCCACGAACTCTTCGTGACCATGCCTGGCAGCATGATGCAAAGCCGTATCGCCAAAGTTGTCGACGGCGTTGATGGAGTTCCGCATGCCGTTCAATAGACTTTCGCGTTCGCTTTCTTGTTGATACTCGTGTTCGGACCAATATTTACCACCTGCGTCGGCTAGATAAGGCAGCGCCGCGGTGAACCCAGCTTCAGCGGCCCAATGAAGTGGTAGCCCTCCCTTCGAGTCAGTTTCGAAAATCATGTCGCAGGGCGCATGTCGTATCAATGTCATTACACTAAGGTGGTTCCGGGCCTTGACTGCATGGTGGAGGGGTACAGATCCGTCGATGTCCTGAGCTTTTGGATTTGCTTGACCACGCGTGAGAAGTAGTTTGATCGATTCCACCAGGTTCTTTTGTTTTTTCTGCTCATAAAATCTTCTCCAAGCCTCAAAGTGATTTTCTTCTTCTTCCTGTAATGGTTCATTGTCCAGTTTCATCCAGCAAACTTCGTGAAGTGGAGTCTTGAGTTTTGCATTTTTGGCATTTGCGTCGGCTCCTTTCTCAAGAAGCACTTTGATGATGTCACTCCTCGCAGCAGTCGCTGCCGCGTGGAGAGCTGTATCATCATGGCGGACCGATTGAACTGCAATGTCAGCTCCCTTAGCAATGAGCTCTTTTGCAAGCTTTGAAGATCCATCGGAACGACAAGCGGCCTGCAGTGCAGTTTCTCCCACTGGCGTCATGCAGTTTGGATTCGCTCCAGCCTTTAACAGAGCCATGGCTGAATTCTCGTTTACCCCGAGGCAGCATGATGCACCTAATGGTGTGGTTCCGATATCAATGCCGTAATTAGCGTAATGGTGAACTACTTCCATATCTGCGCCGTGTTTCAGAAGAAGTTCGATGATCTCAGCATCATCGAGTCTCTCTGCTGCGATATGTAACGCTGGTTCACCATCACTAGCCCCCACATTTGGATCCGCCCCATGGGAGAGGAGAAGCTTAAGACGCACTATGTCATCCTCAAGATCCATATGACGGAGGACCACTATAAGAGAGCTCTCGTGATTGTCTCCACAAAGATTTGGATTTGCACCTTTTTCTAGGAGCATCCTCAAAATGCTACTTGAACAGTATAGAGAAGCTGCTTGGAGTGGAGTGCCATATATCCCACCACCAGAATTGATATCCGACACATTGTCTGCCAGAAGCTTTATGGTGGGATGGCAATCGGCGCTCCAGAGCGACCATGTCAGCGCGGATAATCCCTTCTCGTCGACGGCATTCAAATTTGTGGTTTTTTCAACCAAGGCCTCGACGACCTTTTCGCTTCCACTTGATTTCGCTGCATAGTGGATGGGGAGCATAAGCTTCTTATCTTTTAAATTTGCATTTGCCCCAGCGTTGAGTAAAAGGTCCAATATAGGTTTCACACAAGAGTCTGTACTCCATGACAAAGCGGATCGTCCGTCATCGTCTACAGAATCCGGGTTCGCACCTGCTTCCAAGAGATGAGAAACGCAAGCAGCGTATCTAGAGATGTACTGTTCATAGGGTTCAGAGTCTTGCGATCTTGATGAGCCCATGACAGCCCCCACCAGCGGGGGTCGGACCGTATGATTGGGATCTGCTCCATGGCGCAAGAGATACTCGACGACTGTCGAATGACCTTCCGTTGCTGCCCAGAAGAGAGCTGAGCCAGCTGGTGCTGCGTAAAACTTGAACAGTCTGGAACCAGTGCGACTCTTATCGATCCGTATCCCCAAATTGAAAAGCTTCCGTACGATCTCCAGAGACCCATTTATGGCGGCCCAAATCAGAATTTCATGCCCAGGACCACAGTCTTCCTTTATATCTTCGAAGGTAGTCTTTTCGAGAAAACGTATCATGAGCGCTTCCTCGTGGCATTTGGATTGCAATAACTGTTCAAGAATATCATAGCCATGGTCGATTTGACTAACCGGGGCCTTGGTCCGCGGCGGCCATGCTAATAGGCTGTCTGCTCCGAAGATTATGCTAATGCAACTAATCCGCAAGTCATGCGTGATTCGAGCGAGATTGGCTCTTACGTGGAATCCCAAGATATCGACCGAGTGTAGGCATTCGTGGAGATAGAAACCCAACCACCATCTCCGAGAGATGAGTCTTGTAGCTATTAAGAGCCACAAAAAGACCAACGCATCATCGAGAGTGTCAAAGAAGAATTTCCGCGAGAACCGACTCTTCAGACCATAGAAAATGCGTCGTTTAATCCAGAGATAAAAAGGAGCAGCAGAACTGTATAGCCGAACAGCCGCCAACGCACTGAGTGTCTGGATTGTGCCAGTTGTATTGCTTGCGGAACAGATCATCAAGGAGCGGAAAACCTGGTGGAAAAACAACGTGCTCAAGTTCAAGCCGATGAAACTTTTGTTCGGATATCGGTGGAAAGCGGCCCGTGAATCATACCAAGCTTCGGTTTTGGGGTTCACAGCTGCTCGTGCTCTTGATTTCAAGTGTAAATCTGGTATGGAGCCAACAAGTTTGGCAAACGCTTCTTCATCACCGTTGCTAATAGAAAGCCGAACGACTTGGACGAAGTTTTCAGACTCCACATCGACATAGGAGTCATCTTGCAACACGGTCTTGAGACTTTCAAGATCGTATGCCGCAAGAGCATCGCGAAATATAACTTCAGAATCCATATATAGCATATGCGATGTACGGATGTTGATAAGCTGTAACAAGTCTGCCAAACAAGAATCTAGTGGTTGTCGATTGGCAAATCCAAACTCCACGGAAAATCGAACAGTACATTTGTGAACAGTTGTCAAAAAGGTTTTCAGCTTTGCCGAAACCCAATAACTAGCCTCATTCTTGTGGTGGCTGTGTTGACACGGCAAGTCCATGACCACATGATAGCTGGCTAGACCACGTCAGACTTTATCTGAGACACTGTTGCCTAGGGCGCGTACCGTTGGACATGTACACCTCCTCATTCAATATATCTGGTCTGTTGCACTATGGGACGAGTAGATTACAAAATTTTGAGAACCGTTGACCGCAATCTCACTCAACGCACCAAGATATCTTGCCTACAGGCAACATTACACTATGAGCACCGATGTTTGGAGCATGGTCGGTGCGCTCGTCGCAGCCGGAACATTCCTCCCTTTGATGTTTTCCCAGCCTTGCCAGCGACTAGTCACGAGTACCATCCGGTATACAGCCAATGCTTTCTTCCCCAGTGGGATGCGCTGCGAGAAGCTCGTGTGGGAGGACGTTCCGGATGGGCCGTTACAATCGATTGATCAGTGGCTCGTTCCACATCATTCTCGAGTAAAAAGATGTTGGACACCAATAACCGAGTCGTTGTTTACAGGACCCCCGAATAATCGGAGGCAGCGCAAGAGTATGGAAAAGCCAGAAGCTTTGGGGTTCTTCGGTAACTCTTACCTATGCATCGATGTCAAGTTGCTGGTAGCTTTGATATTATGTTCGACAAAACCGGAAAAATCGAGATCCTGGCGAGAGGGTGCAAAATCATATGATGATGATGTCCACTTGGACATAAAGACCATCGATGGCAATCTTCTAGTCGTTCATTTTGAGGGCAAACTCAAGAAGAACAGAGTGCTGTACACGAAGAAGGAGATCACAGCCTTGATGGATGGGTATCCACCTTGGTATCGTGACCACGTCGTGTGTGATCACGGTCCGGTGATCCCATTTCCAATACATTCCGCAGCAGACACTACCCGAGGCGGCTGGGTTGTTGCTGTTGGATTGAAAGACTCTCCTGCAGAACCCATGGCACTGTATGTGGTTCCAAACACATCAGACCGTCAGAAAGACGGCAGCTATTTCGAACGGACCAACGGGACGCATCTACGTACATCAGTGCGAAGAGTCTACGATTGTCTGGTTATGTTGCAAAAGGAACATATGCAAAGCAGAGATGACCTGGATATGGTTATTGAGGCTGTATGGTACATGATAAAGTCTGGTCCTGGAAGCGGCGTTGAAAGAAAGCTCCCCTCTCGAACCGTTCCCGGAGGTCAAAGAGTACAACTCAATGCTGAACAATGCAAATTCGCAACGAATCTGTTCAACAAGATGGTATGGTTGGATGCAGATATTCAAGCTCTTCGGCCAATACTTGCACCTGTTTTACAAGCTGCATTTAGTGGATGTTATGAGGTGATTCAATATCTCAAGGATACGGGGATGAGATTGGTGTTGCCCGAGGGTTTGGGAGATGACTGGTCACGAAAGGTCTTCCTTAGGGACTGTATCATAGATGAGGCATGATAGTACATTACTTGTTGAGAAATCCATGGTCTGGCCACTTGATTCCCAGTTCAACTTGAGTACCACGAAAAAGGGTGGAGAATTCCATCACCCGACGCCCGAAACACCAGTGAATCACCTCCTGAAGAGGCCAAGAAACCCTATCATTCATGAGACAGACCATCGATAGACAGGTCATCGTCAATGCCATCCCTCAACCGAAACAGCAAATATGGACCATCATGTGCCGCAGAAAGAACATCATAAATCTGATACTCATTAGGGAGGTGTCGCCCGTTGGTGTTGCCGGGCTGTCCTCCGCCCACCTTGCCCAATGATCCCTCAGGTAACTCAAAGTCGAAATACCAAATCGTCTTGGCCATGACTAGATTGGTCTCCAGATAAGCCATGGCTTTTCCAGTGCATGCCCTTGTGCCAACCGAGAAAGGTGTAAAGGCTTCGCGCATCACTTTCATTTGCTGCTCCGATGTCTCCGATGCCAACCAGCGTTCAGGAACAAAAGAATATGGCTGCGGAAAATAGTCTTCGTTGTGATGAATGGCATAGGTATTGACGCCGATCTGAGTTCCGGGCGGAACCACGTGGCCATCCACAATCAAGGGTTCGGGACATGATTGCGGAACCTCTCGCCACGGCGTTCCGGGTATCGGTGGTGCAATGCGCAACGCTTCATCGATACACGCTCGGAGATAATGGCAGCTCGAAAGCTTTTGGCCACTCTTGATTTCTTCTGCGGTCTTGAATGTCGAGCGAATTTCTTGTTGCAGTCGTTTGGTGCGCAATTCGTCCCTCGCGAGGTAGAACAACAGGGCACTCATGGCCGTAGAAACAGAGAAGGCGCCTAATGGAAATCTATGAGCACTGCACCAACTAAATGGAGAGTTTCTTGGAGCTTACCTGCGGGGAAGAAGACGACTGCCTCGGACCAAATATCACTCATGCGAACACCTTCTGTGGAATCACTTGCTTCGCCATTGACTTGCATAGCAGCTGCGTACAGATCGTGCGTTGAGGGCTTGTCATCTGAGACTCGCCGAGTAATTACCCGTTCGAGGAACTTCTTGTATCTCTCGAGGAAGGTCCCATTCAGATAACGAATGACATGCGCCAATCGTAACTGATGTAATCGGAAATACTGCATTCGGGTGTTACTGATATAATTCCCATAATACATGCCCTTCATCATGAATCGATTCTCGTTGTTGGTCTGAAGCCGAAGGCGGCTGCCAAACGAAAGTAGACCAACTATGTCGCAGGCGAGATAATCAAGCTGAGTAGACATGTTTACAGGTTTGGGCCCGTCGCAGGCAGAACGAAGCAATTTGAGAAAAACGTCAATCTGCTCGAGCATCTGCGGCTCAAATCTGCGCATCGCGCCTTCGTTGATGACTTGGCCGACGACCTTGCGCTTGGTTTTGTGCGCTTCGGGATCAATTACATTGAACGAGTTGAAGACACCAGGCGATTGCACCGTCGTGGTATACACGTGTGACTTGAGAACTCTGTCATTGTGATATATATCTTACCATTATTAGTTCGAAATCAATGACAACATGCCAAATATGTACTCACCTTGCAAGGCCTTGGCGGTATTGAACAATAGCTTATTTGGACCGTGTCGAACAACTGAGCCGAACTTGAGATGATCTTGCCTGCTGACAAGATGCAGGTCCCTGAGTAATGCGTGGTAACCGTTGCGACCGTCGGTAAGTTTTGCTAGCAAAGGACCCGGGTAGTTCCTCAGTGGATGAAGGAGCAAGCGATAGCCCAGGAGAGCAGAGCCCTACAATTCGCGTGATATTAGGATTCAGCGTAGTCCGCGAAGCGACCAATCAGCTTACATAGATGATCAAACCATAGAAAACATATGCAACAGTGTGCGTAAAAGTCCCAAGAAGATCCATTTGCAAGAATATGAAAAGGAGGGAATAGTTTAGATTACCAATCTAGAGAGTCACGATCTCTCATACCTCAAACTAAGATTAAACAGTGCGCAGAGGTTTGTTTCATGTGTAGAATCAATCTAGTGATGCAAGCTGTTGGTGTTGACATCGAGCCACTGACATGTGAACCAGACAACCAACGAGTATGGTGCATAAACCCCGTGCCCCACATGCATGTACTTCGTACAATGCAACCTGATGCAACCCACCAGTGTTCTCAACGCTGCAATCTTGGAAGCGTAGGACAAGATCAAAGTCGCTCGACCGTCATGAAGCGTAGTAGCAAAGCTGCGAATACTCCGTTCGAAGCAGGTTACCTGAGTGTATTCATATGTGCACGGTCTCTTGGCTTTTCATAGCTGAGGGCCTTTGAGCCGAATCAGGGCTTCCTGCATGCCAGACAGCACTAATCGCCCGCTGTCTAGGGCCCACAGTCTTTGGTGCACCAGAGCACGCCCCTCCGCGCCCCAGGAAGTTTCTCGCTCCAACACCAACCACTCGTCAACCTTGACCCTAGGATCGTGGAAAGTGATGTTGTGAATCAAGCTGGCACCCAGGGTGACATTTCGCATTCCTCTACCTACTGCCTCCGGGTTTGCAAGTAAGGCCGGTCCGAATGAGAATTCGTCCGACATGTAGGCGAGTGCAGCAAGATGCACACGGGATCGGCGCTCAACATTGGCGGCGAGCGAACGAAGGAACGGATTCGAAATTCTTCAGGTTTGCCTGTCATTTCCATCCCAATAGGTCTCCAGTCGAAAGGTCTTTCATCGTCGTTGAGCTGAAGTAACGGAACGTCCCGATCTAGCGACGTAGTCTGCATTGTCTGCATCGACGTCGATTGAATGTCTTTCGGAAGAAGCCCATCAAGATCAGGTATAGGCGTTGTGTACTCAAGAACAGGACCGTGAAAGGCAGTGGTAGACTGGAAAGAGATCACGGCAATGTAGAGACATATCTTCCCTTGCATCGCATGCACAACCCTCGTGGAGTAGGCGCGGCTATCAGATGTCGATTCTACTTGGTAGGCGATCTTCTCGCGAGGATTCGTTGGCGCTAGGAAGGACGATTGCGAGGAGTATACTCGAAAGCCGGCTGGGACGGTCAAGCTGGCCGCCGAAATCGCCTGGCCTACCAAAGCCCCGCCAAACACGGATCGTACACCTTCTTTCGAAATAAGGGCGCTTTGATATCGTTAATAAAGGTTACTTCAACTAAAAGACTCAGAGCACCGACTTAACATTGCTGAATGTAGGTTTCCCGTCGCTTTTCGAAGAAGTGACGGCGACATGCGCCTCTACGGGAGCTTGTGGCGCCATCTGGAAGATGCCTTATCTGACGAATACAGCAAACGGTTCGCAGAAATGCAGATTAACAAAAATTGATTTTTGAGATGCGTGCCCAGAATACCAGGTCCTAACATTCGCACAGAATTTGTTGTATGTACCGTTGGTGTTGTACTCGCAGTTGCAGATCACCCTAGCAGCTTACATCAAGGATCCCACCAACGCCAACTTTGCAGCCGAGCCAGCCCTTGCATGTGGTTCTCCCACCTTTAAGACAGTTTCATATTTTCAAATCGCCGAAGCACTGCTACTCCTAAATGTCCGAGCTGCGCATCGATTGCTTTATCAACATTTCCTACGTACTGGCAGTGATCGCACCTGCAAGGGCTAGACCTCGCGACACTCTTTGCCAAACATCATTTCTCGCGGATGGACATCTTCCCTTTCCTCAAGCTCGTCCCACCACGGCAAAGCACGAAACCTGGTGTACCACTCCGCCAATGGACCAAGCTGTTCGTTTTCAAAAATATCCCACCCGTAAGTCAGCTCGAGATATCGTCGCGCAGCGGCAAGATTGGCGTCAACCACTCCGGGTCTTTCGATTCCAGGCGTCAGCCATCCCGTCGTGCGCAAGCTCTCCTCGGCCCACTGCTGCACCTTGAAAAGACCTTTGACCATGAACGCCTGGCCGTTGAGCGCGGCGGCATGGCTGCGCTCTTCATTCTTGAGCATCGACCACATGGTTGCCTGCGGAACCGCGTGCTTGAGATAGGTGCCGCCCTCGCAGATGGCCAGGTTGATGGCGCCGACGAGATCGTCAGTCAAAGCATCGCCCAGTGGGTCGAGAGACGCCAAGGGAGGGCCGCAGTCTGAGTAGGTCCTCTCGAGGTAGGACAAGATGGCCGAGCTTTCATGGATGTAGTGCGTGGTGTTGGTGGTCGTGTTGGTGATGCGGAGACACGGCGTGCTCGCGCCTTTCGGCGCCGGGTCCTCGGAATCGACATACACAAATCCTTTCTTCATGTCGAGCTGAATGATACTGATACGCAGATTTGTCTTTTTGCTTATACCTGCTTTGATGTCTCCAGAAGATGACACTAACCCCTTCATCATGAGCCAGTATCTCACTCGTCGAGGGTACATACCCTCTGGCCACAGCCATAGAGTATGTTGAAGTTGCTCTCCCATGATCATGAATTTAGATTTGAAGTATGTGCAATACAAGTCTGAGAGGGTGTGTGCTTGAGGATGCTTTAGGTGGAGATGTCGTGGTGCGCAGGCGTATTACTCTAGTCGAGTATGGGCAAGAGTCACCCTTTTATCTATGGATGAAGCAGTGGCTGGGACTCGAGATGTCACCGAGCATGTCGCCGTTGAATGGCGATATCCATTCACTAATAGCGGACAATTGGGAGCCCGGAGACATTTCAACACTACAGCCTCGATCTCGGATATATAATACTGGGGCCACCAGGACCAGCGAAATTTTCCCGTCGCGATGATCGGTGCGATCATCACGCAAATCGCCAATGCCACATACCGTTTCGAAGTAATGCTGAAGACTGATACTTGCAACCGCCGTTCATAGTAACAGCGATGTGAAGCTATGTGATCAAGACCGGCGTTTTGAGAAGATTCCGGTTTTAGCGCGAGCTCGGCGACTTTTCTTGTACGGCGACTTGTTTTATACTGCGCCAGACCTTGGTGGCGCGACTACACAGGGTAGTTCACTCGAAAGCACGGCAACAGTAACATTTCGTCTATGCTAGTAAGTTTCGCGGTCTTCGAGGTATGAAAAAAATACCGAGAACAGGATATGCAGATCATTGGGAGATCATCCTACCTATAACTTTCAGTTCGCAGCTCAATTCATGTAATCATCCCGATCCAGTTTCAATCAATCGGAGGGACCGTTTTGTCTTGCGGAATAATCATGTCATCTGAATTTATTGTCATGATTTAGCTCAGTTATTCGCCTTTGTGGCATCCCAAGTCTTTTGTGTCTCAACAACAAAAACATCTTCCTTTCTCTCCGATAATGTCGCCATCTCAGTGTCACTGACTCCGCCATCACGACTGGCAGGGGCTTCCAAGTCATTCCATTCGGAAAAGGTCATGGTCGGATCGGTTCTGCTGTTTTTGCTGTGTCCCTGACTGGGATAACTAGGAGGCTGGTGTTCGTAGCCAGTAGTACGCGCGGTGGTTCTGCCGGAGCCGCACGTCGCGTCTCCCAGTTTCTTGAGCGCGGGCAGACATGCACAGACCATTCCAAAGAACATTTCTATAGCTGACCAGTATGCGACTGGCGCCAAGTTCCAAGTTCGGTTGCGCGTATTGAACAGTGGCGGGAGCGCTTGCAGGCGGAGGAACGAGACCAGTGTAATGCTGTGAAAGGTGATGTCAGTCTTTCGCCCAAGATTCCTACGAGAAGGGATAGGACTCACGCTGATCCGAGAAGAAACATTGCAATCACTGCAATTTTCTTTCGCCAATTCATGTTCAGTTTATGAACGATCCAGAATGCCAGACCAAGAGTCGCGACATCCATGACAATGTTCAGAATCGAATGTGCCCAGGAGATGGCAGCGAGGCTCCCGCACTGTCCCCAAAGCTCGCCATCCCAGCCCTCCCAGAATGACCGAGCTGGCTTACACTGGAGTGCATCGGCCAGAGCAAACACGACGCCGACAATAATCGTCAGGGCAATGCATACCCAAATGACGATATAGGCAGCGCCTTTTCCGAAAATGCGTAGGTAAAAGCATAGTAGTGATACACGTGTTGCGGCATTGCCTAGCTTATAGCCTACAGCAGAGACAAAGAAACACTGTGATTGTCTTAGTATACTTGAACGCACGACGTCACTGGAAAGCATTGCTCACTTTATAGACTTTGGTGACATGCTCGGTTGGGACTTTCCACTGGTCGCGGCCCATTCCGTACCATGCAGCTAGATACATCAATTAGCATTTCCATCCAACGATGGGCTCGAGATTGAAGTCATACTTAGGAATTGTCCAACTGCTGCAATCAAAGTGACGACCTGTGGTAATCGATTAGTCACATTCCTATGATTTTGAGTCATGATTGTATCTTACCACGCCAATGACAATGGTGTAGTCATCCCATCCAATTCCTCCAGCTTGACCTCTGATCTTGTAGAGAACTCGAAGCCCAATGACACCAGAAGCAACCGTGGTCGAAGCGATGACAAAACCACGAATCGCCCACGAAATGTCTCTTACTGGTTGATCACAAATGATAGACGTCACATTAAGCGCCGTCAAGGCATCGTATACGGAGCAAGAAGAGTAGAAGCATGGCGAAAATGTTTGTTCAAAGTCTGAATGCGCATCGATAGTGCAGGCGGGCGAGGACGAATTACTCGGATAGCTATCTTGAAAGCAGTCGAGCTAGTATGATATTAGTCGCCAGTCCAGATAGGAGCTTTCGGATGCTATGTTTCTCTTCAAGTATATTTACTTACAGCACATGATGGCAGATCATGGTAGGTGACCTGTGCAGAGCATAATGAAGCCCATAATGAGAAGAGCAGAATCGCAAGAGATGGATACATTACTCTTCTCGAAAAAAAAAGTAGTATTAAAGATAGTAAGAAGTCACATTGGGAAGTTTGCCCGAGCAGGGCTGAACGCCACGGAGCTGTCTTGCTCAATCTGATATATATCAACGTCAATCCGTCTCAAGCCCCTAGGGATGCCCAAAGGTTCCTCGACACACCTTGTAGCGCATCATTCTAAGGGTAGTGGCGCTGAACTTTATTCCGACACTAAACAGCACTATGCGAAGAGTTCGATACCATAGGGAGAGCTGCCACTTTGCGGCTCGATTCCGCCTCCAATGAGCATCCAGACGGCCGACTGCACCTGTACTAATTCATACACACCACGACGCGTAGACTGTCAAGCTCAATAGTACCAGGCAGCCCTTAGCGCAAAGGGGCTTTCAGGAACAGCGAACGGAAATAATCACTAAGGCGATGATCATCTCCTTAGCGTCTCAATGCATTTCCAAATTACCCAAGCAAACGGTGCGGTCATTGCTTAGCCGCCATCCCTCATGACTCGATGAGGCAAAGGGAATGGCTCGTACAGCAGTATTCGGGTTCGGGTCGGATCCGGGACACCGTCGTCGGTAGGTTTTCATCCGGCAGTTCTACAAATATCACTGCAAAGACAATGCCGTGTTGTCGATAAAAGATCGAGAGGCAATAAAGCAGCAGCCTACCCACGTGGACTAGAGACAAACTAGCATCGAAGCCATCGGAAGTCTCTCCGGCAAGATTCATCTAGTTGCCTCGAATCTTACATTTCATGCCGATATTCTGCCCTTACTTAAGTCCGATCATTGCTAGCAGAGTCGGTTCAAACTTCCTCCAGACCATGGAATGCATCTCAGTGGCGCGACTCCCTCTACTTTACCTTTACTGGTGAGAGTGGTTGATTGTTCGTGGATATACTAGTACCAGCTAACAACGCGTGCTAGTACAACCAGGGTCAATGTATGCAAATGCCTTTTTGATGACTGACTGCCTAATGGACCTCATTTGCTTCAAGTCATGACCTCCAAGTACGAGGGGCGAATCAAGTAGCATGAGCTATCATGACGCACCTCGGCAAGTCGATCTGGTGTTCACGCTAGTCGCGCTCTAATAATGATATTCTTGGGCATCATTGCGTTAGAGAAGTCGATGATCGTACATAGTACTCGACTCTTGCGCGTGTTGGATGATTAAGATTGTGTAATGGGAACACAAGGCTGGACTTCCTTGTATGGCAATCTGTCTAGATCTGCGAACCGCACTTGGTGATCATGCCACTAATGGAAATCCATTGCAATCGATCACATGTTCTTGTAGAACGCGAAGAATGGACTATAGTGTATTCTCCAGTCTCCCAAGGCCATTGTCGATCTTGTTGCGTTGCCCTCCCGGCAATTCCGGATCAATGGTATTGGGTATATGTCGCTTTGTGTGAATCGTCGAGGACGCGCAGGATTCGGATGAGTAGAACAATACATTAGCGGCGGCGACCACCCGAATAATAGTGCATTTGTACGCGGGCGATTTGCAAGTTTATCTTTGACGGAATAAAAGAAGAAGAAGCGACGAATTCAGTATTTTATTTGGGTCAACTGAACAGACTCCGCTTTGATCTGTTAGCATTCCGACTCGCCGAGGTATCCGTAAAAGGCTTGACCCTTTAAGGCAGAGCGGGGACTTACCAACTCCAACTTTGTCGCATCAGCACCGATCGCGCCAAACCACCATCACTTCCTGTAATTCCAAAATCTAGGTCCAGAAAGTTCAAGCGGTTGGTAACATGCCAAGCACCGCACGTATATACATGACCTTTGTCGTCGCCAAATGACCATTTCGGGTCGAGATGACGGTCATAAGGGTGACGGCAGTGGTACTGGGCATCATGCAGGACGTCGACTGAGCCTCCGTCAATCAATCTGGGGCAGCGGTGCCCCAGATCTTTCGACCCCTGACTGCACCAATTCGGCAATGCGATCCCTGCCTCCGGCCTGCATTGGGCGGCTGACCTGGATTTGCGTGGTCCTATGTGGACTGAAATTTCCCGTTTCCTCGTGGTGCGGCTCCGGATTGATGGGATTCTGTCTGCGAATTCCTCCCCGTCCTGCCATTGTACCGGGTCTTACTACGGACGAGGGTTACATCGCCGGCGATTAGTTTCAAACATCGCGTCCATACTTCGTGAAAATGGAGTCCACTGCCGGTTAAAGGGAAATGCGTACGCATTCAATGCTACCAAAGCAAAAATAAGAAAGGGGCATGGTCGTGGCATCGTCATGTCTTGGTATATATAGAGCATGATGACTTGGAGGTCTAGTTTGGAGTTTGACAACTTGCGGCTCAAATAACCTTTTAACTCTGTTCGAAAACGATCCACAACTCGATCTTACAGACTGCCAAAATGGTCTCATTCACTTCGCTCTTCCTCGCGGCTGCGGCCACTATTTCTACTGTGCTTGCTGCACCGACTTCCGTTGCTGTGCGGGCTCCTGGTGAGCTTGTCGCTAGAACCGCCAGCTCGACCGGTACCAGTGGAGGGTACTACTACTCGTTCTGGACGGACAATGAGAGCATCGTGACCTACACCAACGGCGACGCTGGCAAGTACTCGGTGACCTGGAACGGCTCCGGAAACTTTGTCGGTGGAAAGGGCTGGAGCACTGGAAGCGCTCGGTAAGTTATCGAATATATGATCAACTCTCTCATTTTACACATACTGATCTTGGGCCAGTGCCATTACCTTCTCTGGATCCTACAACCCCAGCGGCAACTCTTACCTCTCCGTCTACGGCTGGACCACCTCGCCGCTGATCGAGTACTACATCGTTGAGTCGTACGGCACGTACAACCCTTCGACCGGTGCCACCTACAAGGGCCAGGTCACCAGCGACGGCGCAACCTACGACATTTACACGGCCCAGCGCGTCAACGCACCCTCCATCGAGGGCACTGCCACCTTTACCCAGTTCTGGAGCGTCCGCCAGAGCAAGCGCAGCAGCGGCACCGTCACCACCTCGAACCACTTCACGGCCTGGTCCAAGCTGGGCATGGCTCTCGGCACCCACAACTACCAGATCGTCGCCACCGAGGGTTACTACTCTTCTGGAAGCGCCACCATTACCGTGTCATAAGTCGCTGCACGCCCAGTCAACGGTCACTGAGAGGAATCTCGCCGTTGCTTGACGCAAAGCCGTTGACGTTCAATTTCAGACTGTACATATTTGATACAATGTTACATATTCCATGCTACGCTTGCTTGATTCTTTCGTGATGTTTGAAATTCCCAGACTCTATAGCTTGGCATTTGTGTTGCCTCCATTTAGTAATTTCCAGACATGTACACCCTCGTCCCATCTCTCGTCGACACGGACAATATCAGTCTGCCCATCTGGGCGAAGGCGCTTCATCTCATTCAGTGCCCCTGTTCCCCATTCCACGTCGCCTCCTTGAACGAATTGCGCAAATGCCTTGTTCCATGGTCGCAGAACTTGTTTTTCCTGCTCAGTCAAACCCGGGTACCAGAACCAAATGGCCATGTCAGTGGCATGCGTGACCTCCCACTCGGGCGGGTACGGGGAACACGCAGCACGCCACTCGATCCTATATCGCAAAAGATCAACACCTGGCTGCAACAGAGGCGCCAGCGTGTTGTGAAAACCGCGTTCCAGAAGATGCACCTGCAGGTCGGCATAAATATGTCCAAACAGGTCTTGCCAGCTTTTGTATCCCCGAGGAAGATCTTTCGATCGCCCGCAGTAGTGACGCAGTGTCTTTTCGACCACAATCTCGGGATAGTCGGCGCAGAGTCTGACGTAAACGCCTTGGTACGAGTCTTCGGAAGTTCTCCAAGCTCGGTACAAATTGTGTTCGTCCCGACACTCGCCATTCATCAGCTTGATACCGCGACTCTTCATCCTTCGGGCAAATTCCCCAGAGGTGATATGTGCAATATGATCCGAACATATGAAAGAGTCATCTGTCGTTGCACGGAACTCGGTGATTTTCATCTTGGCTTGAACATCAACAATGTCGCGTGCAGGAACGCGCCGCAATCTCTCCAACTTTTCCGACCCGGAAAGCGAGTCGGGGATACCGAGGACGGACAACAGCTCGTCAAACTGCTTTTGCTGCTCCTCAATACCCTTTGGCTGAATGCCTGGGCTATTGCTCCACATGATGGCGCGCTTGATGATGGCCTGCTCCGGCGGCACATGGAACAGTTCGTGCGCGAGCTGCTGAAAAGTACTATGGGAGCCCGCCGAGTACCCTCCGACGGTGATATTGCCGCCATTGCCGCCAAACGCCCCAATGTGCTTGTGCGTCCACTTCAGCGCCAGTCTCTGATCCCAGAAACCCATGTTCCCGGACGCCTGGCCGTCGACGGCGGCTTCCGCTTGCAATTCTTTGCTGGCGAGGAAACCAAAGGCGTTGAGGCGATAGCCCGGCTGCACAATGATGCCTCGGAACGCCGTCTCGGTCAGGAGCGGCGCCAGGGCTTCGGGCGCCATGTTCGGCGATCCGAATTGCAAGAAGCCGCCATGGATATAGAAAAAGACGGGCCAACCACCGGCCGGCGCCTTTTCCGCGGGTACATAGATATTCACGCGGAGACAGTCTTCACCCCAGAGCGACTCGTGTCGTGTTCCGAGCCATTCTGGTTGGGGACAGACGGGCGTTTTGCCGGCAAAGGCTCCATCGTAGCGGTGGTCTCCGCGCAGAGGCCTGGGGCGCCGAAAGCGCCATGGACCCAGCGGGGGCAGGGCGTACGGAACACCTCCGAAATAGTAGATACTCTTGCCGGAATCCTTTGCCCGCACCTCGGCGCCCTTCAAAGTCCCCAATTCATTGGACTTGACAATGGAGCCCATAATGAAAGTGAATTGATCTGGTTTGATAATTCAAATGCAGTTCAGGTTTGGTTGCTGCTTGTTCGGTTGCTGTAGCCACTTTTGGAAACATTAGTTGCCATTTCATAGAAATGCGTAGTTTTAGGAGTTCAACAGCAACTTGCCTGTGCGACCGCTCAACGAAGTGCAAATGGCGCGATCCAAGGACTGCGAAGAGATGCGCGCAAATTCGAGGGCAAGAAGAAAGATTGCTGAAATTCGCCTTGAATGAAAATATGATGACTACAAGAAGAGTTCGACTTTGACAGAATGTGCGACTTGGCTTGGACCAAATTCACTTGTAGGGAGACGAAGAAGTGATCCTCGACAAGATAAGTTATATGAATGCAACAGTGTTCATTGAAAGAAAGTTTATCTATAATCTAGGAGCAGAAGGTATAACCTAAAGGTATATCGTAATATACACTTGCAATGTAGGTACGCTTTAGTTGTAGGCACGTATGCATGTTCCCTCCTCCAGTGCTTGAAGGTCCCGTCCGATGTCAAGGAACTGTTCCTATCAACCCCGCGCTTTGCCGTGGCCATCAGTTCGGTTGCATAGCGGATCATGACCGCCTGGGGAGATTGGAGCTTGAATCAAGCCCAGCAGGGACGCTGCAAGGTACCCTGGGCAGTTGGGTAGGTCACCGAAATGTACCTTGACGCTCGCGCGCTCAGTGCCCAAGACCCAGCAGCTAGGTCCCTTATCGATAAGAAATAATTTCTAGATTAACCTAAAGCCTGAGGCATGGGGAGTCAGAGTCACAAGGAATTAGCGACAAGACATGTCATAACAATTGTGTCGATCCTACGCAGCCATGTCCCGAACACGTTGAGTCACCCGGCCGACTCTTTTAAAGCTTCATGCATAGTGGTAGATTTCTTTATAGATTCGCGAGCTGGTCTCCACTTGTCAAGGTCCAATTGCCCCTCCTCAACGCAAGACGCTGCCTGTCTGCCTCAGTGTCAACATTCCGACCAAGACTCCCGACGAAACGACCGTTCAAGAGAAGATCGCCCTTTCAAGGCGCGTCTGTACCCGAGGGTGTCATATATGAAAAAGGAGAATCCAGCGATAACCTCAGTGTCCTACCAGCGCCTGCGTGGACTCGAGCGAGGTGGCGTAATTTGAAAGGACGTGCCGTCTACATCAAACCCTGGTTCTTCCTCGCCCACAAGCCCAACAGTACGCCGCCCGAAGCGCTCTTGCGAAGCCTCAGAGGATACGCCAGCAGCATGTTGAGCTACGTTCAAATCGTCACGACGCCGACGGCCGATACGCCAGGAACCAGTCTGATCCTTCACTTCGACACCCAGCGCTATGTCTTTGGCAACATCTCCGAGGGCACCCAGCGTGCCATGGTGCAGCGCAAGGTTGCACTTAGCAAGACGGGAGATGTCTTCATGACTGGTCAAATCAGCTGGCACAACGCGGGAGGCTTGCTAGGCATGATCCTAACCTTGGCCGACGTGATTGCAACGCAAAAGGAGGAGAGAATCAAGAAGGGTGTCCCCGAGCCCAAGGATGCGAGTCTGCGCCTCCACGGCGGCAAGAACCTCACTCAATTGCTCGCCACCGCAAGACGCTTTGTTTTCCGGAAAGGTCTGCCTCTGCGCCCAAACGAGATCTGGAACGATCCCCGAGTATCGAACCCAGGCGCAAAGCCGGATTGGCAGGATACCAACATCAAGGTCTGGCATGTGCCGGTCGAAGCGGAAGGGCTGCAGCCAAGAGCATCATCGAGAAAGCGAAGTCACGAAGAGATGGTACACGAGAATACAGATCCAGCTCAGCCCCAGCAAAACTCCAAGGAAGCAGACCAGAAGGTTGTTTCCGAAATTGTGACGCAAATGTTTGATTCCAACTGGAAGCTCGATACTTTGGTCGAGACTACTCTGCACCAGGCAAGGTTGCCAGCCAAACTTTTTGTCCGGAATGAAAAGGGTCACATTAAAGTATACAAAGGGCCGCTGCCAGGGCAAGCTGAAAACGTACCCGACATTCCTGTCCTGGTCCGCCAGCCTTGGCCCGCTGCACTGGTCCCAACTCTCCCAGCTACACAACCTTCGAAACAATCAATGTGCTATATCGTCAAGAGTCACGACCGGAGAGGCAAATTCGATGTCAAGGAAGCACAAAAGTACGCCATTCAAAAGTCTGACTACAGAGTGCTCACTGCCGGCGGAACCGTTACTGCTAGCGATGGAGTTGTCGTCACCCCGGAAATGGTTCTGGGAGAGACGGTCAAGGGACTTGGATTTGCAGTTCTGGACCTTCCTGAAGCTGCCTTTATCGAGCCGCTCATCAACCGGCCCGAATGGTCCAACGAAGAAATACTCAGTGGAATCAACGATTTCTTCTGGATTACTGGACCCGGACTCATCAACGATCCACGACTCCAAGCCTTTATGCAAAAGATGAGCTCTATCAAGCATATAATTTGCTCTGGTGACTCTTCTCCCAACATGCTGGCCCTTGAATCTGCCGCCGCTCAAACCTACAAACTGCATCAAATCGACCCAGAAAGATTTCCGCTACCCCATTACAGCAATGTCGAGACGCTGTCGCAATGCGCCGTCGGCTCGTTGCCTAGTCCGCTGGAGGCCGGCAGGACCGGAAAAACTATTCAATTTTCTCCGCGCTATCTTGAACAAGACGACAAAATCAATGGGTTTCCAGACATTCCCAGTCTTGCGAAGAAGAATGAGGTGCCAGAGTCTGAACTGCTCCCGCTCATTGAGACAGCAAGACAAAAATGTAGCGACCCTGAGTTTCTGGCCAAGATTGAACAAGTCGAGTCCGACATTCCGAATCGCGACGCAGAGGTCATCACTTTGGGCACCGGCTCTGCTCTTCCGTCAAAATACCGTAATGTTTCGGCAACGTTGGTCAGGGTTCCGGGCTACGGTAACTATCTGTTCGACGCTGGAGAGAACACACTGGGACAACTCCGACGAACATTTGGCGATGAACTCCCTTCAGTCATTCGAGACTTGAAGGTAATTTGGATTAGTCATCTCCATGCAGACCACCATCTCGGTACTGCCAGTGTCATCAAGGCTTGGCACAATGAGACACGAGAATCAAACCCTGCCGCAACGCTTCGGGTGGCTTCGCATGTCCACATGATCGACTGGCTCCGCGAGTATTCTCAAATCGAGGATTTCGGTTACGAGCGCCTTACTTTTACATCAATTAGCCAGTATGACAACGCAACTAGGATTTGCGACACCGGCGTGTTCACAGCGGAGGAGCAACAAGCATATGGCTTGGAGAAGATTGATGCTTGCTATGTTGACCACTGCCACGGTGCACTTGCAGTCGTCTTCACCTGGCCATCTGGCTTGAAGGTTGCATACTCTGGCGACTGCCGACCAAGCGATTCCTTTGTACAGATCGGACAGGGCACCACTCTGCTCATCCATGAGAGCACTTTTGATGACGAACTTCAAGGAGACGCCATGGCAAAGAAGCACTCTACCATGTCTGAAGCCATTGATGTGGGAAGGAGGATGGGCGCAAGAAGAATTATGCTGACGCACTTTTCGCAACGCTACCAAAAGATTCCCTCACTCGACGAGACCATGGAGATCAAGGTGGACGGGGAAGTCGATGGTCGTGAGAAGGCCAAGCTGGACGAGGTCATCTTGGTCGCTTTTGACTATATGCGCGTCAAGCTGGGAGAGTTTAGGAAGGCGCAGGCATTCCTGCCAAGCATCCAGAGGTTACTAGATGATGCTGAGGAATAGTGGAACAGCTTTGCACGAATCCAACCATGCATTTATAGATGTTGGATCACAGTTCACATAACAAAATAAAGCCCAATTAAATAAAGTATATCCAGACCTGAAATGCAATTTACCCTAATGATCTTGTCACCTTCCCATTCGCCGGCTAAGTGAAATTCAATCAAATGCCGAAACGTATTGCGGTTCTGTACCCCAATACGACAAAAGAGCGGAGAACACCAAAGAATGTTACCTGGTCCACGGCTTGATTGGTGCAGTTTCTCATAAGAAGTCTCATGATCTTGGGTTGGTTAGATAGTTTCTTGGCTTTACCAGATTATGGGTTGTTTTCGGTTCATGTTCAAACTAATGAATCCAATTTCGGCACAATCGTTGCCTATAAATTGTACCAAACCCATCTCTCCTGTTTGTATGATATCCAGACAATAACGGTCCCGGACTGACAAAAAGATCAACCAAGTCGATAAGTTGATGCCAGTTGTTGAAACCAATCTTTGAATATCCTCTTGTCTTCCCATCATCCCCGAGCCGTGCAGATTGGCACTTTGACTTGATACTCAGCCAAGATGAGAAAGCTCATGATTCCTGCTCTCCTTGTTGCCTTGGTCTCTTCTCCATGGCCGGCGAGTGCGGTTCGGACAATGATTCCAAAAACCTCGTTCAACTCCCAAGCCGATTTTGATGCCGACTGGGATTATCTCTATCCGGTGAGTGATTGATGATATATAACCCACCCAACATCCTTTTCCGACTCCATGACAAGATCCCGCTTCCCATGTCAATCTCATTCAAGACCGTCAGCCAGCTAACATTACCCTTTTATCCAGTGGGGCAGCGACCACAACGGCGGCGCGCGCATGGCCAAGTCGCAAGTCGCCTTTGGATCGGGTCAGCTCACGCTGACGGCGAAAAAGGTAAGCGGGCAGCCGGACGCGAGCCACGGCGGGCAGTCCATCCCGATCCACTACCTGAGCGGCGCCATCCACGCCCGCGAGCACTTCAACGTTTCGAAAGGCGGGGGCTACGACTTTGCGGGCGAGTTCCGCGCCACCACGACCAAGGGCACCTGGCCGGCTTTCTGGCTCACGGCCGTGGAAGGGTGGCCGCCCGAGATTGACATGGCCGAGTGGAAGGGGAGCGGCAAGATTAGTTTCAACACTTTCAATGTGAGTTTTCAAGAATCTCTCTTTGCTTTGTTGGACGATGTATGAAATAACTTGACTGATAAAATCCCGTACGATACGTAGACGTCAAGCGTGCTCAGCTGGAAAGACGTTTCCTACCCGACGCCGGGAGACTGGCACTCAATCAAATGCGAAGTGCGCGATATCAACCAAAAGGACGTCCAGGTCAAGTTCTATATGGATGGGGTATTGCAGGCCACTCAGGTCGGAGGCGGCTTCTTTGGCAAGCCAATGTATCTGTGAGTATCCTCTAGCCCATGATTGAGTGTGGATGGCACTACTAGATCTCCGTTATTGACAATCGTTCCTTTAGTATTGTCAATTTGCAAATGGAAGGTTCCTCAGGTTCACCTGGGCCGACAAGTGGTAAGCTTTTGCACTCCTGATGCTAGTAGAAGTGGATGTAAAATAAATTAACCAACTTAGATACATTGTATCAAGTGCGCAACCTCGAGGTTTTGACATACAATCCGTAGTGCTGTTGTATGTGTAGCTACGGTACTAGACTACCAAAGTCAGGCTTGTGCTACATGGTCAAGAACACTGATGTATCGACAGTATAAGTATGCAGAAATATTAGCGAACCACAAGAATGTATAATCAATTTCATGGGATTGTTGTCGACGTGTGACAGATTGACTGCACATGTGTAATATAATCACAAGCAGCCAAGAACTTCAGTACCGTCCCTGCATGCTTGAGCGTGCATGCAAAGCGGGCGACTGCTGATTCATTACATCATGATTCCACTTACCGAGATTCCGACCCGGGCCGCCATACTGCTGGAGCCAGCAGCCAGTAGCGTTGAGTAGAGCGAAATATACCGATAGACCCTGACGACTCTTTTTAGATATGCGATTGCTTCCATATTAGTCATTCTATACTAAGCAATGATCCGTACTGACGGATCTCTTCTGGATCCATATTCTTTGAGATATTTCTAATCCAGCTTTCCACCCAAAACCGCAGCTAATGCCAATCCGCAAGTCTTCCGCTATCCGCCTCCTCCAAAGCTCACTAACCGCCAGAGCCCCGCCGCTGAACGCCCTCACGACCCCTCTATCGCCCCTCATTTCGCACCGCATCGCCGCCAAACTCCAAGCCAGCACAATGTCTGTGTCGACGGCCTCCGAGGCCGAGATCAAGCGCAACCCGCACCCCGACTTCAAAAAAGTCGAGGCCTCGCGTCCCGACTGGGACACGAATGCCTCGTTCCACTACACCAAGACGGCCGAGCCCGAGTGGAAGTTTGGCGGCGGCGCCAACAAGCTGCACGATGGCAACGACAAAAAGCACGTCGCAATTGACCCCTACGAGCCCGGCCGCCCGGCACCCTTCAACTACAAGCTGCTCATCTCGAGCATCGTGCCGCGACCCATCGGCTTCGTGAGCACCACCAGCCCCGACGGCACCGTCTCCAACCTGGCGCCGTTTAGCTACTTCAACATGGTGAACCACGATCCCCCCTTGTTCGTGCTCGGCTTCGCCAGCGGTGTCGAGAAGCCCAAGGACACGCTCAAGAACTTGCTCGAGAGCAAGGAGTGCACCGTCAACATCATCAGCGAAGGGTTCGTCGAGGCGGCCAACGCGACCAGCGTCGACGCCCCCTACGGCGCCAGCGAGTGGGACGTGAGCGGCCTCACGCCCGTCAAGGACTGCCGCGACGTGAAAGCCGCGCGCGTCGGCGAGGCCGTCTTCTCGGTCGAGTGCCGCGTCGAGAGCGTGCGCGAGTTCGAGAGCCGCGCCACCCCCGGCAAGAAGACGGGCTGCCTCGTGGTGCTCGAGGGCACCAACTTTTGGGTCCGCGAGGACGCCGTCAACGAGGAGCGCAACCTCGTCGACCCCTCCATCCTGCGGCCCATTAGCAGGCTCGGCGGCATCACCTACGGCCGCCTGACCGAGGCCATGGAGATCCCGCGGCCCGTGTACGAAAAGGACGTTGGTGGGCAGGCCGGTTACGAGAAGTTGAAGAAGGCTCAGCAATAGATTGTGGATGTGCAAAGAATACGATTAGACATAGATCAGCCTCCCGAAGAAGGTGGCCATGGCCGCGGTTTAGATGGCGTCTAAGCGTCAACTGTTTTGTAAATGGTACGAGAGTAAACGTATATACAAACAAACACATTCACCATGTTATGTTTTCAAAGTTGTCTGTCTTACTGCATAGCATTTCGATATTGGGGGGTACAAGCCGCGAGCAACGACAGAGGGAATGTGATCATCACTTTGAACTTCATACACAATCATGCTCGCCAGTAAAACTCCGGTGAAACGGACATGAATAACACCGACATCCGACGCGAAAAGCAGTGGCTGATGACTTCCCCCTCTCTTTGTGATATCTATAATGGTTTGGAATGGCGGAAGAGCGATAGCCTAGTTCTTTTCCAGTCTGGTTGTCAGGCGGCCTTACTCAATCCACGGCCGAGATTTTGCCAATCTCTGGCCACGTGGGATGGCTTGATCTCAACTACTAGTATAGACTTGTGGCTTACAAGGCTGTGTGATGGTGGGCTGATGTTGAGACTTTTTCCGCTGCTGAAATTCTCGGGGCAATTGTCCCAGCGTCGTCGAGCAAAATAGATCTCGTTCGCTTCTGACGCTCATATACAAGAGTATTGGCACGGTTTGGAACGATGATAATGCCACGAGAGTATACAGGAGGTGATCCAAAAAGTCAAGTTTTCGTTAAAAACCGCGAGAGCCGTTCTTCGTCGGACAATTTTGCGATCTGCATATTCATGCTATGGTCTGCAAGACGATGTAACACCTCTGTGTGGAGATCGAGAACTTCATGACTCGACCAAAAGTCAATCGCAGGGGCCTGGATACCGTGCCGTAGGCCGCGGGGTTCGCGGAGTGGTCGGAGGCTTCGCAAGGCTTCATAGCGTACCTAGATATTGCTTGCTCGTGCATCTCCAGGTCCTGGTTTATGATTGAGAGTGTCAGGGTGTTTGCCTGGTATTTCCACACAGATTAGAGTTCAGCCAGGCTATAGTTGCCATGCTAGCGCAGTGATACAATTAGTGATACAATCTCGCTACCGATGCGAGCTCGTCGCTATGTCCAGTTGTGAACGAAGGGCAATAGCTTCCCATTGTGCCGGATCCGTCACCTGCGTCGCCTGTTGTGGCAGCGAACGGTCGAGTTGCTGGTTTTCCCAAGTATCGCGCCGGACTGCCGTCGATGATCTGACATCAAGACCCATCATGTTGCTAGCCCTGATAGCTTCGTCTGCAACCCATTCTTACGGTAGATTTGAAGCTATATTCACGGAGTTGCGCCTTGGCCAAGCCGCGGTGCAAAGGGAGCAGCCGGATCTGCAAATAGTTCCCTTTGTAGACAATGAGCATTGTCATGTTAGGTGTATCCTAGCACCATCTGCCGCGACGGTGCGCATACGATCGCAAGAACACCCCTTTTAGATGCCG
Organism: Neopestalotiopsis sp. 37M; assembly: GCA_011058875.1. Lineage (NCBI taxonomy): Eukaryota > Fungi > Ascomycota > Sordariomycetes > Amphisphaeriales > Sporocadaceae > Neopestalotiopsis > Neopestalotiopsis sp. 37M. Next base: position 437,814 of record SWKT01000007.1, on the reverse strand, counting down.
CACTAAGCAGGCCGGAACCTGGTCTACTGCCGCCACATCCACTGCATGCTAAGGTTCAGCTTCAGTGATCGGCCAATCTCAGGCCAGTTAATACGGCTGATTGGCAGCCCTACCATAATCGCAGGTTCATGTTCAAGGCAGAGCAAGCACCGGATGTGTTCATGATGCACCCGGACATTCATTCCGGGCGGTCCATTAGTGGATTCGTCAATTTAGCTTTGTGCCTAGACTCCAGATATCACCTACAGGCATCATAGCAAGCATTTTGCAAGGCGTAGGGCCAGACTGGGACTTTTGAGCTTTCTGCCCAGCGGTTCACGAATGCCACACCAGCACTTGGTGGCCGTGTGCTAACCCCGTATTCGGATTCGAGTTTTTGGAATGACCTTCAAATCACGGCCCGGTTGAGTTATAAACATGCTTGTATGTCTTGTTTTGCTAGTAGTCCAGTCTCTCATTTTTCACGTGTTCCGTGCAGTGTCATCTTTTGCGTAGTTGTGATACTCGCACTCGATTTCAAGATGAGGGTCCTGACATGCATAGCATTATTATTGTCTAGCATAGTTGCTGTCCATGGTGCATCGAGTTCTTCTTCTGCTTCGTCGTCGTCGTCAGCGGTTCCTGCCTGTGGTGTAAGTCGTTCTAAATCCACACATTGAATCATCCCTTAGAAGAAAGCAACTGACGAGGGACCTGGATTCTAGCTGCAATGCATTCAATCAGTCTCGCTTGACTCGATATGTGGTTTCAACATTACGTGTATCTGCGCAAACGATGATATCCAGAATGATATCAAGGCATGTGTCGCATCCAGTTGCACGATAAGAGAGGCACTAGGTAAGCGCATGCTCTCTTATTTCATTTGTACTGGCTTGTTTGCGGCGATAAGTGCTTACGCTTTCTAACAAAACAGAATCTGAGAAATACGCATACGATACGTGTGGAGTCGTCGGAGAGGACAGGACAGGGTTGATCTGGAGTATATCAATTGCCTTCTTTGTCATCGCTGTGGTTGCTTTCGGGCTCCGATGTCTGGAAAGGATACGGTCGCGGTTATGGGGTGCTGATGACTGGGTCTTGACTCTTGTGACCATCATGATGGTGCCTATCACGACCTTTATGATACTTCTATCACAGGCCGGCCTTGGGCTGGACGCATGGAATCTCACCGGCGATCAAATTGACAGAGTTTTGTTTGTAAGTCCGGCTTGGCACCTCACTCTTAATAGGGTCTGTGATCGCTCAACATACTGATGTTTCTGTCTTTTCGTACACAGCTCTTCTTCTTCGAAGAGGTTTTCTATCCATGTGCTCTGGCACTCATCAAGATTTCCATTCTGCTGTTCTACCTACGCGTGTTCCCTAATCGCACGATACGCACCCTGGTGTACGTTCTGATATTCCTGAATATCGGTTACGCAGCAGCATTCAGTATCGCCCTCATCTTCTGATGCAACCCAGTTCGCGGGGCCTGGGAGGCTTGGGACGGTCAGCATCCCGCAACTTGTCTCGACACCAACACCATGGGCTTTGCCGCGGCTGGCGCAAACATTGTACTCGACGTCGCTACCTTGACACTCCCGCTCCACGACGTAACGAAGCTTCGCATGGGTTTGAGGAAAAAGATCCAAGTCTTGGCCATGTTCGCGGTTGGTTTCTTGTAAGTCTTCTGCCCTTCTACAACTCACTGTGGGTTTACAGCAATGTTGGATGCACTAACAACGTGATTTCTAGTGTGACACTTATAAGCATTCTACGATTGAAGTCCTTGATTGAATTTGGATCTACAAAGAATCCCACTCGTAAGCCATTTCCAGTTTTCCTGTCCTCAATTGCAAACATCCGAAAACTAATTTCTAATCTATCACAATAGAGGACTATGTGGAAGCTGCATATTGGTCCATGATTGAACTATGCGTCGGAATATTATGCGCAAGCATGCCCGCCATTCGCGCACTCCTGGTCCAAGCTCTACCCGCCATCTTTGGCTCCCAGATATACGGCAGCGGCCTCGCGTCGCATCCTACCAAGAGTGATCGGTATGGTATCAGCCGGGGCGATAAGAACAAGCCCCTCAGTAGTACGGATGCGAGCGGCAAGGAGATCATGGTCAAAAATGAATGGGCTGTTCTTGACGATCGCAATAGCCACGGAAGCGACGTGGAGCTCTTTGACTTGGAATCGACGCTTCGGTCAGGGCCTCCTGGCTCAGATGATATGATGGGCGATCGTCCAATGTCACGGATGAAAAATTGAAGTGGTAAAGGCATGATTAGAGAGAAGTGTCTTCCAATTAGTTTATATACAACATTATGATTTTCACATGGATTTCTTCTGACTGGCATATAAACCCAATTGGCGCCTGTACCAGTTACATTGTCTCGCATCGCGCGGACATCTCAGAGCAAACGCAATCAAGGTATCAGCCTTACTTCATCCTTGGCTTCATCTTGACGAATAGAGGCCCTTTATGCCACAAGGTATAAACCTCTTCCTTGTCCAGCCAATCGCGAGATTCCTCGGCCAGCTCCATGTCAAAGTTCCAAATCAACCTTGCCATGATGATTCGCATCTCGACGTACGCCAAACTTGATATCGTTAGCATTGCTTTTGTAGGCTTGAAAAGTGAATTACATACTTCTTTCCGATACAATTGCGAGGACCGTAGGAAAATGGTTGGAACGATTGCTTATTGTCATTGATGAAGCGCTTGTCGCCCAGCCACCGTTCGGGGATAAAGGAGTTCGGGAGCAGAAAGTTGTTGGCGTTACGGAACATGGCCCAATGCCACACACCAATTCTGGTCTGAAGTTTGCAATTAGTCACCGAGCTCATAGTCAATCGAGAGGGAAGCTTACACCGCCAGGAACCAGCCTTCCACCAACTTCAACACCATCGGGACATGCTTGGCGCAGATTTGCAACTGGAGACGGAGGATGTAGCCGCATTGTTTCATCCAATACAGCCAGCATGTAATCAAGCTTCTGAACTCCTTGAATGGTTATTTCATCCTCAGACTGGAACGAGGTCCGAATCTCATGTGTCAGCTTTTGTAGGACATCTGGATGCGTCGTTAAGAAGTATGTCGCGGCGGTCAGTGCAGTTGCGGTAGTCTCCGAGCCAGCTCCAATCAGGAGTCCTGCATTTTCGTAGATTTCTTTCGTTGTCATGCTCTGTGATCTTCCTGTCAGTCCCGATTGCCGATAGCTCATCCATTCTCAAATGAGTGTTGGGTCAAATACTTACAAGGCCACCTTTCGACAACATGGCATCCACAAAGTCAGGTCTAGACTTTTCCATTGACAGCCTCTTGTCAACTTTCAATTGAGTGAGATTTGAGTGGGCCTCAGCCCCGTCTTTCATCGACTTGGGAATGAACAAGGCCAGAGTCGAAGCCAAGCTGGGGTACCTAGCAACAAGGCCGAGCCAGGTGTTCACCTTGACAGCCGAGAAGATGGCGGCGACCCAAGGATGATAACCACTATTTTCGAGACAGCCAAAAGGCTCGCCAAAAGCAAGATCACCAATGATGTCGAAAGTCGTCCAGTTGAACCAGGACTCCATATCCACTGCCTTTGCCCCCTGCTCACCAACTTCGTAGACGCGGCGAATGAGCAAGTCGATGTACTGTCTGATGAGAGGTTGCTGTTCAGACATTTTCTGTGCCGAGAACCCATGTGACAGAAGACGGCGCATGCGGCGATGGTCGTCTCGTCCTGCGCCAATGATATTCCCGGCGAATGGAGCCGCAAATGCTGGGTCCTTCATATTCTCTCCTTGCCCCGCTTTGCGGTGGCCAAAGATATTCTCCCACGCATCCGCATTGACGAAGCTCAGCTCATTGGGGCCAAGCCGCACAGTCTCACCGTACTCATCGTGTAGGGCCGCAATCTCCTTGTGCGGCTGACCACGTAGAATCATTAATACAGTGGGAAAGCCCGAAGCCGCCGATAGTCGGGGTCCTGGATAGTGTCGCAGCGGGTGAAACCACACATTGTATATGACTCGGCCGATACTATATACCAAGCCCTAAGTTTCTTGTCAGTCAACCTTTCATAGCTTAGTAATTGGGCACGAGATTGCATACCGCTATACACAAGACGCCGAAGGAGCTCAACACGAGCCCGGAACGAGAGAAGTCGACCATTGAAGAGAAAAGGGAGAAAAGGCTCGATACGTTTCACGTGAAGATTGAAATCAAACCGGAAGCGTCAAAAATATGTCTGATTATTTCTTTCGAGCTACAGAGGAGGAATGCTTAGAGCTATCTAATATACTCAAGCAGATGATCTGCGGTGGGTACCGTCCACGTCAGTGCGACAGGATGAATATGTAGAACATGCGATCAAGCTACAAATATTGTCATGCCGATGGATAACTCACAATACTGGATTCCGTGTTCCAGCAGAGTATCATCAACCGTGAGATGCGCCGTGCTGCAGAGTGAATAGCTAGGCCGTGGAGTGTAGACTCGAGATATAATACGAATACGAAAGTGCTTACCAATCTACGGGCTGCTACGGGTTTTCGGGCCTCCCGAGCTCCCCGCAAATCACTTTTCCACGTCAAAGTGAACCTTACGCAAGCTTCACTGTCGCAATCACTTGTTTCGACTCCCGCTACGCCAAGACAAGATCGATGCGTACACTTAGATGCCAAGCAACTTATCGAGACAGGCGAGTTCGCCGCCAGTTCTCGGCATGTGTTCAAATGCCGGATCGCCAAAACCACATGCGCTTTCCTCGATTGTCAGCATCGCGGCGGCTCTCGCTGATTTATGACTGCACCTGTGATCCTTGTTCCGGTATATCAATTCCACTCTGAAGTGCGCTACGGACAAGTGATAGTGCGGATCCACATTGCATTATTTGTATAGAACATTGTATAGCTTATTACGCAATATGTCTCCGCTGTTAGCCCGTCCTATATGGTGCGTTGCTGATCCACTCAGGTATTCTTTCTAATCAACAAGAAGAATGCATGTCTTCATTTTGCTCCCGAGAGTATAACATGCACTCAAGTTTTCTCGACTAGCCTACACAAAAAAGCAAACATTTCTTGGAGTTAATCACCGCTCTAAAAATGGTGAAGACGGCTATTGCTGGTGGCTCAGGCGGCCTAGGAAAGGCCATAGCTGCTGCCATTCTAGCCAAGCAAACTCATGAATACATTGTGCTAAGCAGTCGGCCCACAAGCGACGATGACACCTTTGTTGTCAGTTACGACAATGTTGACAGCATAAAAGAACTGCTCGAGGCTCAGCACATAGAAACCGTCATCTCAACCCTACCACTCTACACCTAAGATGGATTTGATTCCCAAATAAGTCTGATCCAGGCGGCCGAGCGTTCGAATTACGTCCGTCACCCACTTATAGGCACCCCCCAAATTTAGGCAGCCCCATTTTCGATGCGCTTATACTTCAACCATGAATTTTAATTAATTTTTATTTTGGTTTTAACGCTATAATAATGCATTCTTTAAAATTACTAGGGTTTTTAAGGTCGCTAGATTTATTAGAATTATCGTTAACCTCGCTAACCTCGATTTAAGTCCTCCGGATAGCTTTAATATCGGCAAATTTCGAATTTAGGCTTATCCTAACCTTCCTACGCTTCCTGGCCTTATTAATATTAATTTATGCCTATAATATTTTAATTTTTCGATAAGCAATTGCTAATTCGTAATCCTTCCTATTAAAGCCTTTTTAAACCTTCCGAAATAATAAACGTTACGTAAAAATATCGATATCGAGCTTGCTAAATAAGCTAAATTAATTATAAAGCTTATCCCTTTTTCGAAAAATTAATTACGCTATTGCTAATATATTTATTATTTATTTCCTATTTCCTTAATTATCGAGATACCCTTTATAAACTTTTTTATTTTGCTTAGCAGGAATTTTCGCATTTTTAAGCAATAAAGGGCTTATTAAGGGTTTAGTTATATTTATAAGCTATAGCCTAATTTATTTCTAGCTATTAATAATATTTATTTTTATTAAGGCTGCTTTCCGAGCTTTGCTATAGCATATTAAAAAATTCCTTTTGCTTATAATAATATTAGTATCTTATTAATTAAAATTCCTAAGCTTTTTTTTATATATTGCTTTAAAAGGACCGAAAACTAATTAATTAAAAGGTTAAAAAATATGCGACGTATAAAGCGGCAAAAAAATTAAATATATTTTATTTTTAAAGCATATATATATAAATTCCGTGGTTTCGTGGCTTTTATAGCTATTTAATATAAATAATTTGGCTTTTTAAAAGTCGCCTAGCTGGGTAAAAGGAATAAAGACCTTTTTTAATTATTCGAAAATTATAAGATTTAAAATCTATTTATTTTTTATTACCGTAAACCTCTAAAAATAAAATAGGGTTAAATTTAAAGGAAACTATTATTATTAAATAATTTTCCCCTTATATATTATAAATAAAGGTAGCTTATTATTATTTGCGGAGATATATTCGATAAGGGTGGTCCAAGCACGGGACCCAGGCTATTTTTTTCGAATAAAACGAGCTTTTAATAATCTAAAAATAAATCCGTTTAATCCCCTGCTTTTAAAAATACTAATTTCGTTTATATTATATCGGTTTATAGGTTTAATAATTATAATTTTAAATATAGCGAGGTATTTAAATTATAGCCTAATAATATTAGTTATAGCTTTATTTATACGCTATAAATCGATAGCTTTATTTTTATAAACCCTTATTAATAGGTTCCTTTTAATAAAGGATTATACCTAATTTTTTCTAAAAAATTATATATTTTTATAAATTTTTAGGATGCGTTTAGCGAATTCCTTTAATTATTAATAGGACGGCGGCAGCCCTAAATTAGTTTAAATTCGAACCTAAATAGCTAAATAATCCTTATTATTCGGTAAAAGCCTCTATTAATTAGAAAATGCAATATTTTTTAATTAAATGCCTCGCATCCGATTTTGGAGTATTAATCGTGGAATACCCTATTCTAATATAGCTTTCTTTATAGATTGACCTTATATAATTGCTTTAAGAGCCTGGGTAATATAGTCTTCCGTATATGAAGGCATATTTATTTAATTAAGCATTCTGCAAAGTTTGGTGGTATTTGAACATAAATTGGTAAATAGATAAAAGTTTAAAGAAGAAGGGTATTCATGGCGGTGAGGGATTTTCGGGGTGCCCAAATGTGGGGGGTGCCCATAAGTGGGTGACGGACGTTTGCATAAAACGGTTTATACCCAGCGAATTCGGCTTTTATATTGACGCAACGTAAGCATACAATCTGTCAGCAGCGTGCCTTTTAATTGTTGACTCATGATCGTCTAGCAAGATTGACAAACATCCTTCCTTCCCATTCAAGCTCGAAACCATCCGGCGGCTAGAGAACTCGGACCTCGAATTTACTTGCATCCACAATGGAGTATTTTTGGACTACCTCGTCTGGCCTCAAGTCCCATCGCATCTGCAAATACAGGCGCTTTGGGTGAGCTTGGCTCATAAGATGGCCGCCATACCAGGAGACGGAAACAACAAACTTGTCTTTACACATTCCAGTGACGTCGGCCGCTTGTCGAAGCTTTGTTGGGTTTCGATGAATGGGATCAGAGATATTTCATATCGGGGGACCGAATGACCCTCAATAATGTTGTCGATACTGCTGAAGAGATATTGGGATACGAGTTTGCAAGGGTGTATGACACCCCGGATACGCTGAGCAGCGGAAAGTGCACTCTATTACCACCGCCGACCGATTCATATACTGCAGAATATCAGTCAACGGTACCTGGAAATGTCGTATATTACATCGCGCAGCTCGGATTGTTGGTGGTTGAGGGCATTGCCGATTTTCAACCTGATACCAGTTTTGGCCAGCTGTGTTCGGGCGTTCGTGCTCTCAATGTGCGAGATGCCCTTCAACTTTGGAAAAAAGTAAATTGATTATTCTCCTTCATCAATTATATATTCCGTAGTTCTTTTGCTATCTTCTGTTCAATCTTCCCTTCCATTCATTTCGCCTACTTGCAGCCCCGCCTTTCCTAAACCTTCGACGTTGCTCTCTATGTTTTATTTTTGCTATTCGCTTCCATGGAGCGGAGAGAGATTCTTTTTGAGCTTCCAAATCTGCTATCAAACCCCCAAGTCTCGTCAGTGCAGATGCTTCAACTCTGGTTGTCACATTGTAATACCTGTGGCCATCCGGGTCGTTTCCATGCATTTCGCTGCTGATCTCACTGATAAGGATATCGCGATTTTTCTCTGAAATGTGGAGTAGACTCGAGAATGGGATGTTGAACGGATACTTTGTCTCGGTCTCCAAACAAGTTGCGTTCACAGAATAACCCGAGTATCCATCAGAATGTTTTACCAGCTGTTCCTTTTTGTCAAATTGAAATGACTCCCATGATGGTACCAGGGCCACTACCTTAAGCTGCAAACGAATATCCGCGGTGGAAACTAGCCAAATTGCGACTTCTACCCCCTCGTCAGGAACATATAGCGGAATATGGACGATAAGTCTCTCATCGAGGTTCAAACGTCGAAGAGTCCTCATCTCTGGGTCTCACACAAAATTGTCCCCTGTGGGTTTGCCAAATTCGATGCTGTTTGAATCTACCTCAAACAGAACATCAAATCTGTATTGTTCTATGTCATACTCAGGTTCCTTCTTCATGACCAAAGTGGGCTTTGTCTTTTGATGGTGCCATGGGACAATTGCGCCAAGTTTGGCATCATCGGCCCGAAAGAAATGGTTTGAATCTGCCCACACCAAGGGGAACGTCAGAAACCTGCCATAGTCAGGGCCGCATTGAAGTACAATAACCTCCTCTGGAGTAATGGCCTGTAGTTCGATGGCCCTCCTAGTCACGTCAAGTGAACCCAGTTCTGCATCGTCCAATCCTATGATGTGTCCAGAATGGGCAAAGTCTCGAGGTGTTCTGGCCAAAATTCCGCAAGGCTCGAGTTTGTGATCCCCCTCCTGCCACCAGGCGAAGATCGACTCATCTATTGTGTCTCTCAGAATCTCTTCCTGGAGTCGCCGAAAAGCTTTCAACAAGCCTTCTCCATATATCAGTGGCATGTTGACATCAAATATCCCAAGGAGACAGTATGTTTCATCCTCGGGCCGCTTAGTTGTGCGCTTTGCAGCCCAAGACATCCGACAGGCGATGGTAGCAGACCGAAACCTTTCCTCTCCGTTCAAATAGCATGAATCAATGGACGTAATTTTCGATAGTTGTTGACAAAGGCCTGTCCTGCTTCCAAGCATGTGCCACGAAGAAGACAGAAATATGACCTCCTTGGGGGCTAAAAGCTCTTGCAAGGTCCAGCCGCGAGTGAACCATGCGCTTCTTGAGAGTTCCGACCGCTCTCCGTCGATGTCGTTCACCGTAGATACATCGGAAAGGAAAGCAAAGCATATCACCGCTTTCTCATACCACCGATACATCGAATTGATGGCCTCTGAAAGCTCTGCACTGCTGGTCTTATCAATGCAGCAGGTATCAATCCATATGTAACGAAGAAAATATCCCAAGCCCTGTTCGCGCGACACCTTTAGTGCGAACGCACACGCCTTCTTGATCTTGCGGTATCCACTTTTCCGGGTAACCGAACGTTGGATAGGTGGCTTCATCTCGCTCAAAGAGATCTCTTGTCCTTCTTCCCAACGATGGGAGAGGATCGCGTAGGGCGTGGTGGTCTCGTCAATCTCCACCACTGCCAGACTCTCCACATCTACGACCCTCATAGTCCACAAGCGAGCTTACACGAAAAAGAGGCGGGGCGAAGCTCGAGATTATGGCAGATTGAGACCTATATTTTCCCTGCTGGCAGGGACAATTCTTTCGCAGGCTTCTAGCATGTAGGTATTGTATCAGAGGTTGTCCCAGTCTGTCAGCAACAAGGCGGGGTTGGCAAGATCTCGAACGCGGCGCGCGCAAGTAGCCTGGATGGCCTGATTGGTTCGCTTATTCGATTATGTTCAGCTTGGATCATGATTATCCGTTTTGTTTCTTTCAGGCACACAGGCGCGCAATCTCAGGTGCTTTAACCGCGGCACACAGTTGATCAACCAACGCATTCACGATTTCGCTTGGAACATAGAATGTATCATTTTTCTCAGCTGCAATCATTGACAATTTAGTTCAGCTCTTTGCAGCGCTTTCCAATCTAAACAACGTTGAAATCTCTGTCTTTCTTGTACCGCTTCCTACATGCAAGCAGCAAGATGCAGGTGGGACATAGTACGTGTGAGCTTGAGTATTTCCAAATAGCCTCGCCGCCCCTGGGTCCACGTCGACAAGGTCGAGGTTGCCCTGCCTAGATAACGGAAATCACGTAGACGCCCGTCTTGACCAGCTGCCATCCGAAGGCTAGAAGAACGTTGATCTGGTCTTGGAATCTGCTTCAGCGGCCTTTACAACTTACGAAATACCTTTGAAGATGAATGGGGGACATTGGTTAAATGGGGGTCTCTCTGGTGCGGGAGAACTTGATGGTCCTGTCTTCTCGGAACCTGAATGATCCGACAATTAGCTAATCAAAGGAGTCGATGGAGATAGCCATGTGAGCTTACCGGGAACCGAGACTTGATCGGAGGCATGCTTCGAGGGCCTTGATGGTTTGAAAGAGGCAGAAAGTACTTGTACAAATGTCAGTAATGCTCATAGTACAGTGAGTGTGAAACAGACCTGTTCTCTCGTGAGGGCGAAACCGCTGGCATTTTTTGAGACCCTCTGAAAGGATCTTTATCTCGTGTTGCAATTGATGCCGCTCGGTCTGGACATCTTCGGACTCGGATGCCAACTCTCTGACACGCTCTTCATCCATATGAATCACTATCTTGGGGGTCAAGATCTTGGGTAGCTCAGAGATGAGACAGTTCTCCGCAGCGAGGTTCACTACGTTATCGGCGAATGTTCTAAGGGATAACTGAAGAGCGGTATTAGTAACTCTGGTTCAAAAAGGAGAAGAAGTAATGCAGAGTTTACCTCATAGTGCGTCATGGCCATGTCAATCACCTGCTCTGTGCCGAATTCGCTACTATCGGACGTCACCCTCTCTGCGTTCCTGATAGTTTCTTCCAAGTCCCCAGTATTTAAACCTTTCGCTCCATCCTCAGAAAACAAATTTGGGACCTTCCGCTTCAGGAGGCACACAATACGCCAAGCTTCACGCCCGGCGTTCCGTGTTGAAAGGGCAGCATGGAACTCTGCATCCAATGGCGGACCATAGCCGGCTTGGTACGGTCGAATGATCTCTTCCAGCTTCTCTTTGAGGACCTGACGCTTGTTTTGAAAGAAGTCATCAACATAGAGACTCAGTATGGCATTTGCAGTCTCCCTGTCAGCCCCGATAATGTGGACGAATAGCTCTTCCACGAAGGACTTTGAGAATTCGGTGATTTGGTAGAGATAAAATTCCGCAATCGAGCGCCATGGCTTAGCTTGCTCCTGGAAAAATTGGTATGCTAACTGAGCGTTTGGTAGGGAAGGGAACTCGATTCCTTGGTTGGCCGCACCAAGCTTCCCGAGATGGTCGCGGAGTTTGGCTTCAGTAATGGTTTCGGGCTGTGGGAATCCGTTGAAGAGCTCGAGAAACGGCTTGAGGTGCTCAGGCGCTGAGTGATTCTGAGCGAGCCAACTGAACCCGCCAGAAGATAGGCGAAACTCATCGTCCGCCCAAATGATATGGCGGTCTACCCCTTTCGTAATGAGAGCGGCATGGAAGGCGCGGTTGAATCCTCTGATGCACGCGCGCAGTTTGTGAGTCGGGTGATTGTCGTACAAGCCACCGAAAAATTCATCACCATAACGACCGCCGGTCCCATCCTCTGCAAGCCGTTGGAACTTGTTAGAGATGTCACTCAGGTATGCCTTGAGGTCTTCGGTCGTGGTGCGGGGCTTCCCGAGGTGCTCGAGAGCGCGTTGGCGAGTAGATAGGCTAGCTTCAATTTCTTCGACTAGACCTGGAAGGGTCTTCTGGATATGCTCGAGAAGAACTTTGCTTAGCTTTTTGCGCAGGCAAGTGATTCCTCGGCTGCTCGGGGAAATGCTAGACCATGCGCCAGCCCGAAAGAACTCTGCCTCTTGAGCATCTCTTTCATCGATACTGGAGTGCTCTTTACCCTCAGACTTATTACGAAGTACGTGCCAGCCGAGCTTCAGCTTGTGAATATTTTCCTGGCCCCGAATGAGTTGGAGACACTTCTTCTCATCCTGCGAGCCTGGTGCAGCAAGGTCAGGTTTTGTGATCACCCCCAATGTACGTTCTCTGTTTGGGTCGTGTTTTCGCGCCTCCTCCACGACTAGCTGATTGGCGAGATTGTGATTAGCTGAGACAACAGCGAGGATGATGCTGTTTGTCTGCTTCATATAGCGCTCGGCAAGTTGTCGAACGATTGTCCGCCCCTCTTTGGTCTGATCAGCAGTCTCGGCATGGAAGAAGCCTGGAAGATCAACTAGAGTGACCGGATAGACATCTGGGTCTGTGATCTCCACCCGCAGAATGTCTTGAGAGAATCCCTTAGTACTGCCTGGATGAATTCCCATCTTCTCCGTCGCTTCGTTGATGATATCGGGCAAAGCATCTTTGTCGAAACTAGTCTGCTTGAATGCCTGCGAAGTACCAGTGTGACCGGAGTCAATAGTGACGGTAACTTTTGTATGGCTCGCTCGCCGAAGCACGAGTTCCGTTGCGAAACGAGTACATAGATCTCCCTTGACCGGAAAACGGACTCGTGAGATAGCTTCCAGAACAGAACTCTTGCCGGAGGACTGGTCCCCAACCACGATGATTTGAGGTAAATTGACAATTTCTCCAACCTGGAGCTCTCGAAGGTTGTCCACCTGGTAAAGTTCGTGTCAGTACTTCGTTTGAAACGAGAACACAGGGAAATAGTGTAACGTCATCACTCACGGTATCAAGAAGAGCCCTGGCCTCAGGGCTATTGAGCTCGCTCAGCGCGATCGAGTCAAGCGTGACATCAGACATCATAGCGTCACCCATAGTGATATTTGTGAGTGTATAAAGCCACCTGGGCTGTCAATGGGAGAAAATAATGAGAGCGAAGGCAAGGAATTAGGCGAGAGTATAATGTTAAGGTCGAATGCAGGATCTTCGAGTGATAGCAGCAGCTTCGAAGTCCATTATAGCTATATAAATACTATGTTAATCAGTTTCTATACTTTCAAAAAGAATGCCTTTCATCGTCAGGCTGACTCACTGCAAGTAGTTTGTTGGCGATCCTATTGTGGCGCGGCAGGTAGTAGATACTGGGCCACCTAGGAGGTTTGTTCATGCTTAACGTGTCGCATGCTTCAGCTTCCTCCAGGGTGAATGCAGGGGTTACTACGGCTGCATTACAGGTTACATGAAGATAACAGACCATTAACACTGCGCATTCGCAACCCTCTTGACGCGCGCGTAAAACCTCTGAGACGCGCAGGATTAACATGCAGCATTATGCCTCGCAAGAAGGTCAAAGGCCTGGAGGCCCAAGGCTGATCGGCAAATGCTCAACTATCGCAAGCACCAATCAGCCTCATGGGTGTTGGAGAAATGATTCGTAAGGGATCAAACAGGTCCAATGTGGGTTGCATTCTCCACTGCACATGCAATCAATCACAGCGAACATTTCGGGCCGCAGCATCCCCACTATGGACCGGCAGTCGGCCGAGCTGCCCCAATTCCAATGTAGCAGACCTGAGCTTGCGAAACTGTTGGTCGGTAGGTACGTATATCGCATATACAAAGATGTGGATTTGAAACTCGAGTATCATACAACACCATTTGATGACCGATAGGCATTGGAATGAGGGTCAGCACAGTGGTCGGGAGCTCGGCTGTCGGGGACCGGTTCACGAATCTGCAGCTTATAAGATAAATCTCAAAAGGAATCCATCTTTTTGCCAAATTTCGAATTCTGATCAATTGAGAATAAATGTCCCAGGAGGCCTTCTATCAATGCGACATCGTCTCATTAGTTTTGCCTAATTAAAGGAGCAAATATAAAAATCAAGCAAGCGCTGGACGTCATGTTTACATGGATAAGTGACCGGGACACTGATATTCTCATTCTTTGGATTAATTGCTGAATGTTGACCTGTCCATAATGATTGAATTGTGTTATAGTCTGTCGGGCTGATGTGCGCGCTGAATAAAGATTCATTCCGTGATGATTGTCGTGTCCTGTGTGGGTGTCCTTCGCGTCAGTGAACGGGTTTATGGCGGGCGGGGGAAAATGTATGTACATATAGATAAGTATGGAAAAACCTCGCATCGTCACTACTTTCAAAATAAATGTGTACGAAGCTTTCTAAGGAGCATAAGAAAAAGTTCTTGCGCTAAACACTAACCTAATCAATTCTGTTGACAAGCTGACGGGTTACCAACATCCCATTGGTGGAGATTATGACAAGGACCAGAGCCACCACGGCACAACCTCGAAGCAATACTGAAGCCATGGTGCTTTTCAGTAGACATTGCTTTGGTTGCTGATGCAGCATTATGGGAATAGGAGTGGCTCAAGGCAAGCATCACCCATACAATAGTCCCTCAGATCCCAGCGCCTGACAGAATTCCCTGGGGTATTAGCAACTTCTTGTTCCAGGAAGCAAATGAAAATTCGGCGGACGTTCAATGGGAATACCTGAGTGTAATGGATCTTTCCCTGTTCAAGCCGGCGATGTAACATTTCCGACCGACCGGGCTATCCAGGAGTTCGTCTTGGCATGCATGCGACTCTTTCCAGCCTCTGAAAACCCGAGGACTTGGGTCGCTACATGTCTGGTCGACAGCTTTCTGGATGCAATTTTCAAAGGAATTGCGACGGCGTGGTTTGCTGACTCGCTCGGTCACACGGCCCGCTCGGTGCAGTACGTGACGAGGAGTGCCTACGCGATGTGTTTGCCAAGTAGAGACATGAGAAATAGTTTGATTTCTTGCCCAGGACCCAAGTTGGCATTCTACAGGCTCAGCTGACTAGCTCTGGCGGCGCAGCAGTCTCTGGTTGGTCGTGCTTGTTTAGCGAAGTCTGGGTTACTTGGCATGGCTTGGAGGGTCCGGGGATGGGATCCATTGAATGGGGTACAGTAGTTCATGGGGTAAGTCTTACCCCACGGGGAATGTGGGTGAGAAACGACTTTTGGTACGAGTGATAAGAACGCCACGAACAGCTCAGCTTGTAGGACCTCGGTGTCATGCCAGCCGAATTCTCTTGGCACAAATATCTCGCTTGGGACACATTGGTGATGCCTTTTTAAAGACCCCTCCCCGTCCTCATCTCCATCGACCAGTCTGCCTTTGCTCTCCCATCGGCACCATCCACTGTCGTATCTAGCCCTCCAGTGGACTCCTCAACAACAACTTATTCAACATGGCGCTCGACAAAGAGGGCGGTCCCATTGACCATGCCGAATATGAAGTCCACGACTCGCAAGCCGAATTGATCCAGTCCGCCGTCATCGCCAGTGACGAGGAATCCAAAATCTCTCGCAAAGAACTCTTTTCGAGGTACTGGCCCGGTGTGGTCTACAGTGGCCTTCTTAGTATGGCCCTGATCATGGAGGGTATGGATGTCGGCCTGATCAACAACTTCTTCGCGCATGATGCGTACCTAGCCCACTTCGGTTGGCCCGACGCCAACGGCAAGCAGGGTGTCTCTGCTTCGTGGCAGTCGGCCGTCACCAATGGTAGCAACATTGGCAGCATCATCGGTCTCTTGTTGAACGGTTATCTGCAGTCTCGCTTCGGTTCCCGCCGAGTGTACATGGCCACCATGGTGCTGATGGGCGGCACCATTTTTGCCCTCTTCTTCGCCGTCAACATCCAGATGCTTTTCGCCGCCAACATTCTGTGCGGTATCCCATGGGGTGTTCTCCAGACTCTCACGACTGCATACGCTGCCGAGATTTGTCCTGCAGCCCTGCGCGGTTACCTGACCGCTTGGGTGTCCATGTGCTGGGGCGCCGGCTCATTTCTGGCGGCCGGCGTTTTGCGCGGCTCTCTTAACATCTCGGGCGACCTCGGCTGGAAGTTGCCATATGCTCTGCAATGGGTCTGGGTCGTCCCGCTCTTCTTTGTCGGCGTTTTCGCCCCCGAGAGTCCTTGGTACCTCGTACGCCGCGGGCGCATCGAGGATGCCGAAAAGGCGCTGCGCCGCCTCGCGCGCAAGGATCTGTACACGGAGCAGACCATG
Organism: Neopestalotiopsis sp. 37M; assembly: GCA_011058875.1. Taxonomy (NCBI): domain Eukaryota; kingdom Fungi; phylum Ascomycota; class Sordariomycetes; order Amphisphaeriales; family Sporocadaceae; genus Neopestalotiopsis; species Neopestalotiopsis sp. 37M. The sequence continues at coordinate 421,620 of SWKT01000007.1, read as the reverse complement.
GCCCAGACGATTGCGCTCATGAAGCACACCAACGAGATGGAAAAGATTGAAGCCGCCAACTCGAGCTACCGGGACTGTTTCCGTGGCACGAATCTACGCCGTACCGCCATTGTCTGCATGGCCTGGATTATTCAGATCCTCAACGGCCAGTCGGTAACCGCCTACGCTGCCGTCTTTCTGAAATCGGCCGGTATGCCCACGACTCAGGCTTTCAACTACAGCATGGGCATTCAGTCTGTCAATATTGCAGCAACAACTGTCGCCATCATGCTCATGGGCAGGATTGGCCGTCGGTTTTTCTTCTTCTGGGGATCTACTAGTATTGGAGTAGCCATGCTCATCATCGGCATCCTGGGATTCGTGCCGGGAGCCGCTAACGTTGCCCTTGCGGTAGCCATTGTCATGATTGTTGTTCAGACCATCTTCAAAGTCTCCCTAGGACCCACCACATATGTTATTGTCGCCGAGACATCATCCAATCGAGTTCGCGCTCAGACAATTGTCATTGGCCGCGCCGTCTACGTCACGGGCCAGATCATCATTGGACAGCTCAATCCGCGCATGTTGAACTCGACCAGCGACGCCTGGGGCTGGGGCGCAAAGTGTGGATTGTTCTACTTTGGCCTGTGCTGTATTTGGGCGACTTGGATCTTCTTCTTCCTTCCCGAGACCAAGAACCGTAGTTTTGCAGAGCTGGACATTCTTTTCCAAACGAAGACGCCAGCTCGCAAGTTTGCTTCAACTCATGTCGACAGTAAGTCACTTCTTCTTCCTTTAACGCCTCCCTTCATGTGTACAGACCCGACTGACCACTCTCATTACAGTATTCGAAATCACGGGACCCAAGGAAGACAAGAAAATGCAGGATTGATAGTCTCAGCAAAGTCGATTCTACAAAGAGATGGATTTATGAATTATATTGCAATAACCATGATGAATGATCGATGGGCTTGCGGGTTGACTTCGCGACCCACTATAAAGAGACTCGGGGCTCCAGAGCTGTTGAGGTCGCTAGTCGGATAAGGAGTAGACAGGGTATCTCTTGTGTGGAAGTAGTTCACCGCGACGATATCCTTGAAGCCAGAAAGACTGCACCTCGTGCCTTTATCAATGCCCAAAGATTCTTCGGTCATGATATACCAGTGATATGTTTTTTCCTCTATCTACCTCGTCGGTCGGTGAGCGTGTAGCACGACAATGGCTTCTAGTGAAGACATCGTCACTGGGGCAAATGCAAGACTAGGGCTGCATGCCGTCTTATAGGGTTCCAAGTTTAAGGTGACCACGGAGCCTGCCCTTCGATATTCCCTAGGACCTACTGGAAGTCTCACCCCATATCTCTACAGCGTTAACGTTTATCAGCACCTCAGCAACCTTGGCTTTCAGACTTGCAGTCCCATCGTCTGAGATTATGAGCTGTGCTCCGAAATGAAGGCGTTTATCGACGACCTCGGGCATTCCCTCAAAGCGGACAGCACGCTGGGATGGGCTGAGAACGAAGATGATTGAGCGGGCAACGTGTGTGATAGTGCCACCACTTTCGACCTGATCATGTACAGCATCCATCCGATGGACAATGAGGTCAGGGTCATCTTCAATTTGTCCCCCTACCCCAAGCTTCGTTGGAATCAAAGCGCCGAAGATGAATGCCTCGCTCGAGGACGATAAGCCGCGCACGACAAGAAACTTCAGATCGGGCATCGTATTCATGGCGCTCAGCAAAACATCAGCCGTCGGGCGAATGCCCGTATTCCACTGATGAGCGATACCAAAGTTTTCAAAGTCCACATCTTGGTTCACTATAGTCGCAAGCTGACTCAAGCGAGGCAGGTTCATGAAACTATCCACAAGGGGTTGCGGTGCCAGCCAATCGCCAGAGACTGCAAACGGTGCAGCTTTGAGGAATGCCGAAGAGAGCAATCTGTAAAGTGGGTCGAACAAGAAAGGCGTTTGTTGGAGGGCGTCATCGAACTGCGGCCACGTGATGATCTCTGAGTTACCCGTTTCGCAGAACAATGCTGTTAGACTTCTTGCTGCATCCTCGTACTGAGATGGATTTGGCTGAGTCTTGTGCTCGAATTGCAAAGCTAGCAAGAATGTGACAAAGATTGTGAACTCGTCCCGAGGTATAGCGAGAGTGTGAAGCTGCGGCTGATCCTTGGCCAGTGTCTTGGCGAGGTCACGGAAGTCATCTCGCTTCACGTCTCCGTAGGGTGGGTTGGTCTCTGGCTGAGTTGCATGGAGTACATCAAGCACGTCGTGGTACATCTCATCACCATCGTCGTCAAAGTTGACAGTGATCCAACCTGCCCAGCGCGAATCCGTCGAGCAGTGGGCATTGTTAGTGGCCCGTTGGCGTGCCTTGACTGGGTCTAAAGAGCTATCATATGTGGTGGTGGCCAGACTTTGAAATAGAAGCCTGCGATGATCCGCTGTGGTGCGGGCGCGAGACCGGTTGCTAGCTACAACAAGGCTTTGGTGCAAGTCTGGAAGGATCCAGGTCAACCCGCGGTATACTTCCGAGAGTGAAAGGCTTGAAAGTCGCTCGCCTGGTCGAGTATAAAATGGCGTGGCACCTAGATATGCAATGATGTTGTAGACCAGAGGGCCGAAATCAGAGCAAGATTGGGGAAGACCGCCCTTGTCATGTAGCTGTGAGGTGAATGATTCCTGGTCAAGCTCGTGCATCCCATTGGGAATTTTCTCTTGTGCAGGCTGGAGAACGTTCTTTGCGGCAAGTTCGAGACGTTCCAAAATGCGAGAACGGTCGAATATGCCTTTGGCTATCCACTCGTCAATTCTGTCGTCCTGGGTCATTTTGGGAGAGGATATTATGACAAGAGTAACAGTTGCCTGAATGTTCGCGTGGAATAGGTTTTCGGGGGTAGTTCAGCTTGCAATAACGTTCGTATGGTGGTATAATTATAGTGGTGAAAAAGGAAGGGACTGTTGTAAGGTGTAGAATGCATGGTCCATTGTTGCTTACCTGTTGTCGGGGGCTTTTTATGTAGTGCTAGTCTGGTGGCCGGGGGCTACGAGCTAGCCACGTGATTGGCTCATCATTGTTACCCTTCCACGACATCATGTCAATAAGAACCAGAATCAAGGCTGGTTTCATTTCTGGTCGGATTCCTGTATCGGCTCAAAATGGTAATCCGCAGATCACTCAATCGGCGAGGCAGTACAGTGACATCACTCGGGTGTTCTTCTAATCATCATTACCTGTTAAGTTTGTCACAACGATGCCAAGCTGACATGTAAGGAATTTATGCACCAATCCCTAAATCTTTTTCGCGAGTGGCCGATTGATCGCGAGCCGTGTCACTATACCTATGTATTCTATCTGTGTCCCTGGACTTTTCGACCTCCTCTGAACACAGCACAGTCATTTGCGCTAACAGCTGCAGCGTGGAAGCGAAAAATGTGGACCTGAAACCATCCTTCGGCATCTGTGAGCCGTCAATGTCAGCATACCGCCCCAGAAGCTCGTATTTACAGCCACTGTTGTTACATCATTCCATAGTAAGGATCAACATAGGGGCCACCAGTCAGCAATGGCTGTGAGACTGCCCCCAAATTATTTCACGAATGTCTCATTTGAAGACTTTTGGGAATGCACAACTAGCCTTGAGTGACGGCGATCAGACATTGGTCGCCAGCTCCTCAAAGATCTGCGAGGCTGAGTAGAGGAAAGAAGCTATCGCCGATTAGCCGTCCACATGCACATGGAATCATCCTGCGAAAAGCCTCATCGTCGAGTATGACGACCTAATGATCTGCATCCTTTTGGTTTCAAAGTGGTGAAATATTCTCCCTTTTGACTTTGCGGGGCATACCCAGTTACACAACTCTTGAAAAATCCTTCAGACAGCCTTCAATAGAAGGGAATGGTAGTAAATACAGAGATGTCTCGAAGACTCAGAATACTCTAAAACTATAAAGGGCACCTGATTAGCCCCAGTGACTGGTAATTATTCTCCATATCAACCACTCCGATTGAACTCACGACCACCCAAAGCTACTTTTCACAATACACTACAACTTTCCACCCTTTTGATCAATTTAAAATGAAGTTTTCTTCCGTCCTTTCCATCTTCTTGGCTGGTCTATCCATTGCCAGCCCTCTGGGTCAGCCCCAGGAAAGCCACGAGCTGGGGATTCGTGCCGATGAGACCGAGAACTACCTCGCCCGCCGTGCAGAGGACAAGATCTCTGACGAGTACAAGAAGGTCCAGGCCGCTCATAGCGATCTCAAGAATGGACAAAACTATGCATTCAGTGTCACTTGTGAGTTCGTGTTGGATATACAATGGACCAGTCTTAATAATTAACAATATTTCAATAGGGCCGCTCGGGGATGGGACAAACATTGATTCAGAAACCCCACAAGAAATCCAGGACTTGCAGAAGGAGCTTGGATTCAAGCACATTGGTGTATGTAGATCAAGATTACTGCCGCCAGCCAGTATTCCCCGGTATAATTGCGATATAATGACTGACATGGTTCTCTAGGTCATCGTAGGGAAGGTTACAGACGAGACAAAGGGTAAGGGGAAAAATAAGCACCAAGAGAAGAGTTTCACCGGCCAGCTTTTCCACTTGATCAAGAAAAAGGATGGATCTGCAGATCTCGATGTCAAGAATTACAAAGTCAGCGAGAACCTCTTCAAAAATGGCCAGCTCAAGTATCTCAAAGATGTTTCATCAAAGAGTGCCAGCGATGCCAAGAAGAACGCCAAGAAATACTTTGAGGATGACGACCACAAGAAGTACTCGGTTGCCGACAACAATTGCAATTCGTTTGCCGTAGCATTCGAGAAGAACTTGTAAAAGGTGAGTCTATTGAAGGCCAGGGGACTCAACGAAGGCTCGGATTATCGATTCGGCTTGAACAGGGGGCGGCGCTTTTGATAATTTTGCAGTCTTGGGAAGTTTAGTCAGTGAAGATTTGGTGATTACACGGGTAGTCGGTATACACTCATTTTTGTTTTTTGCCAATTACTTTGCAATTGTTATGTTGTACCCACAAGTCTCATTTCTCCTATTTCGATCAAAATCTGAAACTTTTTGCCCTTAATAACTATATTGTTGGTCGTTCCAATGGTTTCATAACTCTGAAGCCACTCCACACACAAGGGCCCTTCAATATTACGCCGAGGCACCACACTAGACTTAGTGAATATCGCAGGCAACCCCACAGAACCCCAGTGACCCCTCCAGCCACCTAAAAGTCACAATTACCACCAGTGCCGCCGTTGTTGTAGTTACTTTAGCTGGGCAATCCATATCGAATGCAATTCTTTTCGTTGCCCCATATGTTGATCCACCAACTCGATCACATGATGTATAGCGCTGCTTTATATTACCTGAAATAGTACGGCATCTCAACCACATAAGTAGGTACATCATATTCCCGTCAATATGCACATATGCTCATACATGGCTTACTGCCCAGCCTTCAGCTCTGACGTGAGCAAGGCCCGAGTCCTTGGCGCATTCTTCACTGCCTCCCACACAATCCGAGCTCCGTTGAACCTTTTCTTTTTTTAAAATCTCTTTCGCAGCGGGCTTCGAGATGACTCTTTTTGAACAAAGCTTAATATCACGACTAATGATCAACCTATGATGCCTCAAGGACAAATGAAAGGAACTAGCGCGCGACGCAAGCGGCAGAATGCTGAGGCGCAACGTGCTTACCGTAAGTTCTGCTATGTGGCGCATTTTGGTCATCATTGCTCACTATCGCCATGATAGGGGCAAAGCAAAAAGAAAGGCTACGCGTACTCGAGCAATTAGCAGCGTCCACACTGGCACCCAGCGGTAGCAGCTCCGTCATTGTTCCCAATCGTTTTCTGGGGTCGATTGTTCAAAGATCCATCCCAGAGCCGACCCCAGCGACTAGTTTGAGATCGTACAACGCCGTCGACAATTACATATCGACACAGGCACTGGAATTCCCAATCTTCTTTTCATTTTCCAGGGATGAAATAGCGAAATGCCTACGCATCATGGTGCGAGAGGGATTCAGTCTCCGCCATGTGGTGAAGTACGGTCTGATCAGCCTTGGATACGCAATGGAAGCATCGCTATTTGATGAAGCGCTGGTGCTTCCATCACAGCGCTGGATCGACCTGTTGCATCTAGCCTACGGTGACGTGGACATGAAGGCAGTTGTAGCGCGTGGTGTTCAGGTCCTTGCACAACTACCAAATCCACCAGCGTGGCCATCACTAGATTCACTGACACCTCCAAGCCCAAGTCCTCCGAGGACCATATCCCTATCTGTCATGGCGCTCATCTCTGCTCAGCTGCTCAATATGCAGGTCATTGGTATGACACCAGACATGCTCTGGAACGAGGACTCCGAGTCCCTATTTTACAATACTCCTGGACAGGCGGGTCTTGCAGAGGGCTCGTCGCATGAGGTGCAAGATCCGTGTGCGATCCCCCCAGATCTCCGTCCTACCGCCGATCAATTTCTCATCCCACATCATCCATACATAGACTTGATACCGTGGCCAACCTTTCGATCAAACGTCTTGTTGGCTATATCACAGAATCCGCCCACCATCAACGAGGATGACCTCTGCATGGATCTGGCAAACGATGGAGTGAGATGCTGGGGCAACACCGGAGTCTCGCTGCACGGACGTGGGGAAGGTTCGCCGTGGGACTCTCGAAGCTGGGAGGCTACACCATGGTTCTTGGAGAAATGGCGGTGTCTTATTGGCGGCGAGGATGACGAGATCTCTAGGAATAGTGCATGGTGGAGAGTCATGCAAGGCATGTCATAGATGCAATGCGCACGAAAAGAATTGAAAATCAGTCCTCTGAGTGAGACCTATATTTCCTCCTTGATACCCTGGGTTAACTATTTTGGAATACGGGATAAAAAACAAGGCACTGCAACTGCACCAAAATATGAAATCAACTAAACATCCATGTAAGACTGAATCTGCGACTCGGCCCATTCGTAGTACTTGACGCGTAGAGTCTCGTCAAGAAGGTCTTTTCGATACGGTTGTACGCGACCCATAGGGACAACTAGAAAGAAGTCAGACTAGAATTGTATAGTTTGATAGTTTGGGTCCATAACTCACCCCACTGCCCTTGATTCTGGAGATTGATCTCGGGACTCAATCCAGCGAATAGCTCGGTATATGCTCCTTTGATTGGCTCATACCCTGCAACACTCTAGATCACAAGTTAAACGGAGAACGTGGCGCCTTGGATGGACTAACCCACCACTAACAACCTTTCAGCTGCTGGCATGTTGCGCTGAAGCTCTGTTTTGGCTATGCCTGGCTCAAGACTCTGTGACTGGATTTTAGCAACAGTCCTTCTGATAACTGCCCGGATGGGGATCGGAATCTCACAATGCTGACTATGTCTTCATTAGCAACACGGTTTCCAAACTCCGCTGCCACCAGAATCATTCCTGCTTTGCATCTACCATATTTGGTCCGTTGACTCTCGTCAAACTTCTCATGGAGCAGATTGGACAAGTCAATCGGTGGCTTCGGCACGTGCTTGGCCGCGATTGATGACACCCAAACCACCCTGACAGAGTTGGCGGGCGACTTGGCCGCAGTGGCCGCCAGGATCGGACGGAGCCAGAGAGTGAAGAGCAGAGTGCCTAGGACATTGACACCAAGCTGAAGCTCGAAGCCCTGGACCGTCTTGGAGCCCTCGGGGGGAAGCATGACGCCTGCATTGTTCCAGAGTACGTCCAATCGGGTCTCTCGGCTGATGAACTCCAATGCCGACGCCTTGATAGACGCCAGGTCGGCGAGGTCAAGCTGCAGGTACACGAGTTCGCCCTTGGATTCCGGATACAGAGTCATGAGTTCATCCATCGCGGCACGAGCTTTGCTCTCGGAACGAACGGCAATGTACACTTTGGCGTTTCGCTGATACAAGATCTTGGCCAGTTCTTTGCCGAAGCCGCTTGAACTACCGGTGACTAGAAATTGAGGATGGTGACTTACCTTTCCAATCTGGTCTGGCAGATTGCCCTCGGTTAGAGTCGGAGGAGGATGACAGATGCTCATGTTGTGTTAAAACGGGAAACCCTTTTGAAGAATGGTGTCAGGCTCTGCTGCGAAACTATGGCTTGGTGCTTTGATGAAACGAGATGATGAATTAGTCCTGGTGCTCGGGAGGGTTGCTCCATATTTATACACGATCTGGAGTCGCAGCACTATTACCTTTTACAGCTGTATTTGCTATTGGACATTCTATGAAAGTTTTACCATGCGAAGCAATTATAAATTGAGAGCACTGCAGCGATTCGAACATAATGAGATGTATTGATCCTGGAACATGTTGGCCTGAGCCAATCACAAGGTGCATATGCGGGCAACGTGAGCAATGTGGAGCTCGGAGGCTTGGCGGGGGACGCTGTGTCCGCCACATCGTCGTGTATGTCGGCAACGTGAGCATTGTGGAGGAGTCAATCAGAGTGAGGGCCTTGGCAGGATTCAACGTAAGCCAATCTTGGTGCCCGCACCTCGGAGAAAATACTTTTATGTAGTATGCAGTGGCTCATCTGCGACCATTGGAAAGTCCTGGACTAGCGCCTTGTGAGTTTCCGGTTCTGAAAAGATCTTGCTGGCTTTATTTTACGATGTTCTCGTCCGATGTCACTTGTGCACGACGGGCGGATCGAAAATATGATATGGTGCTGGTTGTATGACTTCTCTATCTACCGGTAGCCTTGGGTTCAACCACCGACGCCATATTCATGCTTGCCTGCGACCGCTCAACGAGGACACATTGCAATCTATACTAAATGCAAATTCTGAAGCTTGACCTCCAAAAATGCCAATCGTGCTCGCAAAACTTCAATGTCATCAACATATACCCACGGATGTGGCTGATCCAAAGCGTTCTCCCGTTGTTGTTTTTCAAGCTTTTCACGAAATTCGTCAAGTCGACCTCGAGATTGCTCAAGCGAGGATCGAGAAGTGACCGCTCCCTTGATATCTTATTCTCAAAAAACATGGCACCGGCCCGATGTTTCAGCGTTTGAATGTTGTTTGGCTTGAGGCCTAGGAGAGCCTCACCCTCAAAGTACCCGCACAGGCTGCATCCACCACCGACTTCATAATCGGGCGTAACTTCCTGGAGACAAGGGGAAGTTTTCTGTGGGTAACTGGGTCGCATGACCAGCAGTTCTCGCGAACCAAGGACTGCCCATATTTGATCTCCTGGCCGTGCGACTAAAGGTCCCAATCCGAGAAAGCCGTCATCTGTCCATATCAACTGTCGGCCGAGACACTCGGATGTTATCCTGTTCAAAAGAATGGCGTCGTTCTCTCTGTCATACTGCAACGCCTCGCAGAACCCTTGATTATTGTCTCTTGTGGCGCAGTACAACTCGCGCAGACGTCTTTCTGCATCCTCATAGCGAAGGCGATGTATTGGCAGTGGGCCGAAATTATTTTCAGCGAATCTGTTACTACACAAAGTTCGTGTGTATGCTTCTCCGATAGTCATTGGGCTTTTCCGGTAGGGATCATCGAAGCTCCGCGATTCTTGGCCCAGCACCTTTCCGATACTCGCCCAATTCATGGCAAAGGATTTCCCCACCATATTGAGTTTCGTTACGGCAGCAACTCTTGCCACAAATACCCCGTGTACCTTTAGTCTCTCCGATATTGGTTCCATGTACTGTGTACTCAGGAAGCCAGACGCTATCTGCCATTTGAGCGGCCACGGCTCCTCGGTAATGTGTCTGCAGTCAGACCAGTCCGGAACCCAAGTAGGACAGGATGGTAACAAACTTGAAAACCTGCACTGTGAGAGGAAGTCCACATCTTTCATCTCTTGCATGTACGCGATAGTAGCAGCGCGATAGATCTCGGACGTCGAGAGAGTGTAGTCCGGGTTGATATGCTTCTGAACCTTACTCGGAAGAAGTGCTCTCACAGAATAGATACGATCCCGAGGATCCTGGTATTTGGCGAGCCCGAGGTTGAAACGGATGTTTGGAAGATTGATACGTCGCGACTGGTAAAGAAAGCCTCGCAGGTTTGCGAGACGCTCAGCAAGCTCCTCGCTGAGTTCGAAATGTTGTGGCCAAGCTTTTCGATGTAGTAAGCCCCAAGCGCTGTAGAAAGTCTTCCATTACAATCAGTCCATCTGCAAACGTTACGGGGTTTGAATATGACCATGAATATGACCATGAATGAGAGATGAATGATTAATCGTCTTACCTTCCAAGGTATCTGTTTGCTGCCACATGCAATGGTCGCCGCATCTTGGTCCGCCAGAGTGATTTCTTGTCTAACCCAGAGGCGTTCAAACCACTTCCGGTTGAACAGGTGGTAAATGGCGCGCATTTTATCGTTCGAAAACGGGAGCGGAATGCTGCGATCGAGAAGGGATTCGCTTCGGCAATCGGGAGCTGCTGTTATGGACCGATTTGATCTATCAAACCGTACCTGGGCGCCAATCTCTGCCATGCTATCCATGGCTAGTCCACTGTTATCCGCACCTTCTCCAAGCCATATGAGTACCGCAGCTGCGCGAGCATAAATCTGGCCCATCATGCTTACCTGTTGACCCTTATCGACTTTATCTCCCTGATCGATGCAGAGATAATCGATCCATAGATCACGTGGTCGATCAGGAAAACGGAAATGACGCAGTGCTGTTATGGCGTTAATTCCAAGTGGTAACCAGCCAAGATGATTTTCTGTTTCTGATTTAAAGATCTGAGATCCTTGATCCACGGTTTCGTTTACATTGACGTATGTGACGGTGATGCGATCCGGTTTTAGATCCTTATCCCAGGCGTAAGAAATGGCCTCGTAGACAGGCTGGTGGACCGCGTCAGGCGGAGTCTCTTTGGTTGAACTTGTCGCGTTCTGGCCGAATAGCTCATGTCGCATTGTGATGCGGAGATCGTCGTCAAACGTTCCCGGGTGGAGTCTGACCAAACGAATGTAGAAATCTCCATTTTCTGGAAATGGTGGATAGGTGAACTTGTGCATTTCCTGTTCTGGCTGCTTTATATTATTGTGTGAAATACGAAGTCAACGAATGAAGATTCCAGTGGGGAATCCTTCATTCCACAAGGCAAAGTTTACAGTGACTCCGGATATCCAGATGACCATAGATAGCCTGACTGTTGAGCCCTCTTGTTTTATTAGATGCTGACCAGTGAAACTTATACACCAGTCGAAAGTGTCCTGCTGTTCTTTTTATTTGACTAATTCCACGTCACCCTTCGCAGCATACCCACATTTAGAGTTGTCAACCAATGAAGAACACCATGTCTTCTTGAGCTATCACAAAGCCAAAAGCCTATGTAGACATATACCACGGCACCTCTTGTTGAAATGAGAAGAGATAAGAGCCTCCGCATGGTGCACAACTAAGGCTGGGGTCAATAGCAGCGGCTGCCTAGACAACGTGTCGTTTGAATGGCGAATACAGGCATTATTCGACGCTATTGAGCTACAAGTGATAATATCAGGGCTATGTTCGATTGTATCTCGAAGCTGTACCCCGTAGCCGTCGGGCGCCAATGAATTATGCAAAGGCATAACAGCGCAATGGTTTTCAAGTAAGCACAGCCCAGTGTCATTTGTACCAATAACATACCAAGGCTCTAGTCCCGTGGCTATACAAGATAGGCATATACAACCATATACACGCTTCTGGAACCTGCAAATCACATCATTATGGCTCAGCCGCGGCAAATTAAGCGACCGTTCGCATGCGGTGCAACGTGGCTATAGTGATATTAGTAGCCACCCATTCTGCATGAAATTACGTCATATGTCAAATTCTGTCGAGCACCGTATCCAAAGCTCGTAAAAATTTTCAATAAGTTTTATCGGAAGTTTTTGATCATTGCAGTGTATGAAAATATATAGCAAATATGGACAGTTAACAGAACCGTCAACAGCGAGACAAAGTAATGAAGATGTAATGACAGATTACTTTCGAACACTATAAGATTGCGGCAATATGTGCAAGGTCTGTCACCAAAAAGAAAATTGTCATCACTTTGCTTCTCAGCTTGTACAGCCCTTCACCTGACGCACGAAAGTCAACCGCTGTCTCGGGACAGCCTGACCAATCTCCGGACCAATCAGATCGAAAATAGATGATTATGATGCTAGTGTGGATGTGGTTAGTAGTGGAGAGCTCGATGAAAGATTGAAGCAAGAGAAGCATGCTGGTTCATGGACAGCAATACATACCGATAGTGTGGCCATGTTATGAGGAAGATGTCCGATTATATAATAGGAGATCCAGTTTATTTGCTCATATACTCTTTCGGCAGATGTAACTCGCCTTCAATCTGCTAAGAAGCCTTGAGACGTGTTGTATGATACAGCCTCCGTAGATGGTGGAGGACGGAGAGAATATCATCAGCAGGCCAGGGGGTTTGTACGGTCAGGCATTAACTCATTCGTCTTCGGAATCAAAAGGTACAGGAGCGTTCTGCGCAAAACTCTGGCATGTGCACTTCAGGGCGTCCATGTCACATTTTGCCAAGACAGACCTCCCTGCGGGACTATTCAGCCTGGTGGCATGTTCCCAAGGAACTTTTGGTCTGCCAACGTCAGGATTCCAAGTTACTTGTTTGAAATTTGGAAGTTCGCGTCGATGGTGACCCAATGTGATAAGACTTCTTTTCTTTCTCATCTTTTCCCTTGCCGTATATTCCTACCCGGTCGGATTCCTTTATGCTAAGTTATGAAAACATATGAAGGCTAATTACCAAAACTGAGCAAAGCAATTCGCTAAGACTATTGCTCCCTGTCTGGGTTACGTTGCGCACGATGTTAAGAAATATGTAATCTGGAAATTTGAACCGATTTTTTCGTACTGATATCGGCACTTTTTTTCCGACTCACTTTGTTTTCACCTCCTATTCTGGCTGCCGTTATGTAAATGACCCCAGAGCTGCAATGGTCCTAGTTTGGAATGAATCAAGGTTTGGTGCTGCATGACGACCTAGCCACGCGGGGTAGTCTCAAAGCTCACATTGGTCGCCCGATATCTTCGCCGCCCCCCTGAGTGGCTGCAGTTTGCGACGCCTGTAATTCATAGTGCTCACCAGCCTCACATTGCCTTGTGAAGACTGCATACGCCCTGCTTAAAAGGTAACGCGTAGAGAAAATCTGATAATGCGGCGGACCGCGCACTACTCCGAGTAAGCACAAAGAATGGATGGCTCACAATGACTCAGCCTACAACGACGTGGCGATCTGCATTTGCAACAAGGCAGAATTCGTGCTTAGAAATATAATCGTCCCTAAGACCCAGTCAGACAACAGGTCCATCCTTCCCACATTAACAGCCCCTTTTCCCAATGAATAAACCAGCAGTGCCGACTCGGGACGCAATTTCGTCCATTTCTACAATTTTAAGAACACCCCTGTCTCCTAACTCTGGCGGCGCTTTGCCACCAAAGAACGCTGCAGCCAAAGCGGAAGATTTCCAGGTTGGGATGAAACGGCGCGTCCTACTGAACCTGATATGCGTGAGCAGTATGAGTGCACTAACTTGAAGAGTTACCGGCAGACTGAACCAAACCCATTGAATTTTCAATACTGGAGCCAGAGTGGTCACTCTGCCCGGCGTAGATTTGAGTCCAAAGTCGCCGCCGTCTAATTGATTTTGACCGCGAAGCGCAGTCGTCATGCTCAAAGCGATGGTTTCAAAGATAGTTGACAAGTCTAACTGCATATCTGCAGAAATAGACTTCTTGAATTTCGGCAGAGCTTGAGATGGGTCATTCGAATCCATATAGCTCTTGTCAGTGAACCACCGCATGTTGGATCCCGTGAGGTCCTCAGCGGCAAAATGGGTAAGAAATTTCGCAATTCTTCTTGACACAAGAAATCTATCACTTGTTCCATTGATCCATTCAGAAGTCTGAGTGACATTTGCTGGCAAGAGGCTGCCCCCCGGTGCCATGAGCTCGAAATACGTGTCATCGGGTTCATCACCCAGGTTCGTCAACGTAATCTCCCTTCCTACATTGGATGTAGCAAGTACTTCCTCATAGAGATTTCCTTGAGTGACGTGTGATTTGTATCGATTGACGCACCAGTTTAGTGAGCATTCTTGTGCTTTGGCTTTGGATGGGCACGGCAGACCTTGGCCATCTATACAAGGCAAGATCACTGTGACGTTGACAATAGGGAATCTCGCTTGTGACCTCATGGGAGCGCAGTGTCCAAAAGTACTGAGCATCGTTGCCGGCCCCGAAGGGCCAGTCTCATTATATTGGAGAGTTGAACGATCGTCGAAACACCCATTTGGAAGGGTCCAATTTAATGTGTTGGAAGCATATGGGAGTGTATAAGTTTCTGTAGCCCACACTGTATTGTTGTGCTCATCAACAATACTGGAATTGTAGGACCGAGTCCGATTTCGTTCGACGGTGTAGTTCTGATATAGCTCCAATGATGATGATATGTCTGCACACTGACTGCACACCGCGAGACTATCATGAATGTCATAGGAACAGTTTCCGGTGGGACAATTCGGCGTCAGCTGCAGATAGCCTTTCGACAAAGGATCCTTTAAATCCCTAGTGAACGATAGTCCCTGAGCGTAACTTGACAGCAACGTTTCGGGTACATCGCTGTAAAATCCACTGTTGCCAACAAGACTGTCATGGTACAACACGCGGTCTTGAATGAAATCACTACCCACAGTCACAGTTTGGTAGTCAATCTGGACAACCTGTTGAACGAATGGAGACGTCAAGAGGCTACAGATTGTAATGACAGATGCAACCGATATTGCGTTTCAATTTCCAACTTCAACTTAGACAATGACATGGAATGAAACTTCAAATTTGGACACTTACATGGTCTTCGTACTTGCAAGATAAATCAATGAGCCCCATGGGCCCCGACTTGCATCGTCCACCAGCTCCAAATGAGACAGCCTGCCATCATCCTGAGCCAATCGGATCCACCTGTTCTGCCCAATAATGTTGGAAACGACCGACAACAATGCCTATGTGGATATGGCCGACAGTAACGATATTAAAGCATTGAGGGTAAGCCCAGATGGCCAGTCTGGTAGCGAACGTCCAGAATAGGACTGCAGTACACCAATTTGGGCGCCTAAGGCGGCCATGCTTAGAAATAGCAATGATATTTCCCAGAACCACGAATCAATCGCCCATTTCGTCCTTGATATATCTGTTGTCTTCTCGCTATCGTCCTTGCCCCTGCTAAGCAGGGTGTTGTGTAGTTCACTGGTGTCCGATTGTGCCCGCTCTCGGGGAGCAAGCGCCAACGATTGTTCGCTTGCATTTCGTGGGTTGCTTGTTACAACTCGTTCGTGGGAAGTAGGACTGCACGGGTATATTGCTCATTCCGTATTCCGGAGGTCGCGAATGGAACGATTGTTATATGAGCTCGGTACAGCGGAGTATGCCATGCTGTGCTATCGCAGGATGGTCTCAGCCGATTAGTCCTACATGCAAGTGTGGAGCTCCCAATTTTGTCAATGTGGCCGGTACAAAGTCAAGATATAACAAACGTATGGTATTATCAGGATTTCCAGGATTGTAAGGCATGGGCTTTGGGAGTATATCAATTGACCTTTACCAAAATGCACTAGAGTTGAGAGCACCCTCATAGAGTTCTGGCAAGTACACGTTGGGGGTCCAGTTCGGTAGCATTTTGCCAAGGCAGCCTGCCTACCGAAGTGTTCAGCCCGTTTAACTTGACCAGTGGACACGCGTGCCGTTTGGGACTTTTGGCATGCAGATTTCAGCATTTTCCTGTAGGTCTCATTAATTACGATGCAAAAGTACGTTCACTTATTGTAGAAGAGCAACAAACCCCCTCATTTCGTGATTCACTTCTCTTTCGGTGCAGTATGGCCAGTCTCCATTAACAAATGCTACATCCTTATGACCTAGGGGCCCGCTAACACCCGCTCGCAAAGCAGCCCACTGGACTTATCGTCTCGGTACAACGTCTCTGGTGCACTAACGAATGACGCGCTCCATGGTGGTAGAATGAACCACGCCTTTTCTTTTATTTTATTTTCACAATGGAATGCCTAATTCTCAGCCTACCATGATTGCAATAAAAGTCCCCGTCGGGGGTGTGGCCGTGGATCTAGAATAAGGTTACTGGCCGCATAATCAGTTCACCCACCTGCGCGACAGCACACTTCCCCTCCATCTACCCGCATTTCAGCCCCCACACAGGGCTGCGCTGCATGGTAATCTGTAATTCAATCTGCTAAGCGCCCCGAGCTCGAGCTATCGTCTCCCTTCAGGATCGCATACGGCGCAGATCTCAAATAGTCAAGAGAAATTTGCTGACAGTGAACAGGGGTTGAATTCTCAAGTGGGCAGGTGGGAAGGAAAAGCGGGCGACGATGCTGCTTTGGACCCAAAGATGGAATCGCGACTTCTGACAGGGCGCCATCTGTCGGCGACCCGACCCGTCCCCAAATCACAACGTGATGCGGCTCTATTTAGGTCGCCGATGGGGAGTGGTACCGGCTAGGAGCGTGTGAGTGCTCCTGAGGATGCCGAGGGATGGAGATACGATTTGTGCGCGCCGGCCTGCATCTATTGATTTCTTATGCACGCTGCTGGCGTTTGCGCGGGTGGTCAAATCTGGTTGCCTGGCTAAATGGGACTTTTCACGAAGCTGTGCCGCAGGACCCATCTCGCGAATTC
Source organism: Neopestalotiopsis sp. 37M (assembly GCA_011058875.1). Classification (NCBI taxonomy): domain Eukaryota; kingdom Fungi; phylum Ascomycota; class Sordariomycetes; order Amphisphaeriales; family Sporocadaceae; genus Neopestalotiopsis; species Neopestalotiopsis sp. 37M. The sequence continues at coordinate 404,936 of SWKT01000007.1, read as the reverse complement.
GGATAACCAATAAGCTTAATCTGAGCTTGTCTTGGCTTCCAATCCTTCGGAAGACTCGAAATATCGCGATCGGGCTCACGCTCGATCTCTCTTTCCATGATAGTTCTCGCGAGCCCAATTGATGGTCGAGGGAGCGAGTATGGTTGGAAACACGGCGCAGATCAATCAATTGGAGCTTCAGCGCAGATCGAGCTCATCCAGTTCCACCTCAGATGCTAGCTCGATCGCCGACCCCAGTCACACACTGATCGCCGACGGTCCTGCTCAGAAACGTAGGGTTGGGCTGAACAAGAGGACTTGGATAGTCGTTGCGGCCGTCTGTGCCATTTTGGTCATCGCCACCGTCCTGGGAGAAGTTTTGAGCAAACGCTCACATAAAACTACTAGCCATACCACTCCACCAGACAACTACACCTCGAATTCCGACCGCGCAGCAGCAGTGAGCCAGGCGTTCAACCAAGCATGGGCTGGCTACTACAATGTAGCATTCCCCAGTGATTCCCTGCGACCAGTGACCAATGGGTCTCTCAATGACAGGTTGGTACAATTGGCTTGTGCTGCATAGAGAAGCAGACTGACATTGGAGCAGAAATGGTTGGGGCGCGACCGCCATCGATGCCCTGTCGACGGCACTAATCATGGGAAACGATGAAGTGGTCCAGCAAATTCTTGACTTTATCCCACGCATCGACTTTGATACGCCCAGCGATGTGGATCGTACCATCTCGCTATTTGAGAGTACCATTCGATACGTGGGCGGGCTGCTGTCCGGTGAGTGTGGTACGGGTCAAGCTTTTCTCGTTGCTAACCATTTGAAAGCACACGATCTTCTATCTGGACCGCTTGCGCAATCATTCCCCACGAGCGAATCGACGTTGACCAATATTCTTGACCAAGCTGTACACTTGGCCGATAATCTAAAGGTGGCCTTCAATACATCCAGCGGAGTTCCTATTGGCCGGCTGCTCTTTGAACCACCTCGAACCAATGACGATACCCAAGTCAGCTTGGCGGGAGCTGGCACCCTGATTCTTGAGTGGACCAGACTCAGCGACAAGACTGGTAACGAAGAGCATGCGAAATTGGCAGAAATAGCACAGTCTCATCTGCTCTACCCGGGCCCTCCCGAGATCGCGGAGCCGTATCCCGGGCTGCTTGGTACCTTCATCGATGTCCAAAGCGGCTTATTCTTGGAATCGAGTGGTGGCTGGTGGGGAAGCGACGACAGCTACTACGAGTATCTCCTCAAGATGTACATTTATGATACGGAACGGTATCAAAACTACAAGGAGAAATGGACGACAGCGGCGGACTCTACCATCAAGTATCTGGCATCTCACCCATCAACTAGACCCGACTTGACTTTTCTTGCTATATATGGTGGAACTGGCAATCTAACGTTTACATCAGGCCACCGTGAGTCCATTGAACTTGACTAATCCCGGGCAATGCTGTTGCTGACCAATGTCCAGTTGCTTGTTTTAGTGGCGGGACCTTTATACTAGGTGGTCTGACGCTAAACAGGCAAGACTATGTTGATTTCGGCATTGAACTAGCGTACAGCTGCCACGAAACCTATACTGCCACCGCGACCGGCATCGGCCCCGAGAGTTTTGCGTGGAAGGACGACGGAAGCCTCTCGACTTCGGCTCCAATCGCCGAGCCCCCTGCCGACCAAGTCTCGTTTTACGAGAAGTCGGGCTTTTGGATCACCAGTAGCGACTACCAGCTCCGCCCCGAGGCCATCGAGAGCTGGTATTATGCCTACCGCGCGACCGGGAACACAATCTACCAAGACTGGGCTTGGGATGCATTTGAGAGCATCATGGCCGCGTGCTCTGCCGGCAGCGGCCTGTCAGCCATTTCGGACGTGAATGCTGCCAATGGAGGGCAGCTGCTGAACAGCCAAGAGAGTTTCATGTTCGCTGAGACGTTCAAATATTTGTATATGATCCAGGCCGAGGAAGCGCCATGGCAGGTTTCGGCATCCCGCGATAATCAATTCGTGTTCAATACGGAGGCGCATCCAATTAGGATTGCTGGGAACTCGGTCTGAATGAGTCCTGGTGGAACGCCTCGGTGATAATCAATGCATTTCCTACGTTAAAGACCCACTTCTTCCAGATTGATGCACCTTGTCTAGTGAAGTCTGAGTTTATTTGACCGGACCCCCATGCATTTCGGTGATTGGTTGAGGCCTAGGGCTACAATTACCGCGACTTCGACTTTTCGATGTTCGATATCCTCATTTCGATCATCCATCACCCATTCCGCAATTTGCGACAACGACTAATTGATTGCATCTCAGAATTATGTCAATGCAAAGCAGGACATCGACATCAGCATCAGCGGATGCACGCAAGCCAGATGCAAAATGTCGCATCCCACCCAAGATATGTCGACGATGTCATCTGCCGATGTAGAGTTGCGCCAAAATGCTCACTCAAAGGCAGCGGAGCGGAGCTGATAATACGATCGTGCGGATAATTGACGCATTTGATTGGTGCGTTGGTACGAACCCACGAACCCACGACATGGGTCGTGGTGCTGTTGGTGCAAGCAGCGCATTTACCAAATGCATCGCAAGGTGGGCGGCTATGCATGTTGGAACTCTGGCACAAAGCCAAGATAAAAATAACTTTTGACCAACAGCGCACACTGTTCGTGATTTCTTCAAAAACACCAAATCTTTCCAGATTGCTTTTCTCTGTACCAAAAAGTTGGCTTTGCTTTGGTGTTATTGACTTACTTTGCTATCTGTATCTCTCTGTTCAGGAAGCGATCTGCATCGAATGCGCCGTGTCATGCCATGGCGCTGATGTTGAAGCCCATCATGCCTGGGCCGAAAGGCATGCGACGGCGCGGAAATCGCCTCCCAATACTATCAATCATTCTCACAATTGCAGTCGTCGTATATTTGCTAGACTGCCAACCATTGGCCGCATTCTCGACTTTTCCGGCCACTCAGTCCGAATCAACCTGCCCAAGGTCTGCTCGGCTCAAGGATGTTGCCGTTGTCTTGAGGACTGGCGCGACGGAATCGCAGAATAAGCTGCCCATTCATTTCGACACTGTCCTTTCTTGCGTGCCAGACTTCATTATCTATTCGGATTTCAATGAGACCATCCGAGGACATCAAACCTACGATGTATTAGACGGCGTCAATGATACCATCAAACATACCGTGCAGGAGTTCAAGCTGTATAATCACCTACGCAGTCGGAGACGAGAGGGTCTGGTGTACCAGACCATGTATGGAAGTGGACCGACGGGCGCGCAAGAGAATCGCGGATGGAAGCTCGACAAGTGGAAGTTCCTGCCCATGGTGGACCGCGTGGTGCGTGATCGGCCAGACGCAAAGTGGTACATCTTCATCGAGGGCGATACGTACATGTTGTGGCAAAATATGCTGCGGTTTCTCGCCAACTTCGACGCCACAGAGCCGCAATACCTAGGGAAGCACATGTACATTGACAACACACTATTCGGGCACGGAGGTTCGGGCTTTGTGCTGTCCCGGCCCGCCGCGGAAATGGTAGCAAATCACTGGCGACAGCACCTGGACGAGTACGACGACTACACGCAGACGGAATGGGCCGGCGACGCCATCCTCGGCAAGGCGCTCAAGGACGCCGGCGTCGACATGTTCTCGTCCTTTCCCAACCTCCAAGGCGACAGCCTGACGACGGTGGACTGGAATGTCACCAAGCTCGGCCGGGAGCCGTGGTGTTACGCGCCGGCGACTTTCCACCACATGAACCAGGCCGAGTTTCGAGAGCTGTGGAGGTTCGAACAGCAGTGGCTGTCGCGCCACGGGTCGTCGGCTCCCGCTCCTCTCTTTCGCGACATCTTCAAGAGCCTCGTACTGCCCAGGCTCAGGCCCAAGGTGGAAGATTGGGATAATATGTCGTCTACCGGAAAAGAATTCAGCAATGGTATCATGTCAAAAATGACGGATGGAGACATTGCTCTGTTGGGCCAGTTTGAGCGACAAGCCCATTTCTCATACCACCACTGCCAGGCCTTGTGCGAGAGCAAACCGGCCTGCCTCCAATTTTCTTACAACAAAGGGTCCTGCTTCATTTCAAACGAGCTCAAGCTTGGACATGCTGTCGATAGCAGCTGCCTGGAATATTCAAATGCAGCAGGAGAGTGTGTGAAGAGCAGAAACGTGGAGGACCAGCACCGAACGGTCTTGGGAAACATTGGTATGACGTCTGGCTGGGTCATGAGCCGGGTTGCCAAGTACGTCGACGATCTGGACCAATCATGCCAGAATAAAGGCATCAAAGATTTGGTAATATGAGCCCAGTGTACATTAGCATCTTAGTTCTTGAATATTCCTACGCATTTCCGTTTAGAACCGGTAGTCCCTCCCAAATGCTCAACTTTCAAGTTATCCTACACGTTCGAGAAGTGACCAAATCTCAACGCTACCAAAGTGTTCATTGGTAGGGCAGGTCTGACCGATAGAACTTCGGCTCAAACTCGTACGCACAAAGCTGTATCGAGACAGACTCGAATGATTTCAGTCCTATATTTGAAAGCGAGCCCACGGCCCGAATCGCAATTGCGTCAACAATGTCGTTGGGATAGCCTAATTGTAAGTAGGTAGCCATCGCTGTATATGCAGCCCAGGATCAATCCTTGCGCTGTCGCTTGCGAGAAGACGGCTTCGCATGCCAAGTGTGCATGTCTGACATGTAGTCATAAGCGGCATACCTGCAGTATCGAATTCGAGGTCCAATTCACCAATCGCACGTTCTCTCGTCGTTTCAATTTTCGCTCGCTTCGCCCAAATCTCGCTGTGGTATAGACAAGCAGTGACACATCTCCAGGCCTGGAAATGGCATATTGTGAAGACGAAGACGCCCTGGTGGGCGCCACACGCTATAATCTGGACGCTGCACGCTAGGCACCGGTTCCCCACGAGCACCTCAGGACCTCATCCCAGGACACAAAGTAGTTTTAATTAGCAAACGGGATGTAGAGGAAATATCGATGCCAGACGAATGTGTATAATGGGACTTGATATTAGAGAAACATGAACAAAAGGAATAGGTAATTCAATGAATGCATGGGCTCACAGCAACGAGAATAAGGTACCCGGACATCAGGTGCAATTGCCAGCGAAAGTTTCTTGGCCTATGCTTAGTCCCTGGGTAGGTACAGCCTACAGGTATTCACCCCGCCTACCCGACAGCTAAACGGCACCAACCCCTACAAGATAGGGCATATTTCCTTCACGTTCTGACGTTTCGACATGATCAGAGCAGAACACGAAAGCATTCAATTAAATCGATTTGGTCGATCAATGCCAATGTCGAAATATGTTGTATCGACTGGCCCGCGCATGTAAGCTGACAGTCACATTGGTCAAATTGGACATGCACTCACGCAATAATGGAACGATGCCGTAACGAATATGTCTCTAATCGCACCAACCTGAGCAACTCCCGGGAGTATCCAATAGGAGGGCATCGGCTCTTCATAAACCGCCTGAGCTCGACTTGTCTGGAACATGGATTGGGACAGAGATCACACCTAGGTATTTACTGTGACTCAGACCGTCTGCGCAGCCTCATCTTGTAAGACCTAATGCGCGAGCCATTGGGCTGGATGACTCCAATGCCAAGAAATAGACACGCCAATTCCACATAGTGCCATTCTAATAAGATCATCGCGGAGACTACCAGGACAACTGAACAAATAAAATGCATCTTTCCGGTGCGCTTTGAAGACGGGTTTGTGCAATATACGCTTCTTTTCTGGGCCGACATACCTGACACGGAATTATTGAATTGACGAAAAGCAAACCAAATTTTGTTGCAATCATGGATCTCTTCCACTCCCCCGAATTCGCATCTCACGTTGAGACTCTGATGAAGGAACACCACGTTCCGGGCATGGCTATCGCCATCATTCAAGATGAGCAGGTAGCATCAAAGGGATACGGTCACACGTCGTTTGATGCACCAAAACCATGCACTGCTGATACGCTCTTTGACATTGCGTCTTGTTCCAAGTCTTTGACCGCAGCCTCTGTCGCATTGCTCGTCGAGAGCGATCAATATCCAGAGGTGAAATGGGATGCGAAAATGTCAAAACTGCTGCCGGACGACTTTGTCTTATCCGAGGAGAGCTACACGAACGACGTTACCGTAGAAGATGTTCTCAGCCACAGGACTGGCATGCCTCGCCATGACTGGTCTTATATGGGTATACGCGCTCCGCAGCCCGACGACACGAAGTCAATCGTCAGGAGTCTTCGACACCTAGCGGTGGCCGCTCCGATCCGATCAAGACAGATGTACAACAACATGATGTATACCGCAGCAGTCCACCTCGTCGAACAGACGACGGGGTTGTCCTTCTCGGACTTTCTTGAGAAGCACATTTTCGAGCCCCTGGGCATGAGCTCAACTAGTCTCCAGCCATCTCGCGCTCGGGCTAAAGGCCACAGCGACCGCATGACAGAGGGCCATGCGTGGCAGCATGACGAGGAAACCTACAGAAAATTTCAGACTCCGGAATGTCCAGAGGCCGAGGGAGCAGGCTCAATCATCACCAGCGCAAACGACTACATCAAGTGGGTCAAGGCCATGCTCAAGCACGAAGGTCCGATCACGCAAGACATCCGCAAGGGCATCCTCAAGCCGCGCGCAATAAATGATCTGGATGACGACGACAAAGACCCTTTTACCGACCCGGGCGTCTATGCTGCGGGTTGGGATATCTTCTACTACCGTGGTCACAAGGTTGTCACACACAACGGAGGCGTGCCCGGCTTTGGTACTCGCCATACCTTTTTGCCCGACCACAGTTTTGGCTGCGTCGCTTTTGGAAACTCGACCAACGGCGGTACTCTTGCAGAAGTCGTGGCCAAAGAGTTGATTGATGAAATCCTGAAGGTACCAAAGGACGAGCGTGTCGACTGGAACAAGAGGGAGCGCGACGCCGAACAGAAATGGCGAGCTCCCGAAGCGGAGAAGGAGAGGCGTGAGAAGCTGCGACAGGAGCTCTGCCCTGGCATCAAGGAGCCGCAACTTCAAACGCAGCCTCTCGAGGCATACACAGGCGAATATCACAATGTTGGATACCATGGCATGACTGTCCAGGTGGTAGACGGAAAGCTATCCATTGATGCCTCGGATAGGTCCATGGGGTTTTTGGTCACATTCGAACATGTCTGTGAGCAGACCAAATACCTCATGCACATGCAAGACTATCTGGAAGGTGAAGTCTACAGCAAAAAAGCCGAGTTTGTTCTTGAGAACGGGAAAGCCACGCGCATGGGTCTCCACTTGGAAGAGGACCTTGACGATTATATATGGTTCGACAGAACATGAGAGTCATGTATAGCTGGCTGCTAGATAGTCCTTCCTACAACTTGTCAGTACGATGTTAAAAGTCAAAGAAGCAATAGACACTTACAATCAATTATTGAGAAACACAAGTGGAATTCAAAAGACCGTAGTTATATTTCTATGTTTTCCATTCCCAAAGTCGGGGTCAAGCTTGCCTTTCTCAACCATGGCACGTGCAAATATAGGCAGTGCCATTCTGGTTGGAGTAGGCATGTTCTCATCCATACTTTTCTTTACTTTTGGTAGCTAGAAGACAGCAATTGAGGTACAAAAACCTAGGAAGAGCGGTTGTTGTTCAACTCAGGACTATAAGCACGGATATGATCCTTGCATCGCGACTATCTTGACTACGGATAGAGACATTTTGTTATAAGGGCGCTAATGAGGATTGCTCCAAGCAGAGGTCTGTCAGCAAACGCGAAGATCCGTAGATATTGCCCAGTTAGAATGTCGGAGATTTGATCAAAGTCCACTCAGAAAAGCCATCGGCCCTGGAACGCATTCGCACAATGGGTATCTAGTTGGCCAATCACAAAGCAGAAGCAACAAGGTCCGGCGTCCCCTTGCAAGGCAACATATCCACCGGCCGACATGGTGGTTGGCTACACGGCAGCCTTCATCTGAACCCGTGCTTATTTTACGAGAGTGAAAAGGCGAGAAGCATATGGGTAGATGAATAAGGGTATAGTACCCGATGGCGCTGAACAAAGGCAGTAAGAAAGTAAGCATACCCCTGCTAGGCTCAGGTGATAGGGTGCCAAGAGAATTAAATATTTGGTCACGCATGAGCGAAGCTGAATGGGGCGTCATCACATTCCCAGCAACCTACAAGGGTGGTCTCTGTCACTGTGAGAGGCCATGGATCAAGTCCCTCTCGGAGAAATAGGGAAATAACATGATAACCTGATCTTCTCGCAATCGTACAGCAGCGGAAGTGGGTCTGTCTTGTCAATGGGGCCGCTACAAAGCTCATGATTCTCGATTGGTCTGACATTGCGGATAGTAGCATAGGAGGCTTACGACAACAGAAATGATCGTCAGTTGAGTATGGGTGAGTGGGTGACTCAACATATTATATTTTCTTGGCGTATGATTGTTAAGGCATCAACAGAACAACCATTGCGCCGGAAAGGTCTTGGTGATGGCGCTTGGCAGGCGCCACCATTGCTACCCGTAATACGAAGCAACAAAATCACCTCACCCCTCTTTCATAGTCTCTTTTGAGACATATGGTAAGAGAGAAGAAGAATTGTGGCACATGGAACCAGGGACCATATTTAAATAAGTCGACGGAATCCTGTTGTCATCAAGAAATAAATAACCAAGACTGATACCTTCACATTTCGACCATAATTCTGCCTCATATCTTCATGATAATACGATCAAAATGAGTGCTACACTTGCCACAATGCCTTCAGCCCCGACTCATAACTCTCTTGTTGTGAGGTCAGTATTAGAAGTCACACCTGAGTATCGCAAGAATATCCTTAAGGATGTCGAATACAATATTTTTGCTTTCCCTTCTGGACTTATTACTTGCGACTTCTTGTCGGACTCGGGGACTTCAGCAATGACAGATATACAATGGGCAGCCAGTAAGTGGTATCATATGAGAATAGTCGGGTGGCTTTCTTACAATCTAACCACTGCTTTCCGTCGGGTGCTGACTCGATCGTCACAGTGTTGCGAGGGGATGAAAGTTATGGCCGTAACTGGGGATACTACTGCCTGCTTGACGCCTTTCGAGACATTTTCGAAAGAGGGGATGATCAGCAAAGGGTTTTTGAGAGTGTCCTCACGGGTTCTGTCGATGGCGAATTCTATCAGAAGAAGCTGTTGGTAGGACATTCGGGTGGCTTCTTTAATGGAGGTCGCCATCAGCTCGAGCGTCCAAACTTCTTCATCACTCCTCAAGGCCGCTGCGCGGAGACGCTTTTGTTTTCCACGCTGGCCAGGGTCATGGCCCAAGATGCTAAGTCAGACCATGCTCAAAAGCCCATCGTCATCAGCAATGGCTTCTTTGACACGACGGGTGCCAATGCGGCAGTTGCTGGTTTCGAGCTGCAGACCTTTACTCAACCAGGGCTGAGTGATGAGTTCCCCCAAGATCAAATTGGCCTGAAGAACAACTTCAAGGGAAACATGGATGTGGTCGCCGCCGAGCGCTTTATTGATGAGCACCCCGGCCAGGTGACCATGTTGCTCATGACCATTACAAACAACTGGGCAGCCGTGCAGCCAGTATCCATGGCCAATCTCCGCGCAGCTGCGTCATTGGCGGCCCGCAAAGAGATACCGCTATTCTATGATGCCTGTCGCTTCGCTGAAAATGCATTCTTCATTCACGAATTTGAAGAAGGATATTCAAATGTCTCCATCGCCAACATTGTGAAGGAAATGTTCTCATATGCTGAAGGCTTCACCATCAGTCTAAAGAAGGACGGTCTTTCCAACATGGGCGGTGTACTGTGCTTACGCGACCAAGGGCTCTTTGCACAGCGGTACAAGGACATCGGGGTACTCCTGAAAGAAATGCAGATATTGTGTTACGGGAACGACTCCTATGGCGGCAGTAAGTCTTATTCACCAATACGTGACCCTGACTCAAAAGAGCTCTGAACGCGCAATGTTGATTCGATCTTCCTAGTGAGCGGCCGCGATCTGATGGCATCCGTCGTTGGCTTATATGAGGTCACGAAGGAGAGCTACCTTCGTGGCCGAGTGCGCCAAGTTCAATCATTCTGCCAGCGACTACAGGCAAGCGGTATTGCCGTGCTTTCTCCTCCTGGGGGTCATGCCATCTATCTCGACATGGATGATTTCTTCTACGGCTGTGGCAGAAGCCCAGGCGACTTTGCCGGCTTGGGGTTCTGCCTGGAGCTGATCAAGGACTTTGGTATTCGCGCGGCAGAGGCAGGTCCGTTTGGCTGGGAATGGGACCGCAAATCGCCCGAGGAGCAGAAACTTATTCCCAATCTGGTCCGATTCGCTGTTCCGCGCCATGTCATGTCCGACGAACACATCAACTACACGGTCACGGCCATCAGGCAGCTCTATGACAGGAGACACACGATACCTAACGTGAGGATTTCAAGAGGCAAGGATATGCGTGTGCGCCACTTTTCGTGCGGCCTTGAGCCTATACCTGTCACGTCGGAAATATCTGGAACTTTTCTTGACGAGTCCAGTCGTCAGCTTGAGCTTCTTTCGCGAGCAATAGGACAGAGTCCCTCGGCTAGGGACGAACTTCTCCGCGCACTCAACGTGGGATTGGGACTGTTGGGCCATATTCGGATCCCAGATCAGCTGAGCAACATCGGCTGGGTGTCGCACGTGAGCAATGACCATTCACCAATCGAGTACTCAGTGGCCCTTAATCACAACACGGGTAAGGCGGAGTTGCGATTCCTAATCGAAGCGCAACCTGCCGAGAATGATTTGCTGCAGGCTCAGCAATGTGCCTTGAGCCTGATGCAAACGGTCGCAAGTCAGTATGGGTCAATCGTCTCATTGCGGCGATTTGAGAGCATTCGCCATCTTTTCATGCCAGCGCAACCTCAGGGCAACTTTGCTGCTTGGTATAGTTGTGCGCTCTGCGAAAAAGCTCCAGTGTGGAAAGTATATCTCAATCCTCACGCCTCTGGCAACGAGAACGCTCTTGACATAACACGTCAAGCATTCAATCGTCTTGGTGCATGTGACCAGTGGCGACTGATTGAGTCCAGCATGGACTCGAATGACTCTGTCGTGTACTTTTCATTGGACCTATGTGCAGACGAGCAATGTGCACGTGTCAAAGTATACATTGCCCACGACAAGGCATATGCATCTCGAGTCGCTGCATTCCACTCTTCAGTCTGTTCATCTAGTAACTTGTACGACATCCAACGCTTCTGCGAGACCGTGTCAGGAGGTTCTCTAGGCCCTTACACTAAGAAGCCTCTACTTTCGTGCTTTGCAATCACTACGGGTGAACCAAACGCAACTGGCACAGTGCACTTTCCAGTAGACTCCTACGTGGGCTCGGATGCAGAGGCTCAGGTGAGGGTCAAGCAGTATATGGATGTGGCAAATGTGTCATCTTTGTACCGACAGAGATACATGAAGCTGATCAGTGCAGTGCAGCGCCGGTCATTGGCAGAGAAGGCAGGGATTCAATCCTGGATCAGTCTCAAGCAGGAGTCTAATGGTCACCGGTCAAACGGTTTCTATTTTTCACCGGAGTTGTTTGGATAGACTGCTGCGCCTCAATGTTCACGCGTCCATGCATGAAGATGGTTGCTTCCATTCCCAATGAGTTCTTAATAAGCCTTGGCAAGAAAGTTGGAGTAGGGTCTGTAGCGCGCTTCCAAGAGCTTCAACATCAATATTCAGAATAGTCCTCATTGACAATACTGTCAATGGGCTGCTCTACCCCACTTATGATTCTAAATATTGCTTGTCTTGTCCAAATTTGCATATTGAATACATTCATCTCCGCTTATGTCAATCTCTGAGGCAACAATGAACTTTCGCTTAAAGCAAGATTTGGCGCCCAGAATAGTCGGTATTGACGTCGCCTACGGCAATAGACCGGACAGTGATCAGCAGCAGTCCAAGGGGGGGCACATTCAACAATATGACCTTGGTGTGGTGTGCGCATGGTCGGGCGGCACGGACTATATTCCGAATTGAGCTCATGATTCATCTCGCATAGGTCGGTCGGAGAAGCTATAGGCAGCCGCAGCAGCGAATCAAATGATGCATGCGCACAAAGTGCCGCAATGGAACAGTGAAGCCCGTGCCACTCCAATGTGGCGCTGCGGAGGGTTGGAGTCGCCAGGAGATTTTTGCAATCATGCAATACGACATGCAGGTGCAGCCCGGAATACTCTTTGAGAGTGCCGGGCATCTATTTACGTCTTCCAACATTATCAACCGGGTAAATGGTGAATTCAAGTGCCGGCATTCAGTTAGATGCATGCATAAATGGGACCTCGTGCAAGTGCATACCACGTCTCAAGCTTCTGGCACAAAACGAGTCTGGTTTACCGACATCCATTGGCTTTGCAAAATAGTTCAGGTTGCTACACGTAATCTAGTGTACTATGCATTCACCGTGTCTTCCGTTCCATGGTTTGTCAAAAATCGTCCCACTACCTTGAAGACTCGTTCTCTCAGTCCACCTTCATCCAAATGGCAAAAGTGGCTGCCATTTGGAAACGTGATCCAACGCACGCGCGGGATGAGCTCAAAATATGGCTCTTGTGCAATATCATGCGAGGTGTCAAATTCTCCATTGTAGACCAAAGTGTCGGCAGTGATTTTGTGAAGGCGCGGAATGTCATTCCAGCCAACCAGCGTACCAATACAGTCGAACAACGAAGGACCATACCTGAAGAATGAATGGTCAGCGGATGTGAACATTTATCTAGAACGTGGCGAGAGTCTGCAAGAAAACTCACATAGTATCATAAACTGTCGTGTCCTCGCCCATGGTCTTAAAAGCCGCCATCAGCTCTGGGGGCATCGTCTCCGCACGGCTCACAAAAGTCTTTGTAAAGACTGCCGAGGCTGCCTTGTACTCTGGTGTCTTGGTTTCGCCTTTCGCACGACCTTCGTCAATGACCTTTTGGACATCCGTCGGGAGTGCCTCCTTGCACAACCAGATGCTCTTGATGGAAAGCTCAATGCTGGCTAGGGAGCTGGCCAATACCAGCCTCTTGAGGCCCCGTGGCTGAGAAGCCGCAAACGCTGTAGCGAGAAGTCCGCCCCAGCTCTGGCCCAAGAGATGAAATCCGGGGCCATCGTGCAGCTTGAAGTGATCCACCAGGTTGTTGAGCTCGGCGACGAACAAGGACTCCACCCAGAACTCCTTGTTACCTGCCATGTCGCGGAGATGCGTTGAGCGACCGCAGCCAATCTGATCGTAAAAGATGACCGGAATGCCATACTCAGGCCAGAGCTTCGCAAAGGGGAGCAAATATTCGTGAGCGCCGCCGGGGCCGCCGTGAAGTACCACCAAAGGCGTTGCCCCACTTGAGAGATCGCCAAACACTTTGTAGTAGGTCTCGCCCGGGGTGTCGCTCTTCCCGGGGATGTCAAATGGAATGAAACCCTCTGAACTTGGAGTAGCCGCCATTTTGTTGAATGATTTTTTTGAATGAATTCGTGAGTAGTAGTCAAAAGTCTGCTGAAGGTTCGCCGGGTGAGTCGCATCTTTTCAATGTTGTCTCAGGGACGAACTCTGGGAGTATATGCACATTTACTGTTGGTGCGCCAAGTCTCCGCTTCAGTGCATTCACCAAGATTATGCACGGTTGCTGTTACCACTACCCACTGAGGAGAGATCTACAAGGGACCAACAGCTTCAAAATATAATTGGCCAATGTGAGGCAATCAGTCCACTCTGCGAATGGCCATAGGCGCCCGGTCAGAGTATTTGACAAATGCCTTCCAAATGAGTGATATTTAATATACTAGACAATGTACCTAGGTATATACAAGAAGATATATGTACGGATTATGTATGCGAACCAAGTGTAAACAAATCGAGCCAACTCCGGTAATGACTGTCCGTGCCAAAGCACAAGTTTTTCCGCACCATAAATATTCACGATGAGAAGCAGATACTCAAAAAGATCTTCGTCACTACCTAGTCAAGTGCTCTAGGCAGCGACAACAGGCACAGCCGGGGAGTGGTGGTGCTGCGTCCGGCGGTACCGGGGAATGGGAACACCAGCATCACGCTTGACGGGGCTGTTGGGGTTGCCAGCGCCGTTGGCGGTCCAGTACTCGGTCAGGGCCTCCTCGACCTGGGTGAGCTCGCTGTAGGGCTGCTCGAGGGCGAGGCGCTGGACCTTGTCGACAATGGCGTCGTCGGTGAAGACGCCGCCGCGCGCCGACAGGTCCGCGGCGCTGTAGTCGACGGCGCGCCAGCGCGGGTCCATGGGGTCGCCAAAGTCGGTGGTCTCATTGTAGCCAAAGTTGGTGAGCTGGGTCACGTTGAAGGCGGCCATCATGTCGTGGTCCTCGTGGATCAGGTTGTGGCAGTGGAACATGTAGACGCCGTTCCACGGGTGGTAGTGCGCCTCGACGGTGACCGTCTCGCCGCGGCCCAGCCAGACGACGTCCTTGAGACCCTCGGCCTCGTAGGGCTCGACGCCGCGGGCGTTGCCGGTGCGCTTGATGACTCTGAAATCGACCAGGTGCACGTGGATCGGGTGGCTCCATCCCCCGGAGCTGTTCTCGAGCTCCCAGATTTCGACGGTGCCACGGGGGACCTTGGCCAAGACACGGTTCTCAACATCCTCGAAGCCGACGCCGTTGATGAGCCACTCGCCGTTACTGCGGTGGAAGCGGAAGTGGTGGTCGACGCCAGTAGTGGACGGAGGGAATGGAACATCACGCAGGGTAGCAGGTACAGTGGAAGGATCAGCGACAGGGTTAGAGCCCACGACGAAGCGCATGACCTTGTCAGTGTTCTCGTAGTCGTCGTCGACTCCAATGCCACCGGCTTGCTCTTCGTTGCGCATCTCAATGGACTGTCCGGCAAAAGAGGTGAAGTCAAAGACAATCTCGTAGCGCTCGGCAATGGAGATGTATAGATCATCTACGGTGACTGTGGTACAAAAGGTTAGCATGCTTTTCCATAGGTCTTGGGTATGTAGTAAGTGGTTCTTACCTGGCTTTTCCAAAAGGCCGGCATCAGAAGCAATAACTTGGAAGGGAAGTCTCGCGCCCAAGGCTGAAGTCTTGGCGAAATACAAGGCAAAACTGCGAGAGATTGCAGAGTTGAGGAAGCGGAATCTGTACTTTCTGGGCTCCACGTTCATGAAAGGCCAGGGTTGTCCATTAACGTGAATGACATCTCCCCATGTGCTCTCGCGCTCATTGACAGTTGTCTGGAGAGTACCGTCCTGGTTGTAAAACTTGGCCGAGAGAATCAGGGGAACGTCAAACTCGCCGTACCCAGAGGGCAGACCCAGGGCATCCTCGGCAGCATCAGTGACGATGTAAGCTCCAGCTTGGCCAAAGTATGCATTTTCAGCAGTCTGCAAAATGGTTAGAGTTTTAATCCAATTCATGAGTCAAAGACGACTTACAATGCCCAAGGCGTGGTCGTGGTACCTAGAGTCCCTACTGTTAACATTGTACTTCCAACAGACACAGCGGCAATATTGGGTCACTTACCAGAGCAGACGTGCAGACTCAAAGTTGGGGTAGTAGTAGTCCTTGTATTGTCCAGGGAAGGTAACATCTTCTGCCCAGCCATCAAAGGGTGCGCGAGAAGGAGAACCATGGAGATGAACGGAGTTTTCTCGCTCAGCTTGGTTGATGAAACGAACGACAGATTCTGTGCCTCGCGGGATCACAAAGGTTGGGCCTGGGGAGATGCCATCGTAGCCGACCAAGCGGGCAGGGCTCAGGTTGGGATAGACCTGCTGGTCGAACGGCTTGATCTCAACCTCGTAGTACCAGATGTCTTTACCAGTCACAGGATTGGTAATGATTCTAACATTCAGTTGTCAGCTCCACTCTGATTTGTCATCGAACTACTATTGATGACTCGAGTAGCATATAGTAATGTGAAACTATTCACATAAGATAGAAGACACACAAGTTCGCACATACAAGAGTAACACACAACATGAATATTCGTACCAAGGAGATTCGCACTAGGGTGGGTAGGTATTGATCGCACTGGGTAATGGGCACACTCTAGACCTGAACATACTTCTTTGGTTGCTTGACTGGAGGAATGGGAAGAGGAACGCCATAGATCAGAGGATACTCTGGGCTCTCTCCGCTCTTTGCAATTCGGAAGACATCGTTGGGGTCATCTTCTACAATCTGGGAAAGAGCCTGGGCTTCCTCTGGAGGAATGGCCGAGTCGAATTTCTGTGCACAAGAGAGTGACAAGAGGCAAGAAGCGAGAGCAAACAAGCTGAGTCCTTTAGCCATGATGGGCAAAGGGATGAGGGGAATGAATGTCTTGATGAGAGTCTGATTTGATGCTGGAAAAGAAAAGGTTCACTTGATCGTGAGGGTATTCATGTGCTTTATAGAAAATCAAAACGATTCCAGTGTCATGAGAATGAGTATAACGGATTACCTGGCCTATTGATCCCCGAGTTAAGTCCATGCCTCCTGACCGAGTCTGTTGACATGAGACCCGGCGAGGCACAAGGGATTTCGGTTCTCGACTTCGCTTAGAGGTCAAATGTCGTTTTGGGATAATGACTCTTGGGCATCGCACTCCTCTATCACGCATACTTACATACCATCGAGACCGGGCGAAGTGGACTCGGATCCTGGCCAGCTTCACACACCCACTCACACTTCTTTTGCCTCTCGAGCTTCACCGGATACTTGTCATGAGGACGGGAATGGTTTTGCCCGCCGGAGGAACTTGAATGAATGGGAGGTCTCCCAAACGCAGACTGTTCTCGAAATCTTTCACATGATATCTTTCGGGTCTGTTATGGTGTCCATCATCACGATATGAGAAGAACACCTGAATAAAAATCTAGAATGAATCTCTATAATGTCTGCATTGCACAGCATGAAGACGATAATGTGCGGCTGCTGAGGATTATGCAATACGCTCAGCCCCAGTAAGCATTAGTCAACGTTCGCAGTGGCACGTGAGCTGAAGAGAACTACCTTAGTTTGTAAATCCTCTTTGGTCATTTCGTAAGATGTTTCTTGATGTGGATATGCTTTGCCGAGTGGGAGCCCAGCCACAATCCACCAAGCAGTTGCAGTCGTCTATGGTCTTGGTGTCAGGTGGGGGCTCCACTCTATAACGGTGGGCTGACTATTCATTTCCTGTTGACTCCTTGATAAAGGGCAGCAAGAGAATGCAGAAAGGTACCATCGTTTGTTTGCTCGGACAGTGTAATGTGCCGAGTGGATTGGAGAGATGGCTGCAATCCGGTAATGAGATCTTCAAAATGTGCTACTATTCTTGGTATCTTTTCAGTCATCGCATTTATTTCCGTTTTTGAGCCATAATTTTCGTGGCAAAGCATCTCTAATGCACATTTCTCGGAGATAATGCTAAATGTAAGCGAGCTGTTCCTGCATTCCATGTGCTAGTTTACCGACAAAGTTTCTAATTCCAATAAAGATTGCGAAATCCTGGTAAAAGCTTCAGCTTACAAGAGATGGCCAAGCTTCTGTGAAAGTCTTGGACCGTCCGACGTTGCCCAATGGACCAGACGAAAAGATGACTTACAGCCAACGGTTGCCCGCGGGGGCGGCGTGGTGGATCAGAATGCCAAGAGGTAAGCCAAGTGATTGGCTGCATATATTGACTTGGCAGGCAAATAGATCAAGTTTGGAGAGCCCCGCGGGCCGCCGCCCGGGCGTCATCCTGGGGTACCATCATTTCAAGGGCTCAGGTGCATTGCGGACGCACCCGCGGTATGTCGGTCCCTGTGATTCGCTACCCCAAGTCCGGGAGAGGATATCGTAGCATTCCACGGCATAGAGGGTGGAGCCGCCTTTGTCGCTGTGACGCTGCGCTATAACTCGACGATCTTTGGACGATAACTATCTCGTTGGAGAAATAAACTTTTGCAATGCCTGATGCTTTGCAAGGTACACGTCGGATAGGGGCCGAGGATCTTAAGGCATAGCATTGTTGACCTGTGGCTGTCAGCATGGGAAATACGGGCTTACTTCTGCCTATTTAGCTGGGCCCAGCTTCGCCCTGCTGAACAATCCTTCCAGCCCACGGAACGCTACCCGTACACAAACTGTGGCTTGAACCATAATGTTCAGCGGCTTATAGGCAGACGCATGCAGGGATATTCTCCGACCACACCACGCGGGATCCCTGAAGCGATGCGATACTCCTGACAATACATGTGGGTGACTGAGGTAAACGTTGTTTTTGGAGGCTCACGAGAGGCGACAGGGATATCCTCCGACCACACCATGTGGGAAATCCTTGGAGCGATACTCTTGGCTATAAGACTTGGCAGCGCAGCTCGTTTGTCCAACTCCAGTCCCTCATTGCTCGAGTCCATCCGGCCCCTGAAAGATACGAGAAGGAGAAATCCCATATGATCAATAATGCATTCCCTCGAAAATCAGAACCCCTGCTTTCGCGTTCTGGGCCGCAACAATTCTGCAGCCTGAAGACTGTGAATTCTCAAACTCCATCTCTCCGATTCCCCTGCAATGTGGTATCCGGCACAAGACAAATACAACTTATTGTCTATCCGCCAAGACTCTCGCGGGCATCTCAGGCACCTCACCCAGGTGATTGTAATCATGACAAACAGGTTTCTACACATCCAGAGGTAGGTGAGTGGATCTTCAATTACTCAGTCAGGACATTGAAGCTTACCGAAGGCTGCGCGTAGAGCGCGAATCTTGCGAAAAGGATCACAAGACTCACGATGGAGTGCGTTTTGCGCAATCTTGTAATCTTCTGCAACCATCCGGAAGCCGATAGGCGAAGTCCAAGACGAAGGCAAGGTATCATTGCCCAGAAACAAGTGTCCATCCGCGAGTTGCACTGACTCAACATGGAACATATTTCACCGAGATATACCACGTGTCTTGAGGACAAACCCAAACCAAGTCTATAAAGGTGCAACTATTGCCACCTTGAATGACGACTTCCCCTCACTTCCAATCATATAACCTCAGAGCAGAGCATCTAATCTCTTCCACATCGTTTGTAAAGATGCTCAAGTCGTCATCCCTCCTCTGGGCTTTCTTGGGTGCCCAAGTCCTTAACATGCTTCCCTTCGCCGTCGCCCAGGATGCGCCATTGTTCATACAGGGCGGTCTCGAGGCCGCCGTCGCCAACGACGACTCGTTCAACACGGGCGGGTCCATCTCCATTGCCGGCTTCGACATGGTCGTTCCAAAGAACATGCTGGTGCAGTTCCCGGCTGCCTACGTTCCGTGGAAGGACTTTGCCGCCGAGGCTGACAGTATGCTTGGGTATGAGGTCAATGTGAGTTAGGGTGCGGCTACATACACTTCGATTCCACCAGTGCGAAAATATCACCACCATCCATGTGCGGCCATTCCAGTGCAATTTTCCCAAGTGCGATTTCCCAGTGCGGCCCCAGTCAGAGACTACCATGGAAGAATGGACTTGTTTCCAAGAGGAGGAAGAAAAAGAAAAAGAACGAAGAATGGGCGGATTATCATTTGCGTTACCTTGCCACCAAAGATGGACATTACTGAAACCTGGGTCTTTTCTCTTCCGCCCTACTTAGGTCATTGGCAACTTTGTCAACAACGTGCCCACGGCGGCGCAGATCATTGCCTACGAGTTCTTCGAGGGCCTGTCGAGCGGCTTCATCGAGTCCATCGACTTTGAGAACGGCACCATGAAGATCCGCAGCGGGCCCACGCTGCGCATCAGCGACCCCAACGCCGTCTTCTCCGTCGGCTACGACGGCGCCCCCTTCTTCACCGCCGACGACGAGAGCCCCAGCGTCAGCTCCTTCTCCGGATTCCCCATGTGCATCCCCCGCAACGCCAGCGACCCGCTGTGCCCGGCGACCAACCGGCCCTTTCAGGGCTCTGGTACCTTGTGAGTTGTGAACAAGTGTGGCCGCCTTGCATCATCGCGATGGCTGACATTGAAGAAAAGTGCTGCCCCAGATCCTCTGAGCATGGCGCCCTTTCTGCCTGGTGACTTTATCACCTGGCAAGGTATCCGCAGAGGCAACGAAATGATCTGCTTCAGTATCATTGCCCAAAATGTTCAAATCACCACTACTGTTGACCTCGTCTACATCCGCATGGAGTTGGCACTCTTGGGTGTTGACAACTTCAACACGAATACGGAGTTGAGAGAGTCCCGAGTAGGTGTTACCCACCTCATCATTCACCCATTATGCCCATACGTCTCGCACCGCCGACACGCAAATGCTTACCTGTTCCTAGTTCATTGGCTTTGTCTCCAATGCTCGAGCTACTGCCAACCTTTACGCCATGGATTATGATCCGTGCACTGGAAACACGACAGATCGCCTCATCGCGTCTGTGGCACTGAGAAACGGCCGCAACGAGCAGAACAGGTTCGAGTACCGCGCCGACATCACCACCGGCTACGCCAGAGATTACCGCGCAATCGCGCAAATCGACGGTGTGCCCAAGACGCGTCTCACCAAGCAAGGCCTCGTCGCTGGTGCCTACGTACAGCCGGTCAATGTCTGGGTCCAGGCTGAGCAGTTGATTCCCGGCACGCCCCCGCCCGGCAACGACTTCTCTCAGATGCCCTGGCTCGTTCGAGGCTTGGGCGCCGATGAGTTTGGCAACATCTGGGGGCCCCTCGACCCTTTTCCCCAATCCGGTGTCCTTATCGACCCTATTGTCTGTGAGTAAACATCTGGAGAGGTTGACAAATCTTTCCAGTCAGGAGATGTATATAATTCTTGGGCTTGCGGATTCACTCTCAAGTCGTTTCTTCAGTGTGCATATTGGATAGCTGTTCATATTCATTTGGGTCATATCTTGGTGGAAATACTACCTCCGTATCTAGGCAGTATACGTCACACAAGCCGCCTCGAGGCTTGACCCCTCCTTCTGTATATAGTTTTGGTATTTTGGTATGCTAGGACACGTATCTCATAAACATTGCATGCATTCCCGTCTAAAGCGAATTTGCATCATTGCTAGATCACGATACCGGATCATGATGTGGAGTTAACCCTCCTATGATGGCGAGTAGAAATGGCCCACCAATCAACCTAGAGCCTGTCCTGGTGTGACTAGGCGCGTCCTTGGCCATAGTCACAGCAGGAAACGACCCAAGTTGCTGCAGTGGATCCCTGTGAGTGTCGATCATTCATGGTCATGCTACTGGTAGCCACCAGATTTGCCACTCTTGGAGAAATCAAAGCGCGTGGTCAACATTACCAAGTTGACATGGCACTTGTCTCGTCTCATTGCTCAGATCAATGACTTAGATCTTAGGGAAGAAAGATCTGCCCTTGGCCTGAGCAGCGGCAAGTGCACCGCGGATGCCGTGCTGAGACAGCAGACCATCAACGCGGTGTGTCGCGTTCAGGTTCTTGACCACGACAAACTGGAAGCAAGTAGCAGAACCCTGGCGCGAGGCAATCGTGGACCAAGCCAGGAACAGCTCCCAGATACGGTACCAGCGCTCACCAAACTTGGCGCGAACAGTCTCAGCGTTGCCAACCCAGTTGCGGTACCAGCGCCAAAGCGTACCAGAGTAGTGGACTCCGACAGTGTCGATGCTGTGGACATATTAGTAAACATCAAGCAATGACATATTTGCTGGGAAATCATGACATACCTCTTGACCTCAAAACCAGCACTCTCAAGGCAGCTGACGTAGTACCAAAGAGGGGTAGAAGCATCAGCACCAGGGAAGATGAACTTGTTCAGGTACAGACCCCAGATCAAATCCTCGTACTGCCAGGCACGGCGCAGACCAGACAGCTGGACGTACATGGCACCATCATCCTCCAACATGTCGGAGCATTGGCGGAAGAAACCGGTCAACTTCTTGATACCAACGTGCTCGCCCATCTCGATCTGAGAAATCTTGTTGAACTTTTGCTCGGGAATGTCGCGGTAATCAGAGCACAGAATGCGGCCACGGCTCTCCGGGATTCCAGATCGACGAAGACCATCGTTACCCCAAGCAGCCTGGTTAGGAGCAATGGTCACACCAGTGACATCGGCACCATAGTTGACGGCAGCAAAGCGAGCCAAAGAACCCCAGCCGCAGCCAATGTCCAAAAGCTTCTCGCCCTCCTTGAGGTCGAGCTTCTCGCAAACAACGGCCATCTTGTTGTCTTGCATTTCCTCGAGTGTCTCTTCCTTGGTGATGTCAGAGATGATACCGCTAGTGTAGACCATGCGAGGACCCAGGAAGTAGCTGTAGTGGTCGTTGCCAGCATCGTAAGTTGGGCGAATCTGCTCATCATCCTGCTCACGAGTGTGGAACAGGACGCTCTTTCCAAATCCGGCGAAGATGAACTTGAACAGGTTCCAGGTAAAGGCCCATGAGGCCCAGTCGTGGCGGTACTCGAGGATATCAAGAGCATCACCGTTGAAGTCGACCTCACCATCGAGGTACTTCTCAATGAAGTCCTCCATGGGAATCTTGGAGGAGGCAGTGTTGTAACGTAGGCGATCTTCATTCTTCTTGAAGGTGAGGTACTCCTCAATTGGTCGACCGGGAAGTCTGGCCTTGTTGTTGAGTCTCGGGGAAAGGCGCGAGGTGAAGTACCAGACGCTCACGAGAATAGGCACAAACAGCACAATGAAGAAGAAGATCGAGGTGTAGAAGCCACCGCCAAGGAAGCGGGCAACGAAGATCGGCACACCGACGAGGAGACCGCCGAGGATCATGAGCGGGAAGGAGTCATTGCCAGAGCCCTCAGCAGGAAGGGGAGCATTCGGGATAGCGGCGGACTGAAAGACAAAAGCGTGTCAGTAAATGTGCATGACATTGAGTTGCACGTGGCAGTGGGAAGCATAATACTTGCATTGGTCGTTGCGACACCGCAGTCGGTGGGCTTGAACTTGGAGGGCTGGGCAGGAGGTGTCTGAATGAAAGACATGTCGCCCTCCAGATGCGGGCCATTTTTCTCTTGAGCTGCCATGGTGGGCTGACGCGTCAATTGCGACGAGACAGTTCGTGGGATTGAGGCACGACAGACAAACGAGTTGTGAGGATGGGAGATGGGAGAGGGAGAAGAGAGACGGAAAAGGCTCTCTCCTTGGACAAGTTTGGCGAAACAGATCAATCAATTGATTCCCCAGGTCAGGGACACGACACCTGTCCGGCTCCTGGTCAAAAGATTATGCGATCCCGCGCGTCGCCGATAAAGAATTGATAAACCTGGATGGGACCTACTGGATGGGATGGGATGGGCGTTTGTTCAAGGGACTTGGACCTGGACCTGGACCTGTCCAGCCTCCCTTGCCAATTCCAATCCACTACAGCAGTCCAGCCAAGTCCCAGGTCCAACCTCTCCTCTCAACACAGTCGTTGAGCGATCGTCAGCGATGGGTCCCCGGCTTTTTGCTTGAGCCCCTCCAGCCCCTCGACCAGAGCATTATACCTACCCGGGTTAGCACTCACGCTAAGATAGCGGCAAGATAACGCAAGCGCCCTCGGCACAGCTGGCGGTGTGTGAATTTTGAGCCTCAGGTGAAATAAGCCAAAACACATGTGGCCTTTGATTGGGCAGATGGCACACCGACCCTTATAATTGCGTCTGCAAGCCTGGCGAGATGCTGGTGATACGATGGTGGTAAGACCATTAGAAGCTCTATCAATGCCGAAGAGGCAGTTCAGGAGATCATCAGCCTTGATATTAGTATTTGCTTTTTATCGAAATGCTGTAAAAACAACGCATTTTGAAAAGGCTCAGAGGAAGATAATCAGTCCCACGTCGAAGTCGAAAAGTGACACATCATTCGAATCCCAACATTTGCAACCTAGGTCAATTGAGCTTGTGATAGCGGAGATGGACCCCTCCTGGCGAACATGGCAAGACAGTCTATTCGCCTTGGCAAGCAGCGGCCACTTTGAAACAGCATGGCCTCTAGGAAAATAGTGTCAATTACTAGCCTGCTTATCACGCCATATCTCAGGGTAACCAACCGCTAACGGTAGCACGGTAAAGTAAATTGCACATGGTGTCGGGATCCGTTCCATGATGGTGCTGAGAACGCATCGGCCCGGCGTCCTCAAGGACAGATCTATGCCGAAACCACACCAATTTAGCGCAATGCTCTCAAATGAAGTGATGTTTGAGGTTTGCTTCCTGCTCACTTGAATTCGATATAATGACTGAATTCTGATTTGACCAGCACATACGACCATAGACGCTAGAAAACTCGGCATCCCGTCCGCTCTGCCCTAGATAAACTCGCGATCGCCGGATCAGTACTCAGGTGGGTGACCACTGGGGAATCCCTGGTGTTGTATGTTTTTGTTTTTTGGTGCCTTTTCTCCCTCTCCGTCACGACACATCAATGCTTATGAAATTTTGAATGGTTGGTAATGATTGTATATTTCATATTTTGTTTGCTTAACGGTGCTTCCGCAAATCTCTTGAATCTACTTGAATTCGATCGATAATCGGGTGAGTAACGACTTGTGATCCCGTTTTCTCTGATATTATTCATGGTTCCTTTTTCACTTTTCTCAAGATAAATAAAGAGTTATAAAAAATTGTATTTGCTAATGCGCGTAGCATAGCGGGAACGACCGGTATAGGTCGGGCTATTTGAGACACTCGCCACGAATTGCGAAAAAGTCTATATAATAGCATAATTGCGGGTGTATCACAGGCACTCAAATGCTTAGGAAAGCAAAGCTAGCCAATGGTGGAGAATACTGAGCTTTGTGTGATGGCCGTATAATGGAGTCAGATTTAAGAAAGACTCGAATTAAACACATTTTAACCTGTATTTCTTCTGGATTCAATTCATATATCAACTGATTGAACAATAAGCATAGCTGATTATCGCATGACTTCCCATAAGGAATCACGAGAATTCTCAGAAATCCCTGCAAACTCATTATACCTGGCACACTCGAGATAATACAAAGCATTCCTTTGAACAGTCTCTCACTCGAGCCAACTTGTGAAGAGTGAAATTGAATGAGAAACTTGTAAAGAATTCTGAGTTGATCCTCGAGACCTACAAAAAGATGTGCTAAAGAGCACTTTAAGACATAGGTGATCTGTGGTAGGCCATGAATATTAATTGACGCAAGCGTCAGCGCAACATAATCTCAAGCCTCAAATACTTTTATCATTCGTTTATATTTCTGAGTGTTATCATTTATTAGTCTTAATAGGTTTAGTTCTATGCAAGGTTCGGTGCGAGTCATAGCTACAAAGATAATATCTGCCTTCTCAAGGCCCATGAACTGTCCTGAATGATAGGTCATCATCGCCAAAGCACAACTCAATTGGATTACTCCACGATAACTGCTAAATAACCTTGCGCAAAGCTGCGAAGGGAAGATATCACTGGAACTGTGGCGCTGGCCTATGGATGGACACGAGATGCACTCCTCTTGTCAAACCGCGGTCTCTCTTGGCTTGCCGCAACATCTTCTCGACGGAGTAGGTGCTGGATAAACGTTTGTGGAGAATGTGCTAATGGGCTTGATAGCGTAAACCGAACTGTTCTTTCTGGTCAGATACAGAACGACCCCAGTGCAATTTATAGGTAAGAGGGAGATCCTTGCCTCGAAGAAGCTTTTGAAAAAGATGCGTCTGAAGAGGCCGAGGGTGAAAACCTGCTGCTGGCGCTTGTAGTCGATAAGGAGGCCATGCTGGATAAGCTGTTTGTCATAACTGAGTTCGTGGTAGAATTTGTCTCTGTAGCTGACGAAGTAATCATCGATATAGAAGTCTCTGTGGCAGATGAAGTGGCCTCTTTGGGAAGTCCATTTATTCACGTGTCTAAACTGTGTTATTCTATTGCGCGTATTGAGAAATGGGCCAAAATGGGGTTTGTCACATGTTTCTTCTGTGCTCTGCAAACTCATTGTATGATATAGATATATATATATTGTATCGCAGTAGTTCAGCTAACAGTGGTCATCGGATAGTTCCCCCCTTGTCTATACACTCGCTGTTGTACAAAAATGCCCTTTCGTTCCTCGTCAACTTAGTTGGGGAGGTGGCCGGCGCACGCGTCAAAAGTGGCAACGCAGGTAGATAGGTTGGCGTCGTTTGCGGTGCGGCAGCTATCGTAACCGGCCTGGCAGTTGCTTTCGCAAGTGGCCTGTCGCGAGACGCAAGTCGAGATGTTGGCATCCGGAGCAGTGACGCACTGGTCGTACTGCGTGTCGCAAGAGTCTGGGACGTTGCGGACCACGGGAGTGGCAATCGCAACGTAGGAGAGGATGGCGATAATGGCGGCGTAGGAGAACTGCATATTGGCGTTGTTTATGTGACAAATTGAGTCGGTTGGCTCGTTGTGAGTGAGATGGAAGAAGTACAGTAGTAGAATTGCTGAGATTGTTTGATGGAAGTTGTCATGTGTGTCCAATATTGTGTCAACTAAGAGGACGTATAGACTTATATATCTAATGGTTAGGTATATAGCATATGGGCTCACCACTGACCGTTGAGGCTGCGTTGACAGGGGTAAGTGGCGCATTTTCTACCATCCTCGGATTAGCTCCGTGGAGTTCTCAAGCAGCAACGGGTGTCCAGCCTATTGGAGGGTCTCCTGTTTGAGCTTCTCGTATTCAAAGAGGATATGTGCAGATCACTCTAGCACGGACTATTGTATGACGTACTGTGTAGTTATACCAATCGCTGACTGATATCCCTAATACGAAATGAACCTGTGCCAGGTATACTCGGTATTCCGCGATACAATTGAGGAAATCACTGCACGCTTCACGTATGTTACGTGACATTCAATGACGACACATCTCTCTCCCACGAATACGGGCGTCTTAGGACGATGACGATGCTAGATTAGTCATGTCGTACGCATTTATGCTCAATCGGGGACCAGGATCAACTATTTTGAACATCTGTCTATTCATCCTTACCAAATCCCGCCTGTTTGGGGCGTGCTACAGTATAGATTAGATAGAACCGGAGTTGATCGTGCATTGAATTTAGTTGCCGTCTGCCCTAATGATAATTCAACTTATATGAAAGGGTACTGAGAGGGTCAATGAAACGGCCCTTTAGCTTCCTTATGCCCTGTTTTCTGCATGCCCTGCCTACCTAATTTTGGCTGGGGTCCCATCCAAGCCAACCCCTATTAGGTTTCATAACACATCACTGCGCTGGGAACAGCAGGAATATCGAGTAAACTGGGAAATGGGCTCTCGGCGGCTCGACATTGTCCAAGAGCTGCTGGCATTCTCTTCTCGCCACACGATTCCAATTCATTTTAGAATAAGATCCAACCATGGGCCCCTATTAAGCAGCAGATTATAGACCCATATCTACCTAGCCCCGGCGCCGTCCCGGATAAAAGTCGCCGTCCCGGATAAGAATCCGGGATTCCCAGCACCAGAGCCTAAGCCTTGAGATAAAAATCGCAAATGGCCATTAAACTTGAGCAAAGCTGGGAGCATGTTGAACCACCTCCAAAGTCTACTGTACCGAAACTCACGGGTCATGCTCTCGGGGACCGTGATCTACCGGCTTCGGCTTCGGAGACTTCTATATTTGCCCGACAACCCGTCTGCATTACGGCTTGTCGAGTTTGTCCAGAGTACCCCTGCTGCGAATCATTGATCAATGACCACTAAAGGTGCGGCACTGGCACAACCTACGCGGCTATTAGTGGAGACCGGCACAATATTATTAAGCAGCTATAAAAAGTCACCGAAGCTAGTGTTCAGAACTTGATAAATATTCGTCCCGTTGGCAAGTTGAAAGGACACACTTTGATAAATGAGTAAAATCAGTGCGCAATGGCTGTTGTTGCAGTCGCAGGTGGCACAAACGGCCTTGGTCGGGCAGTTGTTGATCAGCTTCGATTGACCTCAAAGCATAAGATCTTAGTTTTCAGCCGCAAGGTGAGTTTACATTTACGTTCATACTGTCTAAATCAATCATGTTCAAAGCGTGCTAAAACACAAGCCAGGCTACGCAAGGAACCCGAGGGGAGGAAAACGGATACACTACCGTGGCAGTGGATTACAATAGCATTGATGGCATTAGAAATGTCCTCCAAGATCACGGGGTGGATGTTGTTATCTCGACCATGAATTATATGATGGACCCGACGCCCGAGATTAACCTCATGCGAGCTATCGAGCAATCTCGAACGACCAAGAGATACATACCTAGTATCTTTGGGAGTTTCCACTATGAAGAAAGGTTGGTTTCATTCGCATGATTTAATTATTTGCGTTTGTTGACCGGTTCAGGCATGGAATACTTCCATCTGTCAAGGGCAAACTTGATGTTTTGCGAGCATTAAAAGAGACGACTGTCGAATACATGGCAGTCTACAATGGCTACTTTTCCGACTTTTTAGGAGTTCCGCGACTGCAAACCTACACCCAAACGATACCCGTAGTCATTGACATGGAGGCCAACGCTGCTGCCATCCCAGGCTCTGGAGAAACCCCCGTTGCATTCACTCACACCAACGACATTGCCAAATTTGTCGTCGCAAGCCTGGATCTGCCCCACTGGCCAAGAGAAGGTTGGATTGTTGGTGATAAAGTGACTTGGAATGAAGTTCTGGAAATGGCCGAGTCTGTCAAAGGTAAGTCTTCCTATTGCCGTGGCCCTAAGAGCACATCAATGGTGGTTTAATAAGTATAGGTACTAAATTCCGGGTCGTACATGATTCAATCGAAATGCTCCAGTCTGGCGCCATGACGGAACTCCCCGGCCATGCTCCAAACTACCGCATCTTCCCTAAAGAAGCCTTCCAATTCCTTTTCTCGCAGTTTGGCCTTTGGTTCCATCAAGGGTATTTCAACCCGGGCTCACGCCGATTGTTGAATCAAGAATTCCCGGAGATTCAAGCTCTGAAGGTTCGGGATATCTTGGAGAAAGGATGGGGTGATTCGAGAGCATAATATCTGAATGATGTGCAAATCGTGGCACTACATTAGTTTTACAGATCAATAGTTGTTGTTCGGCATATCAGACACGTTCTGTGGCAGACGTGATGCGGGGTGGCAGCCTTGGGCGCCAGCCCCACCAGTAGGTAGTTAGCCAGTGCAGTTTGAGCTGGGGAGCTTCACAGCTTCCTTCTCTCTCACCACCTTTCAGATAGGTCACCAACAGAGTTGTTTCCCATCTCCCATCAAGACGGCTAGCCAACATCTCAAATGAATACTAGCACATTTCACCACGTCTTGAGATGATCAGTAATGTGTCTTTTGCTTACTCAGTCTAGACACCAGCTTCAAAACTGCTGTGATGTATCTGAAAATGGACAGAACTGGTCAAAATGGAGTGCGCGTGTTTGCCTTCTTCAGGTTATAGTATGCATTCTTGACTTACGCAGAAGCTAAATATCATTGTATATAATTGTCTAAGCTATTGGTACCAAGTTCTATCTGGCCTTCCTCCAGGAGTCAGTAGCTATCCTCAGCCATATTTATGCAAAATCTAATCCATCAAGTAGTTGGAAGCCCGCTGGCTCTGAGCATTTACTGGTATGTCGTGATGGCGTCATTCAGGGTCGTGTCCAAACTATTCAGGTTCTGCTTGGCACCCTGGGCGCAAGTAGGAACGAGATCAATCACACCGAATGCAAGCGTATCAACAGCACCCTCCAGGGTACGGAGCACCGCGGCCATGGGTGCGGTGAAGGGGGTCTGGCTCAGCAGGCCATGCTTGCCAATGACGGTGTTCAGAAGCTGTTGGTGGATCGTGACAAACTGACGGTTTAGTTAGTACCGTGACGTACAGAATTCCATTTCTGGGCAAAGCTTACGTCTTTGAAGGATGCGCAGATAGCTTGCTGCTCGACATCACTGAAGGAAGTAAACTGCCTTCTGGTCTTCTTGGAAGCCTAGACTTGAGTGTCAGAAAATGCACTCAGCAGGAAGAATGCAACCGAGAATGGCATTCATGACTAACCTTGACAGAGCGCTTCGTTCCAAGAATCTCACCAGGGTCTTCGACGATCTCTCCCACGTCTGCGAGGCATTTTTCCACGTCTGTGACGTCCAAGCAATCCTGGCGAGTCTTCAGAGAGCGTTTGTTCTCCATGGCAGTGATATCGTTCGTGACAGCGGTGACGATTGACCTGAAGCCTCCGATCAATTGCTGCAGTCACGATGGGCATTAATCATCACATGCGAAAAATATAATGGCAAGACCGTGAAGGGGGACTTGACATACAGGTGTAGTACTGAAAAGGTTGGTGAGAGAAATGCTCTGGGCAATATTGTTGGTGTCCGATGACATCTGAGTGACTGCATCGATATTGGCTGTCACCTGGGAAGCACTCATCGCGGCAGAGGTAGAGGCAGCGAGGCCCAGAAGTGGCAGAACAGATCTGAAATGCATCTTGGGATTGTCGAGTCTTGATTGATGGATTTTTGTTGCTAAGTGAAAGGTAGTGAGTGTCTTGTTCAGGTTCTACTTTTGGTTTCTGGATTGTTGAGTCTTTATATAGTTTTGATGACCTTTCTCGAGCTCACAGATACATCCACACGATAGCTCATCACTAACAATTTCAGTCATCTCGAGGCGGTGGCCGGGGGCCAATGCGGAATACTTGGTGTCAACTATTGGACCTGCGTTCAAGGTGCGATGTACTGCATTCGTCTTAGAGGGAAGCTGATCACGGTGATCAGGTATGCATCTTGACAAAGTTGAAGCTGGATTAACTCCATCTTAATCCTTGAAAATACTGACATCATGACAAAAGCCAAAATCAGTGCATACTCAAGGACGATCTTCAAAGGGGTCGCCCCGTATAAATGCCGGTAAGAGCCTCCTATTAGTTGTGTCGTCCAAGCTGAGACTAGGCTTATGGGGCTCGGGGACTCGAGAGTCTACGACCCCGATTCAGATATAGCGGATCTGATCGATCCGGTCAGCCTGACGGGCCGGCAGCTGAGTATCATAGACCAGCATCGGATCTTGTATCCATGCAAAATATATATAGTTCGACAGAGCACGAGCTCCCTAGCGAGCTGTACATTGACTATTTGCTGTCGATCACCCGCTATTGTAAGTTGAATTTGTGGGTCACCTTAGCGTCACAAAAATGCCCCCGGCAGGACTAAGAACCAAGAGGCAACAAGTACGTGTAATTCACGTGTGACGCTTTCGTATTAGAGTTAATACCGGTGTGATATGGATGTCAATTGTGTGATGTGTTGATCTATGTATGTTCTGCGCCTTTTAGTTTTCGTGACATACAGGCTTATCTGGGTGGCCCTCGCTAATCCTCGGGAGCCCCGTACATCTATCTATCTGGTCGTCATTTGCATCGTGTGCTCAAGCACACCCTGGTGTACGGACTCCATCATGCTTCATCTGGCAATAACACTGAATAAAAACATCGTGCAAACGAAATGCAGCATTACCGTTAGACCTGGATCTGTCTGATTCCTCGTATCAAATATTGACCCATCGATACCTCTTAATTCAAGAGCAATCAAACATTCTTTGAGCATAATCACCTCCATGAATCTAGCTGATCAGTATTAAGTCATATATTAAACCGCGGGCCGAGCAATCAAAGACGTTATAATGGCCGACATTTCTAAAATACATTCAAGGCATCGAGGATAAAACGCATGAACAATAAATTCAAGCTATCCCGTGGATATCTGTATACCATTTGGTTCATTATAAAGGGGCATACAATCGAAGAAGCGGGTAAAATAAAACTGTATTCGTCCTGATTCGTCCTGGTGAGCCTCAAGAAAGAGGTGTTGAAAGGCTATCTAATACACCCGAGCAGATTATTCGCTGTGAGTAGTAGCTCCATGGATACAACGAACTCCTCACGCTTTCTGCGATCTAGGTTTAAATACGAGTTCAAGAGAGCCCAGTGCCAACGTGAATGTGTCCCTTCTACCATCCAAAAACGCCTGAGGGTCTTGGCCTGGCGCAAGACTGACATCGTATTTACGAACAATCTGTGACGCGACGGCTCTGAGCTCCATCAAGCCCAATTGCTTGCCGATGCAAGAGGTACGGCCTTGGGGTATCATTAGCGGCATAATCAATAAGAAAAGGGAATAAAGGCTTACCTGTGGAGAAGGGGTGGAAGATGGAGTCGTCCACGTTCAACTCCTTTTGAGTGGTCCACCTGGTTGGGATGAACTCATCTGGCCGCAAAAAGAAACGTTCATCTATGACGGTTAGTAACATGGAATTGGGTCTTCCAAAGTGGAAGAATTACGTACCCCGATACATTGTGTAGGAGGGAATCTGAAGAATAGTGTTGCCCGGGATAAAGGCCTCGCCAATTTGTAGACCTTCAGGAGGGGTCATTCTCTGCAGGCCTGAAGGAACCGGGGGATGCAGGCGGAGTGCTTCGTTAATGACTGCGTCCATATATTTCAATTTTGAAAGAGTCATTGCATCAATGTTATCAGTAGATGCATAAAGGTCGTCGACCTCTTTCTGGAGCGCCTTCAGAGCTTCTTGGTTTTGTGATAGCTCGAAGAACATGCAGGTCAGTGATGCTGCTGTCGTATCGCTGGAATTGTGGTTAGTTTCGTTCCTAGGATGTTGCCCAATTCAGACTTACCTTCCCGCAACGGCAATAAGATAAGCGTCGCCGGTGAGATTGAGTTCATCCTGATGGCTAGGCTTTCCTTGACTCTCGTGATGTTCCAAGAGAGATGAGAAAACATCTTGGTGGCTTGGTTTCATCTGAAGGGGGAGTTAGCTAATATTGATGGCGTCCGTGCAAATAGTTATTTACCATTTTCCGGTCGGCAACCTGCTTGTTAACCCAACTCCAAAACTTCTTGTTCTCGGCATTCAGAATCGGGGTCGCTTTGAAGATCGGGAATAGCCAGACCAAATGGCTGAATAGACCAACGTTGGTCATGTCAGCATGAAGGGACTTCATGAAGTAGTGCTTGATTCCGTCGCGGAGCATGTTGAAGGATTTTCCCCAAGCAAGGTCGCCCATGACATCGAAACTGTAAAAGTTGAACCAATCCGTGACATTGACCGGCTGATTCTCCCGCTTTGCGAGCTGCTGCATAAGCTGATTTGTGTAGTCTTGAACTCTAGGTTCATAGTTGCGTAGAGCTAACAGAATTCATTAGTAAGACTCCTCAAAGCTACAGAGAAAGTGGCTGTCGCACCGCTTGCACTGAACCCGCGGTCCCAAACGCGGCGGCGCTTGATATGCTCTGGCTTGTTGCGGATCAATTGCAACGAAACCATTGGGTGCAGAATGTTGTACCACGGCCCTTTGGTGCAGGTTGTTTGAGCCCCATGGACTGCAGCGACAGCAAGTTTATTATTGACGGACAACTCCGAAGGGCCTAATGGAGAGTGAGCAAGATTCGTCTATATTCCAAGCAGTTTTCGTATAGCATGCTCACCTAGACGCACGATGTCACCATACTGTCTGTGAAGCTCCTGGACCTCTGCGTAAAGGTGTAGTTTTTTGGCCGACAGAGAAGTGACGTAGAGGTTGGATATCCGAGCCCAAAAGGGGCCTGGAAACTTGCAGAGGCGATGAAAGAACGCGCGATAGACAACCATGCTGGAGAAAATGCCACCTAAAGCGAGGAATGCGAGGCGTGAAACAATGACTTGAGCATCGAACAACGAAACATGATCCGAGGCCAAGTTCGATAGCGCTGCAGCAGAGACCAACTGAAAGCCGAAGAAGGAGACGATTAGGCTTGTGGTTGCAAGATCCCATTCACCGATGCGGAAAACAAACAAATGGGCGAGGATTCCGACTGCCACTGCCGCAAGCTGGGCAGTGCCGCCCTCCAGTATTTTCGTGTTGATGTCCATAGAATTCATTTTTTGTTGAAGAAGATGACATTGGATCTCGGTAATTGGTATTCGAGTGATATTGTCTTGTATATAAATGGTTATCATGCGTTTTGATCGACATGCCACTGACTCCGACCTTCCTATACGGTGCCCTGGCCAATAAAGGTTCACTCATTTGTCCTGCGACGGGGGAGGGAATACTCTGACTCGATTATGTCGAGTCAGTAGGCGCTTTCCCCGCACGACTGTGTTGTCTTGGCCTCCACTTTCCCTCCACAAGCACAGACATGGATCTCACGATAGACAAGGGTATAGCAACAGGGGGAGGTTTAGTCCCCCAAACAGCAAACGAGACCGTTTGCTAGCGCTATCCACATTTTCTTCGCCGGACTGATCGGCCTGGAATCTGGGGAACAATTCCATAAATATTTGGCGTAGAATATCCAATTGCGCACTGGTAGAAATCTCAAAAGATGTGAATTAGGTCAGCGGATCAGCTTGATTCTCGTAGTTCACATGATTCTCGTGAGTCGGACAACACTGACTCACAGATACCCAGCATGCCACACAGCATTGGCTATAGTGGACGTACCGTTCCAGCACGAGAAATACTGACTTATATTTATCCATAAGTTACTCAACATCTTGGATGATCAATGACTGGAAAGAACCCTTGATAAATCATTGCCTCGGCAAAATTACACTTCATTATCTTCACTTGTACTTTCACTGAACCAGATTAAATAAGCACGCAGAAACAACCTAACCCAACACTTCCAATCGTCTAGTAAAGAAAAGAAGCATCCAAGCAAGACAGAGAGAGAGAGAGAGAGTTTCATCATTAAACATGGCCATCGAAGGCGTCAACAAAGCCGTAATCTACTCCGACCCTCCGAGCATCAAAACGGAAGTCGTAGAATTGCCAATCCCCACGCCTGGGCCCGGTGAAGTGCTTGTTCGATTGTCCGTCTTATTCCCGACGTTTTATTATCTTCAAAACTTCTAACCACTGCTCCCTATTCCAGGCTCTACTCGGGTGTGTGTCACACAGATTATGGATTCTGCACAAATGGCTTCGAGACGCTGCCGCTTCCAACCCCAAAGGGTAGGATACATATACCCCCACATCAAATACGGTGACATGAATGGACACTAACCCGTGCACTACAGGACAAATCGGAGGGCACGAAGGTAATGCCGTCATGCATCAAACATAATCATTCATGGTTCTAAACTTGAGAAAAGGTGTAGGTAAAATCGTCGCCCACGGTGATGGCGTCAAGCAGCCCCCAATCGGCTCAATGGTGGGAATCAAGTATGCAGCGAGCGCCTGTTTAAGTTGTGGTCAGTAGTGTCACCTATACATTGACTATCCGATGCCCCGATTTCCCATTGGCCAGCAGCTTCTAACATGAATATCATGTCTAGACAATTGCCTGGAAGGAGGCGAGACGACTTGCAGCTCAGGCACAATCTCCGGTTACCTCACTGCTGGAACATTCCAGCAGTACTGTCTCAGCCCAGCGATATATGTAACCCCGATGCCCGACAATATCGACCTCGGTGGCGCCGCACCGCTAATGTGCGGCGGTATCTCGGTCTATGCGGGTCTGAAGAGGGCAAATGTGCAGCACGGGCAGTGGGTGGTGATTAGCGGCGCCGGAGGCGGTCTCGGCCATCTCGCTATCCAATACGCCAAGGTGCTGGGCGCCAGAGTGCTGGCACTGGACGCGGGATCCAAGGAAGAGTTCTGCCTGGGCTTCAACGCGGACGCCTTTATTGACTTTACCAAGTACGACACGGATGCGCAGCTCGCGGCAGCCGTGAGAGCCGTCACCAAGGAGAGTGCCAAGGTTGTGCTCATGTGCTCGTCCAGCAACCGAGCATACAGTCAAGCCATCTCCTTCCTCGGCTTCCGCGGCACCTTGGTGTGCCTGGGTGTTCCGGAAGGTCCACAGCTGCCGATTGGTGGAGCAAAGGTCGCTGATCTTATTGGACTGGAATTGACGATATTCGGTGGGTTACTATTCAAGACTTTCCTCCGTGATGCATGCACCTCCTCCCTGCCCAATATGCGCGTCCTGCTGTCTTGATGACGCGATGTAGGCTGATAAGGAGATAATCACAGCGAACAAATCGGGAAATCGAGTTGAAGCAAGGGAATGTCTGGATATTGCAGCGCGCGGCCTCGTCAAGACTCATTACGAGTTAAGGCCAATGGAAGATCTTACGGCCGTGAGTGTTAACTGCGACTTTCGTGTTTGACTTGAGCTAATTAGTTGGGCTAGATCTTTGAGGAGATGGAAGCAGGTCAAATCAACGGAAGAATTGTTCTGGATCTTCGTTGAGCCGAGTTATATGGAGCTGTACCTTTTCGTTGGTGCCCACTTTCAGGCGAGTTGGCAGGGTCACTGCAGGGGTAATTTCGAGTCCATGCAATTAGTCACAACGATTATGCACATATGCCCGGTTCAATATTTATATAATTCCTAATGATTTGAAATCAGATCTGGCTGCGGATGGTAGAATGTGAAAGGAAAACTTACCGATCATACTTGCATATAACTATGCATTTTCTGATATTTGTATCATTGGCTGGTTGCCTTTTTGACTGGATGAAGGAGCCCACTTGGACTGCTGTGACAGATATTGCAATTTGGAAAGAAGATGAGAAGAAATGCCCTCATTTTTCCATCTTTTGTCGATCGAACATATGTCCAACCCTTCCTCAACCCTTGATCCCTCTTGAATTCCCTAAATCCCCAAAACATTCGCTGGCTAATTTACGTGCAATAATACAACTGTTGTGACTTTTCTCGTCACCATTGGTGATATACATATTCTCAACAAGGTGAGACTAACTTCCTTCTATTGGTCAAAATTCGCAACGAGGTCAAGGCTTCTCTGCTGGTTACAACCGTGCTGATCTGCCCATTCCGTTACGTAGCCAATATTGAAGCTTGCTTCGCCCGTTTCGTCGGGATCGTCTTCTGTGCTACCCTGAAATTCGCTATCGATAATACTGTTGTTGGAGAGATGTGGAGTCAGCTCTCGGCCCGGCCCTCGGTTGGATCTGGGCATGTCGGATAAGAACTCGGGCCAGATCTTGAAAATATCCCCCGACATTGTCCAAGCGTTTATATCCTTGATTCTCTCATCGAAGGTAGGCGAGATCTTAAACTCCTGCGTGTCGGTGTTGCGGAAGTAGCAGTCACGGAACTCGAACGGCCAGAGTACATTGAGCCCGGAATTGAATAGGCGCCAGAACATGTTAGAGCAGTACCGATGCTGTCCAAATACGAAGCGTTCACGTATACCCGGCCTTTAATGGGGTAAAATAAGTCAGTGAGACTTGGAGTTCAAACAAGAAAGGGAAGATTAGGGGCTGTCTTCATACCAGGCAAAAAAGTCAATCGCATAAGAGTGTGCGATTGACTGTGACGGCCTATGGATCATTCAGCGATTCCGATCGTGGTTATCATGGAACGACAAGAACACAAACCTTGCAAGATACCAAGCGGGTACCTCCTCGCGTCTTTGCTGGCTTCCTTCTTGGTGAAACCTCAGCAGGGTGTGCATCAATCGCAGAATGGCAAGCCTTTCCACCTTTGGGAGAGTTGAGAATATCATTTCATCAATTTGTCGGAGTTTTCGCCATGATGGCAACAGGCGTCCCC
This sequence comes from Neopestalotiopsis sp. 37M, assembly GCA_011058875.1. Taxonomy (NCBI): domain Eukaryota; kingdom Fungi; phylum Ascomycota; class Sordariomycetes; order Amphisphaeriales; family Sporocadaceae; genus Neopestalotiopsis; species Neopestalotiopsis sp. 37M. The sequence goes on along the minus strand of SWKT01000007.1, from coordinate 367,499 downwards.
CAGCACGCCTCTCGACAGCGTCCCATCCGTAAATGACCGCCCGGATAGGGGTATCGTCCTCCAGCGCTGCTTCCTGGTCACTCACTTGAGGGCACCAGGGCGTGGGTTCACTAAGGACTTCATTCGCAAATCTCCACAAATTGACCCCTCCTTGCGTCGTAGCTTTCGGGGAGGAGCCGAGAGCGCATTCGCACTTGGAAATTGCCGCTGAGGGTATGATTGGATCTGGAGGGATGCAGGTGAGCATCTCGCCCATTGGTAAAACATCATCTAGAATGAAATCTGATCCGGAGACTAAATTTTGATCGAGAGCCAGTGCAGAAGCCTTGCTCGGTACGTGCACACTGTTTTCTGTCTTTTCACTGTTGACGTTGTTGATTGGAGCAAACGTCGATCTAACATGGTCAGACTCTGCTGAACGAAGTATTCAATGGGGTATCTAGGGATATTCACAAGTCTCCAATATCACCGAAGCCACTATTATCGGCATTTTCGGGCGGCGGGGTCGACTGGTTTTCGCGTGGTAACGAGTCGACGGAGCTGGGCGCAGGATGGCACCTCTTGCGGCCCTTGATGATGCGCTCGATGGAGCTAAGAGCATGCTCCAGCGAGTCGCGCTCGGCGCGTACTTCGTCGAGTTGCCTGAGATGTTCTTTGGTGTTCTTGGTGGGGTCTTGTTGCTCAAAGTCTAGGACCAAGGCCTCGAGGAATGCCATGCGATTCTTCGTCCGTTCCCGAGCCGCCTGCTGTGATTTCCGATCTGCCTCTCTTTTCTTGGCTTTGCGCAAGGATACAGCAGTATGACTGGTACCTCTGCCGAGGGCAGACTCTGACTGTGGCGACATTATTGACCGTTACAAAAAGAAACGTTGTTGTGATATCCAGATAAGTTGGTTGGCAAATGGGGCATTACTGAAACAGATGTTGGAAGAGAGGGTCGGGGCTGATGGATAGCGCGCACTACCACCCAGCACACTGGTAATCTGCATAATAACCAAGGTCCAAGCCTCTGCGTCCGTTGACAGCCAGCCCCGGGGTCCAGAAGCTACTAGCTCGTATGTACTCTAGTTTGTGCTACCTACCTGTAGCTACCGTCTGCGTACGCATGTGCATTGGGCAGTGGCAGGAATAGTGTCGCACTGACGTGGGCAGTACCCACCGCAGATCACCTGCTTAGGTATATCAGGTAGCTCTCCAGCACACCTCTTTTGGTAGTTCTACAGGATCGGCTCAGACTTCTTTGTGACGTTCACGATCAAATCTATCCCTTCGTATTGGCTCAGGTGGGAGATGGCAAGATTAGCTGGGTAGCTGAGTCTGGGGAAGTGGGGATAGGGAGTCTCTAGCCGCGGGGTCCCGGCGACTAGCTCGTATGTACCTTGGTTCTGTGATTGCGGGGAAAGGGGGAGCTTTTCCATCTTGAGAATTTCCAGAACCTTATGCTCATTATTAGTGCAGCAAAGGTACCTGGGGGTTCGCAGGTCCAATCAACAATCGTGAAGCAATCTGCCGAGCGTGTGTACCCTTTGTTCTTTACCGCATCCAGTTTCTCTGACGCGGCTTGCACTGACTCGCCTTGACATGCCCTACCCATGGGAAATTCCTGCGTGCCACTGACATTTAACTCTTTGAAAAGGGGTGGACGGAGGTCGGGGAAGGAGAGGGGCGCTCCGTGTTCAATGATCCAGCTAAGTCCGATCCGTCTATAACACCAACACCTGGAGAATAGACCCTTGAATGAGATCAATCTCAGATTGGGTGGTTTGCTGCAATTCTGTGATTGGTCTACCCTATAATTGAGCGCGACAAGTGAGCTGCATGCTACCGTTCGATACTAGACACCTTCGGCGGCCTGGGTATTTCGACTGTTCATTTCCGTGTCGGCCCGTCGATTCAAATCAGGGCATGGGAAGTCCCGATACATCACCGCCATGGCAACCGTAGGATTTCTCCAGCAATTGTAAGCACTTTGGGTGGGTCGGTGTTTCTTTTCGCGATATGCTGGAAACATTTGAACCTCCTTTTGACGCTTTTTGACAGCCATCATGAGCCGATTGCTGGCCTTTCCAAATGATCTCAACAAATGAAACATTTCTTTCCAAACTATGAACGTTTGTACTAGCTATCAGGCCCTGGAATTGCAAACCGACCAAGCTGTTTCACGACATTGTACGGAAAAGACTGTAAGCCGTTCATGACATGATAATGAAATGAGCCGTCACTAGAAAACAACCTTCGATTTGTTCTCATGCAACTCCTACGAACACCCAACCCTTGCTTCAACAGGAGGCAACATTGATTAGACTCTCACATTCGAATCTTGGAGCATGACTAGTCCCACTTAGTCAGCGTGCACCGCCTGTCCTTTCTTCTTTGTCGCCTCTATCAGTCGTAACAAGACATCGTTCTCCCGTCTTTCACCGATGCCATTCATATCACGCTGAGCGTGTGCCTTACAATAGGGCATTACATTCCTATGATCGAACGCATGACGATCATGGGCTTCAGGATCCGCCCCTCTTTCCAAAAGCCACTCGACCCAATCCCATTTTCGCAACGAAACCGCGTGATTCAGGGGTGTTGTCATGTATGTCGCGCCTAGGGCTACTACGGTATATTCTTTAACGACATCGAATCTAACAGTAGAACACCTTTGGTCAGCCAAATGCCCAATCATGTACCACAATCACGTTCAATCTGGGACGACTAAAGATGGATTTGACCTACACGTTTCTTAGTCCATTGATGTCATCCCCGATACTGAGCATATAGTCCGCCATTGCGAAACGAGTCTCAGTTTCCATGTGAAATCCTTCGATGAGACGGTGCAGGGAACTTCCATATACAGGTTTCGCGCCGTGAGACACCAAGAGGTCGACTGCCTCAGTAGAGCCCATCTCGACTGCTATGTGGAGGATATCCCCCGATTTGCGTGCCAGTGGTGCTTCGTAGTAAAAGTGGCCAAACTCTCTGGTAGCATGCAGATGACAGGCAATGGTGGGATCTGCACCATGCTCCAGAAGTAGCCTGAGTATCTCCAAGTCTTCTACGCAACGCCGGTGATGTAGGGCGACCTTCATCTTCATAGAGGGTGGATCCTCGCGGAACGCAAAGACGCGAATCTTCTTCTTCTCGGGATATATAACCTGGTTGGGATGCCATCCATTCTCCAGAAAAGCTTCAAGGAGGTCCCTGAGCTTTGTACTACCATGCAAGAATATATTCCGCCCCTCGTACGGCGCAATGTCATCTTCTCCCGCGAATGCGCGGGTATGTAGTTGTGTGTTCTGTTCCTTGAGCAGATAACGCACAACGTCGACCTCGAACGCATGTGCTGCTTGTTCTAGGCCGTATTGTAAGTCGGCTTGGGGAAGCTTCGAGGTCTGAGTGCAATCGCGGACCTTTTCCAGATCTCCGTGGGCACAAGCATTGTAGAACTCCAAGGCAGCATCGCCCTTGGAGTAGGATATCTGGTCGTCGACCAAGTAGTCGGGTGGAGATAGTTCGGGGGGCAAGGTGGGCAAGTCGCTATACCCCTCCAAGATTCTGCGTTTGCCTTCATCACGCTTTGCTCTGTAATCTTCGTTTCTCGCGAGTTCGTCGGCTATAACCGCGAGCTTAGCCGCGAGCCTCTCGCGATGGGCGGCTTCCGCAGCCTCATTCGGCGAGACAGGTTGCGAAGCTTCTTTTGCGACAGGTTCCATTAGAATAATAATATGATACCACGAACTAGATGAATTGGTACCACCTCTTGAAATATCGGTATGTGAAGTCGTGGCGGGTGGGGTAAAATATGAAGATGTTATGTTTGAACCCAAAAGATCCAGGCAGGCGGGGCGGGGTGTTGTCCGGTGTAGATTGTACGCAGCTGCCTAGGATTGAACCAGATTGAGGCGCAGCGATTATAACAAATACCTTGCATGTGGCGCGCATATGCGACATGAGGCCACCATTGGATTGAGAAGGATTTGAACCTTGAGTGGCAATGATTTCACAACATGTAGGATAAACGTTGGTTGGGGCCGAACTTGGCCCGCGAAGCATAACGCCCTCTGCAATGAGGTCAGAAACACGGAACAGAGAGATGATCCAACCCTTCTGATGCGAAGTAGATTGCATAATTGTGATCTCAGTAGTGTCCAAGCGGTCCTGGATTGGCTCGCCATCTCAAATTAGATTCACATAAAAATAGCCTCGAAATCTTGGCAAAGCCTTGGGCAGGTAATACCTTCGAGCATCTCGAATTCAATAAGGGACTTGTATCACGGACTTGGCACAGTTGGGATTCTCATAGGATTTCGGGCTGACATCAAATCGACCAGCTGCCTCGAGGGCCTTTTGAAAGCATTATGCTCCGAAATAGCTATGAAGCAAGATCTGCGTATGGAGCACAGTCCGTCTTCACAATGTGATGTCAACATGACATTGATTCTGAGTCCAAAGATAATCGAGTCACATGAGGCAGAAAGACAAGACTATAGAATTACCAAAGATATACTTATATAAGTGCCTGGCTTGAACTACATGATAATAGATCAATCTGAAAGCTCAACAGCCTTTATAGCCTCTTCTTATGCTATATAAGTCATTAGGCACGAAAATGACCGTTTTCCGCACTTTTGCAGCCATAGCGGCGTTGATGTTGCAAATATCGCCTGCTGTTGCTACTTTCCCTCACTACAATCGGCAGTTGAGCTTGCCAGCATGGAATTACACTGCTAGTGGCTCGGTGCAACCTACCATTTTGCAAACTCAAGTCACCGCCCATAACAACACACTTACGACTACTTCAAGCACTCAGAGTGGTTCCTTGAATTCTCTTACCAATCTGTCCACTGGGGTTCAATCATCTGTTGACCCTTTTGGACACTCTACATTGTCTAGTCTCTCCTCAATTCCTTCTCCTTCATCGACTGTGGCCGGCACTGGTCAGGCGTCGATATCAATTTCAATTATTCCATCTTTCATATCTACGGGGCCCAGTACTCAAGTCAGTGCACCAACCACATCAGCCGTACTCGTATCCTCTACCGCTGCATCTCAAGACTTTGGGCAGCCTAGTAGTCAACCGACTGGATCATTATCGTCTGTCCCTATCGCTACATCTCAAGCATCTACACAGCTCAATACGGAACTGGCTGGACCCTCGAGCGAACCATCTGTGTCGACCACAATTACATCACTTCCCACAGGAGCGCGCGTGGAGACACTGACTGGCGTCGTCTTTACTGAGGGTACCGTTATCACGACTACATCTTCAGGAAGCAGCGACCCGACTGTGGTGCCAGTAATTGTCCCAGCAGGTGGCCCGCCAAAGATTGTAGGTACAATAACCATGCAGAAGTCTGCGCACGGATTTATTAGAATCTATATTTTTCTTTCCCTTTATTCTCCTTAGTCCCTTTATAATATTATGGTGCTCTTCATACTCTTATTTACGGAGAAAAATTAGCAAGCTGCTGTATTCAAAAGAGATTTCTTTTTCTTTTCTCGTTTTATTCTTTTATTCTTTCCGTATTGTTATTCTTGGTAGTGCTTAGAGCTCTGCTTGCTTAGCATAAGCCCACATTCCCGATATATGTTGAATTGTCTCCTTTTGCTGGACTTCGCAATTACAAGTACAGAAAAGTGGCTAACATCCATCTATAGTGCTGGGGCTGCATACCAAGCTTTCCCGCCAACATTCATATCAAGGTGCCCGAGTTCTGTGTCAACATATTCGGATTGAAAATTGGTAACTGCCCTCCTAATGAAGATAATAATGGCAGTAATGATGACGATGACGACGATGATGATGACGACGACGACGGTGAAGATGATCCCGACAAGAAGCATTCAACCAAGACTGAGCCCACCCAAGTCGAAACTACCACACCTCAGACTTCATGCACAACCACAGTCACAGCGACGTACGAGAGCGTCTTTTGCTCGGTGACTACGGCAGCGGCAGATATTGGGAAGCGCCAGGAAACGACAAGCTGTTCTACACTGGCTTATAGTACCAAGACGGCCTGTGATTTAGTCGTCGGCTCAACTACTACCACAAATCTGCCCGAAGAGACTTCTGGGCCACTCTGTGCTCTCAATGGATGTGGTAACGATTGTATCGAAAAGAGAGATCTGGAGAGACGCACAGCGCCGCCTCGCGACACCTACCCAGCTCCAAACACTTGGGCCGACCCAGCCAATTATGGCGGAGACCGACAGAAGTTTATGAGAGGTGGTAAGTACCTATTCCAACTGAACTGGCAAAAGTTTCCGTGCATTTTATTTTGATAATGCCTCTTTTTTTTTTCGGAAAAAGGAAAGGAAGAAAACAAAAAAGAAATAGAGGAATATTTACGCTTTTATGCGAGCAGGCAGACTTTTGCTTCCTCAGTATGGTAACCCTGTTCAAGACAAGTACTAACCTAAGGATACAGAGGTCGCGTTAGCTTGTGATGATCCAGATCAAAGTGTTATGCTGGGCGCTGTTCCGGGTTATGGCGAGGTCAGTACCACGAATTCGATCAGCTTTTCAAACCAAGTCATGAGCCTCGCAGTCGCAGGCCTTTGGGGCTGTACCTCGGTGGTGGCTGTGTCGGAGCAGGGCGCATGGGCGAGCCATTTCTGGGAAAGTACATCATTCGCGAATCTACAGAATTTCCCATACGACGTTCTCAATAAATTGTGGCTTGGCACTGGTATTCCGATGGTAAACGAATATGGCCTCGGTCAGCTGCGCAACAATGATGCCATCCTACAGGGTCACATGTTTGACGATGTCAACAACCCACGCATCTTTATCATGACTCCGCGAATAAGAGACGATCACGACTCCTCTGAGACTGCGGGTGGGGATTCAATTCTTTACCCTTGGCAGATAGACAAAGTGGAAAAAGAGTTGCGCAAAATATTCGGCGACAATGCGGACATCTCCACCATACAGTATTCCCCATTAAGGTTCAATGCTGAAGATCAAGGATTCGATACACACCGCGGAAAACTGCTTGTGCAATATCAGCCGGCCGCACAGGCTTGCCAGGCCAATACTGGTAGTGGCGATCAAACACAGGCAAAATGGCGCCTCTGGATCGAAGGTCGAGGTAAGCTCACAATTTCAACAGCAAGTCTGTTTGAAAAAGATAAGCTGACGTGGTTGCAATTCAGAGCTTGGAGACCGGCATGCTGAGTGGGTACCCTCAAATACGCAGCACTTGAAACGAGAAGAGAGCTGTCCCATTGATGCGGATGGGAGCGACAGTTCAACACAAGTTGATACCATCTCACAGACGGCGACTACTACTCAAACAGAAACCAGCACACAGACCGCAACTGGTAGTATCAGTAGCTCTTCCCTCCCAGAGACCAGTTCACAGACAAGGACCAGTCAGATCAGCACTCCTACTGAAACTCAAGGTGCTTGCCAGGTGAACTCTGACTGTGGCACACTGGTCTGTACAGGACACACCGTCCAGGCCTGCTCGAACGGAAAATGCGTGTGTGATAGTCCCCCAGCTGCAGAAAGCGAATGCAGCGCCGACTCGGACTGCGAGGCATCTCTAACCTGCCTGGCCAACTTTGAAAAGAAGTGCTACGGCGGGCAGTGCGTCTGTCTACCACAGTCCACGACAACAACGACATCAGCAGAAGCAACAACAGCGGCGCAGCCCACACAGACTGATACGGCACCACCACCAGAGGAGACACTATATACCTGCACCCTACATCTACACGAATATGCACAGTCAAACAGTGACACATCTATAGTCGTAGACTATACTTTCGACAATGGCAAGGGTGATAAGCCGTATGAGGGCAGCTTCACCAAGAACTGGGGTGAAGAGTACCAGGTGCCCACAACCGAAACGGGGCTATCCAAGAGTATTACTGTCAAATTATCGACAGAATTGCCACCCGGTATGGCCGATATTGAATGCCCCGAAGATTCCGAAGGTGGCGGCGGTGGAGGGAGAGGAATCTACAAGAGATGCGCCGACACCCAATGGGTGAATTGGATGATTCAGCTCTCTTACGGTGATCTGGACTGGAACAGCAGGCCGGACCAAGACCTTTCCAAGACGCCTCATTGCCAGGTGGGTGATTGGGATAACCATGTGGATGAGGCGCCGTGGGGCCTCCCAGATAGTGATCGCCAGATGGATTGTCGGTTCTCTTGCTAAGACATTCAGGATTCTTGGGACACAAGTGAAAATGATGGTATGTGGTACGAGCAGACACGATCATTTGGTGATGGAAGAAAGAGTGCATCAACAGAGACCGCAACGGCGACTTGGCGTTCTTGGTCCGCCGTTACATCTACGGTAACATCGATAACATACTTCACCGTCATCGTGAACTGGCATCGTCGATGGATATCCCAGACAGCTGGGCACCGGCACCGTCTTCAGAGGTCAAGGGCGGCCACGAGTAGCAAAAGTCTTCGTTTTCATATATGTAATATATGTAGTTAGTTGTTTTCTTTTTTTCTACTTTTTTTGTCTTTTACTAGCAACCAAATACATAGCAATATCAAATCGGGGAAAAAAAAGCCCCCCTAAAAAAAAGGTTATTTTTATTTCTCTTGTCTTGGAAAAGAGGGGTATCGTTGAACAGCGGTGTACGGTGTCTTTTACTAGCCCAATTTACCTCAAAATCTGAAACTAGGGTAATTATCGCGGATAGATTATATAGCCAATATGAACCAGAATGTACACGAATTTGGTGCTGCTGTTTCCTTACAACTCTTACAAGAAGCGGGTGAGATTAGGGTGAGATTAGGCCGATGTCTTTCCCTGCACCTCCACGAACCGAACCATGAATGGTGGCTTTACAAGAAAGCCAAAGTGAAGCAGCTTGTTCTCCATGCCATCTAGATCTAACGTTTCTCCCGGGGCCTTGACGACATCAAATTGCCACAGCACTTTCGATATGAACAGCTTGGCCTCAGCCCACCCCAGCTCCCGCCCGATGCACGCGCGAGGGCCGAGACTGAGTGCTGGCAGTCCCTTGATACTATCGTTGGCGAATACTGTATTGTATAGCGGATGCGACGAGGGTAGGTACCGCTCTGGACGGAAGTGCATCGGGTCATGGAAGTATCTCGCACTTCGGCCGAGTGTGTGCAGGCTACTTTGGACAGTGACCTAGAGTAGGATTTATAAGCGAGTGAGGCTGGCAAAGATAGATCACTCAGAGAAAATGGCTTCTTACACCTTTGGGAATGTAATGACCATCGACGAATGCTCCAGGGCTGTACCGAGGTAGGCCTGTTGAATTGTTTGCAATCATGCGAAGTGTCTCGTCAAGACATGCCTGGAGATAATACAGATTTGCCGTGCTCTGTATGTTGATGTCACCATAACTTGCAAAAGCGGTCTGGATTTCATCCACAAGGATTTTGTAGCATTCAGGGACGTTGACGACTAGAAAGAGAGTAAAGTAGTACCAGTCGGCCATTGGGCCAAACCCGGCAAGCATCGCCTGCAAGGCAACAGAACCCAGTTGTACGAGCTCTGCATCGTTTGTGGGAGGCTTGTCGTCGGCTGATAGGACATAGTCGAATAAGTCCGGATGTGGGGTCTTGCCACGCCTCTCGATACGCCGCAGTACACTCTTGCGCGTATTACTTTCCATCTCAGCAAGCGAGCTCAACTTCTGTACGGGCGCGAAAAGGTACTTGATAGGGCTCAGCAGCGGAAACCTCTTGAAAACCTGGATCATGGTGGCAAAGGCGTTGAATGAAATGAGGACATCTAAAGCAACCGGGTCATTTTCTATAAATGATTGATGAGTGTCCATGGCGAGTTCAAAGGATAATAGTAAGGATTAACGTACTGGCCTGCATGGAAAGCGTCTCCTCGCTCCATGATATGTCCTGGGACGTGTCCCAAGCCACCCAGTGAGTCCAATCGACAAGGTTGACACCTTCTTTTCGGGAGCCAATTTGCTTCATGCGCTCAACAAAATAGTCCATGTGCTTGTGCATCAACGGTTCAAACGTTCGAATTGAGCGGGGGCTAAATGCAGGGAAGAGCTTCCGTGCAACTTGGTGATGCTTCACGGGATCTTCTTCCCAGATGATTCCGCCCAGATTCGCTCCACGGTTATTGAAGTCAGTCTTTGTGAAAATCTCGAGGCCGCGACGAGCGGGGGAGTAAATGTCATGGAATGCCTTCGGTGTGAAGAAGACCAGTTCATTGGGCGCAATTCGCACCACATCTCCGTATTTGCCTAATGCATCTTCGATTGCCCAAGGCCAACGCCCCGATAACCTGGCGGCGGTGGTCAGTCGGGGATATTGGTTGAATAATAGGCCTCGTTACTAACCAGTTACGCCCGTACCAAATTTTGGACACAGCACCGATTCGTGGTCCGGGAAACTTTGCAAGTGGGTGAAAATACAAAAGGTAGATACACCTCAGGATCGCGTAGATGCAGATCTGTGATGACATTTTGTTAGAAACATAGACTCATAAACATGCTACCAATGGGCGGCATACTGCTGCCAGAGTAGCGCTCACGACGACCGCCGTCGATATTGATTCATGCAATACGAGACTAAGAATCGCCATCGTGATGCGCGCTCAAGTGAGGGCCAATTCTATTACTGATCGATGCTTGCCGGGGCAGCTACTACAATTGATACGATCTTGAGGTGGTATAGTTAGGTCTTGAGGTGCGATTTTGGCGAATAGAATGAACAGTCAAGATCATAGACGCCAAAAGAGAGAATCATTGCAAATCTAGCATGTGTGACAATGTCACGTAGTCACTACGCGGCGATGCGCGCGCTCATTGTAATGCACCAACAGAGCCGCTGCATGCCAACCCCTTGCTTGCTTCTCCACATAGCTCGCGGTTGCAACAAAATGACTCGCAAACTTTGCTTTGATTAGTTGTGAGAAAGTCTAAGCTAAAAATTTATTGTATAGAGTATGTGCACCTTTCCAGAAAAACCTATTTCAATTGAATGATTCCCATGGAACTTCTGAGTAGTCATGACTTTGAGTATCGAGCAACCCATAGCATACACAGACTATGCCTTCTCTTTACCCGACAACTCGAGGTACTGGCTAGCAAAATCAACAACTATATCTTCATAGGTCTTGTAATTCGAACCAATGTCAATCTCATTTTGATAAGTGTCCCAGCTTGTAGCCACGGTTGGCTGGTCGCCCCGGGTGAATACGCCATCAGCCACAGCCTTTGGGAAATGTTTCTTCACAACATTCCAAGCATCATTGAATTGATGTGTGACTGTCACGCCAACATATTTCTTGAAATTCTCTTTCAGCGCCATAACATGGACTTTCGCGACATCCGACACATCTGCCACACCCGAACCAAGCGGCCAAGTGGCAGACTGGCCCGTGATGACACCCAGCAGGAGCGCATTGGTCCCGGCGCCAAGGTCTTCCAAGCTGAGCGCTCTGTCATCCCTTCCAAGGACGAGTCCGGGGAAGATGTTCACGACGGAAAATGATGGTCGTTTCTCCTCGACAAATTGATCTGTCAGGTTGAGGGCCGCGACCTTGCCTGCCATGTACGCAGGAAGCTGGGAATCAAATGGGCCTGGTATGTTGGGCGCACGCGATTCGGCGGTGACTTGCTGGGCGGGATCTGGCGGGAAGGGAATGTTGGCAAAGGACGAAGATGTAATGACGATTTTCCTAAGTGTAGGCACGTTGAGAGCGGACTGAAGAATAGTGTCTACACTCTTGATGGTGGGCTCATAAATCTCGGTCTGGGGGTTCAGGAAGGGCGATGGGAGAGGCGACGCATGGTGAAGGACATGTGTAATGCCTTTCAGGGCTTCATCATAAGCGCCTTCGCGGCAGATATCAGGGATCTGAACGAAAGAGAGCTTGTCCTGCTGGCATGCGGATAGTACTGTTGGGTGCGAAGAAATGGTCTTGGACTTTTCGATAGAGCGCACAGCGGCTCTGATAGTATAGCCTTCTTCAAGTGCGGTGATTAGGACTTTGAAGCCAATAAAACCGGTCACGCCAGTGATAAGAAGGGTTGGAGACGACATATTCGTATGGATAATAAAAGTACTCTGGTGAGCATCTTGATCAGGAGCGGCACAAGGCCGCGTTGGAAGATAAATGATTCAAAAGTAAAAGGCTAAGTACTGGAGATCAAATCATCTCCATAAATGCACGTTGCGTGTTGGACAGTTGCGACAATGAAATGACAAGGTCTATTGCATGCAGATGTGAACTGGTGGAAACCGGCTGGGGCAGTGAGCACGCTAATCGTTACAGCACTGCGTGCTATTACCAACAAGTTCTACAGGGGGTCATGCTAACTTGAAGTTCCCCGTGATAATGCTATTCCTGCTTTGTCCCTCTCCGATCTTCTTCCTCTTTTTTCTTTTGACGAGACTGCAATTGGATACAAGTAATAAAGAATTTCCATTCTGAATCATTCCAAAGCATTAAAAATATCACGATGCCTTCCTCCATTGAGAAGCCCGATATTGTACTAGTTCAAGGCTCGTTTCAATTGCCAGAAGTGTACTACAAACTTGCCGACACGCTAAGGACTGCCGGCTATACAGTTCACCAGCCAATCTTGCCAACTTTGACGGAGCCCGACCTCGCTTCAACGACCCTCAGCGACGATGCACTAGCTATCCAAACTGTGGTTCAAAGTCTTGTAGAAGTAGGGAAAAGGGTCGTCGTGGCCATGCACTCTTACGGTGGTCTCGTAGGCTCTGAAGCCATTGTTAAAGACCTTTCGTTCGACCAGCGACAATCTGAGGGCCGGCCTGGGGGCGTTGGTGAGTATTCCACTACGGCGCATACCCGAATTTAGCTCATTTACCCTATCCAGTGCATCTCTTCTACTTTGCAGCCTTCATTTTGACTGAAGGCCAGTCGGTCTTGGGCGTTTTTGGTGAATCGCCAAATAACGAAGTCAAGCCGAATGGTCGATTCACAATCAAAAATGCAGCAGAGATTCTCTACAATGACCTACCCCAGGAGGAAGCCATACATTGGCAATCGAAAATCATTGATCAATCCTATGCAGTCCAAGAGTACAAGATGACGAACGAAGCATACCGCTTCATTCCTTCTACTTACGCTGTCTGCGAAAATGATCGTGGCCCTCCTCCTCAATATCAAGCAATGTTCGGCTCGACGGCTGGTTCAAAGATCATCAAGATCAATTCCGGACATTCACCCATGTTGAGTCACACTTCTGAGCTTGCACAGATGATAGGATCGGTCGCGCAGTGATCAGCTCATAGGCTTCAGAGACGTGTTATAAGGACGTTCATAACAGCACTGTTTGAAAGAGGCGGACCAATTACGTGTGGTCTAGAGTATAGCCAGTTTACATAGGATGTGGAAACTTGTGCCCATGCTGCCACGACCGCTCTAAATCATCACGGTCGCAGGCGCAGATGGCCTATGAATCTGAACAACAGACCAGACAGGGGGGTACCAAAGCACTGTTCAGTGCCGACCCCGGTCCATGTATGCAGCGTTAGTGTTGGCAATTGCCATTCAATTTGAGCTCTTTTCCCCCGACACCCTCGCGAATGGTAACACAAAATCCAGTCTGCATGCAGCTTTTCGTCTTTGATTCCTACACTGGCTGCATTCTGCAAAATAGATGCGACATGGACAAGTCCGAGACCAGCAGGTGCAAAGGCACCATAATTGTCACCGGAGCGAACGGCGGGCTGGGTAATGCCGTAATCCACAGGATAGTATCCCAGCCTGAGCTGAGCGCCTACCACGGACTCTATGCAGTTCGCCATGCATCCTCTGCCCCAGCACTGAGATCAATCCTAGAAGGCGCCCAAAGTCACAACCATGCACATGATATCATTTCACTTGAATTGACAAGGCTGGACTCTGTGCGTGAGACTGCGGCCACGATCAATGAGCGAATCAAGTCAGGCGCAATCCCACCCATTCGCGCGCTAATCCTCAATGCTGCCTATCTGGAGTTCGAGCAGCAGACATGGACCGACGACGGGTTCGATACAGCTTTTGCTGCAGCATATCTTGGTCATTGGCTTTTGACAATGTTGCTTCTGGAAAATTTGGACCGGGATCACGGTCGCGTTGTTGTCATCGGAAGCTCAGCACATGAGTAGGAACCTGTCTGCCTCTACATTCAAGTATATGCTAACATTAATCATTAGTACCAAGGATGCGCGTAACAACGCGGGCGCGCAATACGTTGAGGAACGTTGGCACACCATTTTCCACGAGAACTGCGAACCAATTGCCAAAGGCACGTGGAGTACCACCAAGGATGACCCGTCATTCAGAGGAGGCTACAGGCGCTACGGCGCTGCCAAGTTATGCCAGGTGATGATGATGTAAGTTGTTCGTTCTTTCAACTCTTTGTTATACAATCTGATTTGTTTTTGCAATAGTCCTGAGCTGCAGAGACGGATAGACAAGGACCCAGTCCTTCACAACATATCTGTCGTCGGCATTGATCCTGGGTCAACACCAACCACACTGGTGCGACGTGGCGATTGGAGGATTCGTGGGCTCTGGACCTATGTCATGCCTTGGCTTGTGGTTATTCTCACGTGGATTTGGCCCAATGGGACTAACCGGACAACCTTCAAATCTTCCAAGGATATTCTCGCGGCCGCCTTGGACAACAACACAGTCTGGGGCGAGAAGCCCAAAGCATTGTACCTGGACGGCGAACGCCCAAGAGACATGGCTGCTGAGGCGCGGGATCCCAAGAAACGTGAACAACTCTGGCAAGACAGCATCAGGTACACTGGTCTCTCAGGCAAGGAGACACTTCTCGCGAATTGGAAATGATGGCAGGTCCATCGAGTCGGTCAAGAGCGGATGGGTTACTTTCCCGTAAGACAAGCGAACTACCACAGGAAAACAGTGAGAGCTGTGCTATAGTATAATTAGTTGCATATTGGAATCATTGGTTAATCCGAGTTCCAGTGGAAGCTACACGAAATTGATTGATAGAAATCTCAGGCTGTACTATATGACAATTCGGATTGTAGAAGAAGCACTGTCCCTTTACAGTGTAGCTCGTCTATAAGAATCCGGTATACCTGTGTACGAACGCGTGGTCTTCATTCTTCCGACAGTACCAACCCAATGAGTGCCTTTCGGTTCTTCGATACAGGTTCACGAAAATATGAGTTTGAGTGATTGAGGGTGGCACTGATCTTTCAAGGAAAGGAAGAAGAAGAAGAAGAAGAAGAAGAAGAAGAAGAAGAAGAAGAAGAGAACTAATATTTGTAAGAAGAGAACTAATATTTGTAAGACTCTAAAGTCGCTATGCCATGACGCTGGCTGGCAGATTCTCAATCTTGTCCTAGACTGCACCACGATAGCGCCTTGAAGGTCACATTATCACAAACCGAAGGTAACGTTATTGTGCCTAATTTTACCTGAAGAAGAATACTTAGGTATGCAGACCTGTAGCTTGAGGTCATTATGATGAATACAGTCCAATCCTGGTCACGGCAGGTTATGTACATTCCTCGTTTTCCGTCTCCTGGATTGTGCTAAGGCTTTTCACATTTGCTTGCCGACCCATTTCAGTGACTTGACCTATTCCAATCCCGCTTCTCCAATTTTGAAGCAATCTCCATACCTCTTCGTGGTTTAGCCAAACGGCACGTTGTAAGGCCGTTTTACCTTCTGCATCCTTTCTGGATATATCTGCCCCCTTCTCGAGTAAATACTGGACAATATCCTTTCCCCCATAGGCCCCCGCCACATGCAGTGGCGTGGCGCCGGTATATTGTGATATGTTGCAATCAACGCCATTCTCAAGCAAAACCTTTGCTACATCCCATCTCCTTGCGGCGCAGGCGTAGAAAAGTGCCGTGCTGCCTCGATTGTTTTGTGTATCCTTCTCTGCGCCATTCTTGAGCAGAACTTCAACCACCGCCTTTTCTCCCATTCTAGCCGCCCACATAAGTGCTGTGGAGCCTTCACAATCCCTCACCTCCGAGTCAGCACCCTTGTCGAGCAAGAATCGAACAACGTTTAATTGTCCCTTTTCTGCTGCTACGAACAGTGGTGTCACGTTGTATTGATCACTGAGCTCTAGACCAGCTCCTATGGACACCAAGTATTGGACTATGAGCAAGTGGCCGTGAGCAGCCGACAAATACAGGGCTATCCTTCGTTCTGAATCATTGGCATTCTTATTGAATCCCCTCTCAATCCATAGGCGAACCTCAGCTTCATCTCCCCGGTTTGCTGCTGCGTGGAGTGGCATTTCGTGGTGATTCAAGGCTTCGAACGCTGATTCATGTGAAGTGTGAGACTCGGCGCTGTCTTCCTGTGTTGAATGTGGCATGCTGATTACTGTCTCCACACGACGGTCCGAAGTCTCAGGGTCAGATTCGGCGACTTCATCCGAGTCCGAGGATGGTGTTGATCCTGTTTCAGATCCAAAATCATATAGCCGAGCTCGGTTTCTGTGTAGACTTTGGGCTACTCTCGCCGGACGAGTGCTGAAACGGAAAATATCGTCGTAACTAGCGATAAGGAAGTCGTGTAGCCCACGAGGGCTCAGCGACATCTTCCACATAATTGCGCGAATTTGTCCTTGAATTGCTGCGAATACGGCTTGCGCGATTGAGAGATTTTCAAATTCGCTGTCAGTTGGAGGCTCATTGAAAGCGAATACTGACATGAAATCGAACTGGAAAACAGCTTGGTGCCGGTTGTCCATCCCTTCCAATTGCCCTAGCTCAACCTTCTGGTTTCGAGCACTGAATTGAATGAATCGATGAGATTCGTCTTCTTCGCGTTCCAGGTCTTTGGCGAAGATGGCCCTGAACCTTTTTTCGCACACAAAAAGGACAGAGATGGACCGAAACTTCCAATCAGACGATTTGCAAGCCAATAAAATCACTTGATCCAGCTCATACAGATTTTGCATTGCCTCACGGCTCCAGCACGGCTTTTCCAAATCTAATTTCGAAACTTTTTCCAGCGCGACTGTGAGAAGCATCCTTTCGTTTTCTTTCAGATTAAGCCTAGACGCCCAATCTTGGCCCCACCTCAGCGTCAATTTCGTATGTTTTGCAGAGAACAATTTTGATACAATCAAATCCTGAGACTTGGCGTATAAAAATCCTTGGCTTCTGAATCGGGCAGAAAGATATCCAGCGGTTAGACGATACAGATCTCCACGATGTATCCATATGTCTGATGCGGACTGGCCCGAAGGTCTGAATCTGCCTAAGTTCATGTATTCCTTTGCTTCCATGCGGTGCGCATCTCGAGACCCTCGAGGGTTTTCAAATAAATCTCCTCTCGTTATCTCGAAGGTCTTGGTCTCGCCTACTTCAAGTCTCATGTCGGAAAATAATGTTGACTCTGTTGAACTAACGGGATCGTCCACGAGCCGTGCGATCAGGTTGTATGGTACGATGGACCGCTGGCCCGGGGTATGAAATCTTATATTTGTACCATTTGTCATCTTGACGAAACCGAATGATAGCAAGACCAGCGCCTTGATGTCGGCTCTTCCTTCTAAAACTGTTGGCTCGCTTCTGGGGTGTATCATAAAAGTGACTGCATTTGTGCGATGCTTAGCATTGAACAGCCCTCCAGATAGACCGGCGATGGTCTTGTTCCAAGGAATGTTCTTAATGTGATCCTGAGATGGATTCTCCTTCGGGAGCCCGTAGTCTTGTCGATAGGCATAGCAATGCAGGACAGCCAAGACTAATATCCAAGCGCGATGAACAAGGAGGAATGCTTCTCCGTCCTGGAAAACGAGATTCGTGTCATCTCCATCTGTAGATTGGTCGCGGTTTGGAAATACAGCATTTATGACGTACGAAAAGTTTATCCAACCACTGGTAGATTCGTTTTGCAACTGTCTTTTCCATTGCGGGTCATACTCCAGCGTTTCTGTGTTAGGCGGAGAGACGAGGTTTGGCACTTTACCTATCTTTCGATAATGAAGACTTCCAAGCCTAAGGGTATTTGTAACGTAGATACCACTCGGGTCGTCTAAGAGAGCCAGGGCCTGGGCCTTCTTCGTTTTCGATTGCCTGTATAGAAGGACTACTGGCAATACGCCCACCAGTGCCACGATGGCCAGGAAGGCCGCCACCCACGTTCCAATGACGCCTGCCAGATCCATGCCATTGGAATCAGACATATTAGGCGGATGTCTACAAGCGATTGGTCTGTCTGTGGTAGAATTAAACTTGACCAACGCTCGTGATCAGGTCTCGTCCAGAGATAGTCGGCGGGAAGGTGATGTGTCAGCGAGTTCTTGATGCCTAAGGTGAAGTAATGCGGGGTAGGTCCTCTTTGATTCGCGCCTCTATAATGGTGGATGAATTATCCGTGTACATTTTGGGGGCTGCGGCCCTGGGGCGAGGGTGGCATGTAAGTGCCCAAATCAATACACAGTCTGTTTACTTACATATCCCGCTATTTACAGTATTTGTCACTTCGCTGCGATGGCCGCGTTCCAGACCAAATATGTAGATATATATGACGCCATCAAAGGCCTGGCGTCGAAATTGGGTAGAAAGAGTTCGAGCGCCTGGCTCTGCGGTTTCCTCCGAAACCTCCTGTTGCTAGGGATCATGGTGTCGCAAATTATTAGCAACATGACAGCATTGGAGTTTTGTTTGTAGAATGGCAAATAATCTACAGGTGATACGAAAACGTGAGCTGTCCAGGACAAGGCCCAGAGCACGTATGACTGGACACGGTATAGAGATGGAAGTTCCAAAGAGGCCCAAGGTACAAACCTCAACAACGTTTCGTTGAAGCGAATGATCGAAGACATCTGAGAAAAGCCGTCGCTCTTCATCACAGCAGAACCGAGGAGTGGCGATACGGAGGCTCAGCGATCGATCATTGTTGGTACCACGAAGGCCTGGCCTCCAGGCCGACAATGCCCCCTTTGCCTGATTCTATCTCCTCCAGCCAAGTCAGAATTCTCCAGATTGAGAACTCGTCATCCCATGAGTCCAAAGCCCTATCAAAGTCTCTCTGGCGTTGGCTCGCTTCGAAGATTTCGACCCACCCCGGCGCCAACCTCTGCATTTCTTGCAAGAAGAGGCGACAGAGTTTCGTCGACTCAAATTGTTCGAGGTGTTCCCAGAACAGCTCATTGACCTGACCATGTTCATCATGCTGATAACGCCTCCTTGATCGGGTCCACATTATTCGCTCTGCTGTTAATGAAAGACGGGTACCGTCAGGCTGCCCACAGCGGCAAATCAGAGACAAATTCCCATTCCACGACAGCCGTCAGCTCCCCTGCTTCGTCAATGCGAATGTTGTGTCGATTAAGGTCATAGTGGAACAGTATTGTGGGCTCTGGTTCCGTCCCGGCAGCAGTGAAGAACTCGGGTAATTGAACTCTGAGCTTCTAAATAATTTTAAGAACATTTCCTAACACATCGAGATCGTCTTGGTCGTCCTCGTCTGTGTCTTGATCGTCCATTTGTTCGTCACCTTATCCTTGCGATAGTGATTCTGCTGATCCTCTCCGGTATCAACTGCAGCATGCGACACGTCTGTACCCCGAGTCATGGACTCTTTTATCCTCTTCAAGCGATTACAGCAATAGACTTCTGCGAGATCTAGTCTGGATGGGAGCCATTGCCAAGTGGACGGGAATGGGCCGCGCTGGGCCGCTTGGCGTCTAAATCCGTGGCAAATAAAAGCTTAGGATACGATTCTTTGCACTTTGGCCTCCCCCGGAAAGATATTCCCAATGCCTCGGAGCGGTTTCTGAAAGGTCTCCGAGTCGAAGCGGGCGATCCGCCGAACAACTTCTTCCTTCGCGCTGAAGGGCATGCTTCTGTATGCATCCGCCCACGGCTTGCCAGGCATCATCTAGATGGCAATCCATTCAGAACCTACTGGCATAGACTCGTCGGCATTGTATGCAAAGACTTGCGGAACCCGCAAGCTGGTGTTGGTCCGCACCCACTCCAGAGTCGCAACCTCGCTTAATGTCTTCTACCTTGGATCAATTGGTAAAGTAACGCGAGCGACAACTTGTCGTCCGTCATTCGACGTTACAGTGAAGAGTTTGTTGAGAGCTCCCTGCGCGAGAAACTTGATATTGCGGGGACCGGGTATCGTAATTGCTGCTTGGATAGTGGCCATCACGGCGCCTTCATCTGGCTCGACAGCCCATACAGGCTCCAGGTCCCAAAGCGTGCATACCCATTTGATGCTGCTTGCCCAATCAAAGTCCGTCGCACTTCCGCCGACTCACATTTCCGCAGTATCTGACGGTCTTTGCATTTATGTATCGCAAACCGGGGAATATACGTAAGAGAGTGACTGGTGTAGTAGAAGTGGGCGTCGCCGAGGATAAGGGCGGGATCATGGATTTATCGGACGGCCCTGATGCAGCGGGGAGTACCGCCAAATCCGCCTAGGTTAGTGGTGAAAGCAACCCAAGCGCTCGTTTTAGTGGTCAAATGCGGCGGGCTGACCCGTAAAACTTGATCAGACTCTAGCGCCTTGATTATGGCCAGGGGTGATAAGCACCTAATTGTGCCGCAGAAGACAATGCTATCGCAACAGAAGTCTTGCTTGAATATTTCGCAATTTTCGTCAGTTCTTATTAAAGATCGAAAGTACTTCTAACATTTGACACAAAGGTAAAGATTGCCTTTCGAATGTGCGTTCAGGCTGGTATTCATGTCAATACAATCTCTCCGCTATGAGGACGCTCGGTTATTGAATCAATGGTCGCCAACGGGGATGAGACTGAAAGGGTGGTCAAATTGATTCAGGCATCTAAGACTTTAAGATAGTCTCAATTGCAATGTCCAACAGTGCCTTGACGCCATTCTACAGTGGGAGCATCAAATCAAATCCTCACAGTAGCCTTCCCGGGGCGTAAACCTCAACCAAGGGCCGTCATGCCGCGATGTGATGACATCGTACAGCTGGAACTCGTCCACTCTTCCTCTACCACCAGACACGCCCTTCTTGCCACCTCCGACGTCGCCGAGGCCGCCCTCGCATCTTTCGAAGTTGAAATACCATAGCGTTCTCGCTACGAGTAGGCTGGTCTCAAGGTACGCCATTGACTTGCCCGCACAAGACCGCATTCCAACTGAGAACGGCACAAATGCTCTAGTCTGCGTCGAAGTGCCAGCCGAGGCATCTGGACTGTTATCCGTCGTCTCCAACCAGCGCTCTGGGGTAAAGGTGAAGGGATCCGGAAAATACTCCTCGTTGTGGTGGATCGCGTAGGTGTTGACCCCGACATGGGTTCCAGGTGGAATGACATGGCCATCAACGATGAATGGCTCCTTTTCGTTGGCCGCTTCGCGCCACAAGGTACCACCAATAGGAGGCGACATGCGCAGAGTCTCGTTGATGCAGGCACGTAGATATGCACAGCTTGAAAGTTGTGGACCACTCTGGCAATCGTTTCCATCGCTGAATTTGCTGCGAATCTCATCTGCGAGCTTGTCGTAGCATCTTTTGTTTCGTGCCAAGTAGAAAAAGGTTCCTGCCATGGCAGTCGAAACAGTATCGCCACCTACAGTGAAGCAACGTCGGCCAAATGAATCTCTGTTGCGGGGCGGATGATGTACATACCTGCTGATATGAAGAAGAGACTCTCCGAAAACAGCTCACTCTGGCGGAAGTCGGCAGATTCTGCATCGAGATTCTGCAGAACAAAGGAGTAAAAGTCTTGATGCTCGGGTGAGTCTTGCTCGAGGCGCGTCCTGATCATCTTCTCAATCACATTCTTCCACTGTTTTCGCACCGGACTCTTGTCCAATATGTACTGGATCCCCAACTTCGACAAGAGCGGCCAGTTCATGAAACAGTTGATTTTGAAGTTGGCGAGTGAGATGGACTTCAAGATGAAGTAGTGCTCGTCATGAAGTTGCAGGTCAAGCGGATAGCCGTAGGCCAGGTGCACAACAATGTCCATTGCGAGTCGCCGAAAGCGTTCCGAGACGTCGACTGGTTCTGAGCCGCTCTTGAGAAGCTTCTTCAAGAAGACGTCTACTTGTGAGGACATGACGGACTCAAACATTCTCATTGACCTGTCCGATAATGCCGAGCCAATAATCTTGCGCTTACGCGCATGTCCGCTTCTGTCCAAGGTGTTAAAGATGAACGGCACGCCCCTGTTGGTTGAGAATAGATATACCCGCGATTTCGTGACATTCGGGTTTTGGTATATGTCTAGTGCACTGATGAGCATGACCATAATGACCCTCTAGGTACTGTACGTGGGACACATACCGCGAAGAGCTGTAACAGAGTTGAATATCAGCCGATTCGGGCCATAGCGCATAATGCTTCCTGTTTCAATAGTCAATAATGTGATATACGATGGATTACAGAGTGTTTTGGTGCACTCCATACCGTATCTCTGATGGTCATCGTGTGTGGTCAAGGGCAGACATCTGCGGAGAACGAAGAATCCAGCATAAGAGTCGGATATCTTTGCCAAGAAGGGCCCATTGTACCCCTTGAGTGGGTGCAAACCAAGGTAGTACGTTGATCGGAAAATGAACTGTTGAAAAATCAGCAACAGCCAAGGCCCCTTGCTCAAGACGACTCACATAAGGTATCAGGATACCGAGAATATAAGCGATCCCGAGAGCAATGGTGTGAATCAGTGCCATTGTGCTATTCGCAGGACTTACTGCTACCAAGAATTACTCGAGGACTGATCGGAACTTGGCGATCTGAATGCTGAGGAAAGAGTCTCGGTGCACGAGATTCGTCGACAACATGCGATACGGTAATCAGGCCTTAATGGTTGGTGCGCTCGCTTAGTGTTTTTGTGCAATCTGCAAGAAGGCCGTTGGTTCCAGCGCTGCAGCCATGGCCCATGGCCAGCGGCTTGGGTCAGTCGTCGGCGCTAGTCACATGGTGCAGGTTGCAATGAGTTATTTGTTTCTTCTTGACGCCAAAACACACTTCGGATCAAAGATTGATGATTTACTGGATCTTCAATGATTTTCTTTGAAATTTAGCAGGAGAGGGTATCAAGGGGTCAAAAACCGCTGCCTAAACCCATGGTAAGCCGTAGTTTTCAAAAAGTGCAGAGTGATTGGCCAACGACGCCAAATATAGGCGTGCATTAGCCTCTTGGCATTTTTATTCTCCTACTTTGGATTAGTGCGAATATTGCTTCATCAAGGCTGTTGAGCACTGCCATCGACCATAATCATTACTATAAGAATGGCGGCTTTGTTCCTTATTCTGCCCCGATGAAAAGATAGACATAAAACAAAAATTCAAACTTTCAGCGACAGCAACAAAAGCGACAGAGACGGTGGTGACGACGATCCAGGAGGCGACTAATTGCAAGTCATATTTGAAGGGTGACGAAACAGACATTGGTGGTTACCATATCTACACCTACACATATCAAAGGGTTGAATACTATCAGAACACAATACCAGCTATATAACCAGTCTCTACTTGTCTTTTGTTTCAAGATGCCTTCAGCTGGAGAACCAGGTAAGTTAATACTCCTGTACACATGTGTTGACATGTAAGCTAACACCGATCCAAGTTCTCCTGAGCTTGTATGTCTACGCTCCTAATCAGGGGGCACCAATCTTCTTCGCTATTGCGTACGCGTTGTCGGCAGGATTTCATATATGGCAATGCATGTGTGTATCTGGACTTTTCTTACCCATACTCCCTCTCCATTCCATCACTGGCTTGAAAACCGACAAAAGACGTAAGAATCGATGTTCGAACTAACGTCTTCTAAAACAGTCGCCACAAGGCTTTCAAGCTTATTGGACTACATCCCCTCTGCGCTGTCTTGTTTACTCTTGGATACGCCTTGCGTGGCTACGGTGCCTCTGGCAGCAATTATCTGTACAGCGAAACTGACCAAACGCCCTTGATCATGTTCATTCTCAGCCAGGTGTTCATATTCATCTGTCCGTGAGTACGCCTCTGATCTAAAGCGATCATGCAAGTCATGAACATTCGTTGTAGCTGACTTGACCATTCATCGGTAACAGACCCCTTCTTGAGCTTGCAAACTACCATATCCTCGGCCGAACATTTTATTACGTGCCCTACTTTGCGCCCCTCCCTCCCAGCCGGGTGATGGCGACCTTTGGTGGCCTCATGGCCATTGTCGAAACCTTGAACGCGCTTGGCGTGGCCCTTACAGCCAACGCGGCATCGACCGAGGCCGTGCAGAAGCTAGGCGCCAACATGACCGTCGCCGCACTCTCGCTTCAGTTCTTTGTGATCGTCACATTTTACTGCATGGCCGGCCTGTTTCAATGGCGCTGTATCAAGGCGGGTCTTCACACAACGGCCATTCGCACGGTCATGACCACGCTGTATGCCAGCATGTTCCTGATCCTGGCTCGTTGCATCTACAGAATGGTGGAACACACTACCGGCAGTACCAACATTGATCTCGACAATATTGAAGCCCTGAGGAAATTGAGTCCCGTCCTTCGCTACGAAGTCTTCTTCTATATCTTTGAGGCCACCTTTATGCTTCTCAACTCGATCCTGTGGAACGTCTGGCATCCCGGTCGATTTCTACCCCACGAGCACCATGTCTACCTGGCGCAGGACGGATCTGAGGTCTACGGTGAGGAAGACAAGGACGATAGACCCTTCATCACCAAGACGGCAAACTTGTTGACCTTTGGACTTTTGTTCAGGCGCAAGAGGAGAAATATCACCATTCCTGATACTCAAGAACTCGGAGATATTCGAAGCGCGAACAGAAGATGAGAAACTAAACAGCAGCTATGGCAGGAGCCTGTCAAGCTGGGAAGCTCGTTTTCAGCGCGCTTCTGAAGCAATTGGTCTTGTCCGTCCGGTCCGTCGTCGGTTCATGTGTATTTCTATGTATTAATTCCGTCCTTCGCATTTGTATTTGGTACCGGGGGGTCCAAGAGCAAAGCCAAGCTTCAACCCATGTTTAGTTGTATTTTGCCTTAACAGGTAGAGAGGATGACTTCTTGCTTTCTAGAGACAGCTATAAAATGTACCATAGAAGTTTATCATTATTCTAATGACATAGATTGGTCCAGTATTCCTTGTCAACACGTGGCAGCTCTCTGGTACAAGGGAAATAACCGGCTAGTATCTGGCGCAATTTGCGTAGTAAAGATGTACTGCCTATCAAAGCAATCATCCCAACGCTTCTTGCCTGAAGCCCAAAATGCCTCGAGGACAGATTTAGCAGTGAGCGGTACATGGGTGCCGAGATCGCGGCTTAGTTCAGGGAGCCTATTGGCCACAAAGGCACGGGCTATTGCACCCCCGTCGTCGTGCACCGCCTCGACTCCGAGCACCACGAGCGGCCAGATCATGAACCGCTTGGTCCTTTGTGACGCTAGACACTCTACAAGGAGGTTTTGGAGATGATTGTTATATGCAGCACACTGCGATCGCATTACCGGGGTTTCCGGGAGCAAAGACGCGCTTTGAAGTGCGAGGATGCAGTACAAAGCCACAGAAGCTTGATACGCTTTACTCACACGAACCCAGTCATTCTTAGACGTAAGGGACCTGGATTCCACCCAATTTACGGGTGAGAAAGCTTGGATACGATCCAGCGTCCCATATGCGTCGAGAGCTGCCGCCATCTTTGCCGTACCGCTCGCCATGGCCGCTCTCGATCGAAGACGATTAATCCTTACCACCTCGGCGAAGAGGGGCGGAGGACACATTCCAACAGGAAATGATGCGATGCTATTCCTTTCTAGCATGAAATCGACAGCATCGAGGTCAGAACCAGTCGCGGCGAGTTTTGAGACTGGACATGTCGTATGACCCATCACAGTAAGGCTGCTCATTTATTAGTCGAAAAAACAATTTACTCAGTTGCAGAATCACATACAACCAGATTGGCAGTACTAAAGGCTCTGCCCTGTGAAACTCGGCCAGCGCATTGAAGCCACCGCGACGGCCGATTATCTTCTGGACCCCTTCAAGGTGGCACGGCCAGCTGTACAAGGCACCGTGGTGAATCTAAGCAATGATCAATATGGGAAGTACAGTTCGGCAAATGATACGACATGGCCAACTCACATCAGTCAAGAGAAGCATTAGAATCCCGGCCATAATCACTTCGTCCATGCCGTCATATCTCGTATTGAGATGATCGCTCAGAGAGCGAATGGCGAGACCCCTATGTAAGTAGAACTTTTCGTTCAGTGCCTTTTCTGGCAGAGACTCCCTTGTACGATTCAATCGGTGGCTCAAGACTATGCAATACATGCCGTGTTGTAGGAATTGAGGAGCTGAAGACGCCTCTTGTACCATTCGAGCCGTGAGCTCATATATGTGGGGATTATGGCCGAGCTCAAGCTCTGGCTTCAGATCTTGATATATACAAGCATTGACTATACATTGGCAAGTCAGCTAAATGTTCAGGGCCGGCTGTGTGTCGTAGACAATCGCTCACAATATTCCGCGACCTGAAATGCTGGCACGATAGCAGGATCAACGTTCAGGGAGAAAGATGGAATGCCCGCATTACTGATCGGGAATGCTGGGCTCGAGTTTCGCGTGCTGATGATGTATTTCTTTTCTTCATGTGCAGCATCATGGCAGGACTGTTTGGGTCTCCTTCGAGCTCGAGATGTGACTCTACCAGGCTCGACCCATCGGATTCTGGCGGGCTTGACATGGCCGTATCCAGGACATGTAGTGCCGGACGTCGCGCATCTTTTGCATGATGGTTTTGTAGAGTCGCAAACCAAACAACGTCGGCGACACTCCCAGCAAT
The DNA here is from genome assembly GCA_011058875.1 of Neopestalotiopsis sp. 37M. Classification (NCBI taxonomy): domain Eukaryota; kingdom Fungi; phylum Ascomycota; class Sordariomycetes; order Amphisphaeriales; family Sporocadaceae; genus Neopestalotiopsis; species Neopestalotiopsis sp. 37M. The sequence goes on along the minus strand of SWKT01000007.1, from coordinate 340,796 downwards.
GACGTCTATCGTTGTTGTCCATCCCGAGGACCTCCCAGATGCTATCGATGAGCCAGATTCATGCATTCATAGATGGACCTTTTGCTGCTTGGAATTGACGGCATTCATTCCTGATGCTCGGAATCCGGAGACGCGGTGGTTGTCGTGATTGGCAGCCGGCAGACCCCTGGTCTCGGCTGACAGCAGGAGGTCGATACAGCAGAGAATCCCGCCGCAATCAGTGGGAGGATTTAGCCAGAGTCAGGTCAGGGCGCTCGGTAGAGGCGAGCTGATTTCGTAGGGACCGATGGCAATAAGAAGAGAATCGAGTTTTTAATTCACTGATTGATCGTTTTCTACACTTTTTCATTCAATCTGACGACCAGAATCTTGGTCGTTAATCTTCAGGACGCTGATCAGATTAGGCACCCAGAATAAAACGCGCTAGCTCCTTTTGGCAGCCTTCACTCTTCAACTCAGGTGCTGGCAAATATGATCCCGGAGAATTATATAAGTAATGCATTGATTTCTAATTGAATGAAATAATTCCAGTGTTATAATAAAATTTATACTTGGTATGACGTATCATACCTGCCAGCTGTGCTAAGGGTATCATGAAGGCATCCGTCAACTCGGCCTCGTCCGTGCCAGAATGACTTTGGGACTACGGGAAATGTGGCACGCCCACAGTCTGCCCCAAATGCTTGCGAAGGCAAAGCGCCCAGGTCTTCCGGGCTTGACAACCCAATTCGAAAACGTGTAATAGCTTCTGAAACAGAAGACACGGTTAATTTCCTAGATTGGACATGCTATCCTCGATCGTTAGACCTGATACTGTACACCTAAACGGTTAAAGCTGTTGCAAGCGCATCCACCCGCTAGGCCATCTCAAATCGTGCAAATGCAAGCGCAAGCGCTACCCTTCGCACGCACTTAGCCATAACATGAGATTTGGTCAGCCGCATGCCTTAGCTCAGAGTGTCAGTATCCTTGAAGGCGCTTGAGGTTACACTTACTTATGCTCTGAGGAAGGTTTGCGTCACAAATGGCATATTGAAATGAAGAGGCTCCAAGTTCCAAATCTACTTCAGTGAACATTCAAGAATTTTGTTTCAGTGGTCAATGAACGGTCCTGTCACGATCATCGTCTCCGCCTCCCTACCATAATGTCTTCCGGATTCGCGATGCCGAAACTCGAGTTGGTGCTCAATCGTCCAGTACCTTTCGAAGTTGCGATTGATAGTGAGCTATTGGATGTTACGAAGCAGAAGCTCGCATTGGCCAGGTACCCGGAAGAACAGGAAGACTTTGGCGAGAATGATTGGTCACAGGGTGCCAAAGTGAAGCGTGTTAAAGAGCTTGCAGAGTATTGGCAGACACATTATGAATGGGAGAAGCACCAGGTAAGATACTACCGAATTACCCCAAGCCTGCGTGTAAGTATGGCTTGCATACTAACTACCTATTCGTAGCAACGGATCAACGACGCTTTTCAACATTATCTTGTAAAGCTAGACGTCCCCGACTATGGCGAGCTCATATTACACTACACTCATACGAAGTCCAAGAGAACGGACGCAACCCCATTGCTATTCTCACATGGTTGGCCAGGCTCGATTTACGAGGCCATCAAAGTGGTTGGCCCTTTGACGAGCCCTGAAGATCCCGAAGCCCCAGCTTTCGACCTTGTCGCACCGTCCATTCCAGGCTTCGGATTCTCACCTGCTCCCAGGAAGTCTGGTGTTGGTCCCGAGGTCGTCGCACGAGCCTACAAAATTCTCATGGTTGATATTCTTGGGTACAAAAAGTTTGTCACCCAGGGAGGCGACTTTGGTTCCTTTATCACGCGGTCCATCGCCATCCAATTCCCAGCCATTGTGCGCGCTCAGCATCTAAACATGTTCCCCGTGCCGCCACCGACACTTCTCAAGGCGCCCAAGGCGTACATCCGCTGGTGTCTGTCATCCTGGCTGTACAGCGACTTTGAGCGCGAGGCCTTGCGCGTAAGACGAAACTTTGAGGTCGATCAGAGCGGATACCTGGAGCAACAGAGAACGCGTCCCCAAACGCTAGGTTTCGCCCTCGGCGACTCTCCCGTGGGACTTCTGGCTTGGTTCGTAGAGAAGTTCCACGACTGGGCTGACGTCTATGAGAACCTGACGGATAACGATATCATTACTCTGGTAATGATGCATTGGATCCAGGGCGCCACTCCGGGCTTGCGTTTCTACCGCCAAGCCTTTGGTGCAGAGCGGCGTGAGGCCGAGAAGACATTCGAGACCTACGTGGCAGCTCCCACGGGTGTCAGCATGTATGCCAAAGAGCAGCTTCATGTAAGTTATATGTGTATCCGTAAAGCGCAAAGTGGTGCTAACATGAAACGCTTTTCAGTGTCCTAAAGACTGGGCTCAACAAGCCGCCAATGTGAAGTATTGGAAAGAATATGATAGAGGTGGTCATTTCTCATCGCTGGAGTGCCCAGAAGTATTTGTAAAAGATATGAGAGACTTCTTTGGCTCAATCGCTTTCTAATGATCAATGTTGCGGGTCAGCTTCGTAGAAGACATTAACAAAATGTGGTGGCTCAATTGTATAAAATGAGTACTCCAGAGCTGATCTTGACACCAAAACAACACAATATAAGCCCATTGCGAGATATTACAGTTGAATCGCTCTAATGAATTTCTCTACAGTTGCCTCAATGGCCTAGAAACACCAAAAATTAATTACGTCATCAGAGCCCTCCAGGCTACAATGCTACCACCCGTATGAATTGCCAGTAGAATTATCACAGATCCGCAAAGTAAGATGGAGCGAATTGATCTCGGCCACACGTCTTTGCTAGCCTGAAACAATCGGACTACTTGACTCTATCAAGTCTAGCTCATTTCAAGCTGTGGAAATGCTCAATCCGGCATCTGTAACCATCACACCACGCAAGACGTGGCGTCAGGGGTAAGTTGGGCATGGGAGGCCGTAGAACCCCCCGAATAAACAGAGATCTGGGGTAACGGAGAGAGTCTGGGGTAGCTTTGAGGGGAGTACTCGCGGGGAAAGCATAAAGTTCCCTAATCTCCCACTTACTCTTGCTCTTTTGCTTCAATTAGGTACCCATCACTACACTGTTCTTACCCTTTGTGCGTTACTGCAAATATGCTTCAGAAATCATTTCTCGGGCCGGGCAAGCCCATCCAGCGAGGTATTACAACTTGTTGCTTGATTGCTTTTATTCTCTTTGGTTATGACCAGGGCGTCTTTGGCGGTATACTTCAGAACGAAGACTGGCTTGACCTTTTCAATCATCCTTCTGATATCGAGACTGGCATCATTGTCTCCTGCTATAACCTGGGCTGTCTTGTCGGATGTCTCGGTGAGTAATCCTTCCTGTAAATATGACTTGGTGAATAGTCTAACAATGCCTGTGAAGGCTGTTTTTTCCTCGGCGACCAGCTGGGGCGTCGCAGGACCATCTGGCTTGCCATGGGTATTGTCATTATAGGTGCCATTTTGCAAGCCAGCGCATTCACAGTCCCGGCGTTGGTGATTGGTTGCATCATTACAGGTGTTGGGACTGGTCTCAAGACATCCACGGTGCCCATGTACCAGGCAGAGCTATGTGAGGCCAAGTCCCGCGGTCGGCTGGTCTCGGCTGAGGTCCTGTTTGTGGGCGTGGGCATCGTGTTGGCGTACTGGCTCGATTTCGGCCTGTCCTTTGTGGGTGGATCCATTGCCTGGCGCCTACCCTTGGCTCTGCAGATCCTCTTTGCGCTTCTTGTCATTTGCCTAGTGTTTGCGCTGCCAGAGTCTCCCCGTTGGTTGCTCAATCATGGCAAGGAGCAAGAAGCTACGGAAGCGCTCTGCAGCGTTTACGACAAGGCATCTACAGACGCTTGGATCGTTGCCGAGAAGAACGCAATCATACAGGCCATCGAGCTTGAATCCATGGGCGGCGAGAACGCCGAGAGTGCTGCCCCGGTACGAACACATTATCGAATGTTCTTGGCCTGGTTAATCCAGTTCATGAATCAGGCTGGTGGAATAAATCTTGTTGTCTACTGTTAGTATTATGTGGCTCCTTGGTACACTTCTTGGTTTCGCTAATGTCCTGTTCTCGATTAGATGCGCCTACGGTCCTGGTACAAAATGTCGGTACAACAGCGCGGATGGCTCAGATCCTTGGAGGCTGCATCAACTTAATGTTCATGATTGGATCCATCCTGCCATCCTTGATGCTGGACCGGATGGGTCGTCGTAAGACCATGATATTTGGTTGCTCCGGCCTCAGCATTTGCATGCTGCTGATATCTGTGCTACTGTCGCGTAATGGGCACCAGAACGGAGAGACCTGCGCATCTGCTGCCGTCGCCTTTTTCTTCCTTTACATGCTCATCTTTGGCATGAGCGTTAACTGCGTTCCCTGGGTTTATGCTCCAGAGATCTTGCCACTGCGCGCTCGGACACGAGGCGCGGCCGTGGCCACGAGCTCCAATTGGCTGTGGAACTTTACAATCGTCATGATCTCGCCCATCATCATCAACCGATTACAATGGAAGGCCTACCTGGTATTCATGGCGACGAACTTTCTGTTCGTCCCACTCATCTACTTCCTTTACCCCGAGACAAGTGGATTGCGGCTTGAAGACATAGATAAGATCTTCGCTGATGGAAGGAATCCTGTGCATGTGGCGCGCGAGATGGTGAAAAATGGAGGCGCTTCTTCAAGCATGGCAGCGGCGTCTGATAATTCATCCAGTGTAGAAGGAAAGTCAGACCGAGGGACGGCAACCAACCTGGAGTGCGTGTAACCGCAAATGTTAGAGTAGATACCAATCTATGCGCCCTTCCAATCACAAAATTGCGCTTTATCTACAGCAATAAATCACTTACCAGATTGGAGCTTCGCATCTTTTTGAGCTGATGGAAAAGTCAGATACAGTATAAGACATACAAAATGAAATAATCACGAGTGCCCTGTTACACCTCGACAGACCCTAAACCTTGAACGATATGCTTCTTATGCTTCACCAAGAACGCTCCCTGTGCCCTTGATTAGGCCTTGTAGGTCATGGAACTTCAAAAGAAACAAGTAGGTAACCGATGGTAGTGTTGGCCAGTGATCTGTGCGCGTAGCCGACCATTCTAAGCTTCACGCACTCAGATGGAGTAGATCAGCCAACCCATTCTTGCCACTGCTATGAGATCAAAGGGTGTCATGATCGTGTAAGTCCGCAAGGTGATGCAGGGTGGCAGCCTTAGGCGCCAGCCCCACCAGTAGATAGCCGGTGCAGCTTGAGCTTGGAGCTTCCCAGCTTCCTTCTCTCTCACCACCTTTCAGATAGGTCACCAACAGAGTTGTTTCCCATCCCCCATCACAAGGTCCTCCCAAAGAGAACAGCTAGTATGGGTCAATTCACGTCGACATGTGCCACCATTGAGGTGCTACTCAGATCTTGACAAGTGTAAGCACAAGCGAAAGCAATTGAATAGCAAGCGCAAGCGCAAGCGACGGTAATAGTGTTTGGTCTAGTGGAACCCCCGGCTACCCTCCAGTCAACCCCCGCGATCTTGTTGGTCTACTTCCAATTTTGGACTGGCTATAGCGTACATCCCCGGGGTTGATGTTGTGGGGTAACAATACGCCGCGCCTCAACTTACCTCAGGCCCTTCGCCGAAAGCAGTCAAAGGCGCTTGATAGAGCCGTAGCGCTATTCCTCGTCATGATATTCAATTACTAGGTACAGCGATTCTACATAAGAAGGCTTGCTAACAACATGTCTTAGATGGGATTATGATCTTGCAACAGAACAACTGTAATCTCAAGACTTTAGAGAATGGACGCATCGAAGGAAGTGTTGATCATAGGCGGCGGCATCTCGGGCCTTGGGATGGCTGTGCAGCTCAAACGTCTCCTTGGGCACAACAATTTCACACTATACGAAAAATCAGACAACATTGGCGGAACCTGGTAAGTTGAGTTTTGTGTTACGGTGAGCATGATTTGGTGCTGATATGGGCGTCTTGAACACAGGTGGCATAACAGGTATCCAGCATGCGCCTGTGATATTCCCAGCCACTTCTACTCGTACAGCTTTGCCCTCAAGGGCGACTGGTCGACAACGTACCCCGGACGTCAAGAGCTTCACGACTACTTTGCCTCCGTTGCCGACCGCTTCGCCATCTTGCCGCACTGCAAATTCAACTCAAAGTGTCTGAGCATGACGTGGGACGAGCTCACCTCGCTGTGGACATGCACTTTTCAAAACGAGCTGACCGGCGAGATCTTTACCCACACCGCAGCAGTTGTCGTGAGCGCTATTGGAACACTGGACCGCCCGTCCGTCCCTCAAATCGCCGGTGCCGATAAGTTTCAGGGGGAGATGTTTCACAGTGCCCGCTGGAAGGGGGATGTCGATTTCACAGGCAAGAACATAGTAGTACTGGGTAACGGCGCTTCAGCAACCCAATTCGTGCCCGAGCTGGTGAAGGAGGTGGGACCTCACGGCCGCGTGGTGCAATTGGTTAAGAGTGCACATTGGTGGACAAAACGGGTAAGTCATCCTCGAGTGCCGCCATACGTGCCACGACATGATTTACGTCGGAATTCGAGCTAATATGACCAAGGGGAACGACAAGTACTCTGGCGTCTGGAAGATGATCATGAGTTATGTTCCGCTTGCAGCGCGTCTGTACCGCATTGTCCTGGCGTGGCAACTCGAGAGCGTCTTCTACTCCTTTCTCATGAACGACAATGGCGCCCGCATGCGACAACAGATCCGCGACGCTACATACCAATACATTGAGAACGATGCCCCGGCCGAGTACAAGGAGATATTGAAACCAGACTATGAACCCGGCTGCAAGAGGCGTGTCAATACGAACACGTACTTGGCTTGCCTGCACTCCCCGAGAATGCATCTTGCCAAGGACCGAGCTGCCAGAATCGACACCAGTTCCATAGTGACTGAGTCAGGCGCAGAATACCCGGCAGATATGATTATTTACGCTACTGGCTTTATGACGCAGAAATGGCTGTATCCAATGCAAATCCAAGGCGTCGACGGAAAGAGCCTACACGACGTCTGGGACGCCTCTGGAGGTGCAGAAGCGTACAAGGGAACCGTAGTCGCCGGTTTCCCCAACTTTTTCATCCTCTACGGTCCCAACGCGGCAACAGGCCAACATTCCGTAATCTTCCACTCCGAGTGCCAGATCAATTACTCCTGCCGCCTCTTGCGCCCAGTCTTGACCGGCGGAGCCAAATCCATCCGGGTCAAACCAGAAGCGCAGAGGCGAGACCTCACTTGGGTCCACAGCAAACTGCAGAACCTCGTTTTCAATAGCGGCTGTCAGAGTTGGTGGATGGACCCCAACACCAAGAAAAACACATTCATCTATCCCGACCCCATGTACAAATATTGGCTAAGAACCATCTTCCCTGTCTGGTCTGACTTTGAGATCACTGGCGCCCCCTACAGAGATTCTTGGACCAAGAAGGTAGCGGTAATATCGAGTATCGGGGTTGCAGCACTCGTAGTCAATTCGGCAGTAGAGAAGGGTGCCTTTATGGCATCCATCCAAGAGTGGGCTACTCAGATGGCCGCACTGGTTCGATGATGGGGTGGTGTTTCCCTTTCCAGCATAATAATGAATATTGAATAGTTACAAACTAGAACACTTCAACTCGTGTACCCAGTTTCTGTAAACAGTGATGAGTATGCGTTATACAGTACAGGCGAAATATCCCAGCGTTCAGCGTGAGTCAGTATATACCTACCTAGGTACTTACATGTGCCACTAAACCCCCCAATTTCCGCTTTTGGGAAATATGCAATATCTTTCTAAGAAAACCGCCTTAGGCTTTTGTGGGTCGTCAAGACGACACTGTGGTTCATTTCTCAGTCATTCTTTCTCTTTTGTCTCACCTGATCAATGAATGAGTCTCCGAAGATTTCGCTTTTCAACCCAACATCTCGCATCAGCATGTGCTAGATTGATCGGCTCGTCATGGATGTTATCGCTTGGGGTCCATCACGGTCCCCGAAGACAAGAACAAGATCCGGATGGTAAGCCCCACCCCTCCCTCCGATGTTTGAACATCCGCTCGATGCTGATACTAAAATATCAAGTCTCTCCTGCCGTTTTCGAAAGAAGAAATGTGAGTCTCCGATCATGCTGTAAGGCTCGTCGCCGTCGAAACTTTAGATTAATATACCGCAGGTGATGGAGTTCGACCAGTCTGCAGCAACTGTTGGATTCGGCGGAACGTTTGTCATTGGGGGCTCAAACTGTCTTTTCACCCTTCTCGTGCGCTCTCGCTCTCGACACGCGAGGCCGCCGACCTCAGACGTGTTGAACAGCAAAGAAGGCATAGTGTTTCAAGCACAGCAGACAATTTACCTTCGCATTTTACTGTCGGTATCGTTGGCATTGATCCAATAACCTGTCTGCGACTAGTCGCATAGGCTGACACAACGCCTAGATCATCGATGATACCGAAAATGTCCTCAGGTCATTCGGTCGGGAGCCAACCCCGACAACCCGTATTTCTGAGCCGGTTACTCCGTCGTCCTCGAGTATTGTTGACGGAGAAGAGTATACCTTGTGTGAGCTGCCCACAAGTGTAGATTTTGATCCCGACGGATTGATGCCAACAGAGGATGTCGACTGGTCTCATCTTATCAACCAATCAGCGGACAGCTTCCCCCCAATCATGACCCGCTCGTATACTGATCCCATACGAGACGGTCTTGAGCATGTGAATCTGCCAGTCTCTTCAGGCTCGACAATGGTAGCCATCGATCCGCTGGCACCTATCGACGTGCCGCCTATCAATGAGGTCGAAAAAGCACATCTCATACAGGCTTACCTTCAGGAAGCGGGTACATGGTGTGAAACAACGGATTCTGATATGCATTTCACAGTGAAGAGTGTGCATGAGCTGATGGACTCGCCGGTTTTCTTGGCAGCGGCGCTCGCACTCGCGTCACGTCAGATAGACGCAGTCACCGGTCGACCCAATTCTAGAACGCTGGAATTGTATCAATACACTATCCGTCAGCTTATAAGCCATAATCCAGCCAACAATAGCCTCGCTACATTAAGCTGTTGTATACTTCTTTGCGTATATGAGATGATGGGTTCCCGTGTCGAAGAGTGGAGGCGGCATCTGAGGGTAACGTGTATGGGATTAACGAGTATTCAGAGTCAAGTGCTGATAAAAATAATAGGGGTGCTCGATTTTTCTAAAGAACGCTCCATGGGCGAGTGATCGGCTGGGAGCTGGAAAAACTTGCTTCTGGGCTTTTGCTCGAATCGGTCAGTATCATCTCTTCAGGGTATTCCCGCGAAAAATGTTGACCGTGCTTAGATCTATGGGCTGCATTCATAAGTGCCCAGAAGACATTGATTCCAACAGATTCCTGGGTGGTCAACGAGGATCCCACATCCGTCGCGAACAATGATGACATGGACGATTTTGGAAATCTTGCCATATTGATATTTGCCAAGATCGTCAATTTATGCGCAACGGTTGAGAACCATTATACGCACGAAACAGTGGCTGAGCTTTGGACCCAACTCCAATTATGGTGGCGCGCGCGACCCAAAGGGATTCAGCCTCTTCACCGGACCCAATCCTCTGTAGGGAGCCCGATCCCCACTATCATCTATAGTCGGTCGTCTGCAAGTAAGTATTGAAGTTCTGATGGCACATATCTGTGACTAATCGAGTAGTATGTGGGAATACATTTTACCATACTGGGTGTATCATTTTGCTTCAAACTAAATTGATCAAACCCCTTCCCGAAGAAGAAGATAATGTTGAGGTACGTAGATTTGCAATAACGCATGAACTGATACAACCGGAAGAAATCAATGCTGATAGTTCAAACAGTTTGATCCAATTTTGCATGCAAGAGAATTGATTGCCACGTCTATATGCAACCGTTCACAGTACGTCCTCGGTGTAACGGGTCAAAAAATATCGTATATTGACTCATCATTCAAGCGCAAACTGGGTCAATCAAGTCCAGCCCTTGTTCATTGCTGGAAGGGCTCTGAATACAATGCCAGGAGATTGGGCTCCGACAAGGTTCATGACTGAACAGTCTGCGGCTGCTTCCGAGGGCATCGAGGCAAGCACCAATGCCGCTTTTGCCGTGGAGAAAATGGCTGTGTTACAGCAACTGCGCAAAATTGAATGTGAAACGGGATGGCGGACGTCGGATAGAGCAAAGCAGCTGAGACAAATGTGGAAGCTCGAGTAACTTCAAGGCTTTAGGCGAAGGGAATCGTCATAATATATACCTACAAATACAGCGCTCGTAGGATATGTGGTGCTGGATCGGAACGACTCTGATAGGAACCAACTTGGGTCACCTATCACTTGTATCTGCAGCACGTTTTCCACCATTGCTGAGTTTGTCATCATTGTTCTACCCGTCTGGATAGCTGATAACTTTCGAAAATCACGAATGCTAATCTCTCCATTTTTATCTTTTGTCTGGTGTCGGAGTTCCCGGGTGTAAGTGGATCGGGCTGATTAACCGTGACCTTGGGACGTATTCTGGAGAATAACACAAGGCACTACGAACCATCATTTACAAGATGTCTGGAGTTCTTCATCGAATATGATACCATGGTTTCGATATTTCATGACACTCGGATTTAATTTCACGAAGTGTACCGGCCCAGGTCTGCTGTAGGTATCGTCAACGCCCATCCTTCATTCGCCGGGGACCAGGCCGCGGGACCGGCAACCCAGCTTCGCGAGTACCGAGAAGTGGGACAAACAACGATCTGCCCTGGACATTTGCAAGGACAACGGGACCAGGACTCGCGAACTCCGCGGAACAGATTCGAAGCATACGGTGAAGGAATTGCAAATTGGCAAAATCATATATGTAGGGCTTGAGGCTGGCTTCTATACTCAACTTCTACGCGGAACAATCAAAATAGGAGCCCCGAAAGCCCCGCGCTAGCACTCGGCGCATTTCCCAATGATGCAAGTCTGACGTTATTTCCGCCCGTCGCGCTGGACTCTTAGAAATTAGTGTCTCGGTTGCTGCCGACCGACGAGATCACACTATTATTTGGTGGACTCGAAGGGAATTCACCCCTTCCTGTCCTTGCAAGGGTTTTATATCTTTGACCATGCTGTTTCGTGGATTTACTAGTTTGAGATGTTCATATCACGAATCAGGAATAGTGCACATTGGCTATGAGTATCTATACCCCAGGTGAATATTTAGTTTTGTGGTCATAGTACGGTCGCTTATTACAGAAATTTTGACGCATCTCAATAAAGACAGAAGCGTGCAAGAAGCGTGCAAGGTCATACGGATCACCCGCGCACGTTGCCCAGCTGGATGACATTGCGTTATCGTGAATTCGGATCTCAGTACCAACTGAGCAGGTGTGTCCGCGTAACACTGCAAGCATAGTCGAGCCGCATTTCCATTACCCTTGTATGGGATTCCTTGTTTTGCCTGGTTTATCAACCTGTGATTGCAGTTGCATATGTGACCCGCCTGTAAGCTCAAGCACACCATGAGCCGTGCTACTCTGTTGAGAGGATCGACTGGAATCTGACGTTGAAATTTGGTTCACTTAACATTGAGATGATGAAGCGATAAACACAGAATGTGGCGGCGGGCAAAAAGTCTTCAGAAAAGGTGTCACCCATCATCTGTCTCAAAGTGAAGCGGACCGTTTTGTCCGGTCCATACCTCGTACGGCACTTTGACCAGTCTACTGACGCATTTTGCTTTTCTTCCAGGCTGAGCATCCACTATTATTCTCCCGACACGATCCAGGGGCCCGATTTTGATAGACCGAGTCTGCTTCTAAAACATGGAAAATTGTGGATATAGTACCCCCAAATTCGAAATCTTCGGTTGTTCAGTATCCAAAGTATCCAAATATGGAGTCCGCCAAGAAATAACCGTCTGGGTCTTTGCAACCAAACTTTCTAGCGGCAAGCGTCAATGGCGCCAATTTTTATAGGGCTATTCCATAACTTTTAAGCTACGATTCAGGCACCGAAAATTTCTATTGATCTTCGAACATATGACCACATACTGTCAGCAGCCACGCATATTATGCATCACAGAAACATAGTTCTCCTTTGCCTCCTTACCATATCTCCGGCCGGAGCATTGGTTCCTGTTATATATGGAGCCTGACAGGAACAATGGGTCCCCCATCCTCTGCACCTTGCTGTCGGCCTTGTCGATGGGTCATACATAACAAGGCCAAGGCCGACATTGGTCCACGCAGAAAGCGACGATCATAGATTAAGGTGGAATCGCCGATGAAATCTCAATGAGGGACCCTTCATTACTTGAAGGCCCTCGGCCTCGGAGGGAACGATTCTGTCACATTCGAGAGGGTCTTTCTCTTCTGTACTCACAGAAAACAGAGATTCCCTGTCTTGAAGGAAACATTCGACCTTGGGGAAGGACAAAAAACCACGATGCAGTCGCAAAGAACATTAGTTCGCGATAGTAACCACCACCACCAGCCGAGCGATGCCTACCAGCAGCGCCCACCGACTTCATCTTCGGAGCAACAGCAACCTGCTGCAGTAGGCACTTTTAGCAGAGCTGCTAGGCCAACTATCAATCTCCACCGCGGCACGCATTACGGCTCGTCGGTTCGGGGCGCCTACACGGCGGGCAGGGCGAACCTGGACGGCGCCTCACAGCACACGGTTCTCGAGACGCCTGCGACGGAGCGGACTGGCTGGATCGACGACGAGTACCTGGAGCGGAACCCCTGGCATGACAAGCCCAAGCGCAAGCCCATATTTAGCCTGGGTCAGCCGCTGCCTCGCCTGGTGCGCGGGCCTCGCAAGATCAGGGTCAAGAACAACGTGGCCAACAAGAACCGGCCCCTCGAGGAGCTCGCGGAGCGCGGGGAGCTGGAGCTAGCCACGCCGACGCCGACGCCCGGGTTGGAGGGCTCGTCGCAGTTTGACCACGTCCTCTCGGCGCAGACGTCCAAGCAGCCCGAGCACACGGCTAATGGCACGGCGCACAATGACCGGCGTAACGCAGCCGGCCAGCCCGTGTTTGACTATACGCCCGCCGTGGCCGAGCAAGACCAGCATGTGCATAATTCACGCGAAGAAGACGCCGCGTCGACGGCGAGTTATAAGATCGACAGCGAGCCTTTGGGAAAGCGTGAGCATGATGACTACGAGAACGGGGAGCGAGATCTGGACGAGCTGCGTAACTGGTGGGCGAGGTTGAGAGCAAAACACCCTGAACCTCTTGCTGAATTTCTTTCGGTGAGCTTTACCTACGCATTTTGCATTTCTTAGGATTTTTGTTTTCTCTTTTTTCTTTACCCTCTTTTTTTTCCTTCTTGCTAACAATGTTCTTAGACTGGAGTGGCTATATTCCTCGGCCTTGCAGGGACTCTCTCGGTCAATCTTTCCCAAAACGAATCGCAGCCGTATGGAACTTATGAAACGTCATGCTGGGCCTGGGGCTTTGCCTGGATGTTTGGCGTCTACCTGGGAGGTGGAGTGTCTGGAGCTCATATGAACCCGGCAATTTCAGTCAGCCTGTCGCTCTTCCGTGGATTCCCTTGGCGCCAGTGCCTCGTGTATTGCGTGGTCCAGTTCATCGCGGCCATTGTGGCGGGAGCGCTCGCCTACGGGTGCTATGCCGACACGATATACTACATGGACCCGTCGCTGGAGAATACGTCCAAGGCCTTCATCTCCACGCCCCAGAGCTGGGTGTCGGCGGGCAACGCCTTTCTGAACCAGTCCGTCGGTTCGGCCATTATGATGATTGTCGTCTTTGCTCTTGGTGATGACCAGAACAACCCTCCCGGTGCTGGAATGCATGCTTTTGGTAAGTTTCCATGGTTCTTCTCACTGCTAAAAACTCGAGCGGTTCGCTAATATTCCCCATCAACAGTGCTCGGTTTGCTTGTTGCCATTCTGAAAATGGCCCTCGGATTCAACATTGGATCCGCGCTGAACCCAGCGTCAGACTTTGGCCCCAGGCTCATTGCCTACGCCGTCGGGTACCACCAGGATAGCGTTTTCAAGGACCCGTGGTGGTTCTACGGCCCATGGGCGGCGACCTTTGTCGGGTCCACTCTGGGCTGTGTGATTTACGACACGTTTGTCTTTGTCGGTACCGAAAGTCCGGTCAACTACAGATACCCACCCACCATCAGGAGGAAGATTGAGAAGAAGGGGCGACAGATCAAACAAAAGGGACATCAAGTGTTGAACCACCTCAGCAGCAGCAACGATGACAATGATAAACAATAGGAAATGAGACTTGATGATGTCGACAACCGAGAGTAGCGATTTACTGGTATAGACTTAGAGGTTTCATGACAAGGATTAGCCATCTTATAGAAAGCGTTGTTTTTTTTCTTATGATAGAATTAATGGTATTCATCTAGTCGAGGCCCAGATCAGTGCGCGTTGAGCCTCGAAGTTGATCCGTATGGAATTGCACAGATCTCACCTGCCGTCCTAGGGCTCTCAACTAGCCTGCTGGTGCCAAAAGTATTGCCGTGCTAGTATAATGGTTGATGTCCCTATAGTTCAAAACGTACTTTGCTTCATGATGTTGAGTGCTATCTGCGAGCTGGTTGCGACATGTCCCACGGGATCTCGTCTCCTTGCATACCACGGAATTTGAAGCCGGAATATGTAATGTCTTCTTCTGACTGGCACAACAGCATGTCACGCACTGTCAAGCCACTGTCGTAATACCCTCTGCCAGTGTCATCGACGTCCAAGAGTTGTCTGTTTCGAGACCAAGCCATGCAGGAAGTGCAGCCAGGATGAACACCAAAAGACCAGTCATGGTCAGGCATATCTGTATGTAAACTTAGGGCCTTCTTCTCCATAGTAAATCACTGTAAAGTTTTGATTGATCTTGGCTTACCTTGACCGTTGGCACCCTGCAGGGTCTTCCAATGGAACCAGAAGACAGCAAAGCTGTGATGCTTTCTATCGTTCTGGGCATGGGCCTTCATGGCTGTGCGGAATGCTGCACTGTTGAATTCGAGATCAATGTCGACTCCGTGGGAGTACATGGGCTCTATATGGAGGACTTCATTTCCAACACGGTAGTGGAAGGGAGCGCAGGTTTCGCTGCTGGTCAATAGAAGGGTGCGACCCTGGTGGTCCCTTATCATTGCCCTGGCCAACATCTCGACCTTGTAGTTATAGTAGAGATTCTGCCAACCGGACATGGTGACAAGTTGTGTAGGAACTATAAGAGTAGTAAAAGGTTCGAGAAAGTCTGAAGCGGTGCTGGATGTGAGGCTTGACGATGTACGCTATACGGTGTGCCAAAGGAATGAAGAAATACAGACGTCAATGAGAGCATTTTAAACTTGGAAGATGTGCCACTTAACCTATTCAGACAATTGCGAGGAGCAGTTGTTCACAAAGGATATCCTGAAGTTCTCCATTAACGGATCACAAAATTGTCGTCGCTCCATCACGACCAAGCTTCGTTGTTGTGATGCTCAGGTGTTAGTACAGTGTCTTGAAGGAACTCACATGCTTACATACCGTGAATCAGAGTGTGTCGTTCTTGTAAACGATACAAAAAAGCACACATTCTTCATCTTGTCTTGAAGATAATCTCACCGTAACTATCAAGAAAGGCATGTCATTCACTCTTCATTCGGCTTACGTGGACATCACCAAACATGAACATTGGCACAGCATCCCGGCTTAACTTCGGATTTGCTGTCGGTTATGTAGACCTGTTCATATCCAGGGATCGCAAAAGCCTCATTTCTCATTCACTCGGCGCTGATCGAAAGTGCAAGTATTGGGACAAGATGACGCGAAAACGAAAGCTACCTCAGTCGGATATCATCCACGATCTGAGCACACTCATTGAAGTGAGAATCGTTCGCCAAATTCACGACGGCACAAAGCGAAAGCGTGCTAGCCTCTATCTGGTTGAAGCTCGTCCGATCGTGAATGGACAGCAACACTCGCGGGCGCCACCAAGGAGATCTGACGACTCTGAATCGAAACTGAGGTCTCTTCGGAATGATTTGGTACTCAAGATCGTGCGTCCTTGCACTATAGCAATTATTCTAATTGATAGTACAATGCTGATCTTCTTATCAAGTTTCCAAGTACGCGTGCGTGTGAAGATGACTACAACAGGGAGGTGGTTGCCAACGCCGAACTGGTTCGATTCGCTGCCATTGCTGCGTCAACGCCAACAGAAGCCCGCGATGCCATGTTTGAAAATTCTGGCAGCTCTTCCGAGCTTCGATGGCCGCACTGCCACGGGACATTCCAGATTGCCCCGAATCCTGCAGAAGACGAATGGACCACGGGTAATTCGACTTCGGAAGCACGACGCGGCATCATTTTCGATCATCTCGCCGGCCTTGAAATGCTTCAGAAAGCCGATGTCACGGAAGAACTGGCACACGAGGTCAAGCAGCTTTTTAGCGACTTACATGCCCTTAAGCTGTTGCATCGCGACCACATCAATCATGCAATCTGGCCTATGATCGGTTTCAACAATCTATTTCTTCAGAGCGACGATACTGGCAAGAAGAGTGAGTAATGATTAAAAACAAGAAGAAAAAAATCCCTCTCTTGACACCACACAGATGCGGCTGACCATTTGCATACAGAACTCTTCATACTGGACTTTGACAAGGCCCTAGTCCTGGGAGACAGTGCCAGAGATAACAGCCGCCTCGTTGACGAGGCCAACCGTCTAGAGGAGATACTGGAGCAAGCCATGGCAAAGCAAGATGAAACCGAGGATTTGTCAGCAGAGGTGAAGCGATTATTGGCTGGCCGAGGTTGATGGAAGCCAGTATAACTTTTCTCGGCGTCGAACTTTGTTGAGCCGTCAAACACCCGAGTTGTACACTTCTGACGAGCATGGTTGCACATCGTTGTTCCTTGAGTTATACAAGACAGTCGACTCAGTCCCGCTTTATGCCCAACGATTGCTTCTGCTTTCTCGGCATTTTCAATGGGGCTACGAGGGAAGCGGAACATACGTCATGAGCGAGGTTTCAGACCACAACTCGGGATCACTAACGCGTCGTCACAATAGATGTACATGGTTCTGAATTAGGTTCTGATCTCGACTGTAAACAACCGAAAGCTGCTTCAGAGCACACAAGGTGGTTGGTAGTTGCCGAACAAGGTTTGCTGCATGCAGGCAAGGGACGATCAGTTTATCGAGCATCTTGTTTGCCGCATGCATGTACGACAGAGATTTGTGAAACTTCAAATGATTGGCAGTATGACGACATTGTGTGAGTGTAGATTACATTGATGTGCTATATGATCTATCATTCCAATCGTCCAGCTTGAGCCCTGTGTACCTTATCAATCTATGTCCTGTTTTTTTCCAAAGCCACACGCTATGTTTCATGAGTTTAAGCTACTAATACGTATAGAATGAGAAGAAAAGCATAACTCGTAAATCGTCGTGAAAATACATGAATCGTGAAAAAAAAGCCCAAAGTAGTAGAACCCATAACAGTGGTATGTCGCAAAAGTATATCCTAGAATTTCCTTGGTTTGCCCGAACGTGTGCTGCCCGATGGGACGCCCATGATCTTACTTGCCAACATGCCGCCAACGACACTCTCAGCCATTCCCTTGATGCCGCCTGGCTTTGTACGTCGAGGATCCTTGTCGATAAATGAGTCAATGGCGGCCGCACCCAGAGCAGCTGTGACAACCTTGGCTCCCTTTTGGCCAGTCCAGGAGCCAGGCTCCTTGCGCAAGCGGAACGCCGTCACACCGCCAGCTTCCAGAGCAGCCCGAGCAGCCAACTGCCACCGATGCGCTACATCTGGGTTGGGGGCCCTCATCTCGTTTTTGTAATGGTTCATGTGCGGATGTTCTGACCGAGACCTGGTCGAACGCAGGCTCGAATCGTCGGCGTGCGAATATGATCGACCACGTCGTCTTCGTGGTGACGGTGATGGGCTGGGGCTAGGCGAATATCTGCGACTACGTCGGCGATGGCGGCGTTCTTCATCAGAATTGTAGCCTCTGCTCTTGGGTGGAGGCGAAGTACTGAATGACCTCTCCTTGGTGTTTGCGGTGGACTTTCGACGGTCGCTACGTTTCGTCGCACTTCTTCGCGGCGGCGAGGGCGAAGGAGACGGAGAATAATGCCGTCTGCTGCGGCGAGAAGGTCTGTCATATCGATCGTCGTGGTAATCGTCGTAGCGATCATAGCCTCTTCCCTCTGATCGGCCTCTGCCGCCACTTGCAGCCCCTCCAACTGCGCCTCCAGCTTGCGCGGCGGCGTAAGCCTCCACGATATCACCAAAGGTCTTCAAACCTTTGGTTCCATACGACTTCATGTTCTTGACGGCTGGACGTTCCTGCCAGCCCTGGAAGCGACCAGCCTTGTCTTTTCTCGCGCCTACTGGGACTGGTGCTTCTACCACGACCTCTGCCCTTGCTCGTCTGGGTCCAGGCGAAGTATCATGCCTGGAGCGTCGATGCCTTGGAGGAGAATCTGAGTGTCGTGAAGCGCGCGGGACGGGCGACTCAGCGCGTCTTGATCTTGGCGGCGAAGGGTAGTCGTCAGCATATTTTGCTGGTAGAGTTGAAGATCTATGCGACTTGTGTCTCCGTGGAGAGCCATGGCGGCGGGACGAGCGAGGTTCGTCGTCGTCAAAGGTATGCGAAGGTGGCTCCGGGATGGCATCGGAGCCGACGTACTCGTAAGCATTGTCATCTCGACCAGCTCGAGGGTCTGGGTAAGCTTGTCTCGAGATGTGAGGGTCGTCATAATCGGGACGAGAGCGGGTAGATCGAGAACCCATCTTTGACCGGGTATAGCGCAGTCAACGATGAGAGTGGCAATAAGATGTTGTTGCGGGTGCAGAGAGCAGAGCAGACGAGAATCGCCAAGCACAAGAAGAGGGGAGGAGAGGGAGCTATAGCTGATCTAATCGCCCCTAGGTTGCACCCCGAAAGCTTGGAGCTTGGGAGGCCTTTTTCTGCTGCGTGTGATGAGAAGGTTTAGTGCAAGCTTATGATCAGAGTAAGGTGCGAAGTTGTTTTTCTTTTACTCCGAGACAAAGTTGGGGGCAGTTTAACTCTTCTTTCTTTGGTGCACAGCACAGCCTGGGCCGGACCGTATAAGTGTAAAGGTACAGTAGTAATCTGCTGTCTGCTGTACGACGAAGACATACGACGAGGAAAGGAACGGACAAAACCGACCGAAACCAACCAACGTCGAAAGCAAGAAGGGTCCAGCCTTTTCTGTAGGGCAATTGTGGGTGCATGGATGACCGATGCATCACGACGTAGATCGTGCATGGTCCAGAGGGTCTGCGAGCGCTGAGACTGGCTGGAACGGGTGACTGAACCCGCATGCCCACAGCGATCATGTTGCGATGCAAGCGGTGTAGCGAATGACTGGCAGGACGGACAAATACTGGGCAGGGTTCCAAGTTGCCGGTGGACGGACTGGTGGGTTGACAGTGGTTTGCGGACCACTAGCACCACTGGCACCGTAGAAGCGTGCGCGGCAGGCTCACAGTCAGTCACTATGCTCAGGTGCTCTAGGTGGGCTGGCTCTGGCTGGCAGCGCACCGGTGATGTCAGTTGGAGGGGTGGTCGTGTGTCGCCTCTTGGTCGCTTGTGGCTTGATTGCCTGCAGGCCTGCCTAGAAGGGCCATGCGGGCTAGAAACGAGCCTATAATCGTTCAGCGGGTGGCTCCGGGTATATTTGGTTGGCACATCGGGGCCCGACTTACCACTTCCGTCTTACCTCTCCTCTCCCCTCAAGCCCCCCTCCTCTCCTCTCAGCTCCCTCTCGACCCTTCTATCGGAATTCGCCATGTCGCAGCTGGCAGATCTCAGGTCGCAGGTCCGCAGGTCGGCAGCTTTGCAACTCGACGACCCTTTCCCCGCATGATCTCATAACCAGAATCTCCCTCGTGCCAACACAGCAAGCACTTGGCAAAAAGTGACGATAATTTGCTATTCGTGAACCCACGTTGAATCGACGAAACGTCCGGGCACATAATTTCATGCAAGATGATGAGAAGAGCTTCTGGGACCGCCCACCGGAACCAAGGGTAAGCATTGGTGATCTTACTCTGGCATGCTGAGCCCAACAATCGCCATCGTTCCCAACGAATGATAGATATTCGCCTTGCTTTGGCAAGTCTTCTTCTGATATGTGGTTGTGAGAGGGGAGAAGCACTGCTGGCAAAAAGTCACGCACCACTCAGCTTGTCAGGTACAGCTTCATCGCACATGAGACGCGCAAGCCGCAATACAGCTGGGCACATTGAACAAGAGGTGCACACAGTCATGCCACCCATAGACGAATGATTCATTCGCCTCGCCTTGCGCAGCCAGCCAAAGCCAGCAAGTCACACGCTGGCGCCAGCCAACACCGTCTTGGTCAACCTTGAACATGAGCCATCGTACGACAGGGCTTCTCGATTCGTGCAACTGTGAGACGAAAGCAGAGAAGAAAAGCTGGAAAAGCAAGATAAAAAGACGGCAAGTCGAAAAAGAATCGCATCTTCTCCGGAAATCGTAGCGTTCTTGCGCGCATTGTAGTTGTTCCTGCCGCCTTGGCTCGAACATTTCCCCCGCTCATGTTCCGGTTGTGCCGGCTAGTTCAGAGCGTCGCAAGTAAACGACACAGTTGATGATCTCTCACAAATATGCCGCACTTTGCTGCAGATCCTCTCTGGCTTCTTGGACTACAATTTGAGACATTTGATTCCGGTGATTATTTCGATGTGCCAACGTATACAGAGTTCCAAGTTTCACCAACTCCTCGAGTTTCCGTGCAATTCGAGGACATATCGACAAAACTTGCCTTGATCTAAGTTAGAATACTGGGATGGAGAACGAACTAACGAATGGTCAGACGGTGTTTAAGACGACTGCAAGTAGTAAACTTGTATTGTTCGTTCTATTCCATCAACAGCGAAGACGGGGAATTATGGATTATACGGATATATCGGCCTGGGTTCCGGATCCAGTCAGCGCAAGGTAGAGGGAGGGTCGACCTCATGGGAGACCCTGCATCTATACTCCTCCGTACAGTAGCGAGACCCATTCCTCCCCGCAATCTGCCAGACATGTCAAGTAGGGCTGCGGCAAAGGTTAATTCAACCGTTCCCCAGGTTGAGACTCCTGTGGGTAGGACCAAAAGGTTACATTATTGACCTACCTCTGCCTGCCAAGCCTGTAATTATATCAAGTATCAGCCCTTTTCTAGTAATAACTTCATTCGTTCCGTCGTCTATTCAGCTGCGGCGTCCTTGGCAAGCTCATGTTTCAGTGAATACGAGCGAGCCATCGACTACAATGGTGCAATTGCCTATTCCTAATGGCAACCTGGGTACATATTCCCACCCGAAAGACTTCGCTAACACAGTCTTTCCATTGGTAAGGCTACGCTATAAAGTACCAAAACCTCCAAGTTTGACCAATCGCGACGTTGATTATTGCAGCACCCGTTGCATTGATGTCTCTGAACGCAAACCCGCCGTTGTACCATCCGTATATAAAGGGCCAAGACTTTTGGGAGTCGTCAAGCTCGCATCATTTCGCTGCTCAATCCGTAAGCTAAAGTCAGCTAAACTCAAAAAAATGTTTGCCTCATTCAAATAGGTAGGCAATGTTACATTGCAAAAGCACCGTAATAGACAAGTCCAATGATCCTCTATATAAGACGCTGCTCAATGCACATGTTGTGTGTTGATAACCGACGTGATCAACCGAAACACCTTGCCCAGAGTAGACTTACAGAATATTCCTATCCTGTAAAAGCACGCAATGCTATACTCGGCTCTCGCTCTGGCAGCCCTCCTGGCGAGCGCCTCGGCCGCTCCCGCGGAACAGCCCAAGTGTCCTCAGACCATATGTGTCGACAAGATCAGTCCCTGCGGCGTAAAGTACGGCAGCTGCTATGACCTCTGCGACCCGGACCCCAGAGTCCGGCCGACGCCTCCTCCTTGCCCGGCATCTTATTCGTCCGCCTTGCTCACCCCGACGCCGAGTATTTCGGCGGATAATTGCAGCACCCGCACCGTCTGTGCCGATTATATCAATGAGTGCGGCATCTGGTATGGCGGGTGCTTTGCTGATGTAAGAAAACTCTAGTCGTTGCATCTTATTCACGAGATCATAAGTTCAAGAGCAAAGCCTCTTCATAACCCTAATGAGGCAGAAGAGACATGTTTTGAATCTGCCATTCTTGTACTATATACATGAGGTCAACCCAAGATAACCATGAACCTTTGCATAGTGCACCCCATGGCCGACATTCTCAAAGCCTCCCTGCCCCAACACGACCAGCACATCCAACCTCCCCGTCTTTGTGACCACGACCGAGGGACTCCCCTCGCCCAGCGGCGTCGTCACCACCACCATCACCAACACCGACGACACGTTCCCCACGCCCACCAGCCTGGACTGCCACGACCAGACCATCTGCGCCGACTCCATCAACGAGTGCGGCCAGACCTACGGCGGCTGCTTCTCGGCGTGCGAGCCCTGGCCCGTGTTCACGCCGCCGCCCTGTCCGTCGTCGAGCAGCAACAACGCGACCACCACGACGACCGTGACGGCCACCAGTGGCGACAGCTCCGGTGGTGCTCTGGATCCCGTGCTTACGGCCACGACCATTACGCCTACTCTGATCACGCCCACGCCCACGCCGATCCTTACCACGTCTCCGACGCCCGACGCCGTCACGTCGGTCTGTGTTGACTATTTTACTACGTGCACCTCGTATACTAGTACATTTGTACTGACCTATGGCGGGTAAGTTTTAGATCTCTCATATTTTACTCCTGAAGAAGAAGAAAAATCATGAAAAAAGACCTGGAGGGAAAGAAAAGCATGTTCACTTACACAACTCTCTCCTATAGATGCTATCCCTGGGGCGGGCCGACGCCGACTTTCTCGGCGCTCTATTGTCCGGTCGTGACATCGACGAGTAGTGTGCCTGCGTACCCGGTATTGGGATTGAAGAAGCCACTTTGATGTGTCGTACTTTCACATGGTGCTGTTTCACAAGTTGCCTTACTTTTTCCCCGTGAGGAATCTCACCGGGCTTTCTCGGTGGCAATCAATATAACTCTGATTTCTGACAATTTATTCTTTTTTCTTCTCTATTTTGATTACGGATAACAATATCAATCGAAGTGAAGTAACAGAAGGCATGGGCTGTCACAGACCTCCCACGTGTAATTTTTCTTATGTGCATGTCTAATAAAAACCCCCATTGACTCCGTGATCACCGCTGTCATAACGCCACGTAAAATATAAAAGTGCCAATTTTTTTATTTTTCCCTTTGCGCTAGTAAACTTTCTAGAGCACCATAGCCGCAATCACAGCGACCAAGCCAAGCGGCCCGGCGGCAACGGCATTCGCCACGGCGCCGGCCGTGGTGACGGGCACGGTGGTGCTTATGGTGGTGAAGGAAGTCGACGATGCCGATGTCGACGACGAGTGAACCACTGAGGATGAAGCCGTCGTCAGGTAGGACGGGATCGTCGCCGACGACGACGACGAGTGGCTGATCGGGTGGCTCGAGTAGTCCGAGGGCATACTAGCTGCAAAAGTGGACGAAATAGTGGCCACGGGAGCCGTGGTCAACGGGGCGGTGTTGGTTGTCGTGGGCACGGAGACCGGGTACGTCGAGAGGGTGGTGGACTCACCGGCGCCGCAGGGGATGGACACCACGACGGCGACGGTGGTGGTGACGGTGGCGGTGACGGTAGCAGAAACCGAGGGCACACACTCGGCGGCCGAAGTGGTGATTGGGACCGGGGTGACCGTCTTGGACTCGGTGCACGTTGTATCGGCACCTCCATTGTCGTCACTGCGCTCCGCATTGCACTGGACCGAGAAAGTGCCATTGATGGCGCTCAGCACGCCCGCGGCCACGGCCTGCGCCGAACTGGGCAGCTTGTCCACAATGGCGGCGACGAGGGCGGTCGACTCGGCGCTGAGGTCGCTCATGGTCTGGCAGAGTCCCGCCGATTCGAGCTCCGATTTCTTTTCGTTGAAGTCGTCGAGCAGGGCGGTTCCCGCGACGGACACGGAGCCAAAGAACGTGGTCAGGGAGGCGACTTCGTCCTGGGTGATTTCCTCGGTGGTGGTCTTGAAGGTTTCCGCGGCGGAGCTCAGGCTGCTGCTCAGGCTGGCTGCGGCGGATTTCACTTGAGTGGCATCGCCAGAAAAGTCCTTGACCGAGGCGTCGAGTTGGGTGATTGCCGTTGATACCGTTGTCAGTACAGCGTTGAGCTGTGTAATATCTCGTGCCAGCAAGACTTGTTGTGCAAGGCCGGCACCTGCCAGAGAGAGACCGCACACAATTGCCGACGTCTTCATGATGACTGATAACCGGTAAAAGGAAAAGAATGTTAATGTAATGTTGCCAAGAGGAATGAGAAATCTAAAAGAGGTAAAGGGCAGAGAAGAATACTTAAAGGGGAAGGAATTGAGGCTGGGCCTGCAGCAAACGTGTTTATATGGTCAAGGGTAAAAGCAAACGTTTGTGAATCAGATTGACGTGGCAGCGATTTTGCAATGATTCACTTTTTCAGCCCAGCCCCCGTTGAATTGACGAGACATGCTCTTTCTCGAGAGTCCACAGCAGCAGCGACGTTTTTCTCCAATTGTGAATCAAGGCCGTTGACGCACAGTTCAAGTTTCTCTCTCTACGTACTCTATAAGGTTGACGTCAAATAAGCTTCTTTGGTTGGGTGTAAACAAGATCGCCAGGGACCGGCCAGCCGGGGGCGCAGGCACACACATACACTAAGTACAGGGACCGGGATGGCACCCACCAGCGAATCCCAGGAATACGGGCGCAAAGGCGTCGGTCGAGACCAATAGAGAAGGGGTCTTTGGGGTTCACCTTGGGCTAGACACCATCCTTTTCTCCTATTTGACAGCTGTTTCGACTGCCTGGACTCAGATACGAGGGATCTACCCAAAGGAGTGAATCTCTTCCCAATTCGTCGCCATTGGAATAGGCTCGTCTTGCCTAACATTCAAGTGCTGTAGTTATTGTTCTGCTACAGACATGTTCATACACAGCGGACAGCAAGACTGTGACCTCTAGATGATCAGTATATTGATTCTTGTGTGATGACATTGACATCCCAAAATTTCACCACGTCAACGCATTTTCTCTCATCTCAGCCAAGGACGCTGGGGACATCGATCATAAGCGCCAGCGAGATCCCCCAGCTCGCCAAGTGCCCACACATTGCGATCGCCCACGAATACGATGTTCTCTTTCATCTGACAGCCTGAATAATCCGTACTTCTAGACTCCTAAGCTGCTAGGCTGCTGGCTGGCAGCTTGGGGGGCCCTGCGCTTATAATGGTCCATGCCTTTTGACGTCAGTAACCACCAGCTCGAACTGGAATCTGATCTGCGCGCCCATATTGGTTCGATTTATGCGCGCCTTGAAGAATACGGGAAAAGGTGAAACGCTGGTGTCTTGAAGATCCCCCCTGTATCGCGGGGTTGACTGGCTGCCCGGGGGTGCGTTCGTGCCAGTTGTACCAGCCAGCAGCGTGCCCAGAACATCTTTTTCCCCACGTCATCGCTTAGATGTTTGAATAGCTGACCGACTGCCGAATGAGAAGCTGGCAAGCGCTTGCAATAGTACCTTGATGCCATTCATCGCCCAGTGCTTGCCGCCAGGTACGCATCCAGTCAGTTTGCTTACCTATGTATCGTTGGAGAAGAACCGCTGTCAAAACTCGGCGCTAGCAATAAACACCATATTTGGCACCAGTATTCATTTTCCTTGTTCTATCTTGTATCTGACTTTCCTTCGGAAAATCTAAAATCGGCACGCACGTCATCTACGCTCAAGCAATTTCTAGGGATGTTGGCACCTGATCAACCTCTCGCGAGTCCATCACTTTTTTGTTCGCAGCTTCTAGGTGTGAGGCGTCCTATATCCAAACTTGACATCCTCACCAGCAGCGAGAACCTCCACCCTCTAATGAGCCCAGCACTCTTATTTTGGGCCATGTCAAGCCAGCCCATGGAAATAGGAGACCGCTCCTTTTCCAGTGGCCTCAGACTGCGTAAACCTGAAAGCTTCCACACAAATACGCTCCCGAACATATACACGCCTAACCCATGCCTTGGTAAATGCTCATAACCCCGTATCTCTTCCCAACGCCGACGCCAAGCCACCTGAAGACAACTCATGAAAAAGAGTATGGCCGACTGGACGTCGCCTGACATTCTGTATCTTGCTCTTTCATAGCTTTGGGTCAAAGTCCTCAAACTCATTGAGTTCCTTGATGGGGCGAGCACCTGCGCTTGCCACGAGTCCAGCCTTGTAGTCTCTCACATTTTCAATCACGCATGGCTCCGATCCATTTCCAGGAACCCGCTCAGCCTCGCCGTCTGTTGTGGCGGCTTCCTCGGTCTTCTTGCTCACGCCCTGGGCGACAAGGTGTACAGCAAGTTTGGCTCGCTGAGGAGAAGCTGGGATGATGTAAGCTGTGTAAAATTCAACCATTTCCGACTTGGTGAGGCTCTTGACGGCAGCTGCATCTTCCTGGGCTATACAAGGTGTGAGTATTCTCTTCTCATTCCAGGGTAGATATTGTTGGAATTCACTTACCGGCCTCAAAGTCATAGTACTCGCCCGTGATTTGCGACCAGTGTCTGCCACTTTCTTGGTCCAGGTTCTTCAGTTTCTCCAATCGCTTGATGATGACACTTCTCTTGTGGCTTTCAAAGTCGGCATCCGTGATTCCCTCAAGCGCAGTAAGCTGCTGTGTCAAGAAGGAGTCAATGCGGGACTCGAGGTACTCGGATTTCCGCTCGCTCTGGATGATGAAGCGGAATCCGTATGTAGTGGAGCAACCCCTCAGACCACTGAAAACAATGTATCCAAGTTGTTCCTTGGTACGCAGCTGGTCGAAAGCTGGTTCGTGGAGGATCTGGTCGAGCAATTGCGTCTTTGCGCGTATCTTGCGGTCACCCTTGTCACCAACGTAGAGGTAATATTCGAGGCAGTGGTTGACATTGGCAGGATCCCGCAACGTCTTCTGATACAAGTAATTGGAGCCTGGTGGGAAGATCATGGATCGTTGAATCGGCAGTTGTTCCTTTGGAAGGGATCGGGGCTTGAGGATCTTCTCAACCATGGAAGTGAGCTTCAGGGCGTCTTCCTTATAGATGTTGCCATGTGCGTATGCTTCAATGTGCATCTTAGCCATGAGCTGCTTGTGGAATTGTCTAGCGGCGTCAACGGTAATGGCGGGGAGCTCAGCCTCGAGCTGATCCACGACGTAATCATGTTCCAAAGTGAGCCAGGAGACGTAGTCGCCAACTTGCGAGAATGGCTGCTGCAGTTCCCAGTTGCGGTAGCCGCGCGTCAGCCTCTCCTTGACAATGTCGAATCGATCATCTTTAATATCAAGATCCCGCATGGTGATTAGCACCTGCTCGAGCAAAACGGATAGCTTGTCATTGTAGCCTGCAACTTCCACGAAAAGTCCACGGGAGTCGAGTGTGACGTTGTACTGCAAGCCCGCTAGCTCGGCATCGTAAGAATACTCCTCGAGCGCATCTCGCACCAAGTCGGTAAAAAGCTTGGCCTTGACTGCGTTCTCTGCCGATGCATAAACAATCGGGTTCCTGAGGCTGATGATGAGGTTGGCTTTGGGCACCCAGAACGTATCGTCCTTCTTGAACCAAGTGCGCGCAGAGTCGTCGTTGCGTACCAAGCGGGGAGCCACAGCTGGTTTCTCCACCTCCTTCTTCTCAACCTCTAGTTTGGTGGGAATGAACTGGTTCTTGTGCGGTAGGTGCAGCTCGGAAAAGCGCTGACTAGCTGAACTGTTGGCAGCTTTTGATATTTCAGCCAGGAACTCGGTGGGAATCTTCTCTGCCTTGTATTCCGTTCCGTACCACTTCTCCTTCTGATCCCAGCCGCCAGGGAAGTCTTGGGAGACTATAGACATGCTAAAGTTGTCAGGGCGCAAGCATTCCAGTCCCTTGGTGATCAAGGAAGGCTCGAATTTTCGTAGCCGGCTTTGCCCGCTCAAGAGCCATTCCCTGGGGAGGGGTTTTTGCATGACCGAGACAATCTTGCTCGTGAATCGACTAGCAGGAGTCTTTTGTTTGAACTTGAAGTCTACATCAGCCATGCCCTTCTGCTCCTCAAAAATCCAGTCCAGTGGGGGCGTTTCCTTTAGAAGTGCAACGTATTGGAAGAAAACCATTACAATCTCCTTGTAATTATTAAGTCCCTATGCCAAAGTGTTAGCAAGATACATTCATTTGGTCATTGACAGGTAACAAACTTCTTTCGTGAGACGAATTTGGCAGTCAAAGATACCGCCAGTTCCAGGGCAAATAGGATAGGCTCCCGCGCTTAACGAGTTGGCCCAACCTTTCGACTTGATGTATGACATTATGCTGCCAGGGCCTTCATGTCCAATCAAATGGCTGATGTAACGACTAGGTTGCGACTCGTATAGGAATTCTTCGTCCAAAAAGGGAAAGAAAAGGTTGAGCTCTCTAGAGTCCATTACAGGCTTGGCAAAACTCTGCATGCCGAGAAACTCCTTGGGGTACGGCTGTTCTGTTTCCCATCGGTTTTGCGGGAGGTCCTTGTCTGGTACCCCCGAGAAGAACTCGATAACCCATTTCTCCAAAAGGTCCAATGGCTCGCGTCCCAAGACACAAAGCTTCATTCTGTTTGCCGAGTAGTGCTTGCCGTGGAACTCAATGAACTTGGCCCGTACATCAATTCCTCGTGACTCGGGAAGTGTCTTGAGAACTTCATAGTTGCCAGTCGAGAAATGGCAGTACGGGTGTTTAGGGTTCGACAGAGACTTGGATAGTTGATTGAGCCGCCATTGGTCACTCTGTAGGTTCTTCTTGTTCTCCGAGTCTACAGCCTTGAGCTCACGGTCCAAAGTCGAAGAAAGGAAGAGGGGCTCGATGAAGAATTGGGCGAATCGATCCAGGGCACCATAGAGGGGCGAGTTGTTCTCATTCAGGTCTGCATCGTCTGTGGATTTGGCACCGAGCTCGAAGAAGTAATTTGTCGACGTTCCACCAGTGTATGCGTTCGAGTAGCCCGAGTGGGCCGAGAGGTATTGGTTGTACGCATTCTCAATGGGGTATTTTTTGGTTCCCATGAACAAGAGCTATAGACATTGTCAGTCATTGGTCAGGCGGAGAAATCATATGGCTGTCACTGGGTTGCTAGAGTGGCAAGGCTGTATATGTGGTTGCTTACATGTTCTACAGCGTGCGCCATGCCAGGCATGTCATCCTCGTCACTAAAGCTACCGACATTGACGTCCATGGCGGCGCTGGCCTTATCGGTCTCGGCATCGTGAACCAGAAGGACCTCGAGCTGGTTCGAAAGACGTATCACGCGGTAGGATCGGTCATCTAGAGAAGGAGTCTCCAGCTTGTCCGTTACCCTCTCGACCGAGGGCTGCTTGTTCCGCGCTGGCAGGGAGTCTCCCAATGTGCCATCGGGCACTTTTGCGGCGGGTGGCATGGTTCGAATGTCGGCTCTAACCTGTTGCGGGGTATTTTATATGGTCGTCTCGGTAGTGATATTCCCAATTCGAAGAAAGAGGATATTGTTTTCGGTAGGCGTTGAGAGTAGGTATGTAGGTAGGTGGTAGAAGGTGGGCAGAGGACTGGACCTCAAGGTCGTTAGGTTAACGTGGGTATCGGTAGGTGGATGGATGAATGTACCTAAGTCGAGCGGCGACGATGGTGGGGGGGGATGACGGAACCTGGTTAGAAATGCGTCGAGGCTCGGATGACTTTAGAGGGGCGCAGGGTAAGGTGAATGCACAAGACTGCTGCTGGCTGCTGGCTGCTGGCTATTAGGGAGGGTACCTTGGTAGCAGGTATTTTAGGTAAGGTTCGAGTGTGCTAGAAGTGTGCTAGGCTGCTAGAAATACGCCAATTGATGATTCAAGTCGGCGAGTTGCAGCCTTCGTTGGGGTCCGTGCAGTATAAGTGTGGAGTAGCGCTAAGGCAGGTGGTCAATATTCTTTGAGGTCGCCTGACGGGCTGCTGATGCAGAGGGTATTGCAGCAAATATTTCATGTATGTAGGCGGGCCAAGGGTATTATATGAGCAAAGAAGAAAACAAAAACGGATGATGATCGTCGATAATCATATGTGTAGGCGCGTATGTGGTTATATAGGCCGTCTGTCAGTTTCTTTGTTGCAGACAGTATGCAAGAGCTCACACAATCATGCCTTGATTAGTGATTGGCTGTTGTTACTCTGAGCAAACTTCGATTCACTTCTTGCGTGTGTATGAGTTCTTCTCCTATAGTGAACTGCCTCCAGGGCGAGTCAGGATTGTTCCTTATGTGGTCTGTCGAGGCTGCTGCATTTTGCTTACGACGTATGAAGCGACCCTGAGGCGTTGGGGCGAGAGGGTTCTTTGGGCTCTCTATATAGTCGGCCCAGCTTTTGTGACGACGGAATGATGATATCCTGTTGGCCTCGCTTGAGCTATTGGTAACCGTTCAACGTCTCACCAAGCGCTGGCCCGGTCGTTCAGGAGAAGCCGTGGTACTTTCGCTTGCCGAACGTTGATGAGCGTCATTCGCTCGCTGTGCTTTCGGAGCATGGGACTCCACTGCTACGCGCTGACCAGACTTCGCATGAGTATTACGCGTAAAGCAAGTCTTGTGAGGTGGTCTTGCAGAGTGGACTGTCGTGTGAGAGATCTTCAGCAAAGGCCGTTGCATGACGGAAGCCTCGTCCAAGAGAAATTGGGGACTATATTGGAAGCCGAGCAGCATATATCATTGTCTCGGAGGCCCAACCTGGACAAAACTCGGCCCAGGGGGGTTACAAGTCACAATAACAGAGCCGCTGTCCCCCAAAACATGGGAAAGTCAATCCTTGTCCTTTGTTATCGTGTGCTACACAATCTCGGCGTCCTGCATGCTAACATCTACCGCAACAGGATGTGACGGTAGGTGCTATAGAAAATACGGGGTCGTTGATATCTGGGTATTCGGGTATGTTCTCGGCAGGTTCTAGAAGGACTATACATGAACAGTAATAAGCTGGCAGGGAAGAGCATCAGCCGAGGCGGGGCGATGGTGGGATAGAGTTCATGCAAAAGGAACCAGCGATCGAAGTAATTTTGAGTTCTTTGAGGCAATGCTGGAAATCATAACATATAAATCCTGTCATATAATACAAAGGAGGGGGCTTTTCGGTATGTGAATTAGGAACAGTGCATTTTCGTGATGGAATCGGGCAAGTACGTAGGGACGGTTGGAGCCGTCGGGATATTTCTTTTCTTCTTTCCTCCCTCTTTCAGAAGATGGAAGAACTGATATATCATCATCGAAAAGAGGTGTATTGTACTTTTATTTTTCGTCCATGGCTAAAAAGTTCAGGCATGTAGAGTCTTTGGTACTCTGGAAATGACTGGCCAATCCCAATTGCCCCAGGTATTGTCGGTTTTGGTTGGTGCTAATTCTTGGCACGAGACGCGATCCCAGAAAGTTCCATCACAGCGGCAACTTACGCAAAGGGTCAGCGAGCAATTGAGCGTCATAACCACGGGCAGTCCAAGGAAATTTTACTCTCAAAAGAAAACCAGCCCTGTATGATGTGCGATTTGGAATTCGTGGCGCCAGAATGTGACCAAATGGCACAAGTCCTTCGTATTTCTTCCTCACAGCTCGTGGCCCCCAAGGCAAGTACAAACGCCCCTATAGCGGTCTGCAAGATCATGCAGAAGTTATGCGAGCAAGCCGGTTGCGGGGGATGGGCGCACAGGGTTCGACGGGAGACATGAGACGAAAAATGAACAAAAGAAAAAAAGAGTTGGGACGATGACCAGGATGGTTGGTTGGCTCGAATGGCAATCCAGCAAAGCAGGTAGCCTTCCAAACCCCGAGCCGCAGGGTGTTGGACCCGAATAAGTACCGTATCTTCTCTTTACCTGGTCATGTTGCATGATGTATAGGAAACTCTATAGCGGCACGCACCAAAAAGGCTGAACCGAGAAGCTAAAAAGAATGCGCTGGAACTGCTGAATCCACGGCGCCGCTGAATCCAATCAAAAATCGTGAGGCAATTACCTGGCAAAAATTGATGTATGCCGGCGGCATGACTGATGCTGACATGTGCTCTGTTCCGGGGCGGTAACTCTCAGAAACTCTTCAATTGACCCGAGGCTGTCAGCATTCATGTCTACCTATTTCGTGGACAAGAAATCCAATACAAGAACGAATACCAAGGGAGCAACTCAGGTGCGCCACAAGCACCACTAATACCACCACTACACCCGTTCTGATCGCTGCATCCGCCTTGGCACCTCAGCTATGCATGTGCTCCAGGAAGGAAGAAGATCAGCAACAAAGGAAGGCCAGCCCTGTGGTATTTTTCCGCAGGCGCGATAGTTTGGAATAAGCTAATGTTGTACACATTTCCTGTTGTATGTCAGTAATCTTTCGATTTTGACGGTAGTATCCAACGGGGTATCTCAATTTACCCATTGAAATCCAGTATACTCAGGTGACTTGATACGCCCTATAAAATCTCCACTTTAAAAACACCCTCGATCCAGTAACAACGCAACACGACTGGATCATAACAAGCACCGTATGAATCGCCGACGACTTCTTCACGAGTCAGATATCAAGGCAAACATCTCCTGAACCTGGACAATATTTGATTCTGCTGTGGTGATAGTATCGCGAGAGAAAAAGCTCCGGCCTGCCGAGGCTGGTACCGAGAAACCCCAAATCCAAGACAAACTTGCCCGGTGGGATCTTATCCTTGGTAATAATCAATAGTAACGCCCGGCTTTTTCCTCGGACTGGGTTTTGGGGTCTTTCTCTTGCTCTTCTTGTCGGGGGGAGAAATGTTTTCATTGTACTGGGTTGCATCAAGTAACCGAATTCCCGGTACGGAAACATGTATTGCTTAGTTGAGAAATACCTAGGCGAACCTAGGCATGCATTGCGACGTTGGGCCAGCCTCGGATGGCTGCTTGTAGACGGGGCTGCAGATCCTTAGTAACCCCATTTCTTCTTTACTCCGGATCTTCAGCAGTCATGATTGCGACTGTTACAGTATCATTTGGAGAGAAAAGGCTAAGCCAATTAGTCACGTTAACATTGTAGAAGTTATAGCTCGATCATTATACTGTGACGAAGAAACGTCATTGCATCGAGTAGCTCTTCGACTCATGAATTCTTCCGGCTCGTTGGGCCTCCACTACTTGGGTATCAATTGGAGCTGAATATGTGATCCCTATACTTAACAATGCTTCGTAAATATACAGCACTCGAGGATATTGACAGGGGTTCCCTGATAGCACTGAATGGTTACATGTGTAGTATAGATGTTTGAGCTCGATGACAGTGCGAGTCAGTACTTCGTAGGCCAATTGCCTGAGAATTGACCGGTAGAGAGCCCCGAGGTTGGTGAAAATTAACCGATCACTCTGTTTCTTGATTTTGCAATTCAAAGTCCCAGGATACCAACAAGAATCCTCTCAATGACAATCTCGATTCGCAAGTATTTACTCGATTACTCAATGACACCCCTCTCAACGGCTTGACCGGTTTGATCCATTGGACTATGATGAATGGCTGAACCTTTCATTTCCCATGGTGTCACGAAGCCGAGCCGCAGCCTGCAGCCCATATTGATGCAGGTACCATATATGGTAGCCGGCAAGGCAAGTAGCAGCCATCACGGCCGGCAACTGTAATCTGTAATGTTATGGCTTACAGATCAACCAGTGTGTTTGGAGTGAAACCGTCTTGGCAGCTTTGTCTTCATATTACATGCAAGTTTGAAAAGGTGTCTTTATTTCTTAGGCGAAATATCGGTCACCTGATTGGGCATGTGCAAAATTGTCAAGTCAGCATTCCTGCCATGAACGTCTTTCGAAGAGAGGTGGTGTTGAGATACAACCCGTAATCACTGAGAGCAGAAGGTATCATTACATGATCTGTCTTGTTCCTCTTGGTGAGATATGGAGTCGATATCATCTCTTGTAGAAGCTTCCCAATTGTATGCGGCAAGGTTGGCCCACGTTCGTGGGGGTCCAGCAGCATATACTGATGGCGGATTATGTCACCCCAATTGGGTAGTAGTCTATCTTGGACACGCTTAGATCGGCATCTCTCATCACAGATGCACCTACAAGCAACGATTTCAATGGCATCAACGTTACATAATTAACTGTTCTTCGGGCATTCATTGACAAGCACATTAGGATATGAAGTCGCTTGGAGGCTGATGGTATTTCGGCTAGAGTCCGGACGGACGGATGCGGCCGGTTACCATTTACAGGGTACTGAATACATCACAGAGTTTCATCACCCGCCATGTTGGATATGCGGAACGACCCTGGCTGTACCCTTTTCCCGGGACAATATCAGGGGAAATGCGAAACGACCGCTCTACGATTCCTGCGCGTTTGATACCAGGATTTCATGGACACACCGGTGTTATTATTTACAACTTTATTTCTTCTGTCTATCAATTTATTAAGATTTTCGCGGCAAGTGGAAGGTACCAGGTCCTTCTCTACTGCCTTCACTGCACTCACGGCGGAGCGAGTGTGAGATGCCACCAGACCGACTACCCTCTGGTGATGGTTCCTCGTGTTAGAGATTTTCGTGCAGTCACTTAGATTGCTGCTCGCTTCGAGGCAAAGTAGCTCCCATCGTAAGCTAGGAGCCAATCCATATGAGAACCTTCCCAGATGGGAACGTGGGCCTTTGAGCCTGATATGATATCTCTGCCCACTTGCTCAGTTGCCGGACACCAGCGGGCAGCATACTTTTAAGGAGTACTAGATCTCTTCACACGACTGGGGGACCAGCAATACAGCATGCAAAATATACTCAACCAGCGTCTTGGTCAAAAGAATCGCTGTAGCCTGGGCATTCAAGCAGGGATTGTTACCAAGCGAGAAGCCACGGTAACTGGCCAGCGGCTCGCATTTTCTCCAGTAGTGTCAAATTCCCGGGACGGACCTTCCTGCAGGCATCTCACCGGGAACGTTTCTTGGACTTCTTACAGTCGGCGGCTTTGTGGCCAACCTCGCCGCAGTTGTGGCAGTTGAAAGCAAAAGCACCAGATTGTCGTTGCATAGGGCGGCCACCCGAAGACAGTGACAGGCCACCCCCGGAGATCGACGAAAGGCCACCAGTAGGCTGAGATCTGGCATTGTTCAGCTTGACCTCCTTTTTCCTCCTCTTGTCCGCGAATTCCTTGGCTCTGGCTTTCTCGGCACTTTTTCTGTCTGCGTAGCTGCCTCTGCGGTTGCCACTTCTAGGGTTCGCGGAGGGAATCTGAGACTCAGAGTCGTCTTCATCTTCGGACGAACTCGTACCGGATGCATCAGAATCGTTAGAAGAGTCGGAGTCGCCGTCATCCTCAGAATCACTTGCGTCAACGGCAGCCTGTAAACATGTTAGATTAATATTCATTTTCAATAAGCTTTAGCAATAGACGTGGTACGAAAACAAACGTGCCTTCTTTTTACCCATGTTATATCGGCGAATCGGCTGTATTTTGTCGGGCATTACTCGGGATGAATCTGCGTCGTCGTCGCCTGAAGTATCAGGTGAGTCAATCTGGGCATACCCAACCTGAACCACCCGCAGAGGATTTGGAGCTGCCGCGCCAGAAGTCGACAGGTTTGGTACATTCAGCACCCATCTGGCATCGCCAAGCTCTTCAGCATGCTTGATCAGTGCCTCTTCGCGCTTGCGCTCGCCCTCCTCAATGGCGGCCTGAATAGCCTTGCGATCCACCTGGACCTCGAGCTCATCGTTGTTCGAAGGTCTATGCGAGATCTTGCGTCGCTTGGAAGAGTCATCTGAAGCGGGGGTACTCGGGGCTGAGGCTGGTGAAGATGTCGCTGCTGCTCTCTGCATGAACTTCATAGTTAGCAGCCTCGAGGACATGCCCTTTGGAGTTGTCTGCGCCGCCATCTTGTCAAAGGTTTTTGAGGCTACTCGAAACGCGATGTGACTGTGATGACTGTAGGCAAATGTAAAGATGATATGGGAAGACGGGATGTCTCCCAGATCCTAGATTGGGCAGGTTGCAACGGATCTTAAGAGCAAGCTTAAGATTTCGTGGGGCAGGTCTGCTCCAAGATTGATCAAGGTAGTAAACCAGCCTCCGAAGTGAAGAAATTTGCAGCAATAATTTTGCAGGATGCTTCCTATTTTCGTTTGTCGAAGGGCCGAATCTCACTGAGGTGGTGACTAGCGAACAAATCCACGGGTGGTCCTGTCTACACGTAATGATGGGTTAATGAGTGTTTGAGTAGGTAGGTATTGTCTAATTCAATTCAGGTGCTGCATGAATGCGCCGTTGCGCTGCTGCACCCAAGAATTTACAGAAGCTCAGGCGCTATCGTAGCAACAGGTGCACACCCCCCGCGATAAGGGAATAAAGTTGATCCACAACTCTCCAGCCCGTTGCATGGCCCGAGCTTCAACGACTGCTGCCCGGATTGGAACCAATTGGCTCTGGCGACAGACAGACGAGGTTGACGACTCTAGTTGAGAGCCAATTGAATCTCGTGTTCAAGACGAGCCAATTCATCCTCACAACACAGCATCGACAACATGCTTCCCCGATTGACCGCCCGGACATCGCTGCGCCTGGCGCAAAGGGCCAGCGTTGCCCAGAGAGGCTTCGCTACCTCGCTCCCGAGACTCGAGGCCAAGGAGGCCATCCTGCACAACAAGGCCGAAACTACCCCCCAGGCACAGAGCGAGGCCGACTCCTTGGGCGTCGCGGAGAACCAGGAGAGAGGACTGCAACAGGCACCGAATCGGACTGGAATCTGGTCGAGAAGCCAGAAGCCCAGGGCTCAGGCCATGTCCGGCCCCCGATTCGAGCAGACGGACTTTGATCTCCAGGTGGGCGCGATTGCTGGCTCTCTACTGTTCGTGCCATGAGACTAACAAGAATTACGCGCAAAGCCTCAATCGATGGCTGCCATTGAACTTATTCACAAGCAGCCTGTCCGGTGGACACACGACAAGGTTGTCGCATGCGACGGCGGCGGCGGCCCGGCTGGACACCCCAGAATCTTTATCAACACCGACAAGCCCGAGATTGCAGCATGCACCTACTGTGGACTGCCATATGTACGTTTACTGACCAATATATGCTTCATTGGCGTGGCTTGAAGAGAAATACTTCAGAAGAACTACGTAACTTGGGGATGAGATGTGGACTAACAAGCAATCAATTAGGCCAACGAGCACCACCGCGAGCACCTCGAAGCATTACCCGAAACCTCATACCCTCTCGCATAGATGAACAGCTCGTTCTTTGTACCAAATCAGGAGTTCAGAATGGAGAGGTAGATGAGAGATCAACGGGCAGCGAGATGCTGCCGGTTTTGTACATACTTGCGACCACAATTACACAAAATAAAGAACCGTCAATCAACTTTTTGGGTGACTTCCATTCGACAATTATTCATTTCACTAATTCAATTGATTCTCATTTTTATGACATAGGAGGCTTACCGGCAAATAGAACAGAGAAACAGAAGGAGCCCTCTTTCTCTCACCCTTGCTTTGTTGCGTTGCACATGAAATAGCGATGAGTTGCCATAAAAAGCTCCAGCGAGCTTCCCGCCCGCCCCACCATGCTATGTAATCGCCAATTGCCTGCACCTCATTGCTCCAAAACCCAGTTAACGGAGAGTAAATCGCTATGCCGTCATCCACCAACGCAAGGCCTTCAGCAAACTACAGCTGGTTCAGTTTCCTTTTGCTGGTCATATTCTTTATAGGTTTCTTCCCAAGTCTCTTCAATTACCTCATCTTCCTCCCTTGGACCCTCGTCTTTCCACCGTCAACTCCCGCATCACCTCGAAGCACCCCGCCGTCGTCGTCGTCCGCCGAGATCATGTCCTGGTCCCAGAAGCAGTTCACCCTGCCCGCGCGGTCGCGGGGCTCGTACCTCATCACCGACCACATTGTGGACTCGCTGCCCGAGATCCGCGACTACAAGGTCGGCCTGCTGAACCTCTTTGTCCAGCACACGTCGTGCGCCCTGAGCCTCAACGAGAACTGGGACGACGACGTCCGCGCCGACATGTCCGACGCCCTCGACCGCATCGCGCCCGAGAGCGGACCGAAGGGACAGGAGCTCTACCGCCACAGCGCCGAGGGCCCGGACGACATGCCGGCGCACATCAAGAGCGCGCTGATTGGTGCGAGCGTCACGATTCCCATTAAGGACGGAAAGCTGGTAGGTTTCTTGTTGCCGTCTTTGCAATACACGACTTCACGTAACAGAGGCAATTGGGCTGACGAGACTTGTTGCAGGCTACCGGTACATGGCAAGGCATTTGGTATCTCGAGTTTCGGGCAGTCAAGCACACAAGAAGAGTGGTGGCCACGATCCAAGGCCAAAAGGCATGAATTCCAAAGACGAGCGCGACACTTTAGCCGAGAATAGAATATGAGAATAACGATGATGATTTGCGACAATTCTTCTGGAGCAGGGCATCCTACGATGGTGTGTCATTTCTGCGTTTTTGCATTGTCTTTCTTAGAGATCTGAGAAGCTGTAAATCCTATAGTCCTCTTCTCGTACTTTTTTAGAGGCTTGATGTCTCCAGGCCAAATGCTTCGACAGTCGTAGGCACGCCTCTCTGCAAGCGCTCCGAATCGTACAATTCAACGATGTCTCACAGCTATAAAGTCTCCTACAGCTGCAATGCTGGGTATGGGGCGCCTCATGTCTACTGGCTAAGCTCTTCTTAAAGCTTAAGGCGCTGGTAGCTCGACCATAAGTTCATTGGCATATCGATGCGGACTCTTGCATCTTTGTCTCTTCCGCGTCAATCTTGAGCATGCGCTCGTCTCTCAGCTTCCGCCGTTTTCGTCCTTGACGTCCCGCATATCCTCGTCGCCACCGGCAAGGACACGTGTTTGCGGTACGAATCCTTCGGGGCCCGTACCAGGCGTCGCGGCAACAATATTGCCGCTTTCGTCGACGAATTCAAAGTTGTATCGGCTCAGTAAGTGGGGGATGGCGGATAGCTGGGGCCCATATCGTGCTGTGTTGTCGTAGAGCTCGAATAGTGGTACAGCCAGAAGTTTCATATTCTTGGGTACGCTGAGAACCTCTGTAGAGACACGACTGTTAGCAAGAATGACGAGGGTGGTAGAATCTCTTGTTGTTTGGTCATAGTTGACGTACTGAATTCGGGTAGTTCAATAAAGTAGAGTTTCTTGCACTCCTTTGGCCGCGTCACATGTGCTGGAATGAAGGGATACATGAATGTCTCAAAGTTTGGCCGCCACCACTGTGCGAGGCAGTCGCCGACCTGCCAGTTGCCGGGCTCAACACCCTCACCGAGTCTGCCCACCGGCGCCAGACGCTCGTCTAACCGTGACTTGAAGCCCTCGACCTCGTCATCCTCTGGTCTTAAATAATCGCCAGGAAGCTTGAAGAATGCATTGGCAATCTGCAGCATAAGAATGTGTGGGTGGTTGTGTTCGTGGCAAACGAGGATGCCCTCGCAAGTTCTCCGCATGCCATGCTCCGAGTAGTGCTCTTCGAGGCGCTTGAGACGGGCTATCACCGAAGGGTCCTCCTCCGGTTGAGTCTCCTTGACGCCAAATGTGTAGTTTGAAAGCGGGTAGAGTCGAATGGTCTTGGGTTGGTTGCCGTTGAACTCGAGTGGGATGATCGGCGGTTGTCCCGACTGCAATGCTGTTGCTGTGACTGTCGACATCTTGATGTTCGAGGGTGTGTGGTAGTGTGTCGCTTTTATGAATGAACGCTGACCTCAAGTTGAGCTGCTTCCAATGTTGCTGGCGAAGTGCGCCGTGCAGGACCTCGTCGCCCGTCGCCCTAGCTACAGGTCGATCTTCGCCTGGGTCTTCGGAACTCTGCTGTGTAACAAAGGCACTGGTTGCGCTGTCGGTCTTTCGTGCTTGATTTGCACCGAATATCGATGTTTCCACAGAGTTTTCAACAAGGAACGACGCGAGGTTGTCCTTTATGTTTCGTGGTAATTGAGTAGTAGGCTGACAGTTGTCCTTCGGAGCTATCCCTGGATCCCTGAGCTGAGCTTAGATGGTGAGTTTAGAGAGCTTCCGCCGACAAACGGGGGTCCACGCGGTACCTGAGGCGGTCGCCGCACGGACAGGCATGTCATGGGGACTATTACTAGCGTGTCTACCTACCTAACCTAGGTAATACGACAGACAGTATTTGAATGCAATATGCCTACCTAATCATAATCAGAATTAAACTTACTGATGTGTAATGAGTTTTGGTATATATCGATCAGTTCAGGTTGGCAATGACAATTTTGATTCTTTCTCTCATTGAATTTGACTCACTTCCTCCACCTTTGGCTGCTGAACCGATAAAATCTTAGATAAGGCACACATTTCGAAGCGTACACCAATCATCGCTCTCCTTGAACGAGTATAATTTTGAGCTGCAATCAATCGCTCTCTGAAAATTGCTAATGGCAGCAGCAGACCACGAACAATTTCAGTTCATATGCAACAATCAAATCTGCGTGGCTCCTGCTAAGAAGTGTAGATCGTGGGGATTGTTACATCTATCGAATTCCCTTGCGTTATCTCTGCTCTGTGGTCATTATCAACGTTCAATGTATCAAAAAGCCATACCATGACTGGATAGAGACTTTGGAGACGTTTGCTGCTATTTTTACGATGAGATATTCTCATAGTGTGTGAGAAAGAATTATGTAGTATAATACGAATCGACAACAGAGCAGAAATGGCGAACAATCACTGCATCGATATGCTGACTTACAACAACCTCGAACAATCCTCTCTAGCGATCTAGAAATTGAAGCTGACCAAGAATACTTTTCCTCTCCGAAGCATTTACTTCACTAAAACTCATTCCTCTAACACTATTCTGCCACACACATAGATAAAATCGTATACGGTCGCTGATTGTCCTCCACTGAAATCTTCACTCTCTGAAATTACAAGTAATGGCAAGAGCGCGCATTGGATTTTGATTTTTCTCTTTGTCTTTTGACACAACAATCTTGGCAAGAGCAATTTGCCATTTATATTGCTTGCAACTATTTTGCGTAGGGCAATTTCATTTTCTCCTCTTCCATTCCCACGAGGCTCAGCCCAATACATTCAAATTTTTACTCCCT
The DNA here is from genome assembly GCA_011058875.1 of Neopestalotiopsis sp. 37M. Lineage (NCBI taxonomy): Eukaryota > Fungi > Ascomycota > Sordariomycetes > Amphisphaeriales > Sporocadaceae > Neopestalotiopsis > Neopestalotiopsis sp. 37M. Next base: position 299,620 of record SWKT01000007.1, on the reverse strand, counting down.
TCAGTGATATTTCCACTGTCGAGAGTCTCTCAGCATTCTTCACATTACATATCTCTCGAACTCGGACTCGATTCCGGCTCGACAACCCTTCTACCAATACCACTGAGCCTCTTGTACTCTGCCCTTGTGCTCACTGGGTGCTTGGCATGTTTCCGCAATTGTTCTTCACCTGTTCCGAGCAGTTACATCAGGATAGAGACGTCGAAAACTCTAAGCTCTCTTTGGTCGAAGACTTTGTCAGCACCTCGACGCTGCAAAACCTACCTCAAAATTGACCGAACAATATCGTCAGGACAGCATGGGTGCTACAAACTCTATCGTCAAGTCCGCCACGCGGAGTGGCAGGTACAGAAGGAGATCGCGCCGGATCACTACACCGTCGGATGAGGCTGATACGGATGTTGAAGGAGCCATCAAATCATCAGGAGCCAATGCTAAGAACATACACTTTCGGTTTCTGGACCAGTGTGTTCAGGAGATATCGACATATAAGCTTGAGGCTCGTGCCAAGACGGCGACTTCAGTCATTGACGATCTCGAGAAGGCACTACAGAAGCAGTCAAATGCCAAAGATACAGCCCGTTTTCTGGCAACCATTGAGGGTCTCAGATCACAGAACAAGCCGGTCAAGACCGTGATCGGTGTATTGGGCGACACCGGTTCGGGCAAGAGCTCCATTGTCAATGCTCTGCTGGATGAGGAGATGATTGTACCGACAAATTGCATGCGTGCCTGCACGTCCGTCATTACCGAGATTTCTTACAATTCCTCGGATGATCCCAATGAGCTATACCGCGCTGAAGTCGAGTTCATCTCTCCCGAAGACTGGCGAGAAGAACTCACACAGCTCTCTCATGATATTCTTAACGGGACTGGTGGGGTTATCAGCGAGTCCAACAATACAGAGACAGAAGCAGGAGTCTCCTGGGCTAAAATCAATGCCGTGTACCCGGAGCTGACGAAGGAAAGCTTCGCAAATGCCAACATCTCCAATCTAGCAAGCAGGCCCTATGTACAGGCCGTACTCGGAACAAAGCACATCGTCACCGACATCACATCAGAATCCTTCTTCGAGGTCATGCAAAAGTACATCGACAGCGACGCACAAGACAATCAGGGAAGGAGAAGTGGTGCAAGGAAACAACTTCAATACTGGTCTTTGATCAAGGTTGTTCGCATCTTCATTAAGGCAGACGTTTTATCGACGGGAGCGGTCATTGTTGATCTGGTAAGTACTTCCATCAATGCTCATTCATGTCCCTCCCATTCAATACACATCAGAGCTAACTCACGTTTGCAGCCCGGTGTGCAGGATTCCAACGCCGCCCGCGCAGCCATGGCTGAGAAGTACATTGAGAAGTGCAAATACATATGGATCGTTGCACCCATTACACGAGCAGTTGATGACAAGACAGCTAAGAAGCTGTTGGGCCAATCCTTCAAGCTACAACTGAAACTCGATTGCAAGTACGATCGCGTCACATTCATCTGCTCCAAGACGGATGAGATCTCGGTCATGGAAGCTGGCAAGTCTTTCCAAAATCAGAAAGACATTTCGACTTGCCTGCACGATCTGCGAAGCATTGAAGCAGACTTTGATCGGAGTAAAGAAGAGTGTCAAGGTATCAGAGGAGATCTTCGTCAACTTGAAACCTTCATCGACCAGATCAACGAGCAGATCACTCACTGGACTGCGCAGCTCAACAATCTGGACAAGGGCAACCAAGCTCAACCGTACTCAGGTCTATCTCGCAAGAGAAAAGACTCAACACAGGAGGCCGTTTCTCACAAGAGACGTTGCATTGATCTCGATACGGAATCTATCTCTGACAGTGATAGTGATGGGGGTGATGATCACATCAAGGAAGAGATTGAAGAGAAGCCGAATATTCCAAAGAACGTTCCCTCGGAGGAGCCCCTCACAGCAGAGCGAATGTGGAGGGAGATCAATAGATTGCAAGCCGAAAGGCCAAAGATCCAAGAGAAGAAAAACTACTTGGACAGTCAGTGGAATCATGCTTTTGATGAACATAAAAGAAATACCAAGGCAAAATCGAAACTTGAGCTCCAACTCAAGTCTCTTTGTATCCAGAGCCGAAACAAATTTTCCAAAGATGCCATTCAGCAAGATTTTGCTCACGGCCTGAAAGAGTCGGTACCTTTCACATTTCCAGCTGACCATTGAAGCTAACTCTTTTTTCCAGAACTGACCAAGAACTTGCATTACGCGAAAACGAAGAGTTATTCGATCCTCAAGAGAACATCAGAGACTACGACGCAATCGGTGCATCCCTTCCCGTATATTGTGTTTCGTCGAGAGCTTATCAGACGTCAAATGGACGATTGGGCCGAGACGAAAAGGTGAAGGGCTTTGCTACGATGGAAAGCACGGGCATTCCTCAGCTACAAATGCATGTAAAGAAGCTCACGGAGTCTTCTCGTGAGGATACTGCGCGAAGTTACTTGAAGAACTTCAGACGATTCGTCCTGACTTTGAGTCTCTGGGCTCAGAATCCAGGTAGTAGCGCGCAGCTGACCGAAGCTATGTTCAAGAAAGACTTGGAACAGCTTGGAATGGTACGAACCGTGTTCTGTTATATTACCTCAACTACTTTGGTAAACGTTTATTGATATTGTCTAGGATCTGGACCACGCTGCCGAAACGGTCACAACGGAGTGCCGTGACATCTTGATCCGATATCTATACAAGAAGTTTGACAAATCGAGCAAATCAGCCGCCAAGAAAGCCATCAAGACAGCAGAGAAATGGTTCATGCCGCGGCTCGCTGGTGGCTATGCATGGAACACATACCAGGCCATTTGTGTTCGCAAGTGAGTTTCTCCATTTTCGTGCCTCAGAAATCTTGTACTAATCTACCGCAGTGGCGTCCATTACACAAGGTCAGCTGGCCGTGTCAACCTCAACGAAGAGCTCGCAGAGCCTATCAAGAAACTGTTGGCAAACTCATGGGAGGCAGTGTTCAGCACTCGCATCCCAAACGCTCTTGCGAAATTTCCCGCCATGTCCCAGTGCAGCCGTGATCATTTTCAGAATATCGTCAAGAGTCGCATCCCCAAAAAGGACCGTGGCGTTCTCATAGCATCTCTGATGGAGCATGTAAGATGGGAGGATATCTTTAAGACATTCCAATCCAGGATAGCTACTCTGCAACGGGAAGCCAACAGAGAGTTTACGCCCGCTGTGACAAGCAACATGACCTGGGCATATGAACGTTGCGCCAAAGAAAGAGGTAAGTCTTACTAATTGTGGTGCACACAAAATATACTAACAAGTGACTAGGTACAGGAACGTATGCTCGTATGAAAGACAACACGTTGCGCTGCATCAGAGACAACCGCCACTCCATGTTTGCTGAAGCAACCAGCGGCGCCCGCAGCAAGTTGGACGCAATCTGCGATGAGCTCGAGTCAGAGCTGTCTACCCGCATCTCCCAGTCCATCAACGGCATTCTCAACGACTTTGAGTCGGGTGTCATTGGCAGCAACCTGGCTGATGCCTCAAGAGCTGCCCGTGTTGAGGTCCACGAACTTTTGTCCAAGACTGACGCCCTCTTTGGAACACCAATAGAGGATGACCGGGATGTCATTTGTTTATCCTGATTCTCATGTCTCTCACGAAATATTCTGAGACGATATTTGCGCTCGATAAGACGAGACTTGGGTCATGTTCGCAGGCTCTTCGATCAAGAAACAATTGCGCATGATCTAGATCAGGATCAATTACACAGACTGAAGCGTACATTTGCTGTTCTACGTTGCTTTATGATTTAAGACCAGAGGCTGAGCAAGTTGTACGCTTGAGGGAAGCAAGGAAGAAAGATGAAAACGAAAAAAAAGTAGTAGAGGGACGAAAAAGTGGTGAGAGATACTCAAACAACATAGCTTCTGAGATAGATATTGCTCGCCATAAAATTGTTCATTACAGAAATACCTTCATACGAATCGTGTGATAATCTTGGTGTGATGGTCAACATGGTGACCCACGAACAGTAACATCACAGGAGTCGACACATAGACGTCAAAGTGGGGTTTCCATGCGATGTAATACTTTCCGAATGCAAATGCAAGAATACTCATAGCGAGAGATCAAGCAGACGTTATCTTCGTAGTTGCAGACTAAGTGTGTCGCTCGAATACAAATCAACACATGGTAAAACAGTGATCGCAATTACCAGAGTATTCAAACAGGTTCAAGCGGAGGATACGCGATCGGGATCCTTTGTCGTCAGCTCAGGCACACCCGATCGGACTACGTGACAAAACACCATGTTCTGAATTGAGGAATAATCACTTTGATCTGTCGTGTGTTCTTGAAAGGCCACAGAACACCATTGGCAAAAAGTCATCATCCTGTGGTATGATAATAAGAGTCTGCAACATATTACCAGTCACTGTAGTCGATCTCAATAACAATTTGACAAGGATCACGAAGATCTAGAATGAGTGAGCATAGTTGAACACTAACAACCAAACAGCTATCTGAGCATTGGATATCGATGAATCATGACAGAAAAGAAGAAAGAACAAGTAGACACACAATTCCAGATATTAGGAAATTTGATCCGGCGGAGCCCCCCTCCCCGTAACTACCATGTGTTACCCCCGGGTTCTCTCACCCGAGAATACCCTGTGAATGCCCACGCAAAAGGGTGGTCCGAGAGTGCATTCGGCTACAGCTGTCCGTCACTCTGCTTTCCTTTCCGACCCCCATCGATGCGGAAAACTGCATGGAATGGCAGGGGGAGGGGGAGCAACGCATCGTATTTTTGCACAACCACCCTTTTTTGCAAAGCCCTTTTTGTTGGAGGTGGTAGGCAAAGTGGTTCGAGTAAGCATTATTTCTTGCAACCCTTTGGACCGCGTGGTTAGCTACGGGAGCATTGAGAGAAATGATGGTTCTTTTGAATTCTTGCTTCTCGTTTTTTCCTACATGATTCTCCTTCCCAAAGCAGTCAAAAAATTGGTTGCTTTTTTAGAAAACGAACAACTGGAATCAAAGACATGCAGCGGCGGCTAACTCCGCATATTGGAGAGGAAACGAAACGATTGCACCATCATCGGGAAAGGTGTGTGTTATATCCGCCGTATGCCGTGGACCAACCAACACCATCAAGGACGCAAAAAAAAGGCTGAACTATTGCCATGGTTGTTGCATCTCTCAAGGAGAAGGTTCCGCCAACCAGAGGACAAATTACCCTGTAAGCCACGTTTTTATTGTGGTTGCCATGAGAGTCCTTCCCCCTTGTGAGCGATTCCAAAGAGTGAGAAAAGGTCGCCTGCATATGCGGCTCCGCGGCTGACGGCATTTTGTACTAATGCAGAGCCAACGCCCATAGTGATAAGTCACCTATAAGTAGGCGTCAAGGTGGGTGATCATGTCTATTTCCACGGAAGGCTGCAGGAATAAACGGGCTCCTGCGCTGGGGCCAAAAGATGACAAGGGCTCAAGACACGAGAGAATACCACTCGAATGGAAAGCCAACGCAACCATCTCACCGAATTATCGCAAGAGCGCTTTGCAACTACGGTACTGCATGCTCTAATACCGTTCAGATATTTCCCATGCAGTGTACGTCTTACAACACAAGCAGCGGAACTTTTTGATACACATCTACAGTTCAGTAGAGGGGGAGATCTATCCAGGGCGCCAATGATACCAATATCAAAAAACACTAGTATGACATTACTGCAAAATTAAAGTGTGATATACCAGCGCTCAGTGCTTTTCCAAGCAAGTCAAACTCGCATGTCAACAACGAGTTTCGGTCCATTCGCAGTTCTCCAAAAGCTTGAAAGAAAGCACCAAAATCAGTAACCCGATACACACTCGGTCATTCCCCAGAAGGGGCAAAAAGGGCCCCCAAACTTCTCCAACGAGGAGGGAAAGAAATCCACCCGCTGCCACGAGAACTTAGGAAAGTTCCCAGGATTAAAAAAGTCCAAGGTTTCGACGGGACGGGCCACGCCGCAATCAGTCTCGGAAACCCGCCTTTCCTTTCCATAAGATTCAAGGGAGTTTGCAGAGATAGCTGACAAGATAGAAAACCATCCTTGAGAGCAAGTCCCCCTGGATCGAGAGTCCTTGGGATCCACCCCTCTCTCCCTTTGTTTTTCTTTTCCTGCCCCCACTGTCCGGCCCATCGGATGATGATGAAAAGCGGCAGCATACATGATGACACTATGTTACGTACACATTCCCTATTGTTCTCCCCGGTAGACAACTATTGCCCGTGGAACAAGTATGCATGCACAGGAATAGAGGAATATAGTATGAGGATATGATAAATCTCATGATCATCAACATACATGTCCCAAGCTACCCATCGATAGATGACAATGCATTGACGTAATCAATCGCGATCGACTTGACTGCATGTGACAGATCCATAAACTGTACAAGATACTCAAGAGAATCAAGTACCGGCCCCAAGATTTGTTCTCGTCCCTCCCAAAAACTGTTGCAAAGATTCGTGATTTGGGCATCGCCAAATTTGAAAAGAAGATGTGACAGAGCTCTCTGCAAAGGACTTTTTATTGTCAATGATAGACAGGCAAATCGATTCTATCCTGTCCCATCAAGGAGAAAACGCCGCCCAAAACGAGCACCCAAGACGCCCCCCAGTTGATTCTAGATAGACAGATATAGATTTTCCACCATGGTTCTCAAGCGCTGTTTGCCGCAGTCTGCAAAAATTGGGTCTCAATATTGGATCCCTATTAAACAGATCTCTCATCTCTGAGACCGAGGTTCACTTGATTGACTTGTCGGCCGACTCGAGGATCCATTGGCAATAATGACGCCTCTATTGATTGATTCCTCTCCTTTCCTCTTCCCCTGGGCAGAAGATGTGGACTGCGAGCCTGTAACTTGCTGCTGCTGCTGCGGTGAAGCTTCTTGCTGCCGCTGAGGTCTTGCTCTCCGCTCCTCGTTTGGCGAGACACCCTCGTTTGTCAACCTTACCTCAAGCTGGTGACCATCGAAGTTGTAGTGGTGTAATCTCTGTACTGCTCTCTCTGCACAATTCATATTGACAAAGGTGATGGTCGCGTGTCCTCGGTTACCTCCTTCTCTAGATCTGGGGATCTTGATGCTGTTGATTTCGTTACCACCCAAGCCGCATTTCGAACGGAGCAGAGATTTGATTTGATCGCTTTGAGTCCGTTTGGATAGTCCCCTAATGATTATTTTCCGGTATTCTGTCTCAATCACTGCAGGGGCTGCCAGGGTCTGCACCTGGACTGGCTCGGTCGAGATGGAGTAATGATTTTCATACATATCTCTCGGGCGCGGAATATGATATAATGGCTCTGCGTGATATGTAGGAACTTGCCCAGGTGAGACGATGGGCGGGTTGCCCATGTAGCTACTATCATGAGACTGATACCAGGAGGTGGTTTCTTGATAGTCACCAGCCATTGTTGTGTGCATGGGCTGCATCCCATAATTTACGGGACTAGATACAAGTGAGACTGTGCTAGGTGTAGACCACTGTTGGTATCAAGTAAGAATTAGCGATTTTCTCTTCCTGAAAGAAGAGTTTCATGGACAGACGACTTGCCTGGTCATAGCCTGATGCTGTCGGTGACATCAATGGCGGAGTATCGAGGGGCAAATGCATAAGCTGAGGCGCTGTTCGTGGGGTCCGTGGAGATCGCGGAGAGGCAGGCAGTCTCTCTGGGCCTCCTACCAGTCTTTTGATGGGGATTTCCTCTTTGGCGTTCCTGCCGTCTATAAACATTGGCCGATCTTGAAAGGGTGTCGATCCCAAATGACCTGGTTTCTGATCAGTCATTCGGTTGAGCAGCATAGGATATGGCACAACATACGCATTGCCGCACGAAAGTTTTCGCGGCCACGAACACACACCCACCCCGAAGTGCTCTCATTGAAAATCTCGACTCTCTCAACTGAAGAACAGACTGTCCGCACATGGTCCTTGACCTGCTTCCACGAGGTCTGCCATGGTAACTAACAAGTGTATTGAGTCAGTCTCTAGATTTCAACTGCAAGTTGAGCCGTGTTTGCCCAAGGCCTTTACATACATTGGAAACAAGAATGTAATACAGACCCGTCACGTTGCCTGGGCCAACAACGACCTGTATGGTGTTGTTGATGGGAACTTGACGGATCGTGCTATTGCTCGACATTGTGTGTACGGGCAGCCGCATTGAGAACAAAAACAATGCTATAACCGACGCAAGGACCACCCTTGACTGTGAGAGGGTGTGGAACAAAGGGAAATGGGACGGCCCGTTGACGAGTCTTTTATATTTTGTCGTACGAGAGCAAGCCCGCCTTTGGGGTAGGGCTCAGATAGAATACGATCTTCAGCGGATATCTGCTGTTGGAGAGTAGACGACCAACGGACAATTTCCTTGTCAAATATGTGCAATCTAAAGATGCTTGCTCGGAATGCGTACAGGTTCCAGGATCTTGCGACCCCAGAAAATGAGCAACGCAAACGCCAATCAGGGAGGTCTGGATCAAAGAGGGCAACATCTTTGAGCCGGTTGTACTGTGTATATGCGCAGTTTCCTATCTAATAGCCCAATGGTATCTTGGCAGGCCTGCAGCGGATGACACCGGCTGCATGTTCATCCAAAGAAAAAAGCAAAGAACCCTTTACGATTGCTATTGTCATGGTAGGATCCATGGACGCACGCAGAAATTTGCGCCCGGTAACAGTTGTGCATGGTGTACAGATTAGATACAGTTGGTGATTGACCAAAGTCTGTTGGTGACTCTCGTTTCCCAGGGTTTCTCAGGCACAACAACCAACGGGCCGAGCTGGGATACATCACCAGTCGGTAACGAATGAGACGTGACGAGTGAACAGATGCAGTGACATTGTGCGAAATATGGCCCCCTAGACGAGGCAAGGAGTAGGTGGAATCCATGTGATAGGCGACGTAGCTCGACGCACAGAGCCGGGCGCTTAAACCGCATCTGGCGGGGCTCTACGGAGTTCGGGCCAAGATGTGAAGACTCGAGTATAGATGTGTTATTGTATGGAGGTATGTTTAGTTCCCGGTTGCCGGATCTATGGTTGCGCCTTGGGCCTATGTAGCTGTAACCTGTGTGCACACCTCAAAGGTCAGGAGGTCGGCCGGGAAGCAGGCTGGGCTGATCGGTGGACGTCTCATCGTGGGGGGCCGTTTTTGTCAATGGTCCCCGGGGGCCAGATGCTCATGGAATCAGTTCATTTTTGGGGGCACCACCGAGAAACGCGGTCCAGAATTGGGGGCACAACATTTCCAATGTGGTAGTACGACTCAACTGTCAACATGGGGCACAGCCATGCTAAACGTGCTGTCGCGGAACCGCCTATGCATTGCCGCTGGCACTATGACCAATCAGTCCATGAAATCGTTGGTCCGCCCACTCGCTACAGAAAATACGACCTTTGACGAGTGCAACGAGGTCGTTGGATCGTTGACACACCCGAATTCGCCATGTGTGTGTGTCTGTAGTAAAGCAACCTCGTAAAGTAAATGGTCGAGAGTCTCACAAAAAGAATTCGAATTTGTCCAGTTTACGGCCCCGTTGTCGTCGTTGGTCCAATGAAGCCGACAGGGGTGTGTTAGCAAACAGCATATGTAAACCTTCCTGACGTACATCGGCTGCGTCCATGTGATGGAGCATTCCCAGTTCATCGACTTGCATAGAGCATTCTAAGTCCTAACAGCCACACGGATGGCAATGGTTGGCGATGAGTTGCAGGTGCCAACCGCCAATGCTTCTGCAACACTCCACACGATCATGCTCCACGGCTGGTTGAACCGACATTTACTGAGGTCGCAGTCCACGTACCTACACCATGCTGTATGTTCGGGAAGACGACCATGTTGCATGCTGCTGCGAGCGAGACAAGGCCGGTCCTTCTTTTTCTTTGTCTTGCTTGCCTTTTCTCTTTCCTTTCCACCACCCATGCAATTACTATACAAAAGGTGGACACCTGCCAAGGCCGCATGAAAGTCCTTTGTCGTGATTTCTGGCAACTCAATTACTCAATCCAGCCGGGATATCGTCGATTGCAACTTTGGCGATATCGCCAAGTGATATTGTTTAGTGATGTGTGGCGGCAGCCAACCCTGCAAGGCAGCGTCGGGAGGTGACTGGATGTGCCCCGGTGAACTAGCCTGGGATATCCGCAGCCCTGGGTCGTTTGTTACCTGTCATTTGTCATACTGAACACGCAGCAAACCCAAAGACGGTAGTGCTGCAGCTACTCGACCCCAAACTTTTTGAAATGAAAGGTATCATCGGGTTGACTTTCGTCGTCTTCCATGTCGCTATCTTCTCTGCTGTTATTTTCTTCAACAGATTCCAACGAGAATCGTGCAGCTTGGCTGTCATCGACTAAAGATGGGGACTGCCACGGCATTTCGTCCTCATCTGAGTCTGTCAGGCAGCCGAGCAGGTAGGATTGTGCATCGGTGAAGAAGACGGTTGGAGAACCTGATAGGGCTCGCAGCCAGCACGCCGACGGCTTCCCGCATATTTGATCTCCCGATAGCTGGGACTTGAAGTCGACTGTAGCTGGCCCGTCGCTGAGAGGATCCCAAACAAACACGAGACCAGCATGGTCTTGACCTTCACATCTCACAAGTAGGAGTTCCGATTGCGAGGGATGCCATTCGATACGGGCAATATCGGCATGGAACATGAGGACTGCGCGTAGTTCGGTCACTGCTACATCCCAAATCCAGAGAGTGCTCGGCGCATCTTCTAGAGCTATAGCCAATAACGTAGCAGACTGGTCAAACATCATGAAAAGGGGCCCCGTTTTCAATTCATGTCCGCTTTGTTGTGTTGTTCGGACCACTGGGGCCACTGGTTGAGAAGCTCTGACGAATCCATGGACAGGATTCTGTCCATCGGATAAGTCAAATTGCTCTTGCCATATCTTTGAAAATAGTGATTTCATTTCAGTCAGGGTCGTTCACACAAGAAAACAAAATCAAGGGAAAGGGGGTTCAGGTCACACCTACCTGCAGCGTGTCCTTGGGCTCGAGGGTGAGAGGGTGGCAGAGCCGCAATTCGTGGGCTAGATTTGCCGTTGGTAGGACGGATACGCACCGGCCGTAGTCGCCAATTGCTACATATTGACTGTCGGAGCTGAAGGTGACAACCTTGACACCCGCACCCCAGCGTTCGTGCAGCTCGCCAGGCCGGAGGGAGGGTCCGCACCAATCCCGATACTTGTGGCCATCGGGGGTGAAAAAAAGCACTCGGTGACCCTGAGCGGCAGATTCCCAGACGACCAACCATTTGCCATCCGGCGTCCATGATAGACCCTGTGCATCTACGACGTCGGGACTCCAGGACCGCTGCACCTCTCTCGACTCGGCAGCGTGAATGCTCACAAAATCCTTGCCTGAAGACCGGGTAAGCAGCGCTAAGTGATGCGTAAGGGGCCGGTAGGAGATGCCGCGGGCAGCGCTGGACGCAGCGTAGAATTTGGGATTGCTTATTTCAACGGTCTTGGCCGAAGCGAGATTGAACAGTGATAGCTTTATGCCATGAGCAGAACAGACACAGGCCTCCCCATCCGTGGCACCGAAATCTACAAAAGTTGATTTGGCCACGGATGAGGCAGGGTTGCGTATAGTCGCATGGAAATCGTCATCAGCGACAGAGTAGACGTGGATCTCGTCACCTGCAGATAAAAGAAGCCTCTGCGAATTGAGAGACCAGACGAGCGTGGTGGTGCTGGCAGCGAGATCGGCAGACAACCTGATCCTGCGCTCCACGGTCAAGGTCTGGATTGCTCTGATCCTGAGCTGAGCAGGCAGTAGTGTTGCAATGAATTTGCCATCGGGACTGGGTAGGCTGTGCGGCGAAGCTATCCAGCTGGGATCAGTATGCGGGTTCCATTTAGTTGTTGGTTGCACAAGAACAACAATAATGACAGGAGGTGAAGAGCCATGTATGTATACATGGGCGGTGTTTATTTTCGACTGTGAAATGAAGAAAAGCCAATATGGGCTGGGGTGAGAGGAATGAAAAATGACTGGGCATATGCGTACATTTTAAAACGGGCGAGAAATGCATCGTCATGGTCTGGCCAAACGCAGACTCCAATCTCTTTGTCGCCTTACAAGGCAACCAAGACCAGGACCAGGTGGAGGACTGTGTGACACTTCAGGGCAAGCGTGATCAAGGTTTTGTGGCTAACCGGTGAAGTTGCTGCTGTTGCCGCTGCTGAAAGGGCTGATAGGTGAGTCGTGTCAGTCAGTGCCCACAGTAGTAGCTCAAGGTAGTTCGCCAGTAGACGCGACTGAGTGCCTGTGCATCCGATGTCCCAGTGCTTGTGCCTGCTAAATATTAATCTGCCAGCGCACTCCTTGTTCTTGTTTTTGAGAGTGTCAGCTGCTTGACGATATCAAACACATACATGCAACTTGCAGCTCGCCAGCGACCAGAGCAAGAGCGTCGTCGCGAGAATTGCCAATCTGTGTCTTTGCGGATTTGTTGATGTTGCGGATGAGAGAGGCTGATGGTTAGTGGTTGATGACTGACCAATTACGCGAAAACTTGCTTGGGTCAATCAATGATTGCGCTTGATTGCAACTCAGCAGCCGCTTATTATTACCTACCTATTTATCAGCCGAATGAATGACATCCTTTTCTCTTTGCATGAATAGACCCATTCAGTTGGACATTTCTCTCTTTTCTTGAGTTTTATGATGCGATTTATAATTTCCATAACTTGCGTGTAAGAATTAGACAAATCCAAAGGCTCAAGTAGAGGCAGATCCAATGTAATCGGTAGCTCGTTTCACGGCATAAACAGCATGGAACTTCCCCTGTCATACTGTCAATTACTGCATCCTCCGCTATAACATTCCAATCATTCACCATACCCCTAAATATTACTTACTCAATGGAAACTTTACTATTCACCAGAACCACCATCTTTGAGAGAATTTCTTCAGCATCTACCAAGTATGTCGACATGTCAGCATCCATGGCTTCTTTGGCCTCCTTCATATCTAAGGGTCGGGCCCGGCCAGTATCAGCGCCGGATTCCTAAGTCTGCTGACACACACTTGATTTACCCCACCATGGACCAGCAGCCAGTAGGTATCTGGCAAGTCTGGGTATCTCTGCGCCCTCCCACTCGTCAAAGGCTGTGGCAAATCATAATCTAGATATTTGCCATCTTCCGGGAATATTCAACACTCTTGTCAAGATTCAAGAATGAGCATGGTTCTTGCCGAGTCTCCCGAAACCATGTGCATGACTTTGTGCTAAAGCAATCCTGCTGAACTCTTGCTCGCAGCCAGCTCAACCATGTCCGCGAAGGCTTCACTACGGTTCAGACCGACACGCCCGGTCTGGCGATATACACGGCATGCATGGCAGCCACTTCCACCGACGACCAGGAGCATAGTCTCCTCAGCGGCAGCAGAGGTCAGAGACGGGTCTGCTAATGGACTTGCCCAGCGCACCTTTGAGGAACCACCACCAACGACAACTAGGCGTAGCCGGCTGAAAGAGGCCCGGCCATTCTCGGACTTCCTCACGGACACGTATCAGCGCCAGCATGACTACCTGCGCATCTCCCTCACGGAGCGGTGCAACCTGCGCTGCGTCTACTGCATGCCCGAGGAGGGCGTCCCGCTGTCCCCGCAGAGGGAGCTCCTGACCACGCCCGAGATCGTCATGCTGTCCTCCGTCTTTGTCTCGCAGGGCGTCAACAAGATCCGGCTCACGGGCGGCGAGCCCACCGTCCGAAAGGACATCCTGCCGCTCATGCAGCAGATTGGCGCGCTGCGGAGCCACGGACTGCGAGAACTGTGCCTCACGACGAATGGTCTGGCCTTGCACCGAAAACTTGAGGGCATGGTCGAGGCCGGACTCACGGGTGTCAACCTCAGCTTGGACACCCTCGACCCGTGGCAGTTTCAGATCATGACCCGGCGGAAGGGCTTTGATGCCGTCATGAAGAGCATCGACAGGGTCCTGGAGCTGAACCGCCACGGAGCTGGCATCAAGCTCAAAATCAACTGTGTCGTCATGCGTGGAGTTAATGACCGCGAAATCATACCCTTTGTCGAGATGACGCGAGAACAAGATATTGAGATAAGATTCATCGAGTACATGCCATTTGATGGAAACAAGTGGAACAAGGGAAAGATGTACAGCTACAACGAAATGCTTGATCTCATCCGTGAGACATATCCCAGTCTGGAGAAGGTCCAGGATCATAAGAACGACACAAGCAAGACGTGGAAAATACCCGGCTTCGTGGGTCGTATTGGATTCATTACCAGCATGACTCACAACTTCTGCGGCACCTGTAATCGATTGCGTATCACAAGCGATGGCAATCTCAAAGTCTGTCTGTTTGGCAACGCTGAAGTCTCAGTACGGGACATACTGAGAAAGTCCAACAATGGAGAACCAATCGAAGAGGAGGCTTTCGAAGCCATGAAAAAGATTGAAATGGATAGAAGGCAAGGGCTCGGCGATCATTCCAAACCTTTGGGTCTGGCTCTGAATGAGCGAGAGCTCTTGGATGTCATTGGCATGGCTGTCAAGCGGAAAAAGGAGAAACATGCAGGCATCGGTGAGCTAGAGTATATGAAGAACAGGCCGATGATCTTGATAGGTGGGTGAACGATCCCATCATCATCATATTTGGGCGCGTTTTGGTCGGAAACTTCTTGTTGTTCGGCTCGTGCAATACCTCCTGCTTCGAATGCCATCAAGACGGTACCAATGACCTCCGAACACCAAAGACTGAATTGCAAAACGCAGATCGAGGCCATCCAGACCCGACATCAGCTTCGACTGCACTGAGCCAGCAGTGGACCATCAGCAACCGCCACTTTTCTCAGCCGACTGTTGCAAGCAGAATTCCGCTGCATCTCCTATCCAGTGCTTCATCATCGTCTATGCAGGCCCGGCTGTTCTCGACCACGCGCCGCCTGTCCACCCCCGTCAAGGACGACCATGATGATACATTGGCAGCACCGCAACCACCGACGCCCAAGCTGACGCACGTCTCGTCTTCGGGCGCCGCCCACATGGTCTCCATCTCATCCAAGCAGCCGACAGCCCGCACCGCCAAGGCCGCCTGCCGCGTGCGCTTCAGCTCCGGCGTGGCCGCGGCGCTGATCCGCGAGAACGGGCTCAAAAAGGGCGACGTGCTGGGCGTGGCGCGCGTCGCCGGCATCATGGCGGCCAAGAGGACGCCGGACCTCATCCCCCTGTGCCATCCCATTGCCATCTCCAAGGTCGCTGTAGATCTTGTTGTCGTTGATAATCACGAGGGTGATGATGCTGCTGCTGCTGCTTCTTCTTCCTCTTCGGGAGGGGAAGAGAGCAAAGGTCAAGCGGATGCATCATCATCATCATCTCAGCGGCTAGGCGGCACCAGTGTCGAGATTGAGGCCACGGTATCGTGCGAGGGCAAGACTGGCGTCGAGATGGAGGCACTGACGGCGGCGTCCACGGCGGCGCTCACCGTCTACGACATGTGCAAGGCGGTGGACAAGGGCATGGTCATAGAGGGACTGAGGGTCGTGATGAAGGAAGGTGGCAAGAGCGGCAAGTGGATCGAGGGTGTTTCGCAAGAGACGGACTGATGTTTGTAAGAATTATGGAAACATTATTCATGGCTGTTGTGCTGTTGTTGATGAGAAAACCTGGTTTTGCACGAAAAGCAATTGGGCACAGTCTAGGAATCTTGGACATGAAGAAGAAATGGTATTTGTGTTGCAATATGAGATCATTAACATTCTGAGCTTACCGTTAACACTGCCTCAAGGAACGTATCATCTTACGGCTAACATCTAGCCACTCTAGCATACTGTTGAGTATACACAAGCTTATGTGAAGGTACCAGTCAATGCCATGGTGATGATATATTCATACTTTTGGTACACAATAACATGCAATACTGACGCTTTAGAAATACAACAAGGTCATGCTAATGGACTCGTCGCTCTTCATCTCAAAGTGACCACAAAGTGCCCACAGAGTCTCGAGGGAATGGCAATCCCTATCTACGACAGATATCGAAGGTATTCGGAACTCAGTCAAGCACAACCACTTATACCATCATTTCGATCCCCTATATTGGTAAAAGCTTCATGGCATGCCGAACGGAAGATTTGGATCCCTTTCTCGCTTCTTCCTCGTACGATTGCCGTCGCAAGGCTGCTGAATACTGCAATCTCGAAGTTTCTTTGTTATTCTACCAATCCGTCGAAACCATAATGGAAACTCAGATCAAGTGGAGGGGGGTCCCGGGTCCCCGGATCTCGCTGGACCGGAACCGGTGCATCTTACATTGACAGCTTCCTTGAAGGAAAACAAGACAACGACGGAAAAATGCCCGTGCTTGTAATTTTCTTATCATGATGCATCATACCATATATCGTGTGTCTCTGTGGCGTGGCAATGCATAATGAACAACACCTCGGAGAAAGTTCCCACGCTTTCCCTTATCTCTAGGCTGACGTCTTGATGGGTAAAGCACGACACCCAGAAATGCATGGAAAGAGGATATCGTGTGGAAATAGCATCATTATCAGACGAGTCAGTCATCTAAGCTTAAAATCACAGAATCAAGACGAACGTGCCATGTATGCCAACAGAGGACCCTCCTCCCCGCACCTCCTTTGTCCTTGCTGTCAACTTTGGAGGAAGATCTTTGAGCAGGGGGCACCAGAGCTGGAGCTCCGTCCTTTTTCATTTTACGATGAACCGGCTCCCGGTAACACACTTTGTTTGGCTGTGGATGAAAAGGGACATGTAGTAGGAAAACCGGACATCTCGATGTGGTGCCCAAGCGCCAGCGCGCCGGACCAAATCGGGCGGTGGTCCATTGCAAATCGCGATTTGGCAACGGAGCCTCTACGTCAGAGAGGGGTGTTTTGGAAAGGGAGTTAGGGACCGGCATCCCGCCCGATAAGGAGCCCAGCGATTCGAACGACAGGCAGTCAGGTCCCCAGAAAGTCGGACGGATGCCCGAAGGGAGGGACTTGCGTATTTACCCCAAGCAAAAACCGAGCTCTCAGACAAGGAAGAGGTTCGGGAGGCTCCTCGGAAAGCTTCCATCTGGGCATTTTGCCAACTAGCTGCAGTAATTACTGAAGTAAACAAGCATTAGCTGTCAACTATCACGTAGCTTCGGATGTCCCTCCGATCAAATGGTTTCCTCCCTCTTCCTGGATCGTCCCTCATCACGATAAGGAAACATGGGAAAGTTGGAATCTGCTGTCATCAACAGTATAACGCAGCTAGGAAGCTTCAGAAGCTTTCTTTGAGGGGTAAGGTAAGAAGTCGTTCGTGACGACGGGGCCTTCCATGCGCCTGGCAGGCAGGCAGTGGAAGCTTTCCGCCCAACACCCCCGCGACCGCCGCCGGCCAGAGGAGGAAAAGGTTATGCTTGTTCAATCTTTTTTGTCCATCTGGGGCCTCACATGATTCAAGCACCATGTCTGCCGAGCTGCAAGCTTGTTGATCGATTAAGAGGAAAGAGAGTTATTTTCTCCCTCTACGACTACTCATATCCCAATATAGTAGGTATAGTAGATTATGATGTCTTTTGAGCACATCCTCGTTGCATCACACCGCCAGAGAACGACAAGCCTTAACGGCAAGGCCAAGGATCAACGATTGTGTGTGTGTGTGCTTCGAGAACCTTAAGGATCAATACAACCAAAACACCATCACTTTACCGTGTCGTACTTTTTTTTCCCCCCATAACTCTCTGTAGCCTCGGTGTAGAAAAGGGAATACGTAGCATTGATTCGCTTGGGCGACTAAGAGTGAATAGTTGCCCTCACCATGCCTCAGAAATTGAATAAAGCTTCTGGCGCTCGGTGTATTAGAAGACAAAGACACCAGAACACGACTATCCAGTCGGGCATTTCCTTTTACTTTACCACATTAAGGTATTCTTGGCGATAGGCGACCTGTGGCTTCGTGTGGATTGGGGAAGGTTCCTCTGACGTTACCTCTTGGTCTCTCTCATCATTTCCTTCTCGAAGACGAGGAAGAAGGCATGATCGCCAGAGCCAATGTACGTAGTATAGCCGCTATGTGCCGGAAAGGCCGAATTGGCTTTTCTCCTCGGACAGATCTTTTGAGAAGGGATTGGCTAGATTGGGTTGGAGGTAACGCGGAATTCCATGGTTTCATTGGCAGGTTTTTCCCTACCTTCAGTTGCATTTCTGGGCTGTACAGGCGTTAGGTTGAGCTGGAGGGTAGGAGCTTGAAGAGGGCCGGTGGGCGGCGGCGGCGGCGGCGGCTCGCGGGCAATCGGTGCTGCGTGTCTCAGTGTCTCTCTGTTTGTCTCTGGCTTGCGAACATGGGAGGACCCCAGGCTGGGATTTCCATTTTGGGCACCGAGGACTTGACTCGCCAATCAGAGCCGGGCGATAAGACGACGCAAGTTCGTTCCACTAAGCGCATCCACTAATTGGACCCTGAAAAAGAGCGGGAACGGACAAATGCCATGTGCTGGGATAGGCCCAGGACAGGCTTGGCTTGGCTCTTTTCGTGCTGTGGGCTTGGCAGCAGCAGAGGTAAGGCGCGGCACGCAGACCACCGGCTAGCAGCCAGAAAAGAAGCGAAAAGCCAAAAGCAGCACAAAAAAGGTTACACAAGACACCGACCGTTGGGTTCTTGGCGCGCGTTATTTGCTCCAGACCACTTCGTTAATTCCGTCTCCAGTCAAGCCAGTGTCTCCGGTTCTCCTCGCTCTGCACTGTAAAAAGTCGGGGCAAGCAAGAGACGAGCCTGGCGCGCATGGAGCTGCGTAGTAACCTACTGTTTGTAGCAAAGACGGGAGTACTTTGGACCCCTACTTTTGCTACTTTGGCCAAATTGCATCCACTTGTGTTTTGATGCGTTGTCTAATGCATACATACAAAGGGCAAGACAAAGGGTCCAGAAGAGGCGACAAGTGAAGCAACGGGAACCAAAGAACTAAAAGCTTGGGTCCCGGTCCCGTGCCATCGTGAAGCACCAAAAAAAGAGGCTGTAGTACGATGGCAGATGGAGGGGGGGACACCGAGAGAGGCGGCTGTATGTAGGCACCATGTGGCACGTCTTTTGACAGCACACCACCTCTGACCTAAATGTGTGTGCGTGACAGGTTCGACAGCGCGCAAGCCATGGGCATGGACAGTTAGCGACCACCTGCAGCACCCAATGCGTAGCAGCAAGTATTTTTCCGCTCAGCAGTTCCAAGTAAACGTAGAGGCTGTTTAAGCGACAATGAAAGAAGGAATAGTGAAGTTTACCACGCCCAAAGCACACACTCATACTACGTTTAGTAACTACTGCCTGCCACACATGGGATGCTCGGCAAAAGTGGCTTTGTATCATGAAGCGCGGCGCCGTTCTAGCTATCGATTGCTGTGGCTCTGCTTTTGATTACCGCTTCGTCATTTTCTGCAACCAAGAGAACCTTAAATCGACTAGGTAGTACAAGCGAAGTTTCCAATTGCTAGGTACGTAGTATGCTAGGTGTGATTTTTCTTCAGCGGATCAGATTTGCGATATTATGGTTTCGGCACAGCGGCTATAATCCATATTAGAGAACCCCATTTCAGAAAAGAAAAAGGGTTTCTTGGGAAATCACCTGCAAATCTCAGATGCAATCTCTAGATCCCGGGTCTTCCTGCAGGTTTGGGAAAATGATTATCAGAGAAAAGAAAAGAAAAAAACAAGCCCAGCGGCAACTACATAGATTCTAGACAAGTGCTGTTACTCCACGCTTCTCTCCGAGATGGATTGACCCACAACTATGGTATGGTGCTATGGTGGCCATTGTTCGGTCTCTCCAGCGAGGCGGGCAAACTCATTTTCGAATGCAACCGTCTATCCTGGGAAATGGGGACCAGCATCTGGGGAATGCTGTGTAAGCCATCTGGAAGAAAAAAAAACATCTCGGACTGGGGAAGAAAGAGAAACAGTGAGAGCATGAGGAGTTAACGGTTGGGATGAAGCAGGTGAGGGGGCCACATCAAACGTTACCCTCGCCTGCACTGACCAGTGTTTCTGCTTCTGCCGAGTCTGCTCTTGTTGCTTGTCATGTGGCGGTTCCCGCACCGGCAAAGGACCGACGATGAAGGCATCGTGAGTGGCTCTTTTGCTGAGAAGCGGATACGGCGCAAGCGGGTAAGAGAAAATCAATCGATGCATGCAATAGTATACTAATTCTGGCGTGGCAAATTCATATTCTGGAGACTACTACTGGCTGGCTGGCTGGCACTAGCCTGTAGCATTCCTGTTGTCTGGACACATAACACGTATGTATGTAATGTAGGGCCAGGTAGGTACGTAGTGTGTAGACGTTGAAGTGAGTTAGTAAACTTGGCAACTGGTTGACAAGTGATGATCTTCTCGTGTGCGTGGATATCATGGCTGGGAAAGGCGGACGTAATTGTCCGAGTGAGAAACCGTGTCTTGAGTCTTGAAGGAGGAGCCCGGAGATTGGGAGATTGGCGCTTGAATCACTGACGAAAAGTAAAAGGCCTGTGTGTAAGAGGGCGAGTGTGAGAGTCGTGGAGTTTGGGAGAGACATTTTCCCTCCTTCTCTCGTTGCCCGAGGCTCTGGTTGCGAGAGGGTGGAGCACTTGATCTCTACTTCGAGGTTGCTGTTACCAACAGAATCCATTCGTTTTCGGCCCTAGGACGGTCGACCTGACAAAAGTGTCGCGTGCAGAGCTGCGCCATTCATCACCAAACCCGCTCTCTGAGGCAGGCAAGGGGGGCCCAGACCCGAACCTAGCACGCGCGACGATCTGAGGAGCACTGGCAATAGTAAGGTGCGGCCGTGAATGCGGCGCGCGATCTTGTCTTCGTTTCCAGTTCAGTAGTATAGTCGAGGGTATCGTGAAAGCCGCGTGGAGTAGCAAAAACCTCGCAGCTGCTGGCTTTTTTGGGGTTTGGGGCCTGCAGGTCTGTTTCTGGCTTTTGCTGGGTCCCTTGGGAGATGGTTCCGCTCAGGGCAGCCCACCCCTCATTTCCTCGCCCGCCTGGCCCGCCCACTTTGCACGGCAGACGGCTTGGACGGCCTGTGATGCTACATATGGTTGCATAGAACACCCGGTCGAGAAGAATTTGGTTGGCGAAGAATCAACGGGAGGCATATGGAGATGCGCGACTTGAGATCTGCTCTGCTTCCCCCGCTCCAGCAAACCCCAGTCCGACTCCGACGGCTTGCCTCTATACCCATTCAAGCTGGAGTTTTGCTGGCCGCGTCCGTCTCTACATAGTAATCAGACAAATCAGACAGACCCCTCTTGCTCCTCCTCCGCGATCTATGGGCCAGAGATGGGCAAGATGGGCAGAAGTCTGAGACACAAGCAATCAAAAGTATATTGAAGATCCGCGGTGAACAAACAGCATGCTAAACCACACCCCGGAAGCGATGTTTAGGTTGGCCTCGCTACGCATGTCGAAACCTTGGGAGCTGACGTTGAGAAACCGCCGCGATGAGGCGCTTCGAGTCTCGCGCTGCAGCGGCAATAAAAAACTACCCTTACCACTTACACAGTACACTATCCTACATACGGCCCCAGACCCATGCTTGCGAGGGTCTCTATTCGAATTCGCTCCGACAACCGACAGCACCAGCGTTGCATGGATTAAACAGTCCAGCGCTCATCTCGCCCATCTCGCCCATCTGGCTTGCTGCACGCAAGCAACAGTATGCGCACCATCCTGGTAGGACTAACCGTCTATGTGGCTGACCAGTGAGTAATAATTCCGAATCGATTCCGTAGAAGCGCCCAGAGTTCGTTCTTTTGAGAGGCAAAATGACGACGGGCGCAAATGCCAGATGCACACAGCACACGACCAGTTCTAGACGGACAAACTAGTTTTACTTCTTCGGCCTGCGAGATTAAGCATGTCTCTGCCTACAACCAACTTACGTATCAGTATAGATTCGGTCCATGTATGGAATGGGTAGGCTAAGCCTGGATCTGGACAATATCCGTCGAGGCAATCCGCCCAGGACACTACACTACACTGCCCAATATCGTCGTAGGCAAAAAAAAAAAAAAACTCCATCCAAAATCTCAACTTCAACTCTCTTACATGGGGCAGACAGGGTAGTCTGCGTCCGCCACTAATACTCCCGACGTCGCACGTCTCTCCTGGTGGCCAGGGACAGAATGGAGAGCAATACATTGTCCACTTTCTCTCCATGCTCTAGTCGGATGGATCATATTGTAAAACAGGACGTAGAGTATGTACGTACATGTGAGAGACTATTCACGAAAGTAGCCATTGGGCACATGTACTGGACGTACATACATGCAACCCCTCGTTCGTCACGCATTGGTGTTACATGCAGCTATGCTTAGTGTGTAAAGAACTACGACCAGAGTGCTTTTTTTTCCTGCACAGGCAGGAGTTGACAGGCCTTGACAGGAGGGTCGCGGTTATGCGTATGAACATATGAAGCGCTTGATGATGGAAAACCGTAGCACATATTGCCGTGTTACCCAAGAGCGGTGCTAGATTAATCAAAAACTCTCCTCCCATCACAAAGCTAAAAAGTTGCAGCTAATAAGAGGGCTGGCAGGACGATCCTAGGGTGTGTGCTAAGCAGGGCCTCCGAAGTCAAGAAGACGGCAGCCGAGAAAAATCCACAAGTTGCCGAGCGGAGGCACGCGAGCAGGCTCAATGATCGACGGCCCAACCTACACAGTACCTGGGCCAGCAGCCCAGTAGGTTAGGACGGACGGAGTAATGTAGACACGAGATTGCAAAGGGTCAAGACTCAACGGACGGTCGACCGCTTGATGATCAACCCCATACATATTTTTCCCTACTCATATTATGTAGACCCTGGTAAGCTGAAGCTGCTATGTGCTAGTGTACCTACCTACGTCTACTGTCTACGTTGCCTGTCAGTGTCAACGAGTTCAAGCACCCTGCGTTGCGACGCCGCAAGCAAAAAAAAGCAGCCACAGCAAAACGCCGACGCCGACGCGAGCATTTCCGCGCTGCATCCGCCCGAACAAGACCACGTACATACTAGGTAATTGGCCACCGGAGGTTGCGATACGCGCCCAGACAAGAAGAGTGATAATTCAAGAAGAATTAGCAGAGGTAACGTCGTAGTATTATCATATGTTCAAGGCGAAAAAAGGACGTCGCCTCATGTTGGATATCAAGGCGAGATCTAAATAGCAAGAACCATCAAAGGTGCAGCTTGGCAGTAGTATTAGACTTTGGAACGGAATAACCATCATATTTACTATCATGGTTTCATGCTTCCATAGTTCCAAGTTATGATCATATATGGTTTGTTGCTAGATATAGTAGCACGGTCGCATGCTGTGAGCTAGGCAATTGGCAGAAACCTTACATCATGGTCACAGTCGTATCGCAGAATAAATGGATGATACGCTCGCACGGCAATCGGTTCGTTCCAACGCGGCCAGTGAGTGCGAACGGGCATCAGGCATTCGGGGCGGTGGGACGCTACCGCAGCTGCTACCAGTGACGGAGAGAGAGACAGCAGGCATTTACAGAACCAGACCCCAGGAACAAGATCATGAAAATCAACAACAACAGAGAATGTAAAGGCAGCAACAACAAGAACGAAGAGAGAAAGACCGTGCATTACTCTTCCTACAAGGCCTTGGATACCCTTACTCATCCCTCACCGGTGGTTCTCTGCCTATCGCGAGCCTCTCACTCGTCCCAGCAGTCGAAAGCTTATTGTCGGTGTGGAAACTTACACGAGTCAACCCTGTTCCCATCGTTATCTCGTAACCCAAGTAAGTAAGTACTCGCATTCATGCGGGCCGGGGGGGCGACATAGGTAGGAGTACATGCGGCGCCGATAGACAGGCAGTACATGGTAAAAAAGAAGAGATCCATCAATACTACAGTGGATAAGGTAGGTACATGAGGGTAGTGTGTAGCTTAGTGGGAACTGAGGGACCTCAACTAACTGGATGGATGGAGATGCAGGCAGGAAAGAGAGTGGCTCAAGAGAGAGAGTGTCCACCTCAACCGTCTCTTGACTCTCTCTTGTCCTCTCGCGTGGCTTTCAGAAACCACAGAGCATCTCATAAGCCCAGAGAGCTGGAGATGCTCCAGAGGGTCCAGTACGTACGTGGTACTCACTCTCGGGACTGAACGGTGGGCGCAACGTTCAAGTCAGCCATGGCAAGTCTCCCCGTCTCAATCCGATCACTGCCAAGGGCCTGCCTCCCGACGCTGCCCATCGGCCATGGATTCGCCGTCAGACTTGAGTAATTATGGTACATGCCAGGCCTGCCTGCCTGCCTACATACAGTGAGAGCGGCATTGGCTCGCGCATTTTCTGTGGTCCACGAGCCACTCGACCCAATGGTAACGCGCAGATTTCCGAGAATACCCATACCCACCCTTTTTCCGATCAGAAAACGGTATCCCACCAACCCATGGCCGCGGTCTTTCTTTCTCTCACCCACCACCATTACACTTGTACTATGCATCTCTCTTGCTGCGTGTGCATGTGTCTGTCCAATTCACACTCACTGCATCCCAATCAATATATGTTTATTATCATGGCTATGTCTGCTCTCATGTCTGTGCTGTAAATGTCTCCATTGACCTGATATGGAGCTCCAGAAAAGCCAAGTATGGAATGTATGTCATGTCCTCTACGTAAGTCTTGTTCTGCGCCCAGGCTTAGGTTCCATACCCAGTACCTAGCGCGGCCGACAAGAGGAAAAGTAAACTAGTGCTAGTTTAGTGGTCGTAGCTTACATTTTACTTACCTTGCCCGCCTCCATTACATTACACTACCCTTGTAAACCAATGGCCCATCGCCTCAATTGCTCTCCCTCCAGGCAAGTGTACCCAGATCCATCCATCCATCCATTCATCGCAAGTACGTACCCTCTCTCACTCTCTCTGTCAGTCCCTAGCACCCACCACAAACCCAGCACCTAGCACCTAGCACCTAGCCTAGCTAGCATCCCGGCGGCCAGCGACCCAGAAGACAGACAATCCCAGTGGCTTCCCCCGTCCGTTCCTTCGCCTACGTACCGCCCGTACCCAGTCAAGTTCGGTCCAATCCCATAACATAGATACAATCCCCATCCCGTCACCCGTCTCCCTCCATGTCCCCCCGATCGAATACTACTTACAATACACATATGCAACCATCTGCTCTGCTCACAATCCTACTCGACACTTTCTAATCATTTCACAAAACCCAGATTTTGTGACGAGTCCATCCATATTTTATTCCTCCTCCACCTCCCCTGCGTATCATATGTACGTGCATTCTTGGTGACGGTTATCTTCATCGCCGAAACCACCCAACCAAGAAGCCAACCCCCCCTACAAGCCATAACCAAACCGTTCGAACCAGTGGAGGTTCTTGTCGCCCGCGCGCCGCAGAACTCCCCCTGTCTACATCCATATCTACCATACAGCCCGACCGTGTAGTACGACGAACAAACGCCCACCTTGATCTCTTGTGTTTTTGTTCCTTTTTTGAGGACAAAGCAAGCCGAACACCGATACATTCGCAGTCACGGTTTAGGATCCTAGTTCATAGCACAGTATAATGGCTACCGACTTCATAATGCCCCGGCTGCCTGATCAGCAACAGCCAACATATGGCGCCCACTTCTACCCGCAACTGTCTCAGCACCACCAACAGTCGCACATCGCCGCCCAGGCGCACGCCGCCGCGCAGTCGCAGCAGGCTCAGTTCCAGCAGCAACTGAGCTCCGGTCCCAACAGCCGTCAGATCTCTCCTCTCAGCACTTCGAATAGTGCCTCGCCTACTTCTCCCAAGTCCTACCACACCCGCCAACTGAGACCGCTCTACATTCCCGCCGTCTTGCGCCCGACAGACTACCCGACCAAAAAGGCACCGGCCAAGAAGACAGATGACGACGACGATAGCCTCAAGGCCAGCAGCAGCTGGAGCAGCCTCACCGGCCTCGGCGCACTCGGCCGTCTGACTCGACGCTCGACCGGCGACAGTGGCAAGTGCATGAATGGAGAGTTGGACCTCGACCTGTTTCCCCAGCCTACCGCCGAGCCTACGCGCCAACACTGGAAGGTGAGTACACTTATAACTTTTTATTTCAACGGCTCCGTTCGCCTCGGGAATTTGGTCATGTCTCAACTACAGCCTTATGGCGTACGACGTGACATGTGACATGCCCATGGTCTACTACGAGCACGTGGTCTTGATTAACATTCACTAACACACAATCTCTTGGGACAGGCCGACAACGACGCTACCATCTGCGACGAGCCTTCGTGTAGACGTCACTTCAACTACTGGACGCGACGCCACCACTGTCGCAAGTGTGGCAACATCTTTTGCGACAGCCACTCGTCGTACGATGTGCCGCTTGACCAGGATGCCAACTACAACCCTCGGGGCACTCCCAGTCGTGCCTGTTCCCACTGCCATACCGACTTCGAGGTCTGGCGCAGCCGCACAAACAGCGCTGCTTCCAGCGACGACAGCTCCTCCAACAGTTCTGGCACTGCTCCGGCTAGCCCCATCACCGCTACTGGCACGCCCGTTGCGCTCAGCAATCCCGGCCGAGAGCAAAATAAGGCCGAAGTTGCCGCAAGCGTCCCACGAGACTGGAACTGGAGCACTTTCTGAGTTGGCTCCCTTCCCCCTGGGTTCCCGCGGAGATGCATCACCCCCATAATTATTCGGAACGTTCCATCCAGGAGCAAGGGAATAGTCACACCCAAAAGGTGGACACTCGCCCAGATGTAAGCAACAGTGGAGCAACATCCACTTAACAACCGAGGCGACCCACGCAACACGAAATAAACGGCCGAAGATCGAGCGAAGACCTATAGATCTTAGAGAAACCAGAGCAGAACGGAACCGGCAGAGTGGGCTGCTATAGATGGCTCGCACTAGGAGGCAAGACTCGCAAGAACCTCCCAACTTATACCAACAACAACAAGGTTGAGCTTTCTGCTTGGCTTCTCGGCATTTTCCCATCCATTTTTTGATTTTTTACATGATACCCAAGTTTGAGTTTCCCGGCGGAGAGGGAGAAGGACGACACGATGGAGCTCACACAGCACGCGATCATGTGGCTTGTGTGGATGCTTAGAAGAGACGACGGTTGACAGGAACGTCATCGTGCATTTGAGAGTGGAGGGAGCGCAACGATGAAAGAAGATATCCACGAAAGAATTGAGTTGCCCCAGATGATGAACATTATAGACTGGCATGCGAAAAGAGGAGGGGAGCAGTTGATGTCATTTGCTACATCATGCCCCTCTTCTAATGGTTATACATTTTACGAAACAGAATCCCCTGGACAGACAGGGTCGAGAGAACCTCTATTTTTGATTTTAGGCAAGGCGTTGGGGCATCATTTTGTCATAGGGTTCCTCCTCGTGGGGAGTCCTCTTTTGAGAGATACACACATACACACATACAGTCTTCTAGTATAAACCAGCTTTCCAGCGTGGTTATACTGCCAGTAATAATGAAGAGACGAAAGCGATACAAGCATACCCAGAGTACCATCGCATCCCAACAACACTGTTTGCTGATGAGCATAATGAGAAAATAATTTCCATAAACAAACAAACACTTTCTTCTCCTAACGGGTGACATGGTGACTTTGCTACGTGGACTGACAACTGAACGCTTATGTTCTACAGCACTGTGCTGGTCTTGTAGGATATGGCAAATCGTTCTTCATCCAGACTTGAAGCAAGATACTTTTGTGAACTTTGACACATGCCAGAGATGTATTTTAGCCCATGCCTACAACGGGGAGCTCGGGTTCGGTTTCATGACGGATTGCAGTCTCTAGAATTCACAAATAGACGATGAAATGTTTTCAAGAGCCACAGGGCACCCTCTGAAGAAGGCTGGCTGTATGGTTTGACGATTTGCAGGAAGTTATATTTGTCTCGTTTCAAGCCCGTATTGTCGGAACGTTGCACACGTTCTTGGGAAGCGTATAAGATATCTTGCTTCCGGATCAGGGTCATTCCTATACGGATCTTTGTCTGGTTTGTATATAAATTGGCCCTGAGGAATGTGTGGCTGCTACAGCTTAAAGACCACGTCAAGTAGGTTGTATAATTTCAATATCCCGCGTACGTTGATCATGACAGTTTTGGTCGGTCTGCAAAAGACGAGAGTAGATTCGAGGAAACAGTGCAAAGGGAACATGAAACTCGGAACGCTTTATATTGCTGTGCTGAACCATGACAGTCAACTCAATCGGCTTGGGGGACCTCTTGGCCCCATGAAAACACCATTGAAATGAGCCACATGGCAAGTTCAAGCCACCTTCATGTTTATCAAGATATCGTGTGGTATTCATCACGGGCACGGGGAGGGAGACGAGGGAGAGAGACATGGCAGACACAGAGTAACTTGACAAAAATTTCAAAATGCTTTTCTTTTGTTTTTCTACTTCTTGGCTAGATAGTGTGCAGCAAGAAAGAAATACATCCCCCCTGAAAACGCCGTATCCGGTTCCCTCTATATACATAGCATGATCTCTTCTCATCGATGGTCAGATCAATGCATATCATGTGGCAGTTCACTTTTGTGAACGCATCTGCCCGAAGCTTCCCAAGCAGGGTCTTCTTGTAGTCATCTCGAAACTTGATCTTGGTTGTTCAAAGATCCTTCGTCTTTTTTAAATCCATCTAATGGTAGTTTGTAGCACCAGGAGTGTTGGTACGGGGCAGACCCAGTCGGGTGGGCAGAGGATCAGGAGGTCAGAACTTGGTCAATGACTCCATAAATATTGTCGACATTGCATCGTGACAGCATTCTCCCTAGTTCTTGCCATTGGCCTTGCGGCTGCGCAGGGCCCGGCCGTTGGCGGCGACAGGCTCGTTGTCCTCCTCGACGACGGCGCTCTCGCTGCCGCCCTGGCCGTAGACCTCGCGTTCGATGCCCTTGGCGGCGTCCCAGCCGGCCTTCTCGGCGGTGAGCATGGCGTTGCTGACGCGGCGGTCGGCGAGGCCGCTCTTCTTGTCGGCGCGGCTGCGCTCCGTCTCGGCGCTGCTGCGCTTGAGGTAGCTGGTGATGAAGAAGGAGACGAACAGGTAGGTCAGGGGCGCCAGGTACAGCACGTTGAGCCAGATGGCGAAAGTCTGGCCAATGGTGGTGATGCAGGGGGTGGCCTGGTACTGGGTCTCGTAAAAGACGCTCTCGGTAGCGGCACCGGTGGTCTCGGGGGCGACAATGGCGGCTGGGTTGGCAGCCTCGGCGGCGCCAAAGACGGCCTGCTTAAGACTGTCGAGGAGGGATCCAGGAGCCTGGGCCGACTCGGTGGCGGCGGCCACGGCGCTCGAGACAGCGGCCACGGGCTTGGCGACGGGGACCTGGACCGGGATGGTGTAGTAGACAAAGGAGTGGACCATGGCGTAGGATGCGCCGATGAGGAACTGGGTAATTTGCAGGGTGGTCAGGGTGCGCTTGATCGTGGTAGGGACGCGAATGTTGAAGGCAGTGACGGTGTAGTAGGTGTACTGGACACACAAGTTAGCTGATAACATTCTCATGGCACTGGAAGAATCTTGGGCGGAGGAAAACTCACCATCATGGCGTGGATACCAGAGTTGACAAAGGCAAACATCCAGATGGGTGCCGACATGTAACGCATACCAGCCCACATGCACATCATGGCACCGGCGTGGTGGTAAGTCTGCAGCGTGGAGCTGAGCTTGCCCTTGGCCAGGATGATAAAGGTGTCGAGGACCTCGTAGAACTTGCTCAGGTAGAAGATCCAGCCGTAAAAGGCCAATCCCTCGTTCCAGAGACGTCCAACATCCACGCGGCTAGGGGACGTCTCCCAAGCGTTCTCATCCTGAATGTAGGTGGCGGCATTGCCAAAACCGGCGGGACCGTTGAGCTTGCAGAAGCTGTCGACGGTGCCGGCCAAGCCATTGGGACCGTTGGGGCTGACAATCGACCTTCTCAGGGCGCCAAACATGCCAATAAAGGTCCATGCCGAGTAGACAGCCAGGAAGACATTGTGCAAAACGACAAAGAGGCGGAAGGGCGCAGTCTTGCTGATAGCCCAGGGCTTCTTGCCGGTAGAGGTGTTGTACTTGTTCAGCAGCTTGGCCGTGATGGCGTAGGCAGCGGCAATGGTGATGGGAACCCTAGGGTCCAGGGCGGCCGTGAACCACTCGTCCGGGATGGTGAAGGGAAGGTTTTCAAAGTGCGGCGGCGGGATGGCTTGCGGTTCCGTGGGCGGAGGAAAGTTGAAGAGGGACGAGGGAGGCGCCTCAAAGAATACCGAAGGTGAGGACGCCATGGCGGCTATTGTGTTTCTGTCTAGACGACTGTTATGCTCGGAAGCTGGGATATCGTCGAGCTCTTTTTTGGGAAGAGATGAAGAAGCTCAGATTGGAAAAAGGGCAGAGCGGCCCGTTTGTGTTCAACAAGAGACGAAAGAGTTTCCGGCCGTGATTCTTGGTGAGGACCCTTGAGATTATGTTCGGGTACGAGACAAGTGGGTTCGAGTGGGAAGGTATTATTGAGAGACACCGAGCTCAAACAGACATTGAGGAGCTAATAATGTGAAAATGGAATTGTTGTCATGAAGCAGTAGAACTCAGACTAGAGAAGAAGACAATCAAGCAATAGAACTTTTCTTTGGACGGGCAAGAAGAACAGAAAAAATATTATCAGGACGACTCCGAGCCAGGAGGTCGTTCGTTGATGAATTATTATTTTGGAAACCAACGTCTGTGTACCTACTACCCCCCATGTAGGTCCCGAACCAGGGTACAATCGCCTCCGATATGGTATTAGAACGTAGATGGGTACGTAGCGTCCCAATTGACGGACGGCTAGGCCCAGCTAGCATTGATGGACATCAGACACACACACACACACAAGGCAGAGGGCAGAGGCACAAGCAAAAGAGAAGGGAACAAACGGCAACTCAACGATCGCCTCCCGAAAGATGCGGCACTATGGGCCCTGGGGATCGGGTCCCAGGTTTGCCAGGTCCCTTGGGGGGTCCAAGTTCCCAGCAAGAAGCAGAAACAAGAAGCAAAAGCTCGAGCGGATTGCCATAGGTGGAATGGTGCCGTTTGGCCCAGTAGCCAGGCAGATCCAGCAGCCAGCAGCCAAAACCAGCAACAAAAAAAAAGTCTTGTCGCGAAGCCGATTCTGTTGGGATTATAATAGTCTCCTAGTGTCTTGGACACGCGACTTGGGTGGGTATGACGTCTAGACATTTGTGTCTTGTCAGCCAATGAGCTTGTGCGCAGCTAAAGGACATGCAGCAGCTTGGGTAGACCCCAGAAGAATTGCATCTTGTATACTTGACACTCTTCTTGACCCTGCCCAAAGAATTGTGTTCGTGGGGGCCGTGGTTCAAGGTAAGGATACAGGAGCATCCGAGGTCCATCGTTTGTACAAGCCATGGTACGGAGGCCAATGATTTGAAGGATTCGCGACAATTTTGAGAATGTCTCTGTCGCAGTATCATATTCGATGCCCTTGTATTTCATAGATCTTGGGCCATTATCGGCGCTCCACAATTCAATGTCTGATAATGATAACGCCATTGCTTCAGTTTGTTCCTACATAAGCGCACACGTGCGTATTCATCTGGTCCCTGAGTATCGAGAAGAGTGTATTAAGCAACTGTCTTTACGCGACACGCGACATGTCAGGATGCAAGCAGAAGAATTCAAAAATTAGTCCTTCTCAGCAATTTGAGTGGCGTTGGTCGCATGTACGAGTCCGACTTCATGTTCCTTGCACATGAAAAATAAAAAAATGGAGATCTTTGGACCCTGGAGAAATAATTGGGATTGCGGGGCAAGTCATAAAGTTTTCTCTCCTCTGCCCTCGCATCTTCAATTTTTGTTGGGGAAGGGCCCAGAGGAGAGAAAAAAGGCGCCCGCGGGTTTGCGGATTTGCGCGCTGAGCTCGCGCGCTGAGCTTTTTGGTCCTAGCCACAGCGCAGTGCTACCAGAATGTCCTTTGCGTTCCGGTTCACTTGCCGACACTTTAACTGAAAGAAGCATTGATGATTGATTTTCAGTTTCTACCCAGGCTTATGATGGGTTGGATCGCCGTTTGTCCTTACCATGCTGGCTCATGAACCTCGGCGTCGCTGAGATGATCGATCGCCAATTTTGGTGTTGCGCATCTTCTTATTTGGCGGGGCAATACACTCGTCTATTACGCCGCTGCGGAATGTTGAAATACACCGCCCCGTTGCCAATGTCTGAATATACTGCCTTGACTGCATGCAACAGTGAAGCCTGGACTCGCATCAAAATCGTCACCGCCTGGTTGAGTTTAATGACAGCCAATGATGCTCCCTCAGTCTCACCTGTATGCCGCATACAGCTGCCAAAGTGACACATTGAGTGGTTGCACAAAACGTCAATTTATCGACTAGACTTCCCGCCATTCCGCGATTCCCACGCCGCTTGTCACTTCTTGGGCTTAACCTAAATACCTGGGAAGCTGTACCTGGAGCTAGGTCGCTCGTCTGTAAATTTCCGTCTTCTTAGACAAGATGGTAAATGCGTCTTTTACCCACTCATGACTGGGACTATCTACGCAGGGAGCATTCAACGACTCGACCCGAATAATAACGTTGTTGGAAGAGACACGCCCCGTCATGTGTCATGTAGGCGTTGTAAGTACTCTAGTCAATATGCGGACAGAAACAGACAGGCGCGGAGTGCAGCTTTCAAGACTGCATCACACCCGTCATCCGAATGTCACCCAGCCAGTCGGTTCCTTGCGGCTCAATACAGTAGAATTGTTCCAGAAACCCGTCAGATCATCATCCCGTATAGTAATCTAAAGCAAATCTCAACAAAAACGGACGATATATCCGGATCTGGTTTTCATTGAGAGCCACGCGAGTTGAGGCCCTCGGTCGCTGGGATCAATGGGATTTCACATGTCAAAAACCCTGAACGCACCCCCGCCAAGACTGTCACATGCCTTCCCCAGGGAAATGAGCAGGGGTCCTTTTCGTTCAACAACCACCATCGCTTTGACTGACGATCAACCACTCATGGCCAATTTCAGTGCTTTACTAATCTTCAATAGAGTGCAACCTTGAATAACATAGTCGCGCCCAACAATCACACATCGCGCCTTCATCAATAATGAGATCAGCTCGGTCACCCGGCACCATCTCATCCCGTTCACTTCCGCTACCACAAGGATTGGTAACATATTGTCGCGATCGAGACTGTTTACTCAAGCTTGCCGTTGTACGGAAATATAATTCTTTCCAGCTACCTCGAAACACTCGACGACACAAGGTAATCATGCTTCACTCGTGTTACAGGTCATATTAAGGCATGATGAATTGACTACATACACTACAGTGCACCTGAGGCTATTTTGACATTGCAACACATTCTTCTTCTCCTGCCACATATGCCCTACAACATTAATGAGTCCAGACACCAGGAGTTACAGTTCCTTTCCGCATAGCCTCAAACCATCGTTATTGCAAACGTCCACCAAAGCAAAGACTTGTCGGTGAGGGGCGATGGACCGGGCAGTCCGGGCGAAGCAGCGCTGGTGCAGTCCATGAGGCTCTTGGGCATTCACAGATCATACTATCGTCAGAAGACTAATGCCAAATCCTCCCGAAGATGGAAAAGATGAGTTCGCTGCAAGTTGGGTGCAAGTCAGTGTAGCGTTTGGTGCGCATCAGTCATGCAAGTGGGCTATAGGCTCAAGCGTCTTCCTGCTTGATTGAGGTGACTTCTTCTTCTTGCTTGATGCGTGGGCCTTGCTCCTCCTTCTTAGTGACGGTCACTTCCTCGCCCTGCTCGGTTGGGGCAAGCTCGTCGAAAAGGGGATCAAGTTGCCCACTTTCGAAGCTGGAGGCAACTCTTGACAGCAGCTGCTGTATCTGAAATCGAACGATCTTCGAAGTTGGCGACACCTCACGTCCCATGATTGCCTGCGTGCAATCAGTCGCCATTGCATCGACGGTCTCCTTGATCTTTGAGCACATGACTTTTCGACTTTCGTCGCACAGACGAAGAAGACATTCCTCGACATTTTCGCACGACTCTTGAAACATTGTTCGTTTCTCTTCCGTGATATGACGGATCATGTGCTCTTTCATTCGCATGAAGCTTCCCGGACCTAGCAAAAATGTTAATGAATCGTCCACTGCTGAGTTCTTGAAATAATCAAGCCTCTAGATGATGATTTAGGTTCTGTAGACTCTCCTAAGAAAAAAAAGTACTTACCGCTTACTTGGCGACAGTCAAGATAGGCCTGTGTGAGTGTTCTCTTGATGACTGGGATAAACTCCCTGTTCGCTTCCTTCTGGAGAGTATCGACAGTGGCTTTGAATATAACTACAGCATCCTTGAAAGCTTCTTGCCGGATCCGGATTTGCGAATGCAGGAGGTGCATGTCGCTTTCATTGAGCTTCAATTCCATGCGAACGCAGTAATTGGAATGAAAACTGTCCAAGATATCTCGACTGTCGCGCGAGAACCATTCTATTGTCTTGGGTATGTGCTTCGTAAAAACACGGTCCCAGGCATTGGCCAAAGAGACCTGGAGAGGATGCAACAATTCCTGATTCAGGTTGCGGTGTCCATGACGTCCAGAGAATTCGCCCCTGTCAATGGTTAGCTTGTTTCCTCCCCACAAACTCGGGGAGAACTTACTGGCGACGGCATGTAGCCTGATACGTCTGAAAATGCAAGCCTCCTTCAGTTGACTTCTTGCTCCAGCCTTCGGCGATGGAAACTGCCTTGGCCTCGGCCTTGGAACATGCGACGTCGAAAACGCTGAAAAGCTTCTTCTTAAGTTTTTCTCGGCAATCATCTACAGTCTCATTTATCAACTTGACGAGATCGTGGCGTAGCTGACCAAGGACTTTCCCAAGGTGTGCCTTCTCAGCTACCTTCTCAGCAGCCCCCAGTTGATGTTGGGTGGTGTTGCTGATTGCCCAGATAGACAAGGAGTTCAGTTGTTGGAAAGCAAGCCCAAGAAAACGCTTCGCTGTTTCAGCACGAGCTGACTCGGTCAAGGCAATGGCGTGATCTTGCAATTGGGGAACCTCAGTCTCTTCCAAGCTCTGGAAGCCAGGTGTTTTGCCATCTTGTCGGAAACGGCCACTCAATGTTTGGTATGCGATAGAGCTCACACAAAAGACTGGTAGTGACTCCGCGACTTGGTCGTAATTCCTGATTTCGTCTTCAGGGTCAAAATCCTCGTCGTTCATATAATCGTGGTCCAGTCTGTATCAAGAGGCATGGTTAGCATAAATGCAACAGCGGTGAGTGGCAAGAATTCAGTGCAGTTGCCAGTAGTCTCGACAGAAGGTCTTCACATGTCACCAGGTCAGAAGCAGATGGCGATAGAACATACTCTTTGATGCCACGGGCAAAGTCGTCTCGGATCGCGCTGCGTGACTGGGCATTACGCGCGCGAATACACATGGCCTTGACAATAGGCTTGATCGCCAATAGCTCGTCTTCGAGCAATCCGTACCCCTCTCGGACGAGCGTGAGGCGAGACTCACATTCCTGGAAGTGCTGTAGAGCCTCGACATGTGAGTTCTTGCAATTCTCCAAGTTTGACTGAACCACCTCGCGGGAGAGTGGCTCTCTTTCGTCTTCGGTTTCCGAGACGCTGCCGTCGCTGTCTTCGAGGTCCATTGAGGCGCTTTCATCGCTGTCTTCAAAGTACGTTTTGAATCTACTGGATGATCTTCCACCAAAGGTGTAGTCGTATTCCTTTGCAGCTCTCTTGGTCATTGGGCGATGAGGTGAGTCGTGCAGTCGCCGCTTTTGAGGCGTTGCTTGAGGCGAGAAGACGGCCTGCCCGTCGTTTTGCTTGACTGCCAATTTCTGCCACATATCGAGCTTTGTCTCGGCATCAGTGAGAGATGCCTTGGCAGATGAGAACTCAGCTTCCAATCCCTCAAGCTCGTGTTTCTTCTGGCTTGTCTCCTCGGAAACCTCCTCAAACCGATCCAAGAGACTGGTCGTTTCTCCTGAATCCTCAGCGAGATCTAGATCTTCAATAGCCTCCGAAATGCTGATGTCGTCCGCTTTCGAGGCGATGAAAGTTATGCATGAGTACGAATTGTCGTACCTCATCTGCAACTTGAATCTTTCACCTAGAAGGTGCTGGGCAGTTTTGTCCGAAACTGCTCGTGAGATGGGCGCCACAATCCAAAGACTGCTGCAATTCTGGATATATTTCTCAGCAACAGCTGCCCTTGCGGCATTCGAGTCTTGCACACCAGGCTAATTCATGTCAGATCAGAAATATTTATAGGACTTTGAATTCTTACCAAGTCAACAACTCTAGCACCAGTGGAGAGAGCTCGAGCCTTTGTGTAGATTCTGACTACTCTGACCAAAGGCCAAAATTCGGCCTTCTTCTCGCGCTTTGGTTCACCCTTTTTGCGTCTTCCCTTCTTCGAAGACTTGCCCTGGGTGCTATCGATATACTCTTGAAGCTTAGGGTAGAACGCTTCAACTGTCGCAGCGGATACCGTCTTTATGTTGCCAAGTACTCCATAGATTCTGGCATCGTTTACCAACGAATCCACGCTGGCACGTGCAAACTCATCTTGAGTCAACTCTGGATAGACCGCCTTGACCTTGGCCCAAGACACGCCTGCATCAGTGTCTGCCTTGCCAGCTTCCTTGGATATATGGCCTTTGGAGTCGATAAGGTCATCCTTGACATGTGTCAGCTCTAGGAGCCAGTCTTCTTCTTTGATAAACTCTATCTCGCCTCGATAGAGCTCATCTGGCAAGCTTGAGTGATTATACGACAACTCAGTGATAACTGCTGTACAAGCACGGAAGCAGCTGGTCGGTACGATGCGTTCTTCCTCGAGAATAGCGTTGATGACTGAGCTCTTTCCAGCTCCAGTGTTGCCAACAACTCCAATGATGACTTGTGTGGGTTTGCTCTGTGCTTTCAAATCTGCTAGATTCTTGATCCACCTTGCTTCGTCGGTTTCTGGTTCACCAGCAACCTCACCAAGGGACGCGAGGGTTACACAAAGCTTGTCAATGACTTGAAAAGCGGTAGAGACACGACGTTCCATGTCGTCCAGATTTCCCTCAGAAAGGGATTCGCTCAGCCGATCAAACTGGCACGGCCTTGCGCCGGCACTGCCTCCAGAGGCAGTGGCCATAGTGTTGGCTTGGGTTTGGGGCTCCAGACTTCACGAGGTTGATGAGGGCAGGAGTCTAGAGAAAACAAATAGTTGACGGAGAGAATTCTGTAGGGGAATATAGTAGCTTTTGTCTGGGCGAAGACAAAGTGGTGATGAAGAGAAAAGTGCTCGGGGAGTTCAAGATTTGATTTAAGAGTAGTTAGTTGATGTTATCGGGGATTCTCTGTGCCAACAGTGAAGACAAATCGTCAAGTAAATACCCGAGTTGCTGTGAAACACCTCAACGTCGATTGTTGTATCAACAAGACGGATCGAAACATTTTCCCATCACCTGGGCGATGAAATTGGCAAGACAATCGAATAATCAAAAACGATGACTGGACAGCACTTTCCCAGTATGAAATATCAAACAGCTTCTTACAAAGATGCTGGATTGTACCTTCCTCTTGCTGCTGCAAAGGTAACCAATCACAATTTTTGATTGTCTTTAGAGTCATTGCCACCTTCAGCCATTGCTGCAGCAGAGGGAAAGAAGCACCCTCAGATTGGACAGCAGCAGGCATCTGCCACACATTGGTGTTGCACTTCACGTTTTGCGACCTTGATACCGTCGGCGTGTAGGAAGTAAGGACAAGGCAGAGGAGAAGGCTCGAGTGAGAAGAGCTAAGTACTTGATCTCGTAGCTGATTTGACTGGTATTTGGACTTTCTGCTGCAGCCAGCAATCACTGTTGTTTCGAGTGAGAACATGGCAATTACGCTGATCGAGTGCCTATACATTCTGAAGCCACTCACAGCGTGAAGGAACACATGTCTTCGGGCAAGGAAGAACGACGAGCACTCGACTCAGATAACAGTAACATGTGCCACTGTTGAAGTTTCATATCCTCGAAGAATCCAGTAGAGCTCGACGGGTGCAAGGGCAAGAACAGAAGCTTCGACGAAGCAAAGATCGTGATATTCAATTCCCAATTATTCCCATATATGACGTGTGTGTACCTAGCTATATACTTGTTATGCCGAAATTTCTATGCTTGTGTAGGATGGTCATCAAGTTTCGTGCCATGAGAGGAACAATAATAGTAAAAAAAAAAAAAGGTCGTCGCGGTCATGAAAAATATCCGTACCCACAAACGCACCCCGTGCCATCCTCTCCCCAATGATTACAACAACAATCCCCCTCCCTTTCCCTTTAGTCGTGTCAGCCCGTCTTGTCCTTTCGATTCAGCTGAAAGCTGAGACTGGGCGTGTTGCCGCTATTCCAGGTAGTGGCCTTTTTCATGGTCTTTTTGCGCATGATGGCCATGATCTCCGTCTCCATGCGCTCGATGCCCTTTTCAATGTCGGCGTCCTCGAGGGCGTACTGGCGCTCGCGCCGCTTGTCCAGCCACCACCACGAGCCCACGATGAGCATGGTCAGCGGGATGGTGACGACGAAATACACCCAGAGGTACTGCGAGACGGCCGCTCCCGTGCCTCCGCTGGAGCCGTCGTCTACGTTGAAGTCGAAAAATGTCATGGAGAAGATGGAGGCTAAGAAAGTGCCTGGCAGGAATACCGCGCCTAGTAGTGATAACGTCTTCATGGCGGTGCTGTCTCGTTTTGATGCGTGTGCGAGACGCCTTTGCTGGGCTGCCATTTCTAGGTTGAGCTTGGATTCCTTTTGGGCAATGATATTGTACAGCTGTAAAATGTTAGAACATTCTCCCTTGATATAATAACAGGATCCAGCTGAAAGAGGGAGAATGAGAAAAAAATGAAAGCAAACTCACAGCTTGTCGCTGGATATTCAGCCTCTCCAACGTCGTATGCGCGTAATTCTCCACGCCCAAGAGTTTGATGCGGTAAAAGTCCAGCCGGCTCCTCATGCTGCTGTGCAGGGCGGCCGTCTCGCCGCGGTGCACGCGCTCGGGCACGGAGCTCTGCCAAAAGTTGTCCATGGCCAGCTTCATCTCTTCAATGATGCTCTGGTAGGCCTGCGGGCGCTTCCACAGGACCTGGCTGTGGCACTCTACGAGGTCGCGGTTGAGGACCTCGAGGTCCAGCTCCCGGTACCCCTCCCCCTCCTCGATCTCGTCGCGCATGGTCACGGCGTGCTCGAGGCGCCGCAGCCAGTCCCGGGCGTCGCGCTGCTTCTGGTCCGTCTTCCAGGACAGGTCGTGCGACAGGATGATGACGGGCAGGAGCATGGGGTGCGCTACCTGCGCGGCACACGATATCAGATGCTCGATGGAAGTGACAATGTCCGAAGACGGCGTTCCCTTGACGAATCCAGTCGTAATGGCAGTTGTAAAGGAATGCGAGAGCATAATCTCCCAGCCACGGGTCTTGCCCTTTTTCCGCACATCTGATTTGCGAAAGATGATTTCTGCATTGACATTGTCAGCCAATCCAGGTATACTCATGTGTAGGCAAATAGACGGGAAGCTTTAGACACGTCTACAAGCACAGTATAATAACTTACGCAAGTGCGGATCGCTCGCATCTGAGTCGAATGCAGACCAAAAGAAGGGTCCTACGACGCTCGTCCCCTCAATGGCCCGGAAGGGGAGCCGCATGGTCCTGACCATTTGCTCATATTGATCTGCCGTCAGGGATATATAATTTGGCGTAAACGTCTCATTCTGCTTGGCATTTTTCTGAAGACTATAATTCTCAAGGTTTCAGTCAATGGGCGGGACGGAGGAAGGGGGTGCAACAAGAAGAAGGGTGAGACTCACACTAGACGAATGCCATCTTTCAACCTCACGCCCTCGGGTAGCGTTGGTGGCTCAAAAGCTCCCTAAGTAGCCACAAAGGAAAGCATCAGTAATAAGCAATGAAACAATAGAGACATGTCGATTGTCAAAA
Source organism: Neopestalotiopsis sp. 37M (assembly GCA_011058875.1). Classification (NCBI taxonomy): domain Eukaryota; kingdom Fungi; phylum Ascomycota; class Sordariomycetes; order Amphisphaeriales; family Sporocadaceae; genus Neopestalotiopsis; species Neopestalotiopsis sp. 37M. Next base: position 259,631 of record SWKT01000007.1, on the reverse strand, counting down.
GTTCCCCGGTCCCAAGGGTTCGGGTACGCAAAGAGAGGGCTGATACCACACACAAAGGCGCCGGATCACGGCAACCAGATCCCTTCCCCGCTCGGCGAACCAAAACTCCACAGAGCAGTGCCGTCCGGGAAGACGGCACTTTAGATCCAGGGGGCCAAGCAGGCGGCGGCGCAGACAGCTTCCTTTAAAGGGGAATAGAAGGTCCAATAACGACACCTTATTGGGGGAGAGGAAGGAGGGAGACATAATGATCTTATATAACATACCCGGCGATGTAGATAGTTTTCAAACTCATCGGGTGTGAGTGGATGCTCCTCGACTGAATTATGAACTGGATCCTGATTCGGGGGAAGAGCCGCATTGTTAGCTTCGGTAACTGACAACGCTGACGACGGGAATATATTGGAGCTCTCTTTCCGTCTCTGATAACGAACGACAGAGACGAGACAAACCCAGACTACCCTCGCATGCTGGAGACGAGGTAGCTCCAAGCAAAGAGTATATATAAGGGGGGCAGTGCAACACACACCCGTCCGTGGACACACGCAGATAACTATCCTCACCCGGGATTGCCTCTTGTCTACTACCTACTATTTGACTAGATATTGACTAGTCCTCCAATCGGGGACTCGAATTGGGATGCGAAGCAAACATGAGGGGTGAAAAACAAGAAAAGACGTACCGTATAGTTGAATACCTCCAGGTAACTTGTATTTTCTGGTACGTATTTGCATTGCTGCACGTAACGGTGGAACATATAATCGTCCATTTCTCTCTTTCTCTCTCTCGCACACAACTCGCCTGGAGTTTCAGCAAAGAAGGATTGTAAAATGCAGGGACATCAATTACGTTAGGAGAAACTTTAGTAAAGGGGGACGACACTGTAGGATAGTAGATGGATGGAGATGATTCAGGGTGCTGTCTAGCAGCATCGTATTTTCCCCAAAAGAGAACCACACTACCTAATAATTGATGTGCAGCAAGCAATAGCAGCCGAAGAAAAAAGAGGGAGCCGGGGCCAAGAGAGAAAAATGATACAAGTAAATCTAGAAGTCTCATGCAGCAGTCACCGGGCGCAGAATGCAAATCGATTCACTCACCGCGACTTTTTTTTTCTCACTCAATCTCACCCCGGGCCAGGCCTGGAAAAGATCCTTAATTGATTGGAGATTTGACCATGGGGACGAGCGAGACCCTAAAAACGGGCCCCCGATTCGTTTAGAAAATGGCGAGGCGGGTTTGAGCTAATCTAGAATCGTTAGGGATCTAATGTACGTATGAATTGGCAAGTAAGCAGCCCAGCACAAGTGGGGGAAATCCCAAGCATAACACACAACCGTCTTATGGCGTGCATAACGGGACCGGGGTAGTTGAGGGGACAATTGAAGACCTCATATCCCCCCTCCCCTCAATACATTGTTGTACATTACTCGTACATATGAACCACCATGTTCACCCACACATATCATTGTTCCATAGAGCGTATATAGGCAGGTAATAAGTCCTGACATATAGGGTTGTTTCTTTCTTCAGCCTCATCATGTAAGCGCCATGTAGAGCTGTAGCATAAGGCTTAGGCTGCTGCAAGTTCGCGCTGCGACAGAAAACCTAACATTTGCTTGGGTGGACAAATACTTAGGTACGGGCATGCTGCTGCTTGACCGCGAACAGTCAACCTTTTCTTTCCTCATGTCTTCTTTCGCAGCATGTCATCTGCCAGACCTTTTCTCTGTTTACCTATATTCCATCATGTGAACTTCTTTAAGAAATATCATGGCCGTCGCGTGCGATTCGCCACCCACGTCCTCGACCGCATTCACCCCGTTGCCAATTCCCAGCCTTGCCCCAAACCCATGAGTATCCTATGCCACTCCGCAAAGTCAATCGTTTCTTTATCTTACCGTCGCATATTCGCTTGAGTGGCTGCTCAGCGAATCAAATCAAAAGTCACTGAACAAATGTCCAAATCTGCTATGTGTCAGCGAAATGATTGCAGGGTTCAGAACAATCGTGTCGACTCACTCATCATGACCGCTCTGGCCGTATTTTTCTGTTTCTTCGGGATACTTGTCAAACTGACTCGCGTCACCAGCGCCGGCTTTGACAGGCGGAGTGTATGGAGCGTCAATGTCTTTCCTTGATAGACGATCCCACGTAACTTCCGCGAACCAAGGATGATTTTTCACGTCTTGCGGTCCGCCGTAAAGGTTGCCCAATCGTTTGGTCAGATCCGGTGTGATCAGTCGTTCCAAAAGGTTGTGCGCATCTGGGTGGACATATTGCGGATATTTGACTTTGCCCTTCAGAATATTTTCATAGATCTTCATCGGCGACCCGCTGTCCCAGAACGGCGTGTATCCGCACAGCATCTCATAGATCAAGATGCCAAGCGACCACCTTTTAAACATATGTCAGACAATCCACTCCTGCCCTATCTTGGGATCTCGTGCCACTTACCAGTCTACTGATTTGTTATAGCCCTTGTTGCTGACAACCTCCGGGGCCAGGTAGTCGGGAGTACCACACAAAGTCCAGGTCTTGTCAGGCACCCGCTTCGCGAAACCAAAATCCGTTATCTTGAGGTGGCCGTGGCGGTCCAAAAGTAAGTTTTCGGGCTTCAGGTCCCTATATATGATGTGCTTCTCGTGCAAGTACTCCAGTGCCAGAGTAACCTCGGCAGCATAGAATTTTGCGACTGGATTCGGAAAACGCTATCTTCTGTTAGGTCACAATTGTCACAGGCGAAATTAGCACGAGGCAAGAACCTACTCCAGATTTCCGCAGCAACGAGAACAGCTCTCCACCTTCGACAAAGTCCATGACCATGTATAGATTCCTCGAGTCCTGGAATGTTCCCCACAAGGTAATGAGGAAAGGATGTTTGACTTCTCCGAGCATACGCCTCTCATCGTTGGTGTGCTCGACTTGCTTCATCTTCACCACTTGCGCCTTTTTGAGTACTTTGACTGCATAAAAGCGTTGGTTATGTTTTGACTGCACCAGATGTACACGTCCAAAACTTCCCGTACCCAATGTCCTTTGGATTTCAAAGTCTGCAAGTGAATATTTCCCCTTTGTCACCCTCGAGTCTGTTGATGGCTGTGAGTGATGCCCATGCGGTTGTTGTTGTTGCTGGGATTGCTGGTTCTGCTGTGGTGGAGGTTGGCCGCCATTCTGAGCAGCACTACCGGCTCCTGTACCATTATTAGTATACGGATCAGTCATGGTCGAGGTATCATATAATTGCGCCATACCATCATTCTGCGGCATATTAATTATGTTGTTGATACTGGGCAGGCTTTGTGGATTTCCTGCATGTCCCGGACTAGGAGACTGCTGGATACCATAAGGGTGGTGCTGTTGGCTTTGGTGTCCTTGGACAACGTTCATTTGTTGCCCAGGACCTGCCGAAGCAGGTTTTTGTACCTCGTAGGATGCGTTTCGTGCTTGAGAAGACGGCTTCCTCGCATGCGAGGCCGAGCTGCCAGGCGTCGTACGGGCAGTAGACTGCGTGTGCTGGCTCTCAAAGCTTTGTGAGATGGTCGGGGTCGTTGGCGTCACCGGACTAGTTGGCTGGCTAGAAGAGGGATCGGCCTTATCGTCCCTCGTCCGCTTTTTCTTGAGAAAAGAGCCTAGACTCGGCATATGATATAGCTGAGGGGGAACGGAGGGGCCGGACCCTTGGTAGGTAAAAGAAAAGGTGGTTGTAGGAAGTGTGTGTAAACGACGCACACACAGGTCCAACGAAGCGGTTAATGTCAATTGATGGCGACTGAATTAGCTCTCTGGAACGTCAAGAGTGAGAGAGAGTGAGAGAGACAGAGAACGCGTCGGTGGAAACTGCGGGTCGACGATGGGAGTCGGAGGAGGAGCGAAGCAGAGGCTAGTTAGAGACAGCGCATTCCAGTTGGCAGGATCTTGCTGCAAGTGATTTTGCTGGCTGCCCCGGAAGAATTGAGGCGATGCGACTCGGAAACGGACGCGAGCTAAGGATTCAGGCGAGAGTGAAGCTCAGCGCAAAGCTCAATTGAGGGCGGTGCGCGCGTTGATGATATCAGATCTATCGAAACTTGAAGCTGCTACAGGTCAAGAGACTGAGTTGCAGCACGGAGTCGATTTTTCGTAGGCGGCTAGGAATCAGGAGGAGCTGCAATGCAGACAGGATCAATCAGCTCATGTGCTACACATGAAAGCGTAAAATAGAGGCGAGGTGAGAATTTTGGTTTAGATGGTTTTGCAAGTCATGGATGCTCCTTTCAATTTTTTGCTCAGAGGCAGACGAGGACAGGGGAATGACATACGTAGCTCAAAGAGGGGTGATTGATGTGTAAGTTTGTGAAGCTAGACACTGGCGCAAGTCGAGCTGGTGTTGACGTCGGTGGGGGTAATAAGACCGAGTGGGTGAGGATAAATTACAGCGGCTGGATGCGGTGAGAGGACCTCGATTGCAGGTGGATATTTTATTCTTGTCTACCGGACGGACAGCGATGCGATCTGAAGCTGCAAATAATGGCACGGGGAGAAGAAGCCGGAATAGAGAAGAGGAGTAAGAAGAAACCAGTCGCCTCGACCCAGCTTGGTATATCTCTGAAGCGGAGAGGAGCAAAAGATAGAGGAGGGACTGCAAATGTTGCAGCAGACAGCTCGAATAAGGTTCTCTAGCCTGTGAGTCTCGACGGCGCCAAAACTGGGGTAGGAAGGGTCAGGGTATGGAGTTCAAGGGCAAGAGGCGGCCGGGTAACTAACTTATTACTGTACGGCAGCTACCTACAGCTCTACTACCTTTTACTTAGTAGTAGCCCATAGGTAGGTAGCAAGCAGTCAGTTAATCAGCCAGCAGTGAGTGCCCGGATCGGCAAGGACAGAAGGTCCAATCGATTTTTGAACAAGGGGAGTAAAATAAAGAAAAGAAAATGGCAACGTGGATGACTTTATTGACCCGCCCACTGTGTGTGTATGTCTTTGCCTTGCTTTACCTTGCCTGGCTGGGCTTTGATGTGCTGCCAATGAACGCAGAGCACAATACCATAGGCAGATCTTATCTGGGAAGCAATTTGGGTCGGCAAGGGCTATGGACTGGGGCAGTAAAGTAGCATCGTCAGGTAAAGGCGCGGGCCCTCGGGTCAGGGCTGGGGGATGGATAGAGGGAGACAGCGACAGAGCAACAGAGAGGCGCTGAGTCGATGAGGAGGAAGAGTGAGAGGGAAAAGCCTCAGCGAAAGAGAAGTAAGTGAACAAGGGATTCACTCGGTGCTTGATCAAGCGTTTCCGCTTCCTGATTCAATGGACAAGAGAGCCGCGGGGTTACAAAAGAACAGACACGCATTTCCCTTTGTGGCACAAGAGGAACGAAGCCATGCAATGAATACTGTATGTACACTACGTTTACCCATGTAGGTACATGAGTCTGCATGCTGCTGCTACTGCTACTGCTGTGTGTGCGTACCCGCCCACAGACAGAGTTGACGCCCATGCGCTCTCGGCCTACATACAAATATACGCCTCATACCAACGTGAACTGTATTCCTTCACTCTTTTGTGTGGGTGTCAGGTGTCTGATGCTGAACGCTCAAGCAGTGCTGTGTTGTGTAGTTGCAATGCTGCCATGTAACTGCAAGAAAGTCAAACTCTACGTTATATTACCTAGCATTACATTAGGCTGGAGCCGAGAGTCTAAAGTATCACACACAATACATTAAGCTGTGGTGACTTTCTCCAAGAAAAGAAGGCGCAGCATGAAACGGACAAGAGTCGCCGCGGTCAAGAATCCTTCTGTTACTGGACTTGCTACATCTAGCGGCTGGCAAGAAAAAGTGTCCTGCTATTTACGGGGCTCTCGGGGCGTTGCTTCTTGTTTTGTACCCATCTAAATGTATCATCACATTCGGCTATCGATGTGCAGTTGGTAGTTGGATGACTACTGCTTACTCTTGAATGGCGCACAGCTGTTTCCTTCGTACGTGTGATACGCGTGGTGCCAGGGATTACATGTGTTTGTTCAGTGCGGAAATCTGAGGACTGACTACTACCAGACATCAGTCGAACTCGGGCTTTCGGGTGGTTGGTGATTCATGCAACTTGGATAATTATGGTCAAAAAGTTACTGCCTTCGTGTCCGTTCAAAGTCTCTTGTCCACTATATTCCCTAGAGGGCGCACCTCGTCAAGAGCTCTCGGGCGATCATGGGCCTCGCCGCCCTACTACGGGCACGCTACACCAAAAAGTGATGGATTGCGACGAGTTAGCCGTGGAGTGTGGGGTAGCCCTTTCCATGTTCCCCGCCCATGCCTGCTGGAAATCGTCGTCATAGCCTCCTCATTGGACAATTGGCCGGTTCGCTTAGTGCTGAACCCTCAAGCTTTCCGAGTAAGTATGCCAGCCCCCGGGAGATATGTACGAGTATCGGCCGACTGCCTGTAACAAGTGAGAGCAAGCAGTCCCGGTCGGTGCACTGTATCTCATCTTAGATGCGGTTGTGGGCAGTAATTCCAGACAAATTCATTGTTGCATCTTATTATCTGTCACCATTGGTCATGTACCATGGCAAATAATTTAAACCTGAGACTGCCGTCTCCATCAAAAGAGGCTGACATCTGCATCAAGAACTGAATCATAAGCCACGTGGGCTTTTCATACTATACTGTTTCGAGCCACCAGTAATACCTGCGGGCGCTATTCTATTATAATGGACAGATCCAGTCGTTGAATGTTTGGGATCCCAAGTGATTTGGTAGGACAGGACGTCACTGCATACTCGCAACGTAGAATGGTTCAGCTGACAACAACGTTGCTGTTATCTTATACGGACTTCAACGCGGTGAAGGATGCTCAAGACTTTCAAGCATCTGTAACGTTCTCGATTCATACAAACACATGTTCCTGATTGGAGCTGATATCTTATTTCACATGTTTGAACTCGACATTTCAACCGTCAAGGACCCTGAACCAATGCGCCTAAAGTGACAAAAAGTGCCATTTCAGAGAAAAATCACATACAAAGAAACTCTCGCGTTTGATGCTGATGGTATAGACAATTCTTCTCTCCTTTTTTGGTTGCCCCCCACGGATGCGATAGATATCACAAAACCCAACTCTCGTATCCGTAGACTGTTCATAACCTAGAATCTGTGTGTCCTCTGCTTGCTGGTGCGGTAAGCAGTCCAGCCAACGTAGCCACCAGCAACAACCATGCCAAAGGCCAGGAACTTGAAAAGGAACCATCCCCAGCCACCGCCAGTCTTCTTGGGACCGGAAGCCTTGTTTCGGTTGCGCTGACCACCGCTGCCCGGAGAAGACTTGCCAGACTGACCGCCAGGAGTGTACAGGTTCTTAGCTCTGACCGAGATGATGTCGTGGTTGTCGCTCAGCTCGCCAGTCTCGGCGCTGAATCCGAGGTAAGTGACGGAAGGGATAGATGGCGGCTCGTTGGTCTCGAAGCAGAGGGCCCAGTCGTCTTCCTTCTTGTACTGCAACTCCAACTTCAGGGACTTGTCCTGGAAGTAGGTCAATCGGAGCTTGGTGGGTACGCTCGAGTGTCGGATACCGCGAGCAGAGCATCCTGCAAACTCGGCGTCCTTTCCGTCGTTGTTCTTGTTGTAGCTGGTCTTGCCGTCGCCGACCATGGCCATGACGTAGGGGAACACAACACCGGGGCGGTTGTTCTTGTACGTGTCCACAAAGATGCCCAATCCCTCGAATTCGTCAGAGTGTCCAAACACTGGGCCGAGCTTCCCGCGCTCTTTCGTCAGCCACATGGCGAAACCATCGCCATAAAGCTGGTTCTTTCCGTGAATCTTGAACTCGACCTCGATTTCCCAGTTCGTGGCAGTCAGGGGTACTCGAGAGAACAGCCAGCCGTTTTGCGAGGGTTGATTCGATGTTAAACGAATGTATCTATAGTTTCTTCGCGTCAGTCCTTCATGTACTGGGTAGTTTCGTAGTTATGTATCATGGTCGTGTGACATACGAATCTGTGCGGACAATGGCGTCGCCTCCAAAGTCATACCAGCGACTGGCCATGTCCGAGTCAAGGTAGGGCTGCTGCAGCGTGTGGGTTCGCAGCTATCGAGTGTCAGCAGAAGCGATCAACTGACCGTTGAGTTTGTCAAGAACCTACCGCGATACTTCGAACGTTGCCATCGTCATCGTGGCTGACGGCTGCTCTGGCGGTCGCAGCCAGCCAAAGAGCCGAAAGTGAAGTAAGCCACCTCATCTTTCAGATGGTGGCAGGAGAGAAAGTACTGGACCAAAGAAAAGGTACGAAGGAAGGAGAAGGGGAATGGAAAGTTGATAGGGTGTCGAAGAAGGGCAAAAGAAAATTATTGTCTGGACATGTGTCGGCGCAAATGGCCTGGTTTGAATGCGCAGCAGTACAAGCAGGCTCGTTTGTGAATTCGTGGACGGCCTGAGTGCACTCAGCTGGCTTCTCCCAAGTAATGTAGGTATGCACACGTGTAGAGCAGACCAATGGAGGATGGTGAGTTGCACTTATCCCTGTTAGCTTCTAATCGGACACAGCCTCCATTAGAACACGTTCAGCTGTCTATTTTTTCTGTAGCACGAGATCAATTCGGTATTTTCACCTCTGTAGTACTATTCTTGGATCTTTGTGACTACGCTTGTGTGCGTTTTGCTCAGTGAAGTCTGCGTTGATACAGAATATCTTGAGGATCTACATTAACCTTCATACTCACATGCTGCATCTGAACCTCTTCTCCAGCATGGTTTGGAACATATTCACTTAAACATATCAAACCCCTACTCCAAAAAGTTCAAAGTGGCCAGCTTGCGAGCTTTCGTCTCACCAAGGAGCTACCCCTGTTCAGCGCTATGGGACTAGCGCCAGACTGCCAGTGCTGTTCGGCGGCGCACGGGTCTCATGCTTTGGGTATTTGCTGATAGAAGTCAGATAAGCGCTGTACCGCGGTACCTTACCACTGCAGTCAACATTTGAAGTGTGCAGTGTGCACTTTTGCGGCTGCTAAGCCTTGCGCTAAAGAAATATCTTAGCCTTGACATCAATGACAGCTTCAATTCTCGACTGAAGAGAGTCTTTCGAGTTTAAAAAAACAATACGCAATCTCAATCTGAAAACCTGCGACGAAGCAATATTTCCACCGAAAAAACACGAGGATCACCAGCTCTAGAGTCGAATCATATCCTCATAATCCTTCAAGATGGACTCGGAAAGTGTCAAGCAAGAAGTCATCAAGCAGGTCCGGGCACAGTACGCCATGACCAATGCCAGAGAATTGATTGAGGTACGACATCGCAAAGCCTGCCAACTGCACACTGGGGCGTGTCCACTGACATATACACAGAAAATCAACGACCACTGCTTCCAAAAGTGCGTTCCCAAGCCCGGATCCTCGTTATCGAGCGGCGAGACCACCTGCTTTACGCAGTGCATGGAGAAGTACATGTCGGCATGGAACCAAGTCAGCTCGACATATATCAGCAGGATACAGCGCGGAGAATAGATTCAAAACAAAAAGACATACGACACCATGACGAGGACCTCAAACCCAACTTCACCTCCAGTCATATATACACATTCTACCGGCACGGTTGATTCAATGTACAATACTTTGTAAAAGATATACTTGGGGGAAATCACCACTACCGGAATGGATTGGTGTCTATTATAGAGACACTGGAATAAAGTGTATTACCAGAATACTCTCGCCCTTGACGCAGTCAACCTCTGACGGCGACCAATAACGGCCATGTACACGGCCTGTGGCAGGAATTGGGAATGGCTATAGTAATAGTTGCAGCCAGGCATTAAATAAATGTCTACGAGCTATTCTTTTTCGCCTCTTCGGCTGCTTTCTTTCGAGCCAGATATCTCTCCTTGGCGCTAGAGATTTCGGTCTCGGTCTTTCGACTCTTTGCGGCACGTTCGACTTGCTGCCGCTCTTCCTCTTCCACTTCAAGGTTTCTCTTGAGCGCTTGTTCCAGCTGTTCCTCCATCATTCGTGATTGACGCTCGCGCATGGCGTTCTTGCCGCCTCCAGCAAAATTAGGTCTGAAGCCGCGGTCCTCTCTCTGCTCTGTTCTCTTCTCCTGGCGAACGTCTGGTTTCTTCTTGGCTCCAAGGTTCAAACCTCCTCGGAGTAACTCGCGCTTGTCGACAACTTCACCATCTTCATTGATCGCAATGGAGGCACCTTTAGCGTTGAGTTCCTTTGCTCGATCTTTGGCGCTCGCAGTGGTTTCCTCCGTGGGTGTCTCTTCGTGCTGTGAAGGTCCGTTCTTTGCCCTCTCTTCTGCAGCCTTCATGATCTCGGCGTGTCGTTGATCGCCCTGGTTTAGCAAGTCTTTGTAGAATGCCGTCATACCGCCTCCCTTATTTTTGCGCGCCTCTTCCTCTTCCCGTTTCTTCTCTTCCTCCTCGAGTCTGCGGTTCTCTTCTTGCTGCTGCTTGTAGGCCTCGGTCACGAATTTCTCCTTGTCGGCGAATTCTTCACCTTCAGCCTCGCGCTCCCGCGCAATCTTCTTTTCCTCGGCTATAAGTGCATCGCGTTTCCTGACTGCTGCTGAGGCTATGAGATTCTTCATGTATTTTGGCCTTCGGTCGATGTCCTCTTGTGTCGTCTTTTTCTCTGGCTTTATCGAGTCATAGACACCGTCATAGTCGAATATAGATGGATCGAGCTCTTCGGCGGCCTCTTGATTCCTCCGCGACTCTAGCGCTGATGAGAGGTCGCCATACATGGACATTTGCGGCTTCTTGGACTTGGGCGGCGCAGAGGGCGGCGCGCCCGGCCGGGCTTTCGACCTGGTGGCTGATTTGGCGAATGCTGCAGGTTGAGGCTCATCTTGGTCGGAGTCTGAGTCGTTGCCGCCACCGAGAATGCCACCTGGTTTTGGTTTCGCGGGCTGCGCCTTTGCGCCAGGCTTCTTGGTCAGATTGAGACCGAACGAGAGGCCGGGCTTGTTCATGATGTCGATTTGTTGATTGTGTCGGTAGTGCTTTGTAATTAAGAATGAATTGAAATAATTATACTGAAGAATTTGTTATTCAAGTCTTGGGCAGTTCCTCCCAGAAGTATATGAGTCTGTGGATTGATAAGTGACCGTTTTATAACAGGTCCAGGTTGGTCGCGATTCCCAGGTTCGCTCGTTCGTCACCCAAAGCTTTTGTCTCTGGTTAGAACTTAGAGCTTTAGCATGTCCCATAGGTGCTGACATGCGGCCCCACAAGCAGAGCGGCATGCAAGCAGGCACAATCGATAAGCCTTATCCGAGATCTCCAGGGTCCCGCCTTTTACCTGCCATGCCAACTAACGTCATTTCGAGGTTTCCTTTCTTCATCAATCACCACCCGACCAGGAACACGGGTTGGTTGAGATGCGCGTCTATTTCGTAACACGCAAATCATGATCCTACCGCCATGACAACAGAGCCATCGTCGCCAAGGAGGCGACACATTTTGGCTTCCATCAACCATGAAGAGCCACCCTTGCCGTCGACAGAGAGACCAGAGCGTCATTCGTCAAAAGAGGATGCCACACCAGAGGAGCCACCTAGCTTAAAAACGGGCGAAGACGCAGCGCCAGAGTACCGCGAGCGCAAGTCTTCAAAATTCCGCTTCAAGTCCAAGAGACGGTCGCATCGATCCTCACGACACCGAGAACGAGACTACAGTGATGATGACCAGAATGCGCCTCGGCATACGTCGTCGCGGCGGCGGGATGACGCAGAAGATGCCGACAACCATGAGACAGACGATCGGGAGAGCTCCCACCGTCACAGGCGCCATCGACACCATCATCGACACAAGCGGAGGCGGGAGCGTTCTAGAACCCGTTCGCCTACACCACCAAATCCCCACGGTCCCCCACCGCTGAGCCCTGAGACGGCTTTTCGGGAGTCTCTGTTTGACGCCATGGCCGACGATGAGGGCGCAGACTATTGGGAGGGTGTCTACGGCCAACCTGTTCATGTTTACTCGAATCAAAAGGCCGGTCCGCAGGGAGAGCTCGAGCAGATGGATGACGAAGAGTACGCTGCATATGTTCGACAGAAAATGTGGGAGAAGACGCATCAAGGACTCTTGGAAGAGAGGGCAAGAAAGGCAGAGCAGAAGAAACAAAAAGACGAAAAAGAAAAGGAAGCGCGGAGACTAACCAAGGAGATGGAGGAAAGTCTACGGCGCGGCGAAGAAAGACGAAAACGCAAGAGCTGGAAGGTCAAGTGGGACGAGTATGTCCAGGCGTGGTCAACCTGGAATGGTACAGTTGAAACTATGAGCTGGCCGGTCCTGGATGGTAGTCCGTCCAGCATCAACAGCGACAACGTCAGAGACTTCTTCATCAAAGGGCTTGATCCCCTTGAGATTGGCGAGAAGGAATTCCTCGTGCGCCTGAAAGACGAAAGAGTTCGCTGGCATCCTGACAAGATGCAACAAAAGTTGGGCGCAAATTTTGATGAAACGGTCAGTCGTAATGTCACGGCAGTCTTTCAAATCATCGATAAGCTATGGTCAGACACCCGGCCTAAGTGAAGCATTCAGAGGGAGGAACACACAAAACGACTATCAAGGGAAGCCATGCTTGAACGCATGTCCTGCAATTTTTTATTTTTACGCAAGATACCCATTTATAAAGAAACAACGCTATAATGCAAGAAACCGGACAGAACACGGATTAATCCAGAGTGACTGCAAGTCCTAAACCTCCAAACAGAACAATCGCCTAAAGAAGATACAACCAACAATAGATGCAAATCTTTTCCGTTCTTACTCTCCATCGCTGCTGACTTCACCCTTTTCGTCCTTGGCGTCCTCTTCCTCCACAGTATCTTTTACAAGTTTAACCTATTTGCGACCATGGTCAGTATCAAACGATTGTTGGAAGAACCAATGTGTTGTTTTGCCTTACCCAAGGTCCGTGAATGGCACCCGTACCCGCTCCAATCAGTATTCCCAATCCTGTGGTTGGTATCGCCGCAATGCCACCGACGATGCTGCCGACCACGGTTCCCAGACCACCAGCTATGCCGGCACCGATACCTGCTCCTGCGGCACCGCCCTGAAAGGCCCCATTTTGCACTTTGACAAAGTCAGTCTCTGGCTGGAAGTTATTCACAACACTGATCCATGGCAAGACTCACTCCTTCTAGCCGTCTTGATCAACTTCTTGGCCTTGGCCTCGAGCTCGCCGGCCTCTGCGCGCAGCTTCTCGGCCTCCTCTGGGTTCTCCTCGGCGAGGCGGTCGGCCTGCTCGCGCAGCTTGACCGACTGGGCCTCGAGGTCCTTGGACTCCTCGAGCTTGGCCGTCAGGTCCTTGATCAGCTTCTCCTTGGTGCCGAAGCGGGACTTGCCCTCGGCCGAGAGCTCCTGGCCCTCTACGGCCTCTTTCACGGCTTCCTGCTCCGACATGGTTTTTTGGTATACGGTATGTATTGTGTAGTGGGTCCTCCCGGTGGATTATAGTCGACGGCTTTGGCTTATAGTATGTTTCTGCTGCAACTTTTCTGCTAATATTTCGATGTAACGGAATGCACGGAGGTTCCCAGGAGTAATAATCCCTGGAAATAAAATGATACTTTTATTTCATCTATGCCAGGGGAAAAGAGTTCGAACGCCCAAGCCGTTTGATGACCGTCCAAACTATCAAGACCCTGTTTTGCCTGTTTCTAGCACAAGCAAGACGCGGGCGGCGCTTCTGTGGGGCTGCCTACGTATGACGTACATCTTATGATGGTCTACTGCACGTCTAAATTCGCAACCACACGAAAACGCAAGCAAAAGCCCGCGTGTGTAACAGTTGAGATATTGATTTTCATTGGCCAGTGACGCTGCGGGTGACCGGATATAAGGCATTGTCTATTTACTGGAAACACTTCCACCGGAAAGGCTGAGCCAAGTGACCTGAATGACCGTTTCCCCTTGCGGCGGACTATTTCGAGTCTATAAAATAATACCACGAAATGATTCTTTGTCGCATTTATGGTTATAATTATGTATTTCTCAAGCTGTCCCGCAATAGTATTGAATTGACATGGCTAGTAAAGGTTATGCCCATATTTCGAAACGTTCCTTGACACTGGATCTTGGAGATGTCGTGGCTGATCATTTAGCAAAGGGAATCCAGTATCTGTTGAATTTATACTTTATCTTCAAAGTGATTTCTTGACCATATATTCTGTTATTTGAGTTATAAGAACATCATACTATACGATTATAGCTTCGCTCCTCCCTCGGGCCCAAGAAGCTTAACTTTTTGATATGGCAATCCCAAGAACTCATAGACAAAATGCCAGCTGGAAAGGGGTCAGCAAACAAAATCAACAATGACACTTTCAAGCTCATCATGAATGCCATCGGGGGAAGCACGATTGCACTTACCGGTCACTCCCAAAAAAGGGCTCGCCCTGCCCCTTGTCATTGGTAACCCAGAGCCAGGGAGCCCCGAACGCTCCCCGCTTCAGCGCCTCCTCGACGCTCTGCTTGAGCGCGTCCTTCCACTGGTCCTCGCCCGCCGCCTTGAGAATAGCCGCGACCTCGTCATCAGAAAACAAGCGCTGGCCCCCTTCGCTGCTGCTGCTACCACTACCGGGCCCCTTGAAGCCCCGGGGCGCGGCGGCCAGGACGCGGGCCAGGACGGCCGCGTCGCTCACGTTTTGCTTGTCGGCGCTCCAGAGGGCGTGCAGCAGGTAGTGCCACGCCGTCACGTACGTCTCGCGCGGGTACGCGGCCCGGATGTAGTGCAGCGCCCGCAGGGTGTTCTGCGTCCGGGCAAAGGCGAGCAGGTCCTCGGGCAGGGTGACCTCGGGGAGCCCGGCCGCCTTCTTGCTCCGGTCCGTGTCGTAGAGGCCGTACTTGCCCTTTGCGGGCACGGAGAAGGGCGGCTTGTTGCCTGGAATTGTCGGGTCAGCAGCGATATCCTATAGGATTGAGTTGTGTATATTCATTGAACTCTCTCTGGAGAATATAGGAGTTCAATCATGGATATTTGCAAGAAATTATGTGATTATTCACCTGTCGCAGCATTGATGGCGCCCAGAAGCACGGGCTTGATACTGTATACTGTCAACCACAAGACATCTCATGTCGTTTCCCTAAGGGGTTACACATACTCAATTTCTACACCATGCGCTTCAAGGGTCGACCATGTGTCAATTACCTGCTTGAAGGCAATGTAGCTGTAGAACGACACTGAAATGAACTCGATTAGTCATTGGGACGGCATTAATGATAATAACCATGACATACCAACGTCGAGATAAATCTTGATTTTACCACCCATGACGAAAGCTGAGATTGTAATATTAGATTTGTGATCCAGTAAGTAAGGGGGTTCCTGCTCTTGGCGTTGACGGCACCCTTCCAGCAGTTCAAGCAGCGAATATCTGCAATGAATGAGCAAAAGTCAAAAAGGTATGGTGTCAATGCTCCCCACAATGATGCGAGATGAGAGCCAAAAGGTTCAATACAAAGAGAGTTTCCACCCAAGAACGCAGACGTGAACGGTGAATGCTCCAGGGTCGTATAGGTGTCCGCATCTGGGGTACCTCGGTTGCCGGTAGTGCGGCCCCACATCACAAGCGCCGGGCACGGTACTAGATTACTGATCCATTCAACGCCGACGGTGAATTCGGGTCTGTTATACTATGTACTGAGCTGACTTGAGAGGCATCTAATAAATCAATGTTTCCAGGGTTAGGGTGATATACTGTGGACAACTTTCAGAAAGACCATGTAGGCTTTAAGACGGCAGCAAATACATTATTCGAGCCGAGATATTCAACAATGGACTCAAAAAAGGTTGCCCTCGTTGTTGGCGCTTCTCGAGGTATTGGACGCCAGATTGCTATTGATCTCGCAAAGAACCAATATGCTGGTAAATTTTCTCACACAACCAATATCCTGAAGAAGTAACGATTTCTGATAACAGTCATACAGTCGTGGTCGCAGCCAAATCAACCAGTGATGCATCCAAAGTCCATCCCTTCCCGCCAGACCCCAACTCTCCGGAATCCACCATTTCCACCGTGACCAGGGAGATCCTCGAGGCGGGAGGCGACGCCGTGGCCATTGCCGTGGACACGCGCGACTACGACAGCATCCGCAACCTCGTGTCCGAGACGGTCAAGCACCACGGCCGCCTGGACGTCCTGGTGTACAACTCGGGCGCCGTGTGGTGGGCCTCGGTCGAGGACACGCCCTTTAAGCGCTTCCAGCTGATGCAGCGCGTCAACGTAGAGGGCCTGTACGGCGTCGTCCAGGAGGCCCTCCAGCACCTCAAGCGGACCTCCGGGAGGATCGTCGTGGTCAGCCCGCCCATCTACTCGCGCTTCTTCCGCGGCAAGACGGCCTACGCCATGGGCAAGGTGGGCATGAGCGTCCTGACAAAGGGGCTGGCCATGGACTTTGCGCGGCAAGGGCTCGAGGCCAAGGGCATGTCCATCACCAGCCTCTGGCCCGCCGTCGCCATCGAGAGCGGCGCCACCAAGGCCATGACGGACCGGAACCCGGACGAGGCCCGGGACCTGCGCCGCGCCACAATCTTCTCCGACGCCGTCCTGGCCGTGCTGCGCGCCGAGCCCGCCAGCAGCGTCAACGGCCGCCTCGAGCTCGACGAGGACTTTTTGCGGTCTGATGCCGGGGTGACAGATTTCTCGCGCTACTCGGTCGTGCCCGGGGCGACGCCTCGGCGCATCATGCCGCGGGAGCTCCCCACGCTTGCCGTGGCGGAGCAGGACGACGAGGGCAAGAGGATGAATAGCGCAGATGGCAAGGCAAAGCTTTAAAAGAAAGAGATTACCCCCAAAGAGGGAGAGGGCCGTGTATCTGGTACTCTTCTCCCATAATATACAACCGGCCTGTCACACCATAGCATGTATCGTGGCTTGTCGAGGAAGCATCTTCTCACCGACACAAGTGTAAGAATCACGAGTCTGGCCAGTATCATTGATATGTCGGTTGTCATTTGATATTCACCGGGCAAGCAAGGCCCACATAAGTCCAACGATCCAGTCAAGGGGAATAGTGTGTGGTTGTCAATTGTAATACGCAAATACATATACAATCCATAGTACCCAGCCAAACTGGCCCAGCGCTTTCCATTTTACACCTGAACTCCGTAGGTCTTTGGCCTTGACCCGCATTTCGCCCGTGTCCTTGAACTTATCCAGTTGACAAAAAACCCATCACCACCGACATGCGTGACTGTGTAGGAAAAAGAAGTCTCGCCCTGCTGCCATTATGTACACTGGCAATGATGCTCTAGATCAATGCTCGATGAGACAGTTAAAAAGCTACCAGATTATGTGGTTACTCGTCAAAATCATTCGCTGGTCGCGGGGTGGCTACCACGCAGACGTGCGTTGACCTTGTCTCGGTGGCCCTTGTTCTTCAGATGGACCTCAAAGTTAATGGCGGTCATGTCAGGTCCTGGGGTGTAAAGCTTGCCAGGACAGTCGAGGCACCTGATGCGCGGCAGGAAGTAGAATTTGACGTTGGGTGGGACCTCGCCTGCCGCTGGCATGGGTATTTGCCCGTTCGTTCTTGTATCTACTGCGCTGTAACGCATCAAACCCTCAAACTTGTCGTTTGCATATGTTTCCGTGGATTTCCACGCGTTGAGTGCCTGATCAAGCCAGGCTGGAGTGGGGGGCTATATGCAGGTGTGAGTACGCTTTCAAATAACATTGCCAAAAGAAGGGGTCAAGAGGGGGAGCATTCGAAAAGGGATAAGCCGACTAAGTTCAGCCCTTTAAAGATCATAGCGACTGCTATGATATCGAAATTGGAGGCCCGACAAAGGGCTCGAAAGGTGAGCAAGGGATCTTACAGCAGGGGGTACAGGAAGTGCGGCCGTGGGAGCAGGAGCTTCTACACGGCTGATCTGTCCGGGGGGTGGGGCGTCAGGATCAGATTTTACTAGAGTTGGCGCCGCGGTGTTTGAAGATCTGGGTGTGGACGGGGGAGGCGGCATGCTGCTTGAGGCAGCAGCACTCGGTGCTCGAGTGTGGGCCATGGAGGGTGTCTGAGCTCCCGATGGTGTGCCATGTTTCGTTTTCTGATCGCGGAAGAACTTTCTCAGTTTCTCCTTTCCAACCTTCAGTACGACCACCATTTGCGAAGGCTCCTCTGTCATCTCTCTTGTTAGTTCGCGGCCGAATCTCCGGGAAGTTCTAGTTTCGTGATGATGCGATGTCGCTTCGGGCGTCTCAGAGCGCCCAAGATTTGCCATACGAGAAACAGCAGCTGTTGCAGCACCGCGCATTCCCCTCGTTCTGGCAGTTCCTTGCAACTGCAGCGCTGCTGGCGAGTCGGGTGAGGAATCTTCGCTCTCTGATGAATCGGAAAGATCGTCCCGCGCACCGCGTCCCTTGCGGCCCGGAGCTGTGCCAGCAACTCTCTTGTACAGAGTGCTGTCGTCAACATTGGTGACGCCACCAGGCAACACAGACGATACTACCAAAGTGCGAATCGTTCTCTGCCGCTCCCTGAAGTCGGGCAAAGAGGGACCTCCTCTCCTGTTTACTGTTGCACGCTTTTGTCGTCGCTGTTCTCGCTGGAAGATGACCTCATTCTTCTCCAACTCCTGCTCGGAAAGTTCATAGAGGTATGGCGAGTAGTCCTTTGCTTGTTGCTGAGGTCTAAAGACGTTGGGTAACGGCGATGGCAGAAATGCAGCCACCAAGTCAGGGTCCTCAATAGGC
Organism: Neopestalotiopsis sp. 37M; assembly: GCA_011058875.1. Classification (NCBI taxonomy): domain Eukaryota; kingdom Fungi; phylum Ascomycota; class Sordariomycetes; order Amphisphaeriales; family Sporocadaceae; genus Neopestalotiopsis; species Neopestalotiopsis sp. 37M. Next base: position 240,956 of record SWKT01000007.1, on the reverse strand, counting down.
CTGCCGTCGAACGGGTGTCCTATACTGTATAAGCTGCGCGTGAAGAGTTGAATCTGTTCGCGAATGCAATGTGCTATGGCTGTGACAAATTCTCCACTAAGCGACATCTCCTTGGCCATGGTCACGGCAAAGTCCTCGGGCGAATTCAGCGGGTTGTTAATGTCCCACTCAAACTGATCCACGAGTGTCAGTTGACCGATGGTGATGTTGAGCTTGATCAAGACGCGCATCTCATCGTTTTTCCATGCGGAATACGGTAGCTCTGGGTCGAGAGCATCCTCATCTGAAAAGACAAACGGATAAAAGTCATTGAGCTGCTCCTTCACTTGCATCGTCACCTGATCGTATACAGGCTGAGCGATGGGTGCTTTGAGTCCCATATCCTCAATGAGCTGCATGGCGAAAAGCTCTGGCGCCGTGAGGCGCTCGTGGAAATTCCACGTAAATGTGTCGCGCAGGCGAATCTTGTCCATATCCACGTCCACACGTATGGGCACGAGTTCTTCATGCTGTTCCGCCTGCTGCTTCATGTCCTTTCGTTTCCATTTCAATGCAGGAGTTGTGCGCTTGCCGGGCCGGGGTTTGTGCTGGGGATAGAGCAGTCGTGCTGGACCGCCAATCTCAGTCCGGCCATTGCCGTAACCACTGTAACCCTCACCGTACAGGCGTGCGGGCGGAAACCATGGGCGGTACTCGTTGCGCACTAGCTTGTAATCGGCAATCTTCTTGTAGCTATCCTTGTTGTGGTTGTTGAGGCGCGTCTGGTCGTCCACAATGGCAGCCGCGTGTAGATGATCCCGGGTAATGTACTGGTTTATGAGAGTCTGCTTGAAGGATTCCTTGTCGCGGACAGGCATGACGGTCGAATTTGCGTCGGGCGCATCCGGCTTGCCGTTGGGCGTGGAGGTGGATGAGTGTTCGGACTTTGCCTTGGACGATGAGGACGACGATGCAGCTGCACCGCCGGTCGCCGCAGCACTGGAAGCCATGTCGGAGTCCAGCTTGGTCGCCATGTATGTGATGAGAATTGGCAGCGGGTCGCGAATCGATCACATATAGCGACCGCAGACGGGCAGCGATTGTGCCAAGTATCGATCGGCGATGAGCAATCAGCGAAGATGCGCACGGCGATTTGATGCTGATCTGTCGCGGGCTGCAAAGTCGACGACGACGACACTTTTGATACTGGGGGCAATGCGGCGAGCGGGTTGGCGAAGATGGTTTTTGGAGGTCGCGATTGATTTGAAAAAGAAGCGGCCGGGCTGTCGAATGAACAAGCAGCTTTGGGAACTCTGCCACGCGATTCGCGCCGGGCTTTGCCTATTTCGAGACAAGTACTTGTTTTCATGCGGTGGCTACTGCTAAAAGTCAAGTACCTGCCGAAACTGAGGGAAAGGGGGGGACGTGCGCTACGTAGGTGCTGCCTTGGCACTGGACAGTTGAGTACTCTACAGTCTGTAGATGCCTCATGTAAGATGGAACAGGCAGTCATCTACATACTTCATACGATAATAGAATCTGTAAAGAAATGTCGAATATAAAACCTGAACATCTGATTGACTGGGACTCTCATTATCACACTATGGAAATGCCTTTGTTGAAGTAGTCTTGCCGTGCACTAGGTATAATACATGCCTTGCCTGTTTCCTGCTGGCGGGTCTAGACGGCAACGTTAGCAAGACCGAACCACCGACCTAACATTTGTTCTAGTCCCGACTCTCTCAACTGGCTCTTGTCAGTTGAGCAATACTGATGCCAAATATACTTGTGTAATGTATCCTGACGGGAAAAGCAACGAGTCAGTCTGAATACCATATGTCCCGGACTCAATATTGAAAAGAGTGATATGCTAATAATTGTGTCTATCTACCTTGGCATGTATTCCTTCAGGACTAAAGCATATTAGGCACAATATACCTACTTACATCTAGGTTCTACCCTTTATACTGCAATATCGGCCTAAATAGTAACATCGACAAGTCTTGAGTTTAGCTCCCACTATACTTCTTGATTGATACCCATACTGTTCATCAAACCAAGCTCGACATTTTCCAAGACTGTATACGTCTTGTCACTGTTCTCAGTGGCATATCCAACACGCAGATGATCGGGGACGATTCAGGAAGATAGGGACTGGTTTCCTCATTCATGTTAACATGTCGTCGTCCTGTACGCTCTCATCTTTGTATCAATGCCACTGAAGGTGCTGATGTAAAGCACAAGTATATGTCTAGCTATTAGATTATATCATGACCAGGTCGGCAAACTGTGATCATCAAGAGCATGGTTTGCATGTAAGAGTCTTAAGTATTCAATCAAAACATACTGCTGCCACTGGAGTATGACAGCTACCTTGCCCTTCTCCAATCCATTATTGTAGAAAGGAGAGCTTCCGTGCTTGACCGATTAGCTCACCATTGGAGGGCATCGTAGACCTCTGCCAACCAGTCAGTATAATGCGGCACCTCTCTGATCAGTGTAAGCGGCGAATGATGATCTGATCCAGACTGACCATTGGCTCGCAAACTCGGGGCTGAGGCCTGCTGGAAGTGGAACTCTCTCCATGTGGCCGCAGTGGGCAGAGAGAGGGCAATGGGCAGACGTCACCAGCTCGGCAGCAGGTAGCTCGTACCTACCAGCTACTGCTACCTGCCCTTGTCTTACCCAGCAGGAAGATTGGACCGTGACCTACCTGACTGGACCTACGGTACTGCCCGCCAGCCCACCCGCGCAGCCCGCGACGCTCACAGAAACTAAGCTCCCACACAATTGCGGGGCAAATAAAGCAACAATAATGCAAAACCAAAATCCAAGAAGGACCAGCACCGGACCACCTTGTCCTATCCGTATTTTTGGGCCTTTCCTCTCATTCACCCCTCGTTGACCCTCGTCATACAGGATTCATTCCCCTCCAACCCAATTCACTCACTTGATTTGACATATCACAGCCGTCAAAATGGCCGACAAGGAAGTCATCGGTCAGTATAATACCCTCCCGTCTATCGAGACATGCCCGCCCCGAGTCTACATACGCTTCGCTGCTGCCCTCCACCCCCACCTGGGCATAGCTTGAGAAACTACGAAAAACTACCCCGCCATTGAATCACATTCTTTGGCCTGCTCTGGCAGCCATGCCATGACATGACACGAGTCGGTATCGACGTGAACAAGGAGAAGGAGAGCTAGCTAACCTGTCCTGCCCGTACTTAGACTACAGTCTGAACAACCCAGACACCCTCACCAAGTACAAGACCGCTGGTACCATCTCCGAGAAGGTGCTTGCCGAGGTCTCCAAGCTCATTGTGCCTGGTGAGAAGATCGTCACTATTTGCGAGAAGGGTGACAAGATCCTCGAGGAGGAGGTTTCCAAGGTCTACGCCAAGACCAAGTTCAAGGGTCAGTCTTTCTTTCGAATCTGGCAGCTTCAGCGAGCGCTGTCATTCCTCTTCTTCGTCCTTCTCCAGCTCACGTGCGATGTTCAGGTTTCGCCCACCCGACGACTGTCTCCCCTGCCGCCTTTGTCACGCCCTACACTCCTCTCTCCTCCGATGAAGCCGAGGCCAACGTGACCATCCAGGCTGGCGAGCCCATCAAGATCCAGCTCGGTGCCCAGGTTGATGGATTCGGTACAATTGTCTGTGGAACCGTCATCGCCCAGGAGAAGGGCAAGGAGTCCGATGTCGTCACTGGACGCCCTGCCGACCTGGTTCTGGCTACACACTACGCCAACGAGCTGCTCCTGCGCCTGATGATCCCTCCTGGAACTCTGTCCTCTGGCACTGACGAGGAGAAGGCCAAGGCTGCCAAGGAGAAGGCTCCTACCCAAGCCAAGATTACTTCTCTCCTGGAGAAGATTGTAAAGACCTATGACTGCAACCTGGTTGAGAGCACCACCTCGTGGCTGTTTGGCCGCAACGAGATCGAGGACAAGAAGAAGATTGTCCTTGCGCCAAGCGAGGGCACCCGTGGCGATGGTACTCCCGAGCTGGGTGAGGTCTGGGGTGTCGAGATCGGTGTCAGCTTGGGCTCCGGAAAGGTGAAGAAGTTTGAGAACAGAACGACACTGCACCGTCTTGCCAACGAGAGCGGTATCGCCAAGCGCCCTTCGTCCAAGAAGCTCATGCACGACGTCAAGACCAAGTTCAACAAGTTCCCCTTCAGCTTGAGACAGCTTGAGAGTGAGCGTGATGCCAAGCTCGGCGCCATGGAGTGCACCCGTAACGGCTTCCTCCGTGAGTACGAGGTTGTTGGTGACAAGGAGAACTCCCCCGTCGCCCGCCTGCTCACCACTGTCGGTAAGTTGCATAGCACATGGAAACATTCGAGTGGCAATATCAATACTAACTTGCTTCAGCCATTACCAAGAACGGTATCACCAAGCTTGGTGCTCCTCCAGCTATTGACTTGAGCAAGTTCCAGTCGGACAAGAAGATTGAGGATGAGGAGATCCTCAAGATTCTTGAGCTGCCTCTGGCCAAGAACAAGGGCAAGAAGACCAACAAGAAGAAGAAGAAGCCTGCCAAGAAGACTGCCAAGAAGGACGAGGAGAGCGAGGAGGAGAGCGATGACGAGTAAAGATGTCATCTATGGATGACGAATACAAGCCTATACCAGGATATACTCTTGGTGGGTCAAGCTGTGAGAAATAGTCACGCCTTGTAAATATCGAAAATACTCGGGCAAATCAGGTCCTGATCGTCGAAGGCGTTACTTTCTTGCCGGCATGAACATGTTCCTACTTCAAGTACTGAGGCTTTACTGGAACTCGGCCGATCAGCCAAATGTTAGCCCAGATAGAACTACAGCCAAAAAATGATGAAAGTGGAAAGCACTCGGCATTTGATATTCTCGTCACAGCAGGGGCGAATATGGTTAGCTTGTCGCTGGCTCCTATCACTAGGCAAGTCCGAGCATATTCAATCAGCACCCGAGGTATACGTGATGGAATTTCGTCTAATGTGGCCAAGCACCATGATTTGATGTCTTCATATATGATATTCTCGTCCGAATGATGGGCTCGGTCACAGAACATCAGGTCAAGTCGGCTGGAGGAATGTATCAAATATATGGTCATGGTAAGTTGGGGTTCACGTTCTATGCTACAGATGAATGTCACCGAATGTCACCGAAATGTTGAACAATAGACAAACGAAAGCTGGCAATTATCATTTTCAACTTCTCATTCATTGGCGGTGGCTGGTTACCTTGTAAGTGCTCGAAGGTAGGGCGCGCATGATCCACGCGGACGCCTCGGGTGACAGGTCTGTTGAGCGGCAGCAAGTCCAAACGAGGAAAAATAAAAAAATAAAAAAATGGCTTGCCGCGTACGCCCGCCTAACCCGGGCACCATTTACACGTGGGCAAATAGAAAGCTGCACATGAGAAAACAACACCAATAAACACATTGGAAATAGCAAGTATCATTCTTTTTAAAATAACATTTTTCCAAAAAGATCAAAACGCGAGAAGCATCGCGTTTTTTTTCCGCGGTGAGACGGGGGTCGCGAAGTGTTGCGGACCCAGCATGGAATGAATTGGATGAGCCCCCATGTCCTAGCGTCTCTCCGTGTGCCACTCTTAGATTTTGGCACTCCCAAACACTCCCATCCTTCACCGCGCGCAAGCAACGTCAGAACGCGCCGAACATCCGTTGAAACGGCCATCGGCAGGGGCGGTAAGTAGTTCTTCTTCCATATATGCAGCGAAATCGCGAAGACTAAGGGTTGTAAACAGGCGCGAACAAGAACGACGACTGCATGCCTGCTGTGCTTGGATTGGAACGATAGGGGGGCAAACGCCCGCGAAGAAAGCAGTCATGATGCCGTCGACGACTTCAAAGTCCGCACGCTCGCGTTTCTCGAGTCCGCTCCACCTCTCGAGCTCGCCAGCAAGCCACAACAAGGGCGTCACGACCGATGGGCAGAGGAAGTTCTTGCAGCGATGGCTGGAACCACCCGTGCAGAACAAGCCGAGTTTTCAGGAGGCAGGGTTGATGCGTGGTGGCGTGGTGGAAAATATGGCCCCTCTGGGAACGCTGCCCAAGCATGCAAAGAAACAGCAGACGCCTGTGGCAGGAGGTGGAGGAGAGGGATCACCTGCACCTGCTGCAGCAGCTGCTGCTCCGACAGTGAGAAAGATTGTACTCAAGAAGCCGGGTGGTGCGGCGAGGGCAACACCAGTAGTAGAAGAGCCCGTTGCCGTACCGACGATAGAGTCGCCGGACCGGGAACCGTTCTCGCCCACGCGTCCGGTGTACCCGATCAACGGGCTGGACGACGAGGACGATGATGACTACATGCCAGTGCCGAAAAAGGCAGCAAAGGGTCGTGGTTCGTTGGGCGGGTTGGCCACAAGTGCAGCAAACGCTGGAACTACGCGTCCTGGTCGTGCTGGTCGACGCAGCAACGTGGCGGCAGCTGCCGCCGCTCCTCCCAAAAGCTCTTCACCACCATCTCTCTCACACTCCCCGACAAATGAGATCTCACCAAACACATCACTTCCCCCACAACCTTCATCCCAAGCAAATCAGACGGTACTGGAGAAAATCGACTTGGCACTACAATCACAGAACGTCGCACTGAAGTCACGGTATATGCTGTCTGGGCATGTGCACAACGACGACGACGACGTTGCAACAATGGACGACACCGGTCCTTTTGTCGCTCCTCCTTCGCTGCAAAGAGAGCCCGACAGCAAGGAAGCCGTGGATCGCATAGTCGAGGTCGCGGTTCAAGAAGCTCTGCAACATTATCGATACCCTACTGCCTATGCCCTGAGGACTCTCTACGACGAGTATCACCAGCAGCCTTACTTTGTGTCCATGTTTGAAGACGTCTTTCATCAAAGAGCCGACATTGACGCCTTGGCTGAATTTAATCGTCTGATGGCAGCACGCAAGAAGGACGGCAAGACTGGGAACAAAGCCTTTCAATACTTTGTCCCTTCTTCCAAAGCACATCGTGCAACTCCTCAGAAGCCGAGAGCTGCGCCTTACAGCGCTCTACTGACAATGGATCTCTCTCCAACCAAGAATAGGCTTCAAGGCGAGGAGTTTGATCTGGATCAACATGTGCACAAGAAGCCCAGGCTCGACGATCAGGGCGACATTGACATGGATGATGTTTCACATCCATTAGATGATGTGCCTGCCCTAACGGCAATGACGGACAGGGAGACAACTCCCACTCCCGCATCTAAAATTCACGTTGTCACAACCGGTCAGGCACAGGCAGGAGCTCAATCATCTACTGACGAGGGCGACGACACTGTCATGGAAAATGGGGTCAACAAGGCAGCCACGACAAATAATGGCACCAGCAGTGTCACCAACGGCGGCTGGGTCGGAGTTAAGTCCAAGGCCCACAAATCGCCTCACAAGTCTCCGCACAAGTCGCCATTCAAGTCGCCAGGCAAGCAGCGCAGCAGGAACAGGCAGAGATCTCAGTCTGTTAGCAGCGACTCGTCTCTCTCGAGTGTCCCAGACGACGCGCTGACTGATTACGATGAATTTATGGATCAGGTGGATGAGGAGCTGGGCATAATCTCGCGCCCTAGCACTGCCGAGCCAAATGATGCCCCAGCCCCGACCAAGGCGGCCCAGCCAATCAACGGCCGGCAGAAGAAACCCGCGTCCAAAAAGAAGAACCAGTCCCCCGAACTTGATTCCTCTTCGGACACCACCCAACATCGTTCGTCCAAACAGAACCCGGACATGCCCACCGCCATCGCGGTCAACGGCAAATCTCAACAAAAGCGCATTACCAAGCCGTCGGTCAAGCTCAATAAGGCTATTATCAAGACGGTTGAGATTGATGATGCTCGTCTTGTCCTTGAGAAAAATCTCATTGAAGACAAGGTGAACGCAAGACAGCAGACGAGTGAGCTCACAAAGAACATCGTGGCAGACAGCTTTACGCGCATTCCGCTGCTGTCGGAGCCGCGTGGCGAGGAGGAGCTGCCGACGCCGCTGCCTGCTGCCAGGTCGCGTTCTGTTAGGACTCCAGCTCCGCCTTTGTCTCTGCGAGCGGCTCGGGCAAAGAAGAGACACAATGAAGGCGTGGATGAGGCTACCTCGCCTACCACCGCTCTCCGGCCTGACCTCGAGCCCCCTTCATCGGCGCGCAGTTCCAGAGCGGCAACGCCATCGAACCCGCGCCCTGCAAAGAAGCCGAGAGGAGGATTGCGCGTCAAGACTTCGTAAGTACACTCCTAATTTGCACATTTCTGCATGACGTTTGGGCTTGTTATAGTTTTGGGACGCTCTTGGGCCCATAGCGATCATTCTGTTTTTGTTGAGGCTGCTGGCCGGACTCAATTGGTGCAAGGCCCAATGTGGGCACCACCCACAGCAGCAGAAGGTTTCGCGGCTGTGCATTTAGGTGTGATTGTACCATGAGGGATGCATTTCTTACTCGTCATGATCTTTCAAGCCACAAAATTGCTCTCGTCTACTTTTGTGCAACTTGCTAATTATTTTCTCGCTATCTAGACCCATGAAGAAGAAGGGAGGCGCAGCGGGAATTCCTCGTGGCAGTTCGCGGCCGAGTCCCGTGTTTGGAGGTCCTCAGCATGACAAGGTAAGGCTATTCCACCTGATTACTTGATTTGTCTTGAGAGGGGAAAAGCAGAATATATCGCCTGGGGCTTGGGCGACTCGAGCAAATGGACCAACATGCTCGTGTTGCCGGCTGTGGGAGATGGGATAATGTTGAGGCATGGTGGTGAAACACTTGGTCGTGCACGATTGCGAACACTTGTCCCCAGTGGCGACACCCGCTGTTCCCGCTTTTGCCGGCCTTTGAGGCAGAAGCCTACTACATACGTCCCAAGTTTCTTGATGCTGACCCGGATCCACTAGGATGAGAACGATGATTCATGCTTCACATGCGGTGGTAGTGGTGAACTGGTTTGTTGCGATGGATGCAATTATTCCTTCCATTTCCTGTGCATCGATCCTCCCATCGACGAGAATCTCATGCCGGACGAATGGTACTGTCATGAATGCACTCGCAAGTACTTCCCAGAGAAGCTGACGGGCCACCGTGGCGCTTTCGGAACACTGCTCGACGCATTGGACAGAAAAAATCCCATATCTTTCCGGCTGCCTCTGGATATTCGAGAGTGTTTCGAGGGCGTCAAGACCGGCCCAGATGGCGAATACGAAGAGGTCACCAGTACCAAGCCCAAGTGAGTCTATTTTCTCGTCATTCATCCCACTCAATACACTAGTGCGCAACTTGTCAGCTGACTCGAGACCAACGCTTCTCTAGACCTAGCAAGAAGGGCGTTGTAGAAGATTTTGACTGGTATCGAATTCGTTCTGCAGAGGGTGGTGCTGTGCTATGCCATCAATGTCACCAAGGTGCCACCAACAATAGGCCCATCATTCCTTGCTCGGTCTGCGGCCTTAATTGGCATTTGGAGTGTCTGGACCCCCCTCTGACAGTGCCCCCGGTCCTACGCAACTGGCGCTGCCCCTGCCATATGGAGGATGCATTCATGACATCCCTCGGTCCAGCACACAAATTCCGAAAGCTCAAAAACGCCCCCGTCATTGAGCAAGCGTACAGTAGAGGCATGCGGAACAATGGTTGGATCGAAGTTGATGAGGACGATGACGATGCCGAAGACACTTGGACGGCAACTCGTAGAGACTTTGGACGCGTATACAGACTGCCCGAGAGAGGTATCAAGCTGGACTTTCTGTCTCGGTGAGTGCTAATCGCTGTCCATGGATGGATGGGATGGCCGGCTGGCTGGCTGGCTGGCCCGGTGGATGGAAACGTCGGGCCAATTTCGCTAAGACGCTAATCTTGTCACAGTGTGCATGAAAACCGAGCCAAGGAGCATCCAAAGAAGCGGCAGCGCCTTTCAGCAGCAGCAGCAGCAGCAGCAGCAGCAACCCCAGAGTCCCGCTCCCCCAACCCCGCTTTACCCATCCCCTCGCGCAGTGTCGAGCAACAAGAAGCAGCTCTCATCCTGTCTCGGCTCCATGATAACACCGGCGGCGTGTCCCAGCTCGTTAATACCTTGGTTGTGAGTATATCATATTCCCCTTTTGCATCCTTCCTGACCCAATCTTGGTGGCACTGCCGTTTTATTGCGGCAATAGAGGAGCGGTCTTTCCATCTTTCTGTCGAGCGAGAGCCATGCTAACAAACATAACCCATCACTCTAGTCCCAAGCTCCGCCAGCTGTTGTGTCACTGATTGCCGCAGGCAGTGCCACTTCCATTAAAGGTGGTGATTTGGCTCAGAATGACGAAAACTCGCTTAAAGTTGTGCTTGCACAATTAGAGCAGATGACGGCCAATGTCCAGAAACTGCTTGCCAAAGCTGCCATCACTTCAGAGGCCACACCTCAAAGCAGTCAGCTAGAAGACGACACGTCCATGCAGATGGACTAGGTATCATAATTCTTCTCTTCGCTTTTACTGCACGTGTCGTACAGGTCGTTGCGACTCATCTTTCAAGAAGCAATGTACACCTGAAGCGACGTTGCAAAAAATCAAGAACGATGCAAACTTGACACGAATCCCGATGCTCTTACTGGAATTCAGCTTTGATCAAAGCAGCAGCACTCTACCCACTGACTTGCTGCTAGCCGCGAGGCAGAGAAACAAAAAAACATTTATGGATCTTGAGCTTTCTCTAAAAAGAGCTCACCCACCTCGACAATACCATTATTGCCCTGTAACTGTAGGATGATCAAGTCTGTATCTTGGTCTTCCGACTTTCTTCCCCCTTGGGATTCTTTGGCGTACGATCAGCTGGCAACGTGCGATTCTCTAGACATAATTTCTTCAGGTCGATATCCATCAGCGCTCGGTCTGGTGTGCAGTTGCTTTTTCATCTGGTTGTTTTTGTTGTTTGCTCTACATACATCCCTTACAGTCCACACAAGGGAAAGACGAATTGGAGAGCCCAAACATGAAGTACCAGGTATATGGACAGATGGAGAAAAAGGAAACAGGTGTCCCCAAACAACAGCTCTTACAAGGGGATAAACCTCGAGCCCTCTTGAAACTATGCTTCGCAGCATACGGAGTGGAAAGTAAATAGGATTCGTAAAGAATATCAATATATTCATACAAACGACAATACCTGCAAATTTAACCTGCCTCGTGTCGTGTATCGTGATACTATCCCCCATTAATTTGTTTGTGATTATCGCCAAAGGGCATTTTAATGCAAGCACGTCCTTTGAGCTAACAACCAACATCTCGATCCGTATTCGACTTTTTTTTCGAAGCCGTTGCCTTTTTAGACCTCATAAAAAATGGGTCCCGTCTTGTTCAGGCACGGTTGACCCCGAACAGAGAGGCATTTTGCTTAACAGCCCCCGAGCCCGTCGGTCCATTTTCTCCCAACCACCTGGATTCTTTCTTGCCCACCACGTAGTTTTTCTTCACTAGGTAGGCAATGGACGGGGCCCCATCATCGTATCATGCCTACTACCAGCCCACAACAACCAATTGAGCCATTTGCCATCGTCCACCCTGCTGGCTTTGTTCTTCATGTGGTTCAGTTTACTCCCAATACCGTCTTTCGCCCACACCATTTCTCCAGCAAGGATGACCATGACCGATTGCGGCCAGCAGAGAGGGCGCCTGTATATCTTTATTACCTGAAAACCAATATCTCAGTAAAGTAGTTGTCACATTTGGCAGGACAAAAGCCTTTCTATAGTATCCTCACGATACACATTGCATGTCCTAGTTCGGCGGAATCACTCATCTTGATCTAGAAAATAATGCTTCGTAACACTCATCATTGATTTGCAATAAAACATACACTCAACCTATACTGTACGTGACCAGGAGACTGCCCTCCAAGCTTGTCTCGCTGGCTCATGTTCGGACCGTCATCAATGTCCTTCTACTTTAAAAACACTTTCCTATTGCCTCTTTGAGCCCAACAGCACATCGCGAATTCCAGCCACTGGTTCGGCTCTTGTGCGGTAGTACAACCACTTGGGGTGTTGGCCTCGCACTCTTACATCACCAGTTCCACTGCGCCCGAGAGGGACGTCGCCATTGTGATGACTGTATCACATATAATAATTCAGATGCATAGAAACCATCATGACGCCGATCGAGGTTTAATCGAGTAGAAGCCACCGCCTGATTGAAATCGCTCTTCTCGTGTCTGGCAAGTATCGAAATAAGCGTGCCGTGACGGGCACCCCACCAGATGGAGTTGCCGATCTTGGCCAGACCCAGAAAGAAATATAAAAATGAACAACTCCTTGACCGAGGTGTCAAACTTTGTAATCAACCAGTTGATCACGCCAGAGAGGCACATGGAAATATGCTTTTGTCTACCCAGAATCATGCCAAAGAGAATGGGGAGAATCATCTCTGCATCATCATGGTTAGCTGAGGACACCCTATGGCCGAGGCGACTTCCGGCCTCGGTGGGAGGGTTGACCTACCCGTCCACGCCGTGCGTTGTTGATGGGCTGCTGCTCCTGCATGTAGGGCATGTTCTGCTGCATACCGCCGTAGCCGTAACCACTCATTCCCATGGGCACATTAAACCCAGGAGGGCCATAGCCTGCCGGGGCCCCAGAAGGTTGGACAGGGCTGCTGTTGACCATGTTTTGGCCGCGGTACTGATCCATTGGCGGCGCTGGGGCGTTGTATCCATTGAAATTATTTGCTTGCATGGATGGGAAAAAGTTGTTCATGGGAGGGTTGCCACGTTGCAGCATGTTGTGTTGGTACTGCATTGGCGGCATGCCCGGAAGCATGGCGGGGCTGGAGTTGTACATTCCATTCTGCTGTCCGTACTGCGGGAAGGGAGGCATGGTAGATTCGCCAGCCTCGCTTCTCGGGGCACCGAATCCCATGTCATAGCCTCCGGCAGTGTTGCTCTGGCCGAGAGGGTTCATGTACTGACTGCCGTACTGCGCATTTTGCTGAATGGCAGCAGCGTTTGCCTGTGCATGTGCTTGTGTCTGCCTCGAGGCAGGACGTTGGCGCTCTGTCGCGCTAATGGAGTGATCGCGCGAGCCTCCGCCGTTGCGGGTCGAAAGACCAACCTCATCCATGAGTCGTTTGTATCCTTGATTGGGTTGGGCCTTGATACGGACCAGCACGTTCTTGATATTCTCCACGACTTGGCTCCGAATGCTCTCGTCGAAGAAGGGTGTTGTGAGCACCTTGAAGATCAGAGTTGCGCCGCATGCATGATCACTCAGGATTGCCTCGAGGATATGGTCCTTGGGAGTGAAGAACAAGGCCTTGAGGATTGTGTCACGAGCATCGGCTTCAGCTTTCTGGTTGATCACCTTGAGAACAGTTAGGTAGGCAACCTTGTGTGTACACAGGTGTACCAGGTATGGCACAAGCTGGGGTGCCAGCACACTTCGACGCTGAGGGAAGGTGCAGGTATCGAGGAACCAGGTCAGCAACAAGGCGCCGTTGGCATTGGTGGCGAGCTGGACGCTGTTCAAAGCAATGGCACCGGCCAACATGCGCTGCTGATCCTTGCTGGCATGGTGGCTCTCGAGACAGGCTCTCATAGCTCTGGCACCGTATCTGCCCTGACCAATATCCCACATCTTGCTCAACATAGTCTCAAAGATGAAATTGTTGAACGGAGTGCCGAATTTCAAGCAACCCTGAAGGACATAGTTGCCGTACTGGTCCAAGAACAGAGGAACAGTGTAAGGTCTGAGGTGCCGAACGATTAGGTTCATCTGATCAGGTGTCTTGCATACGTCGATGATCTTCTGCGCAGCCCAGGTGCCGTTCTTGTGTACGCCAATCTCTGCCAAATGAGGCGCAATCTCAGTGAGCATTGCATCGCGAATAGAATCCGAACAGTGCTCAAAAAGCTTCTGAACAACAGTATTACCCAGGTAGTCTGAAGCCAACTCGGCGATCTCGGGAAGCATGTCAACAGCAATGTTCTCGATCTCTGGCTGAGACAGACTCTGGTTGTCAATGCGCTTGCGAATGTCTCGGAGCTTGGGTGCGTCATGCACGCGCGTGTGAGTGGGCTCTTTAACTGGAGGAATCTCATCAGCAAAGTTGGTGAAGCCAACAGCCTCATTCAAGCTAAGGGAGATGTTGTAAGTGTCCTCGTCAGTAGCGCCAAGCGACTTGACAATCTGCAAGATATCCGCGGTCATCTCGTGCAAGGGAGGAATCACGGGGGCCGCGTTCGTTGGAGATGCCGCCGCGGCTCCATCGGTCGTGGCCGTAGCCGGGTTGGAGCCTGCATTGTCGCCTCCCTTGGCAAAGGGGTCAGGGCTCGGGGACGGGAATACGCCATCATGACCTGGAGTGTTGGAGGCCGAAGGTGGCTTTGCAAAGTTAATGCGCACCGGACCGGCACCAGGGAAGATCTCCTTGCCATTCATGGCCGTCTTGGCGGAGACTGCACTGTCAATGCGCTCATAGTTAACGAAACCGCAATTCTTGTGCGTCAGTACCCTGACCGAAGAGATAGGGCCGTATTGCTTGAACATCTCCGTCAGAGTCGAGGTCGTTGTCGAGGTAGGAATGCTGCCGAGCCACAAGGCACTTGTAGGTCCCTCAAGTCCCTCCTCTGCAGAAAGCAAGCCGTTGTTGCGACTGTTCGATCGGCCGAGGTTCATACCAGCAACAGCCTGCGGCAGATCCTCAAAGTCTTTCTCATCGGGCAAACGAATCTCTGTAGCTGTGATGGAACTGTCCAAGCGTGAAGGGGTGTGGTAGAAGTTCCGAAGGCCTCGGGAACCAGCTGCGGTCAAATCCAAGCCACCGACGGTTCTGGCTCTCGGACGAATAGACTGGGAAGCCAGGTCTCGGAAGTTCTGCACAGCTATACTGTGGTTATAGATGGCAGCTTGGGTGGCAGCTAGCTGATCTTGAAGTTGGGCATATTGAATCTCCGCCAAATCTTCATACTCGTCGTCGCCCTCATCATCAGCGTACTTGTCCTTGTTGTTGACCGAGTACGAACGGAAGCGGTTGGCTTGCTTAGTGAAGTCCGCCAAACCAGGCAAGTATCCGCCAGAGGACAGCTGCGCACGAGCTGGCTGGGGGGTCTCAGCAAGTCCCAGGTAGTCGAGTGTCCTCATGTGCACAGGATCGTCGCCATTTCCCTCTTTGGAGAAAGCAGACTGCGCGGGAGAGCTGGGGCCATTGGTCGATCCAACACTTGCAATGCTGGCGAGAGTGTTTCCACGCTCGCGACTCGACGAGGGATTCCAGCTGCCGCTGAAGAGCGTTGGTCCGAAGGGAGAGCTTGTGCCGGGAATATTGTTATACGGGCTTCGCTGCGGCATAGACCCAGCTCGCAACCGTGACAAGAGCGAGCCGGGTGGGGTCTCGCTCAGACCAGGAGAAGGCGACTTGTTGAAGGGGCTTTGCGAGGGACTGACACGCGAAGACTGAGCATTCTGAAGAGTGGGAATGCTCAGCAACCCATTCCCAACGGGAGCCCCAGGGAACCGGGATGGAACCGTGCCAGCACGAGCACGCCTTCCACCGGATGGCCCACTGTCTGCAGACGGCAATTGAGCAAAGTCAGGAAACCCGTCGGTGGGCGACTCTGGGATATTCTCGCGGAGCGGAGTTGAGTTACCGCTGGTAGGTGGGCCGCCCCAAGGATTCAGCGGTATTCCAGGCACGCCTTCCTGGGCCTGGATTTCTCGAGCTCTATACAGACGCAATTAGTTTGGTGACACATTGCGGGATGAAAGCACAACAAGTAGAGAATAACAAAGGCTGCTTTTTTCAACTTACCTCTTGGAGAATAGTCTGCCAGACCCGGACAAGTCATGCGAAGGAGAACCAGCTCCAGATCGCGTGGTTCCTGCCATCTTACTGCCAGTGGGGTTAAGTGTGCCAGACATGCCGAATGGAGATCTGACGGCCGATGCGCCGGATGATTCGATGGGAGATTGTGATCTAGCAGAGTTGGTGGTGGCGGTGGGTGAAGCTGAGCGACCCTGGCTGGTAGCTGGGTGGCCCAAGTTGAGATATTCTGATCTAGCACTTGACATTATCGATTATTCGTCCGACCTTCATTCAGAGATGCCGCCGTTATATGATGGTGGTGCTCCTCAATGTTGGTCGAAGGATGATGAATATTAGCCACTGTCTGGCAGCAGGTTGGGGCACAAGACGTCAGTCGGTAGTCGTGGGTACGTGCGTGCGTGGATGCTGCTGGAGCTTTTGGTGACAATACGATGTCAAGGACGTCTATGTGGGTCTGTCTTGTCGTGTACTCGAAAGGCCTCGCTCGATGCGATCGACTTGTGATTGAGATTAAACGTCGTTCGGTCAAGGGCCAGAGAGAAGGGTCAAAAGGAGTGACAATATCGAAAGTAGTAATCCCAAGGAGAGATGGGTTTATTACAAGATACGGCAGTCAGGACACTGTCTTGAGAGATCGGTCCACGGGACTCGTCAGCCGTTGGGCGGGTTTGGTCTCGAAGAGAAATAAAACAGGGTGCGAATGAAGCGTCGCGGGCTGTCGTGAGATGACAGAAGCGGAGGGTTGTTTGGGGTCGAAGCGTCTGTCGCTCTGCCTTTTGCCTTTTACCTTCCGTGGGCGGGCGAAGCGGAAAGTTCAAAGACACAGCCTAAGAGGCTATGATAGCGGCGATTGGCGTTCGTCTTGGCAATTGGCTCTTTTAAGCTCAGTCTGCTCCCAGGCTTGCTGGAAAGTCTCTCAAGTATATCGTTAGATGGTACTCGATTATGCCCATAGGGGAACGAGACGAAGTGGCTCAAGCAAGTGGAAAGAAGAGATTTCCCAAAGCTGAGAGGACGACGAACAGCTCGGGGGGAGGCGTGCTTCGTGACTAGAATAAAAGAAAAAATAATAAGAGACCAAGCCGATGGATCAATATACAGGCTGCATTAAGTGGCGTCCAATTCAGTTCGGAGCAATTGGAATTTGAAAAGGCCTGGAGAAGAGACAGAGGGTAGATCAAAGGGACCGGGGAAGAGAGAGAAAAAAGGGAAGAAGGTTGGAGAGGTAGATGTGTGCGTATAGAAATGGATCATGGGAATGGGAGACCAGAAGGTGGATTTGGTGGATGTAGTGGATAGATGTGTCCTTGGCTGGATCTCACGACCAGGCCCCCCTCAAGAGAAAAAAAAAAGCCTTGAACCGAGAACTGGAGCAGTAGCAAGGAAGGGGACCAAAAAAAACAGCAGTAGCAGCCGGACTGTAGGTCGGTAGGTACGCATACGTAAGGTCAAGGTATTTTTCTTTATTTTTAATTTTTTTCCTTCCAGCCAAGGTGGTCAATTCTAGGGGGCTTGAAGCACCACTCCAGCGAGGCAGATGTACACCGTATATGCGCCTAGGTAGCAAACTGGCAACTGGTGTGATGCGAGGCAGGGGTTCAGGGGACTGGGAATTGGGGATTGGAGCAGAGAGGAGCTGGCAGGTAGGTAGTTTAGGTACCTCCGGAACTTGGGGAATGGCGCTGCGCACAGCAAAATGTACTCCAGCACTTGAGAGTTACAGTACAGTACCTGGCCCACAACTAGTATCTAGGGCAGAGTATGTTCTGTAGTGTCTAGATGAGGGGTGGTCTGACGTCCAACTGGGCTCGGCGCAGCAGCTCCAGCAGTACTCGAGAAGAATTTCGCGCCGTTGACCAGTCACAGACCAAGAGACCCTAAATGACTGGAGTGAGGCGTTTGGACGTACGGTGACACCCGACTACTAGAACAGAATAGCGGCAGTTTGGGGAAAAGGTGAAACACGATGCTTTCTCGATTCAGGGGAGAAGAGAGGGGCCACACAGCTGATCCGTCATCTTTATAACTGGTGTATGCAAGTCCGGTAACCTTGGCCAGACTGGAAGCACGGTTCATGTTCCCATCGACGTGCCTCCGCGTACCTTGACAGCTACAAAGTGAATGTATCTGCGATGCATGTAGCCTGTAGTTGAAGCCTACTACAAGACAGAACGACAATAAATGAAGATTGTACGTACCTGCGTGTCTTTTCTATTATACAAAGGTCATAACAGACCTGAAAGGCAAGTCAACCATAACCCCTTGGATTGATACATCTATTCTTTCTTTCCCGATATATGTCGCCAACACACAATTGTATCCAAGTAGTCAGTCACTGTAGGTAAAGCAGGCAAACAAATTTTTGTGTTTTCTTCCGCGTTTATCTTGTGCATGTACATATTTGTACGCGAAAAAAGACACTCGAGAGGATCGCCATCTCAGACGATGACATTGACCTGTCAAATTGATTAACTGTCCACATTCGTGATACGGGGTTGAGGATCATGAAGCACAGTTCGCAATGATCGAAGTCGCTTCCCACATTCAGTTGCTGGTGCCTGTGAAGAAATGCCCCTGCTTCGTGAAGCAGTACTTTCCTCTAGTACAATCCCTATCATTAAAGATTCATGCTGCGACTGTACATGTCAGTAAGATTCTTCCACGTCTACGCCGGACTTCAATACTCTTCGGATACACCCAATTCTGTCAATTCACTATGCAATTGAGCAAGCAAACAAACCCTATATGGTGGTTGATAACCTTATGACCTACCCTAGGTTTTACAAGGCAAGGTCCACTATCCATATATCCGACAGTCCTACGGCCCCTTCCCCTCAGCTGCAGGTACCAAAGACTGTTTGTTCGTCCAGTGCTGCGCCTGTCTCGAGGGCCATCCTCCTACACAATCATGAGACCGATTACAAAGAACGCATGAAAAGCCACGTCAAGAGCTGATGACATGCATCCTCCGTAAATGGCTTCTGTCACAACTGTAGAGAGTAAAGTGGGAGATCTCGACTAGGGGCCTGGAACTCCTCCGGCTATGTCATGGATCAATGTCACGGCATTCGCCCTCGCCATGTGCCCGTCGGTATGAGTTTGTATGCCCTATTCAGCTACCAGACACTCTTGTCTCTCTCGTCCAGAGCTTCTCCAACATCAACGGGCTGCGCAAATTCGGTGTTGGACACTTTTTCCACCTAACAGAGTATCAGCAAGAACGTGCCGTTACTGCCACTACTACACAGTACTACGGGCTACTTGTCAACATCACGTCCCATGCTACAAGACAAGCTACTGGAGGCCCTAGTCATCACGTTCATCACTACCGTAGGTACGCTAGTCATCCGAAACTACCTGGTACCGTGAACCAAGAACTGTCCGATCGGTATTGGAGTGGTAGCGCATTGCGCAGACCAGTTCATGGCCAAACCGAAGCCCCCCAAGATTCCCTCCCTTGCCGCCCACCAAACAGTTACGCCAACGGGAGCAGATCCTGTGGATCACTGCATAGAGTTGAGCACGATCGCATCTACGTACATACTAGTTCGCACAGACAGACGCAATAGAGTCCCAAGATGCGAACAAAAGCCCAGCTCTTAACGAGTACTTTCCAACAAAGTGCCCCCCTCGGCCAAAGATCATCTATACACGGAGTCGTCTAGTCTCCTCGTTCCAGGAATTAACTCATGGCCCGAACGCGGGAGCTATTTTTGATTCTACACGGCGCTCACTCCAAATAGCATTGACCTGAAGTGGAGTCGCCAGGCGACACACGGCTTCACATAAACGACGAGGCACATTCTATTATGCCCATTTGGGCGGTCTCAAAGTCACATCGTCTGGGTGCACTAGATTGGATTCGGCAGTATAAAACATTCTCGAAGGCGTGCAGAATGTGCGATGCCGTCCAGGGCAATCATTTATATGGGTTGCCGGAATATGGATCCCAAACCAAGCCTACTCATCCACAGCCAGAGTACCGCTCTGCTTCGACCTGCTTAGTCCTCGCCTGATAATGCAGTGCAACATCTCTCCAACTCCAGGCGGAAGAGACGTCACTTATGCCCGGGCACTTGGCCAATGAAGCGAATAAATTGGTGAATCCGGATGAGGTGCCCGTTGAAACGCCGAGGTCGTGTAATATTCAAGGAACACGAGGGTCACGAATACCGCGGCGGACGAATGAGCACAGCTCGGCATCAATTTTGACGCTCTTCAATTGACAGGTCCCCTTATTTGAAAGCGGAACCCAAGGGACGTTGCTAGCCAACAGGCGAGTAGCCCTTGGTATAAGGTAGAGCAACCGCGCGTGCAATGTTCCATGTCAGGAACGAGCCATCTACGTGAAGTGCCGCACAAGACAAACATGATTGGCAATTGTTGAGAAAAAGGAAACTTGATTCCATATGCTGATTATACTAATACTGGAGTCATTTAGCATTCTGCCAGTCAGTGATCATGGACAGGCAGTAGTGGCCTGTAGGTCTTGCATACTACAGTACCATGATACTTGCTGCATACATTTTGTTGGAGTGCGCCATGCATGGAGACGACGATCACGACCAGGGACAAATATGGGATGGTAGGTGCAGGTAGCTCAGGATTGTGACGATTCCCGGTCCCGTCGCTGCCATGAAGGGGTGCTCTCGGAATCATGCCAGGCCAATCAAAAGGTCAGACGATAGAGTGACCAGGGTATGGAGAATCTGAAACAGCACAATACGTGATGCGATATGCCCGCTTATCATCAGGTACCTACCGACAGCCCGACTAAACTCTGGACCTACATACGAATCACTCAGCCTGCTTATTGTGCCCGCTGTGATCTCTCTGTCTGTCTGTTGGGCCAAGGTCTCTGAACTCTCACTCGGCCGATGTTGAATTCCTATGCCCTCCTCAGTCTCCTCCCTACTGCGAGCCAGAAAGCGAAAGCGAACACACATGACCAATCAAAGGAATCCAGAGGACTGGAGAATCCATTATTTGCAAGAGAAGGTTTGCCCAGCACATGCAGTGTGTCTTGATTTTTCAGTTTGACGCCGCTGTCAGTGCCGGTCATACTGCGGGATCGGCTACCGGATGGTACCTGAAAAGTCTATCTACCGCTATTGATTACCAGCACATTAGCGAGCTGTCACTTGCCTACAATCCAGTTCGGCACGTTCCTAGAAAGGTGGGAAATCGACCAGAATGTCAAAGCCCACGCAGGAGGGCAGCTTGAAATTTCTGGAGAACGGCCAAAAAACTATATTTATCCTCTAGGTATCAGCTATTCTTGTCTTCGAATTGGAGCCAAACTCCCCGTGGTGTTCTAGGCATTATTAGGGCGCCTTGGCTAGAACATGGCATGTCGTCAGCCAGTGACGTCGCGTGAAACGACCCAGCTCATCTAAACCATCTGCCGCACGCACACGCATTCGACTGTAGAGCAGAGAAAGAAGGACGATCCATTTTGAGATGCTTCAGCAATTCCTGCTACTGGCTTGTTTAATAGCAGAATGGTAACTAAATAAACCCGCTCTCAATCATGCTGGCCAGTATGCTAAGATGCATCAAAAGCTAACACATAGTGGTCCTATTCCACTTTGAAGAAGCAACAAGTAGCAGCACACTCTAGGCCTCGGATCTCTCAAAAACCCTGCATCGCATCGGCCCCGGGGACAAGATTAAGCTTAAGTCGACCGGCTCACAATACTCGAAAGGGTATTCGCATGAGATAAACTCGCAGCTGCATGTGATTTATGCCAAAGAAAGCAAACGAAGATCATCACCAAGACAAGATGTGCGTATATTCCTTGCATGCTACAAGTGTCTCATGTTCTGGTGGTGATCTTTTTGCTTCTTGTGTCAGAATCAATCAAAGAAGCCCCCTTGTGCTGGCTCTTGACGGTATGTATGTCCATCTTGAGTATAGTTGTCATGTGCTTTGATCGAAACTTGTCAACTTGCTTCTTCTTGCTCTTGGTTCCCATGTTCTTCTCTATGCCCGAGGAAGGAAAGTCATGAAACCCACTGTGGACTGACGTCCTCAAGCTTCGTGCATGTTCTGATTGACTGAAATACTGACTAGAAAGCATTAATGATGCCCAAGAGCTCAAGATGTAATGTGAGACCATGATGAGAGTTGACGTGTCAGTCAGCAACTCGAAAAGACTTTCACGAGATCATGAAAGAACCCCTTGTTAGATTCTTTCAAGAAGCAACCCGCCTCAACGATGATACCAACCTAGGGGCAATACTTGATGATCTCGGGGCAGCCCTCTTCTTCTACCCACCGGAACGCGGGCTGGTGGAAGCCCCACCGGCCGGTTCCTCCTAGATGGTCGCGACCGTGAACGCGCGGGTTCAACGTCCTCGGCGTAGGGCTCCAGCGCAAGAACACGGTTCGAGGGTCCAGCTGCCGGCTGCGGGCAACGAGGGCGTGCCGAGGCAGAGCAACAGGCCGATGTCGCCTTGGGGGAATGAGGAGGGAGCTTTGTCGTAACAGTGCCGGAATCCCGCCAGAGCCAAAGGGGGTTTGCCGGGACAAGAAGAAGAGTAACGCGGCGCGGGTTGGCTGTCGAGGGAAGGGTCTCGTCTCGGGCAGGTGGCCGGACCTCCGATGCGGGCCCCTTTCGCGAAACGGCGCGGGCAAACGGCGCCTAGATGGACAGGTTTGACAGCCGATGCGGACGTCGTGTGCGAGATGACGGATGGAAGGGGGGAGATGGCAGCATCCAGAGATCTTCCAGGGACGTCTACAAGATGGGTCTGAGACGAATGTTGGTGATGATCCACCCCCCACAAACACCATGACTTTGACAAGAGAGCAAAAAGAGGTTTGGCCATTTTCTTCTGCTTGCCAATCAAGAGGGAGATTCATGTCGAGCCTATGTGTGCGTGTGCCAGTGTGTGTTACACGTTAGAACCTGCCTCCAGAAGATTATGTCTCGGTCACTCTGTACACTATTCGCATATCAGCCGGGTCATGAGGTTATACCACTTTCGCATCTTCTTTTTGACGTCAAGTAACTCGATACGAGGAACAAGTATAAGAGGCATAGGAATCACTTGTCGACCTGTCCAAGAGTGTCGATCCAACAACATAGCTGCGAGCAATCTGCTCCATTATCGTCTGACCAGCCATTTGGTTTCTGTAGTATTCGCCATAAATTATAATATACAATTCTATTATATACCATGATAGACGCTTCTATCAAGGCTTGGCGTAATGATATCGTGCAGCATTTGCGTAGGAAAACCAATGAGGGGAAATCCCGTCAAAGCTCTAAGATTTCTAACACTTCGGCTATTCTGGCAACTTCACACGTTTTACTGATAATATACACATGTATGTTATCTTGGAAGTGCCAAGTGCTCTAGCTTAAACCCAAGGCAGAAAAGTTATGTGGTGCAAAATCGCAAGACATCTATTCGCAACGTGCTCCAAGACACGTGAGCGCGCACCAAGAGTCTCATATGTACCAAACACGCGAGCTTTTCTAGAATTACATGTTTCAAATGACTTGTTTCTGGGTATCAAACGCCCGCGCTATCACTACTTTGGATAAGTACACATGATTCCCGCATTGAGGTGAATGCGCAGAATGATCGCTCAGAGACTGTAGGCCATGTCACAGTGGACTGACTGGGTTGTCATAGCCGAGGACTATGTGCCCTACAATGCCCACTCGTTCTTGTCATCGTCTATGGTGATGAACGGCTCGTCGATGCGCTTGATCGCATAGTCGCTGCATAGTATACTGAACGAATTGTTAGTGTTTCGCCCTGTATCTCTCGAGGTTTGTACTTACCATGCTGAAGCGACAAGTGCGTCCAACTCGGCGACCATGGCATCCTTCTTGGAACCACTGACGAGACCCTTGCTGATTTGTACCTGACACTCTTTTATCCTCTTACTTTTGCCCACGCCCGCCTGTTTGAGAACCTCTTTTCCTAAACAGTCCGAGTGGAAGGCGTGTTGGCAGGGAAAGACAAAGAATTGTCTACTCAACAAGGGCAGGGTGCAGACGTAGCACTTCTCACCCGGCTCAACAATGGCGTAACGATGATCAAGAGCCGCAATGTCGATCTTGATATTTGCAGCTGTCTGAGAGCTCTCATCCATTTCCTGCTTGAGTCCATCAATGTTACGACTGTAATCTTCAAGCGCATTGCAGATCTCATCTTTGAAATCATCTATCACGACAAAGTCTGGAAAGAATGGGATCAAGTCCTCAATTTTGAGTAGGTCGCATCTCTTCAAGAAGTCAATCGCCGTCTTGATGCCATTGGATTGCGAAATGACCTTCTTCGCTACCGCAAGCCAGAGCTTCTTGCGAAGCGCCGGGTTATTCATGGGTCGGTCAGCAATAATGGCGGCGTACTCTGTTTCGTTGTGAGACAGGGCAAGATCCACAGCCTGTACATATTGTCCCATGTTGGTGTAGATATGAACACAGGCCAGTGTCCGCTTATTCTGTATACACAGCCGCAACGCAAAGTCGGGATCGAACCGGGGCTCATCGCCTTCGGACTCGAGGTAGCTGAGGAGGCCTGATTCATCCTTGTTTGGGTGCGCGGCATATATAGACACCAAGGTGTTGTGAACCGCAGCATCGGTAGAATTAAGCTGGTTGATGACATATTGCAAATATCGAACTGCTTGGTTCTGTAGAAGCGAACCTGAAAAGGTGCGATCGTAGTCCAAAAGAGCCGGGATGATGTTCCGTGGCTTGAGGGTCGGGTGTCTCATCATGATCTCGACGAGTTCGGGTGCAACGTGCGTCATGAGAACACTGCTATACCGATAGAAAACCTTGGGGTCTGTCTGTTTCTTGAGCACATTCAACGCTTCCGTCCACCTTTCTCTTTGTACCCAATAGGAGAGCACATAATTATAGTCGTTTGTGGCGTTGGCAAAGAAGAGTAGCTCTTCTTCGCGCGCATGGCTGCTGATAACATCGTATATAGTTTTGCGGTCCAGATCTGACTTGTGCTTGTTGACAAAGCTCTGAAACTCTTCGCGAATCGTGCTCAGTTGTTCCTTTGACTGATCCGTGTTGAGATTCTCCACTAGCTCGGCTTCAGTCTTGATCGTGTCCTCCAACGAGTTGAGTTTGGCCATGAAGATTTCAACGAGCCACGTGGCAATCATCATCCTCTGCATGATCTGGGCTTTCTTGTATGTTGTCAACTTTGTCAACAAATATTTTCGAAGCGCATCATTTTGGTTGTGGTCGATGAATGTAAGCGAAACCTCTTCAAACGATTTACTGCTCTTGCCATACACACCGGCAGCTTCGACGAATTGCCCTTTAGAGATGAGATAATCTCCAGAAGCCATGGCAATGGCATCTTTCTGCGAAGCCGTGTGCGCATATTGCAAAGCTTGGTCGAATTGCTGACTCTCAAGCATTATCCGCCAGATATCCCTGTCCTCATCCCGAACGACGATTTCAAAGATCTCTTGAGGTGTGAATAGCCAGAATGTATTCTTCTGCTGGTCCACATAAAGACCCAGCGCTTTTTGCCCCGGCTCTAGGATGACTTGATCATAAATCACGGCGCCCGTCAGACGGTTGGCAGCGACGACCCTTTCGCCAACTAGATTGACTACGTGCCACTGCGTTAATATGGTGGCATCAACGAAGTCAGCTGACGTCTTCTTCCGACCAGAGGTGTCCGGCGTCACTATCTGGGCCCTAGGCAGCAACTTTGACTCGGCATAAATCTTTGAGCCCAGATCCGAGGTCGTTGGTGCGGACAGCAGCTTGCCATGGTAGACACCATGTGACGAAAGCCATGCAAAGGCCCTTTCGATTGACACGTCATCGTAAGCGTTTGCGCTGGGCGAGTCGGGAGACACGGCCAATGTAGACGGCGCAGACCCAGAGACCCTGGATAATTCGTGAATGGTGGGCTGTTCGGAATCGAAAAGCTTGGTGTAAATCGAGCCGCTACCCTCGTTATGACTTCGGCCGACCTTGCCAACCAGGTGAAAGAGGCGGCTCTGAGTGCTTATGAGCACCCTTCTCATGTCTGACCTTCCACCGAGGTTATCGACCCATAGTCCGGTGACCGGGCCATCGGGCAGCTTTTGCAGTACCTTGAGATACTTTTCCTCCTTCCTGTAGAACTCGTTTGTGCTCTCAATAAATGTTTCGTAAATGTTCCCGTCACTGGCGCCGAGTAAGATTTCCCTCGTTGAAGCGGTTGGCAAGCTAGGATTCCAGGCAACACTCTCAATTGTGACGCCGCGCAAGCGAGTTAAGGGTCGGGGCTGCCTGCTCTGCGAGTGTAAATAGTAGTTCTCTCCGAGGCTGGTGCAAATGAGCAGATGCGAAGCTGTCGGGTCGAGGAACATGTGGCGTATGACCCCGACCTCGGACGGGCGCTTGGGGAGGTCAATGTCGTCGATGTCTTCGGGTCGGTTGAGGTCGATGCGCAAGATGCGACCGTTGGACAGGGCCAGCACCAGGACGTTGTTGGCAACTTGGGCGGCTACAAAGTCGGCGGCGATGCTGAACTGCAACTGCACCGGCTCAATGTCGAAGATGGGTAGACCGCCGCCGGCACCATCGTCGAGCGACAGGCCAGCGACGCCATTGGTGACAGCCGAAAAGCCGTCGGTGCCGTCGAAAGCCATGATTTCCTTGTTCTCTTTCAACTGAGCATATCGGCCTGCAGTTTGTTGTCAAGTCCCGTCGGTCGTCGTCACGACAGCACGCGCTGGGGGCAGCTTGGGGGGGAGGCTGGCGAGTAGAAGGTTTGAGCTGTCGAAGTTGCACGCTGCTATTTCCTAACCTAGCTGTTGGGCTTGGAGTAGGTATTGTACCGATTAGAGCACAGGCTTGACAGGTAGTTGGGACCGCCAGCGCAGATAAGCGGGGCTTATGCAGATACCGAGATGTGACCCATGACGTCGGGGGAGACATGTAACCCAAGTACCTTGCCTAGCGTAGCAGGTCCTTTAAGCTGCAAGGAATACATATTTGACATCTCTGGGACCATTGCGGGCGAATACATAAAATAAGAAGATAAAAGTCTGGAACGACTGCGATCAGATCTAGGAAAATCCAGACAATTACTCATGAAGCTTGAAAATGATTGAGCAGACTGTTGAATTTATGAAATATCCTAAAATTAGAGTGAGGAATCAGATTGATCATATATGATCCAAGAAAAGAGGATATCGCGGCCGCTAAATAAGCAAAAGACCCCCCTCCCCATTTGATAAATTCATACAAATTACACATCTCTTTTCCGATCCGCGAGAAATCTTCCAGCAACAATTCTCCGCCCACACATAAATGGCCGACCCTGTTCACTAAGCTGCCAGCAATCAACAAACCGGTCGGCCCTACATTCTATCTGTATCATGTCTCATTGATGTGCTCTGATCTTGTCTTTGCCTTGATTCTTGGGGAAGTAACTCGTATCTGTCGTGATTTCTTGAACTTGATGATTTAATGAAATTGTTGCAACGAGCTCTTGAAGCGCAGTACCGTTGTTGAGTTGACCTTGTGGGCTACAGAGCTCGGTGTTTTGTTTACCAGTATTCGCCTTTCGTGCTTCCAAGGTTCGGTGTGTTGAGACTAAAGTCATCGCGGATGTCTCCATCTCCTGCTGTATTGACTTGGGTTGTTCAGCGAATATGCTCACTGCCTTAAAGTTGCGCGTAGAGGAATATGTCTGTTGCAACTCTATACCGGGGCCAGTGTATTCGCGTTGCCTCCAGCAGCGAATGCGGGTAGGTCTTCTCCTACAGCTGGGCCTTGCGTTTCGATGTCCATAGTTTCGTGCGCATTGTCCACGGAGACAGGTCGCTCCCCGTCCAACGGCTTTCTCCCCTTCATGACCTTCATTCTCATATTGAATGTCCTGGACTTTTCGCTGTCCAAAGCAATGTTGGTGAACACCTTGCGAAATTCCTTGATCTCCCACCGAAGCTCCTCGGCCGTGTAACCTTTCCTGGAGGTGAGAAGTCTCAGAGCGTGCGCTTCGAGGCCATCCAATATCGCTTTCATGAGCAAGTGGCCAGAGGACATTTGCTTCGGATTGATTGGCATGTCAGTCTCTATCACCTCAATATCCACAAAACCAGCAGCGTCAAGTAATTCTGACTTGAGGTGAGAATTCTCGATCGTGTACCCCGACTCCATGGCGGCCTCTTTCCAATCCTTTGCGCAACGATGAACACCCGACTCTGGAGGGACATTGGCGAGATAGTTCTCCGAATGCCACAGATCGTAATCCATGACCTCGATCCAGCCCCCGGGTTTGCAGACCTTGAATACTTGTTCGTACACAAAAGGCCAATCCTTGAAGGCGCCATCCATGTTGCGAAGGTGGACGAGGTCAAAGGAGTCGGGAGGACGCAGCCACTCCAGCTCGGCATTGTCGATTTCCCAAAAGATGTTCTGGCCGGCATACTTGGGAAAAATGTCTGCTATATCAGTACCGGTAACTTCGCAGTCGGGGAAACGATCGGCCATGTCCATGGCCCATTCCCCGGTTCCGGTACCAATATCCAGGATGGATGTCGGATCCTCCAAATCCACAGTCGTCGGCACGTCCCCGAAAGCGCTCTTGTAGCACTCATTGACCAACAGGAGGCGCGTTTGTTCCTCTTCATCGTTTGGCATAAAGTAAGATCCGGTATATCGTCTCCCATTTTCCCATACATATTCCACCTCTGCAGGGGCAATGGAGCGATTTGAATTACTTTGTGGCAAGTCGCATTAGCAGTGGGAAAGTGCCAAGCCGGGACAATAACATATTTAACTTACAGGGTAGTATAATCGTCAAATCTTCTATGGAACCCATGGTCTAAAACCGATGCAGGAAAATGGCTGCGCGCATATAGGGACGTCGTATCATCATGATGGTACCCGCGTGTGGTCTTGGGACCCTCTTCGAGTTCAAGGTCGGTTAGCATAGGGCTAGCATCGTCCGTGCTCTGCTGCTCGCTCGACTGATCGCCAATCGACATCTCGTCATCAACGGGCACGTCCAAAGTCGGCTTGTGTTCGCCCCCTGGCAAGGCGCATTCCATGTGGGCGCTGGATTCCATTACTGCACAGCTATCTTTTCACTCTTTTTTTTTTTCTCTTCTCTTCTGGTCCTTTGAAAGTGTATGCCTTCGAAAACACGTGTTTGGCTGGCTGTCGAAATAGTCCGTATTATAAAGAAGTGTTGCTGTTGTAGTCCAAGCCAATGTTCATGGTCACTTTCTGGTGTGAGAAATGTTTGTGTTATCGAGAAAAAGACACCCTTCACCTGGCGCTGTGTACTGGCTTATAGACACGAATAACTTTATATGTCTAGATGGTTGCAGATGTTGGTGGGTAGTTACTTCATCTATACCCTGCCAATTCGTGTCTGACCTAGGTGAGTTGTAAAGTTGTTTGTCTCGCAATCTGACGGAGTGTGTCGCATACGATATGTTGGCGTTGAAATGGGGGCGGATCGAGAAACACAAGTGTGAACGAGGCGCCAACTTTGCTGCCTACGTCCGTGTGCCTAGACTGGGCGTGTGATGGAATGAGCTGCCAGAAGAGTACACGGCCGTATCAGCTTCTACGAAACGACCAGGCACATATCAGACAGACAGATGGATGTGTGAGCAAAGGGAAAAAGAAGGTGGGTGTGAGTCAAGATAATGGGAGCTCGAGGCCCTTTGGCAAGTGAAAGAAGGTTTGGGGAAGTTGGTTCACACATTGATTCGTTCGAGGCCGTTCCGTGCCCCAGTTGGCTGTCAGCAACCATAACCCAGCAAGCAAGCCCAGATCCTTCCAGGGATGGCACGGTGACCCCCTGGGGCACAGGCTGCAGGTGCCCTATCAGACGCTGCCCTCCAGGCTGACCCGTGCAACTTGGCCGACTCCCCGGCCCAGCTGCGGGGAGCACATCTCCAGCGAGATTCTCCACCAAACTCGCTAATGTACTGGCTGGGTCCCGCGCCGGGGTTGCCAGTGGTTGGCTTGAACGGTTTTCCAGGGTCCCAGATTCACCAGCAACCCTCCCGAGCTCCGACTTTGGGTGTACGACCAGGCTGTGACACGGACTGGGCTAGGCTACATGTACGACGAAGCAAGATGCCTCGCAAGATTATCTTGATTTGTTTTTTTCGTATCGTATAAACTAGGTGGCAGGCATTTTAGATTGCTAGCTTGTTAACATTGACTTGACCGCTATCAAGAAAACCGACAAAGTCTCCCAATTTGTTTGGAGCCAGATACGAAAGGATTAGGACAAAGAAAGCCCGGTGTTCAACTTGGCCGCCCTCCTGCATATAGTCCTACGGACTTCGGAGCGAGAGCCAACCGTGGCTTAGTTGACCATCATATCACTAATTTCATGATAAACGATGCAGGAGACATGGGGTGACTAAGCGATTTTGCATGGTCCCAGGCAGATAAATGTTTGCTTCCTCCCAATTAGGAATATGTGAGTGAGCCAACCCAAATTGACTCAATGGTAGGCTGCATGCGCCCAGGGCGTGCAGGATGAAGGGCGCACGTGGGTAAATGTCGCGACCACCTTTGCTATTGTACACGCGATTACTTCGTCCATGTTTGGCTTTTCTGCACTTTTTGATTTTGCAAAAAAAGAAGACTCTTGGTGGCTCGAGCAATGCCCCAGACATGCTTGACGAGTTCTAGCTATACAGTTGGCGCGCATCACTTTTACTTCACATGAGCAGCGCCCTTCACAATTAGCAATTATGCGCTCGAAAAGATGTCGCTCCGTTTGTATTGTTCAAATTTTGACGCCTCTAGCGTAATTTTCATGGTACAAAGCAGTCTAGACTGATCCCCCCAAATGGTGGCCCTTGTGCATTGGTGTCGACTCCCATAACTCCTTGATCAAGCAAGTATTGTCATTATATTCGTACACAGTCTTCGAGATTGGCTCAAGCGGCGACAGCACCAAGCGTCCCGTTGGTCTCACTAACCTTTCGCTTCTTGACATGCGGGTGTTCCGAGATCTCAGCGTTGTCATCCTTTTCGACTGTACTAATGTCGCCATTTGTCTTGACGACTGGGAACGGGCTGAGCACATTGCTAATGTCGCCCCACCACTTCTCTCCATACAGTCTGTACCAGTTGACTGTGATCTTGAGGCCAGCCTCGAAGGGTGTCTTCTGGTCCCAGCCCAATTTACGGAGCTTGGTTCCGTCGACGGCGTAACGGTGGTCGTTGAAGGGTCTGTCATGTGTGTACTTGACCCACTTGTCAAAGTCGGCCTTGCTGTTATTCGGGAGGCCCATCTCCTTGAGCAGCTTGACGCACAAGTCCATGTTGGAAATTTCGTCATACGATCCAACATTGTAAATATGACCGAGTGTACCCTTGTGCAGGATCGTGTCAAAGGCGTCTGCCGCGTCTCCGGCAAAGAGATATCTGCGTGTAGGGCTTCCGTCACCGTGCAGAACAACAGGCTGTCCACGGTTGAGAAGCGCAGTAAACTTTGGAATGATTTCTAGTGGTTCGATATCAGTGAGCTGCGCATGAAGGGCAGTGGTTTGGCCTGCAACTTACTCTCTGGAAATTGATGGGGGCCGTACACGTTGTTGCTTCGCACAATAATGACTGGCAGCTTGAAGCTCTTCATGTACGAGTTTACAAGCATTTCAGCAGCAGCCTTGCTTGCAGCATAGGGATTGGTTGGAGCCAGAATGCTGGTCTCCAGCAGGTCGTCATCGTCGTCCTTGACCTCTCCATAGACCTCATCTGTGGAGATGTGAATGAATCTCCTGATACCAAGCTTCTTGGCACTCTCCAGCATGACATGCGTTCCATAGACATTGGTGTGGGTGAAGCCATAGGAGTTGCCGAAACTCAAATCGACGTGGGACTGCGCTGCAAAGTGAAAAATGGTGTCAATGTTGTGGCGCTCCATGCAGTCGAGGACCTCCTCTGGTTTTGTAATGTCACCATGATAGAAGGTGAAGTTGCGCTTGTTGTTGAGCATGCGCGTATTGTTCAGGGACGAGCAATAGTCCAGCTTGTCAAAAGACACAATGTTGTACGCGTGTGGGTAGGTCAAAGTCAAATGCCGGACCAGCCAGCAAGCGCTGCATAGCTCGAATACACTGATTAGTCGCCCGATCTCAGAAATGGGGGGGTGCCTTCCCCCGAGAGAATTCTTAGCCTCACTCACATGAAGCCAGCGCCGCCTGTGATCATGATGTTCTTGACATCGGGCAGCGGCTCAAACTTGGTAGTGCCTGTCAGCACCGGTGCATCCTGCCAGACATCTCCGTTGCCGTAATTGTATCCATTTCCGTTGGCGACGGCTGTGGTGGGAATGGCAAGCTGTGTCAGCGATTGTGGCCTGGAGATTGGGTGTGATGCTGTGACTTACCAGGATGGTGGCCATTGGTGTTGTTATGATGGCTGGCGGTCATCTTGTCCAGCCGTGTGCACCGAAATCTTGATACGTTTTTTGGTTGCTGTTGTTTTGGACTAGCTCAATGACCAAGTGTCGAAAGAGGGGCGAGAAGTGTGTTCTCTCAAAGTAGGTAGTGAGCGAGCGCAGAGCGATTATTACAAGAGGTCAATGTTTCTGCCCAGGGCGGGCGGGAAATTTCATCAAAAGAATGACCGGAAGGGATCCCTTGGCTGATGGTTTCCTCCAATCGGGTCCGAAAGTCAGGAAACGAGCGTATTCTCAGTCGTCAACCCTCGAATGAGTGGCAGATGTCGCTGTCTTGGATTGATCTGATGCACGGCGCAGGGTCCGACGACAACGTAAGTGAAAGAAGGGTAGGGATTGGCGTATGAGGCGGATGTCTGTCTTATTTGGATGTGACGTCTGATTCTAAAGGTGGGTTCCTTGAGCTTATGACAGACGATGCGCAGGAAGCGCCCGCGTTCCCTCTTCTTCCCTGTGCTAGGCGATTAAGTCTTTTTCTTTTCTTTTCGCCCTTCGGTCTCACTTGAAGTCTGACGGACTAGGTCTGAATCAGTTCAACCACCAAAGGGGAATGATGTGTGCAGCGGCTGAGCTGAGAAAGAGTCAAAAGTAGGTGGTACTTGGGTAGTTGGTGTTAGCAAGCAAAAATAGCCGTGCAGAGCTAGAGTTATTAGCTCACCAGAGCGCTGGGCAATCGCGGGACAAACTGGCGACGGTGCGTCTGGGGCCTGAAATCGATCCGCGCAGCTGGGTACTAATAGACGAATGCCTCAAAAGTAAAGTACACTTTAGCCACCCCGTCCCCAGCCCTAGGTCAGTTGATATGGGCAATGTTGTTTGTTTTTTCTCTAGGAATGGCGATTCTACAAGGTGAAAAGAAAAATAGAAGGAAAAGCAAGGTATGTAGAAAAAGTTATTGTACCAACAACATCGAAGGCGCCCAAATTAAACAAAAAAAGATGCGCGCGGCCGCTAGGAACGCACCCAGGCACAAATCAAGCCACCTACATTTTTGGAATGACAGGAAAAGCCCCTGCGAATAGGAATCAACTTGGAACTTGACCATTCAGATCAGCAGGGTAGAAATCCTAATTACATTTGATTGCTTATATTGTCAAATGATAATATATGAACGTCATTCGTAGTTTGGTCAAGGCAGCTTGGCGTATTTGGCATAGCAGAGGAATTGCAGCATTATGCATATGTACGTGATGTACCCTGCCAGCCCTGCAAAGTGTGATAGGTGTCCAGATTTCTTGCACGGAACGTCGGTCGCCCGCCAAGTCGGCCGGCGGATGGGGCCTCGAATCCGGGGCGTATGCGACGGTCGTGAGCTCGGCTGACTTGCTTGGTATCTTATTGATCGGAACAGGGGTCTGAGCAGCCAAACAACCAGACTACGGCAGCTGGGCCCTATAGTATACTTCCATCTTTGTCTTCTTACCCCTCCGCTACCATTAGAAAGAAAAGAGAGGTTTCAGCGCCACTATCTTCGTATCGCTATCACGTAAGCCTCCGAACCTACATACGCAAGCCTACGCCTCAAATCCAGCTTACTTTATTGCTTAGCATTATATATTTCTTTTCGTGTGGCCAAAGACGCTGCATGTCTTGCTAGACTGAGCAGTACTTTACACCCTCGAGCCATCCTACGCAATGAGAGGCTGCACTATGGTTGTAATATCAATGGTTCCGAGCCCCAATGGTCTAACGAAGCACTTGGTGGAGATGGGGAGTTTGTTAGCAGTAGTATGCACAAAGTGTATCTGAGTATACAGTAATATGGATACCTTGGGAATAGCAATAATAGCGGGACGGTATCATGGCATGAGTATACTCGGCTAATCGCGTTTCGGAGTGTTATCGTTCAGAGTGATTACCGCACGTGGGAGGCAATGGATAGAGTTTATGATATTGTCCAACGCGGCATGTGCGTATCACGGGATCCAGACCACTTCTTCTTGGCCAATTAAAGGCTGAGGCTACGCAATATAAACATGTTGCAGTTCACTGTGCACAGAAGAGCACGATTCTCAGACACAAAGTCCAGCTGGCCATAGATGTGCAAATGGGGTACACGTTTGGTGTCATTCAGTAAATTGAGCCACCAGACATCATTGAGGTCTTTTGCCATGGGCAATACAGTTTTGTAAAATCGCACCAGGAGCCAGGAAAGTCGACGGCAAAAGGGTGCCGGCCGGCTGATGTACGTTCAGCCTGGAACGTAGCACATGTTCCTGTCTCACCAAGACCGTGCGTGCCTTGGATTATCTCGTGTTCAGGGGACGGCCGGCTGGTAGGGCTTAAAGACGGAAGAGTTGGAGAACACTCCATGTTGCTCAGTATGGTACTTTCGACATGACAATAAATAGTTCGCCTCTCGATATCAACCTCGAAAGGTATGTATGGATCGGTGTATACAGATGAGGCGAGATGCACGCACGCGGGAGACCTGTCATTATCCCTGGCCGATGGGGGGTTGTGCAGGTAAGTAATGCATTCTCAGCCCAGATTCTGTGGAACAATACTCTATCTTGCTTTGCAATGACCCCAGGTGACAGCAGTCGAGATCAATCAATTACTTCTTGAGCTAAAGAGACACGATTGATTGAGAGTGAGACATGTTGAGTTTACTCGCAAGAAAAGGACAGTTTTCAAAAAGGAAAGCTGTCCTTGAGCCACATTCCGAGTTGGATTGACAGCTGTATAGTCATGTCTCACCCCGAAAAGCAAATGATCCTCGAAATCCTGGGGCTTCATTTTCGATCCCCCCACGGTAGCACAACCTGTGCCGAGCTGACTGCTTGGCGATACCCGTGCAACCAATGACATGCGCAGTTAATGAATCGATGCTGACACTTACAGATTGGTTGCACAACAAGATACACAATGCTGACTTCTCCCGCCAACATATATCCGAGCCTCTAGACAAAGTTATACGCATTACACAGAAGAATCCCTCGAGAAATGAGAGAGGTTGTATCTGTTTCAGGAATGTGGTGGGGCCGGGGGGAGGAACGAGCGGTGGGCACAGGAGCCAAAGGAGCAAGCATTTATTGGTATCGGCTGCAGATCGTGAGTTTCCTCTGAGACATCACACTCAAAGCAAGCAATCAAACAAACCCTTTGGGAAGAGGGGAGTAAGTTTTGAGTCAAAGTTTGTGTTGTGGCAGCTGACGAGGGCGGCATACAGCAGGTACCCTTTGCAGCTGCTGAACGTGGCCCATCACACAATAGCTTATCATACAGCCTTTCTGTGAGGTCGCGATCGCGCCTCATGTAGTGTGATGTATGTGCGCAAACCTTGAGTTATACCAGACCCCTCGCGGCGTAGTGTGGTTCGGGTACGTAGGAGTGGGCTACATATTTGGTAGGCTCGGTAGGAAGGAGGAATGCCCTAAACGGCCCCCTCGGCCCCCTGCTGCCGTTTGACTTCCCACGCCAATTTGCGCCACCACAAGGCCTAGCAAGGCCAACCAAGGCAAAGATCCCTCCACTGCCGTAGGCTCTTACGCCAATTGTGCAGTTAACCCACGCTAAAGCGGGGCTTTGCAGCCGCCCGCCCGTCCCAGATTCCAGGCGGCCAAGTCTCAAGTTTCCTGTCCAAACACAGTCGACATTTCCAAATTGGCTGTCTCTGAATCATCATCATCAATCGCATTGTTGTCGTTGATATTGTCGCATCCCGTTCGTTTCCCTTTCCCCCTTTTACAATAGGGCTGGTCCATCGTTGCATTCGCTCTCCAGCTTATCGTCTTCCCGATGCTCTAGCCCATAACAACAACATCTCCCACCCTCCCCGTTTGCCTGGTCGCAAAACCTTGGGAATCCTTCTCGACTGCCTCCAGCTTGAAACTTGATTGCTCGCTCCAAGCTGGCCAACCAACAACAGAACTCGTCACCCAACACTCCGCTCACACGAGTCATACAGCATGGCAACACATGCTTACAATAGCCCGCCGGCATCGGTATCGTCCTCCACCGCTACCGACGCCCACGACGACAACGAAAAGTACCGGAGCAGCTACGAGGGTTCAGACAACGACCTTGCATCACAACACACCGCCGTCGAGGAACGCGATGGACACGAGGAGGAGGGCCTCTTGGAAAAGGACGAAGTCATGCAGTCCCCTCAGGCTCCCAACAAGGAGAGCGGAGGCATGACGAAAGCTGTCATTTGGATGGTCATCAACACCCTGGCAACCATTGGTATCGTCTTCACCAACAAGGCCATCTTCTCGGATCCTTCCTTGAAGCTTGCGCAGCTCAGCTTTGCTGCCTTTCATTTTGCCATTACGTGGTTGACGCTTTTCGTTCTGTCCCGGCCTCAACTCGCCTTCTTCGTCCCACGCCGAACCACCATTCGCGAGATCATTCCGCTTGCGATCTCCATGTCTCTCAACGTCATTCTGCCGAATCTCTCGTTGGCATTTTCTAGTGTGACCTTTTACCAGGTTGCGCGCATTCTGCTTACTCCCACGGTCGCATTAATGAACTATGTTCTCTACCAGGCGACCTTGCCCAGAAATGCGATTTTTGCCCTCATCCCAGCTTGTCTTGGCGTTGGCATGGTCTCCTACTACGACTCTCTGCCCTCTAGTGACGCTAGCGTCAAGACGACGTCGGGATTGGGTGTTGCATTTGCATTTGCCGGCATATTCGCATCTTCTCTGTACACTGTCTGGATCGCCAGCTACCACCGCAAGCTACAGATGACAAGCATGCAGCTTCTCTTCAATCAGGCACCGGTCTCAGCCTTCTTGCTGCTCTATGTCATCCCATTTGTTGATACATTTCCCGTGTGGTCCGAAGTGCCATTCAACCGATGGGTCATGATTCTCATGGTGAGTTTCTTATGTCGTCCTGCGTGATGACCGATCAGGATCTAACTTTTACTAGTCTGGCGTTTTTGCCTCTTTGATCAACATTTCTCAGTTCTTCATCATTGCCAAGACTGGGCCAGTGTCGAGTACTGTGGTTGGTCATTTGAAGACGTGTACTATCGTTGCGCTGGGCTGGGCCACGTCGGGTCGATCTGTAGGAGACAAGTCCGTCCTGGGCGTGTTTGTTGCCATTGGAGGCATCATTGCGTAAGTGTTTGTACCATCCCTCTCAATTGAACATGTCGACTAAATGACTACAGCTATTCGATCGTCATGATCCAGCACAAAGCTCGTGGTGGAGGCAAGGCTTGAAAATCAGCCTGAATTGCTTTCATATTGATTTGGGAGTTCACGGCGTTTTGGTTTCATTTAACACATACCCGCCCGGTGTTATGGGCATCGACCAAACGAGCAAGTTTGATGGTTCTGTCTTCACTCTCAGACAGAAATGGAGACTTCTTTCTTGGAGGAGCCTTTTTAGAATCATCCTTTGGCTTCAGGGGAAGCATATCATCATGAGATGATTTCGCCAAGGTCCCAAGGCGAGACTAGACAGTCCCGTGAAGAAGATATTCCATGAATCAGATTTCAAAGCCAAATGATGACATGCACGTCATCATGGAAGTACCGAGTGCTGATATCTCCTATCTTAGCCCTGAAAGTATGTGAACAATATGCGTGAAATGCTCCAGGACACAGCCACCCCCTTGATGGGGACACAATCCGAATTCGCGCGCGTCTGAAGGCGCGGGAATTTCGTTACGACATGAAAAGTGCACCCCTTGTTCAATGATCCCATCTTTGATACCTCGACCAACGATTTCTAAAAGTGTAACTTTGATCAGTTCGGGCAATGCTTGGCACCTTTGCTTTGTTATAGCATAGGGCCATCATGTCTTGGCATTATTTTGATTGGTTGCAAAGAGGTGTTGCGACTAGTTATACTCAACTTATAGTCGACTTTTTGGCCAACACAGCAGCCAAAAACTTGGGCGAGAAAGACTGGCCCTTATTAGTTGGAAACTAGATTAGTTCTGGCTCCTATGGCCCTAGTCGCAGGTCTCTCTCTAAACATAACGCGCGTTGCTTTAAACCATAGCCCCGCTGAGCTGAGCTGAGCCGTTAGAGAGGTTGACCTAGCAGTTGGTCGAGGTTTAGCTCACTCAATTCAAGGCTAAAAGGAGCAAGCAGGAAATCTCTTGCGCGGAAGTAATTGAACGTTTGTCAATACGTTTCCAGAAGATATGCGACACATTGTAGCCCTCGATAAGCGCGCACACGGCGACACTGTCAGTGTCATGTTGCAATGCTGCAAAGATGGACTGGTTAAGTGATTGGATTAAGTGTGTGCACGACGCGTGGTCACTGACCTCGCTTGCGTTGGAACCGACCTTGAGCAAGCCCCGGGGGAATTTCAACTGGGAATCGCCAGCCACGGGCTTCCCTACGCATATGACGTCCTGCTGTCTAATTTGATGTGGAAATGATGTGCGCAATGACTGTATGCGAGTCTCCTCCGTCCAGCATCTCTCTGGTGCGAAAGAGTCTCAAAATTCGACAGCAGACGGAGGCGTATAGGTCGGTACTCTTTCCATCACTCTCGGGCATGAGCGTGTGATGGATCTCCCAAAAGATCGAAATGGTAGGGTATGACGATCCTTTATACGCACCAATAACTTTCATCCTACTTGACCAGTCTCGCACAAGAGCATTCGCTGACCATCTACCACATCCGAATAGATTGACTGGTGGGTCCTGTAGTCGTCAGCAGCTGTGTCTAGTCCACCGGGCCACCCCTCCATTGCGCAGCCACTTCCCTGTTCACTTTATTGTGTCCAGAGAAGACGTCTTCTTTTCTTCTCATTGCCTTTTTCTTCTGATCAATTGTTTTTTCCCTTCAACTACAGCTATGTGAAAGATTGCATCATATGTCCTCGTCAGAGGTTTGAAATCGAATGTCATGGCAACCACCTTATCCGGCCCAAATGGCGGCCTGTTAGTCATGTGTATACTACTGTGCTTGCTAATACCGGCCTTTACTTTCTACGGCAAATCATCCATCGACTATAATCAGGAGGCCGGCTCGGGACTCGTGGCCGGCCTCAAGTCTTCCTATGGTTCGTGGAGAGGAGGAGGCGGAGGAGGAGGCGAGACCAACGAGCAAGACCCGATAGCAACGAGCAAAGTCCACCACGTGGAGGATCCCGAGTACCTAGCCGTCTGCCTCGCGGTTCGCGACCAGGCGCTCGACCTGCCCGAGTTCCTCCAGCACCACTACCACAACATGGGCGTGGGCCACTTTTACATCCTGGACGACGGCTCGAGCCCGCCCCTGAGCGACGCCGTCGACACGTTTGGCGTGCCGCTCGAGGCCCTGAGCTTTGTCTACTACGACGGCGGCCAGGGTGAGGGCGAGGGCGAGGGCCAGCGCGTGCCCGAGATGCAGCAGCGGCAGAAAATGTACGACGACTGCGCACGCGTGCACGCCGTGGCCAGCGGCCGCCGGCACACCTGGCTGGCCTTTATCGACGTTGACGAGTTTCTCGACACGACGCCGAGCCTCGGCGACGGCAGCGGCGATAGCGAGACCCTGCTGGACGTGCTGGCGTCCCTCGAGGCGGCGCGCGACGACGTCGGCGCCCTGGCTGTCAACTGGCAGGTGCACACGTCCAACGGCCTGCTGAAGCGGCAAAAGTCGGTGCGCTGGTCCTACACGCACTGCGTCTACGACGACGAGGCGCGGGGAGGCGAGAACTCGGACAACCGCCGCGTCAAGAGCATCGTGCGTCTCCGCGACTACAACGGCGCCGACGCCGCCGCGACGCCGCACGTGTTTCGCCTCGCCCCCGGCAAAGTGACGGTGGGCGAGGACGGGCGGACCGTGAACGCCTTGTTCGACGACGCGGTTCGCCAGCCCATCTCTCGCGACCGCGTCGCCTTGCACAAGTACGCCGTCAAGAGTCGTGAGGAGTACGAGCAAAAGATGAAGCACAGCGAGGGAGTGGGCCAGTACAAGGACTGGCAGTTTTGGAACCACGTCGAGCATGACTTGCCTCATGTTGTGTGCGACGACATGGTGAGATGGCTGAAGCGGGATCCTATATGATTTTTGTGCGTCGGGGTTTGGATACTATTTGTCCAGCTTCTCGATCCCACCTCATCCGTGAAGACGATTCGAAAAGAAATTTGCCTTCATGTCGGAAAGTGTTCTGTGGGGTACTCCAAGCAAAAGCACCGTCTCATCGTGGATTCGGACATTCTCTGATTCTCGAGAGACGGAGCATGTCAACCTAATGGAACCTTGAATACTTCCAAAGGAAGGTCACTGGAAGTGACTAGCGCGCATTATCGTAGTTTTCTCCCTGGACCTACAGATGATTGTAGACCGAATGGGAAAAGAAAGCATCGAGAAAGCAATCTCAGCAGAGTCAATGAGTATCTCAGATCGCTCATTGCGATATATTTGTCGTCGAGGCCCGAGGGCCAAGAAGCGACCAAGGTTTTCGCAGGTTATGAAAGCGAAAGACAGATGCCAGTTATGAATGGGGTTTAGAGAATGGTAATTCTGTACGGAGTAATGTGTACGGTTCACCACGGCCTGTAGGCAGCTTGAAAGATGCAACGGCCTAATTTATTGCGAAATGTCCATTTTGGCTCGCCTTTGATATTGCTTAGTCTATTTTACCACGGAATTATTCAGAAAAACAAAAAGATACATTGAAACGAGCGGAATCGGTATGCTAGGCTCTCTTGACCACAATCGACTCGCTGAGAGAATACGAGCTGTATATCATCACGGCTTTAAAGCACGTCTCGGCAAGACTTACATGCAAGATTGATCATCCGCCCCTCTGAGATTTTTACCTCAATTTAAATTACCGTGAACCCTCCGAATGATGACATGTCTAATCTTTACCAACTCAACTCAATTGCCAGACATTTGCTACAGATTTGCTTCACCTGTAAGCATTTGAGGTAGTTGAGAGGCTACCACAACTGCTTACACATATGCTGCAACCAAGTCTTTCTGGCAAAAAAACTAGAAATAAAAGCACGTCAATTAAGTCGTACAGAATTACATCGCGGGTATCCGAGAGATCGTTTGACAGGTTGACATTCATTTTCGACAATCACGGAATATGTATATGCCTAGACTCTAATATCTCGACTTGTTTTGTTTGTCTTGTTGGATCGAGACATTTTATATGTGACTTCGAAGATTATCATGACCAAAATGCAGCATACCTATCGTGACAATTGAAGTATTATTATCTAACACCGTCTGACCTCGGTATTGAATCATGATTGCATGCTCGCAGTGCCGGTCTTCCCATCACGCGGGACGAACTTATGAAGCAGCGATGTGACTGAGAATCGGGTAGCTTACACTCGAACTGTGCAAGAGAAAGAGATAAGAAAGAAAGAAAGTGAGCAACCACATGGCACATAAAATTCAACGCGAGGAACGAAACATCATGAGGAACTTTGACCTAGCAGAATTTGGAATGTTGCAACGTAGAGGTATGTATTGTACGAGGCCTAAGGCAGGTTGTAATGACGGTGCCAGCGACTGTTTTGCAAACCCTAGCGCGCGTACGCATGGGATGGCCAGGTCAGCTTTGAGTCACCAGACACGATACACCAGTGTTACTTTCTACAAATTCGACCGCCTAATCTACCCTGTGGACTTCTTCTGCCAGTTTGAGTGTTCACCTTCACCAGGAACGAGTAAACGGATAGATGGCGACGAGATCCTCGTGTTGGCAAAGCTGCTTCCTGCAGGACACTCACCAACAGTACGCTCCTCGGAGAAGGAGCAAGAATTCGTCAAGTGTGTTCAAGATGATAACTCAGCCAAGAATACGAGGACTTGAGCATGAGAATGATTCAGAGAGCACTAATTACTACATATATAGGTGCAGCGTTGCAAGCCGGTAAGTCGGCGCGCAAGTTAGACGAGCAGGAACCGTCAACTGTATATCCCATGGCTTTGGGAGACCTTTGGTCGAGCTTCCATAGCCATATGATGACTTTCCACCAACAACCAGTCCTTTAACAGAATGCTTTGCACCAACAAGAATACAAGCGCGAGTTTGGGGTTACAAATCGCATCGCTCGCGAATCAAGCCCGCATGATTTCGATAAGTACAAGGCACCACACCAGTCGACTGGTGCATTCGTTGCACTGAGCGAAACTCGTGAGTCGGCCTACCTTGCAGCACTTTTTATATCTCCATGAACAAGAAAGATGACCGCACAGACCCATCTCAAGAGCGTCGTACAATCGTGAACTTTTTCCACCTTGCCGCCATTCCCGCCCCATCCCCAAACGGGGGGGATCCGCTCCCTTATCTCCCCGACCAAGATCGTATTCATCTTGATTCTTTTCCCATGTGTTCAACTATCGCAATGGGAAAATCGACTCTTCCACCGTTCTGTCCATTGCGCTCATGCAACAGTGGACAGCGGGAATCCTGTCGGCCCCATAAAAGGCCGACGTCCGTTCCTGCTTTCGTTGAGATGACGACGACAACGTTAGAATACGAGACGTCTCCCGAAATTGGCCCTTGCTCGTTTCCTGCCCGGCCTGAGGGAAAGGGAGAGAGAAATGCAAGGTGTTTGGTATCAGCAGCCCTCGACTTCTGAATTTCTAGGGGGAATTTGACTATCCACTGTATATGCAGCTCTTGTACGAGTGCATTATGCTCAATCCCTCCTCTCATGGGGGAAAAGAATTGGACCACCACCATGCAGTTTCTTTTCTCCGGACCCGCAAGGGTTGTTAGAGTAATGAAAGAGCTCCGATAGATGAAGCGGCGCCTCTGGCGTTGACGACGCAAGCTTGTGTCTGTAACTTCTATGGGTATGCGTACACCTGGGTTTCGGCAGAGTGGGGTCCCTTTGTCATGCTGATTAA
This sequence comes from Neopestalotiopsis sp. 37M, assembly GCA_011058875.1. Taxonomy (NCBI): domain Eukaryota; kingdom Fungi; phylum Ascomycota; class Sordariomycetes; order Amphisphaeriales; family Sporocadaceae; genus Neopestalotiopsis; species Neopestalotiopsis sp. 37M. Next base: position 198,001 of record SWKT01000007.1, on the reverse strand, counting down.
GGTCGCCAAGGGTCTGCATACTATGTACTCTCTGTCTCTGTCTCTCTCTCTCTTTGCACGGGTTACAATTCCTCGTGTAAGTGGTGGAAACCTGCACATGGCACCCAGACTATGCCTAATTCTGCCGACTGCTCTTTCAGAATCTATGGATTACAAGCGCGGAATACTACCCTTTGGTTGCTCGCCAGGTTCCGATGTGGGCAGCCCGTCCCGGGTAATAGTGAGCAGATATGGAACCATTGTTCAGATAGTCGAGGATTCAATAGTTTGTGAAATGGCGCATTGCCAACAAAGACAATGCGCGCCTTCAATTCTTTGTTGTGTTTCTCTATGGCCAGCACTTCTAGAGCCGGATCAGACCCCCCTGTTTTCTACTATCGCCAGTATCCAATAAACATGTCCACCCCCAATGATTCATCCCGTCAAAATGCCAGAAGCATACAATGTAGATAGCGCCTTTTCATGCATGATGCAATATTTCTCTCCATGGTCCGCCATCAATGGCTGGACAAATCCAATATGCTCACCACCATGTGATCATAACCTGAACGCCTCGCAATGCTGGTGAAATGCAGCTCCCAAATAGATAAAAAAAGAAAAATCAAATATACAATCCGGCCGTACATCATGATTGATACATCCTGCGATTTACAACAGAATGATTGATGCGCCCAATCCAATGAGGAGCGACAGTACCGCCGAAGATCTAGACAAGACGCGGCTTGCAGCACTAGAGTCGTCGAGACCCAGGGCACTGGTGGTGCTCGAGGAGATTCCGGCCGTGGCCGTGGCCGCATTGGCAACAGCGACAGCATCCGGTACTGCGCTGGTGCCCGTGCCAATCTCCTTGACATTGGTCGCCGTGGCGTTAAAGTTGGTCTGCGCTAGCGAGATCTCATTGTTGTCAATGTCGTAGACCACGTAGGCGGAACGCAAAAATGTGTCGCCCAAAACGTTTGTGCTGGAACCGGCCGGTGCAATGCCGAAAAGGCAGGCCGTGACTCCATTTGTAAAAGTCGGTCGCTTGCCGCTGGTCGTGACAAGATCCAGGACGAGCTCGTTCATGTCCACCTTGATTGTAGGCGAGGTGAAGGTAAAGTCCAGTGTCCTGGTATCTTCGGCGAGGGAGCAAGGGACGTAAGCAGCACCCTCATTCGAATCGTACTGAGCGCCGGTTTCGGTATAAATTTGCTCGACCCATGTATCGGGAAGATAGGTCAAAGATGAGCCTGAATCAAGCAGAACCGCTAATGCCTGATCCTCGGCAATGGTGACATTATCGAGGACAACGCTCGTCAATGTGATCAAAAATTCAGAGTAGACACCACTGGAGGCCTGGATGGGTAGCGTCTCCAGGGTTCCAGTGTATTGTTCCGTGTCCACGCCACCAAACAAGATGCTGCCAGTGCTGGCATCGAGGTCGTTTAGCCACAAGCTGTAAGCGTTGGAGTTGATGGTGCCATCGGATGCCATCTTGGCAGGCAGGTTGTCATAGGAGTCCTTCTTGGCCCTGCCAACCTGCACTTCGTTTACTGGATAGCCGACACCCAAAATACCCTGCGCCGACGAGCTCGTGTAGCCGATTCCAAATTGAAGAGCGTCGACTGTCGTGCTTCCAATAGTTATTGTATCGGTCACATAATCGCCACTTGCTCCTGATCCGTCCACATAAGAAATGTTGAACCAGCTTCCGACGTATTCGTACGACGATGACGAGTTGGCCGAATAAGTTCCCGCATATGAACATGGCTTTGACTTTCCGAGACATAGCGACGAGCTGGGAGTATTGACCCAGAGATCGCTGCTACCGGTATCCAAATGTAATCGTAGTGACTGAGCGGGCGTTCCTATCGTGGCGTTGACAAAATATAAAGTTTCCTGTATATGAGTTTAGCAATGCTATACAAACCTCCAACGGCAGCTTGCAGTAAGATTACCCACCTCGTTTTCTAAAGATGCTGCGACAGAGCCTCTTCTTCTTAATTTGTCTCTTTTTACTGGGTCGGCCACTTTTCTCCTCTGAACGTCCATGGCAACCACTCCTGAAGATGCCGTGTTGCTGTTATCCCGGATGGCGAGAGCCTCCGCCGATGTCGATAATAGGCCAGCCACTAGGGCGGCAACTGAGGCGGACTTCATATTTGATCGAACCTTGTTTTTCTTATAATGTTCCTCAACCTTGTGTTTCTCTTTTCCCAGCTCCCAGTTGATCCCTCTCCAAGCCCTTGTCGAGTATCCAAAGTAAAAACAAAAAAAGTGAATGCTATAACAGCAACATCGAAGCATGTAGATGAGGGTAAGGTTATTATGGTAAACTGCAGACCCTTTCGGTTTTATGAAAGTGTAGCGATGAGCCCACTTGAGGCACTAGAAGACGTAAAGGTGGAAACTCGTGCGCGTCCCCCCTGGGGCTTAGTTTGGAAATAGCTGCAGCTAGAAGTCTAAAAGCAGAGCGATGTGAACCGAAAGGGCCGGGGTTTTGGTTAAGCGGCGAAACAAGAGTGTATAAAAAGAGGATCAAGCAGTTTATCCTCTAGTACTAGCATGGCTGTGGGCATGGGCACCCGAGTATGTGTGTTTTTTAAACCCAGTCGTAGTCAGCCTGCGCCGTCGTCGACGTTGTCGTCAGCCCCGGGGCGAGGACAGGAGTTCCTTCACACGGGGGTGGTCTTTGAAGCTTTCGCGCATGGATGGCCGAGCAGCAACAAAGTAACAGTAGTGTAAGGAAGGCAAAAAGATCGAGAAGAAAAAAGAGAGACCCGCCAAGCCAGCTTGGAAGTCTCAAGAGATACGATCAAGTGTGAAGATGGGACGGGCACTGCATCGGCAGCGCAGGGCCTGCCCATGCTGCTCTTTCTCTCTCCTTCATGTTGTAGTTTGTACGTACACTGAAGCGCAGACTTGCACATCTCCATCTAGGAACGGCGAGGAATGGGTACAACGGCGGGACTTGAGGCTGGCTGACACCCTCCTTGTTGCCCCCCTCCATCGGATGGGAGTGGGGACCAATCCACCAGAGTGGGAAGACTTGGCGCATCTGACGCGCGGCCAGCAACGTCGACTCCATGGATGGAAACCCCACAGACGACCGGAAACAGTCAACATGTTTGCCCATCCCGGCAGCATGGTTCGCTGATGGCTCGGCCAAGGTGGCCAAGGGCCCAAGGGGTGGCCAAGGTGCAGCAGAAAAAAGGCCCCAAGCCAGCCCCAAGGCTTTGAGTGTACGCAAAAGCCCAGAGGCATGAAGAGAAACATAGACTCTGCCGCCGGGACCCCGAGCGGAACTCCCGGGGTTGTTACAGGGCTGTGAGACGTTTGGATGTGTCAGGGGCCCAAGTGCCAGGTGCGCACCAATGCCCTTTTGCGCTTCCCATACAGACGTGTGACCGGCTGTCTGCTGCCCAGGCCTCAATGCTTAAAGATAGGCATCATGATCAGACAATTGTATGGGGATTGGATCGAATTGTAAGGGCACTGCAAATGGAGCGAGTGAATGCGTTGTGCGTACGTACGTTGTACCGTGCACTGCCTGCCCTCCACTTGTCGGGCAACGGACAACTCAAGAAGGATCTAGGATTCTGACTCTAAAAGGTTGTGAATGTGCCGAGTAGTACGCAGGTAGCGTCAACTGTGGGCGGAGTCTTGTTCAGCCTCTGCGATTATCCACCCAAGACATTTTGGTTCGGGGTAGACGATGGCTCGTTGAGGCTGACTTGGCTGCTGTAACTTTTGCTGCTTCTTTCTTTTCCAGGCTTTCGAGAATCAACAACCGCAGATGATATGGAAAATGCGGCGAAAAATGTAGACCCGAATTAAATCGATAGGCACACACAAGATTGTGATGTTACCATTTTCAATGAAAAAGTGCCGGAACAGAATCCAACCCCAGGCAACCTGACCGGGCTCTCGGAAGAGGGACTGCAGATTTCATTGGACTGACTGACATTGGGGCATGTGTGCAAACAGTCAAGAGCGAAGATCAAGAGGCAGTGAGTGAGTGAGCAGCAGCGGCGATGCATCTGGTGTCGCAATCCCACTAGCGGCAATGTGGGCGTCGGCACTTTCTCTCCGTTCCCCAAATAGATCTCAGCGATTGGTTGGGGCACGGAGCCTCATCTGTGGCCCCAAAACGCCCTGACGCCTCCCCCCCAAAGCCGAGAAAAATGCTTGACACTCACTGGTGCTATGGAGCCTGCTGGGTCTGCTGGTCTGCTGGCAACCCTGACAATGAATATATTCTTCATCGACGTACGTACTTCCATGTCCATGTCCCCGGTCGTCTGTCCAAGCTTGCTGTCATTTTGAGAGCTAGAGCCCCCGAGTTTTCCCTTTGCCCTGTATCCTTATTTGTAAATTATCAGTGATTTAAGGTGCTGGTCATGCTTCTTGGGGTGCTAGTAAAAATGGCAACCTGTGAAACATCACGGCGCTCTCGGTGAAACACACGCGCAATCGCATCAATTAAACCCTCCCGGCCATTCTTAGTCACCAGGTTAGTCGTCATTCGCGCAATCTCGTCAAAAACATTACAATCGTCCTGAATCACCATGGATCAAAGCAAGATGAAAATAAAACATAATTATTGAAATGACCCATTATGCACAAGGCATTATGTAAACATGTCTAGGCAAGAAGGCCTGCTATGTTACCTGACGTGCCAATTGGCGCAAAGGTAGCGTTTTACAATACTACCCGGGAAGTAGTGTAGCACTCTTCAAAGCACCCCTAACCTACTTCGTTCATGTAAGTCAGTCATTTTGGCCTTGCTTCTCATATTTCGACAAGGACTCTACTTTCAACGCTTATCTATCATCACTGATAAAAGTGCATCAATATGTGCTGCTTTGCATATCTCCGCTCCGAGACCGATCGCATCGGCGAATGGAACTCTGCAAGTCTACAACAATACCCGCCTTTGGGGAGGTATGTAATGTAATAGTATGCACGAGTGGTGTGGTGAGCAATTTGTAAGGGTACACAAGCGAGTACTGTAGTTGCCTTCGGCCCAGCGACCGGACCACGTTGTGGGAGGACGAATCTAGGCCCAAGACACACAAGTTGCCAAGCTTGAACCACTTGCAATGTAGGTTCAGATATTAATTGCAATACTTCAATGTAAACCTAGAATCAATATTCGTACTTATCGTTACTAGCCATGATATTTACAACTTGCATTTGGTGTCTGACTGCATATATTCATCGACTTGTCCATTGATTCCGAGTATATCCAGAAAGCCGAATCGCCAAACACATGACGAAATCCTCCGCGCCGCCTTCCTCTTGGCACGTTCACATAGAAAATCCAATATATCTCCAACTCCTTGGCCCGCGGGTCGGAAGGCAGAGAGCGGTTCGCCTATACGGCCAATCAGCAGATTCCTCGACCCCAAATGAGAAACGGAAGCCGGCCGCTTAGATTTCCTATTATACGCGTCCCCCCTCCCGCACACCGACTGCCGGGGAGAAACCAGATCCCCAAAAGGGAGAGACCGACTTGCGGTCGGTTCGGGGTTTGAGCATGTTTTTCTTTTACCCCCGTGTTGGCAGCTGACATGCGTTGAATCCTCTTACCAAGTTATTAGTCAAATAATCACTCCTCCAAAAGCACTTCACCCAACCCACCTGCGCAAACAGGAATTGGAATCGATCCCACGCGCATATCGCTTAGATATCTGCTCACGGACTCGTCATTGTATTCGCATGCAAAGATGGGGTTTTCACTCGCATTCGCCTATCAGCTGCTCGTTAGATAAGCGGGAGAATCAACACTTGGCTTTTCTGAAAAGAATCTGATGAATGAGTTTGGTTTATTAGAGGATCTCCCCAAGTCATCTACGGCTTGGTCGAGGCCGGCATGCATATCCTCAGTGCTGTAGCTTGAAGGCATTCCAAGCGAATTATGCACCTTCTGAATTGTAGTATGTATGTAACGTCATGCGCAATATCGACGCTTGCTGCCACCTGAATTATAAAACGCCAACTCGTGAACTGTCTGTCTCATGACAATCATCGGGTATCTATGACTCGTCAATTTTGTCAACCTCTGCCTTTGCTTCCTCCCATGTCTCCTTGCACTTGCGTGCCCATTCGATCTGGCTCTTTGCATATGCAAGCTTGAAGTCGTCAGTATAATGCAGAGTGGATTCTGTGATTGATCTTCGACTTACCATGTACCGCTTCAAATCATCCTCCTTCTCACCCTGGAATCTCTTCAGGTCCTTGAGGATACTGGAGCTTGCGTCCTTCACATCTTGAGCAGATACAACTTGGGCCTGCTCGAGCTGCTCAATGCTTTCCTTGGTCTTGCCAATTGTATCACGTCGTGTTCTCTCGGGATCCACATCTGCTACCCCCTGAATAGCATGTCGAATGGGACCAAAGATCTTGTTCGTGATTGAGTTGCTGCTCGGAGCCTTCTTGTGAGCAGGAGCGTGGCTAGAGTGCTCTGGTGCTCCGACTCTGGCCGAAGGCGCTGAAGAAAAGTCTCCATGGGTGGGAGGAAAGTCGGAATCGATGGATGCTGTATCCTCTCCGCTGCCCTCTCTATGGTGCTGCGTCGAGGTCTCCCTCATACTGGATGACCTCCGAGGAGCTTGCACCTGTCGGTTGCCACTGATTTGTTGCGAGCTGCTCAGGTATTGGTCAATTCTCTGTGCCTCAGCCTCACTGCGCTCGAGTTGATCGAGAAGGGCGCGCTTTTTGTGAAGATCATCATTCGTCATCTCCTGCTGCACCCGCTTCATCAAACGGTACTGCAAAACACTGCGCACCACGCTCGCAAATTGCGCATTCTCTCTCATGGGCTCGGCAAAGCTTGCGCCAAGAGATCCTGCCAACTCTTCCGTCGCAATATACGATGTATCAGTAGCTTGCCCAATGCGTTCGATAGCTGCACCAAGCGTCTGAGAAGGTTCTGATAAAGCAAAAGCGTTGTACTTGGCGCCCAAATCCGAAAGATCAGTCGCTAGCGAAGTGAGGTGGTTGAGCGTACGGCGGTTAACCTTTTCCATAGGTCCAGCTAGAAGTTTCTCCAGCTCCTTGATTGACGTCTCGAAGCTGATAAAGTACGGATCGAGCTCCTGCTCATTCAGATCATGACTGTCAGGAGGGAAGCGTCGAACGACTTGAGATCCAGTGACACTAGCTGAGCCATCAAAGCCCGATGACGAGCCCGTCCTCAGCTTGGCAGAAGCAGCAGGGACAGGAAGATAAGAATGTGCTGCCGAAGCGTTGGCTGTGTCCAAGGGTGGAGCCTTCAGAACCTGCTTGGGGATGGATGCGACGGGGTGGGTGTGAAGCACCTCGCTCCAACTTGCGTTGGGATCAAGGAACCGCCACCAGACTCCATCATTCCTGACTTGTTCCATACGTCGGCACCGGTTCAAGAAGACTGCCAACATGCGCTTCCGTAGATCAATGATCTGCTGGTCTTGCTTTGCATTCGTGGGGTTCGCGGCGTAGTCAGCCATGGTGTGCTTCTCTGGAATCGGAGGAATGATGAGCGTAGGGTGAAGTCTTGTGAGGGCATCTCTGAGAGAAGAAAACTCGGAGTATCGTCGGCGCACCTCGAGGTCCTGCTAGGGGTTAGACTTGGTCCACGGCCGATGGGTGCATGAGCGGTTATGCGAGACTCACTCCTGTTCGAATAGTGTAGACAATATATTTGCCTCCATTCTCCAAGCTCTTTCCAGCATCTGTAATCAGGATGGGCAGGTCTGGATTCTCATAGAGGATCTGCTCGATACGACTGTCATAGCCACCAGGTTTCCTCCTAGGAACCTGGCTTCTTGCTTGCGCGGCGTACTCTTCATCGCTGTCGGCATCGCTGGACTCCTGCCCACCAAAAGGTTGCTGAGGCGGTGCTTCCTCACTGGTAGTTGAGGGAGTGTGTGGTGCGTCGTATCGAGGGTCTAGAAATTCCCACTCGGGATCAGCTTCATCCGGCGAGTCATCCAGCGCTATTGATTGCCACATTATGTATCCTCAACGAAAAAAAGCAAAACACAACATCGAGGGGAGATTGCGCGCATGGGAGCGACGGGGAAGAACTTACATTCTCGTGAGATGGGAGACGTAGGATTGGCTGAGGAAGAAGTTATAGAGTCCCTACGGTCAAAGCTGGTGCCGTACGGATTGTTGTCTTCCTCGTCGTTCCACATTTTGCCGGCAAAGACTCTTCAGACAGAGCCAGTCACGCGCCGATGGCTAACAATGACTGTGGGCGACGATGCTTCAGGGTGAATCAAGTCACAGATGTGTCCAATATCGCAGGAGACTTGCGACCAGAGCAAGGCGACGGCGAGGCCGGATGAAGGCGGGGGAGGGGAAGAGGTCCGTCGGGCGGTTACACAGGTACCGGCAATCGAATGGAGTAGAAAAGACGGGCTCGCGATTATTGAAGTTGCATCCTTGTTTTGTAGGCACTCAGATACGCGGCTATGGGCTAGAAAATAGCTCTCGGTGTTGTCGCCCGTTATCTTTTGTCGCAAAATGGCTGAGGTCTGGCTGGGAGCTCACAGTTGGGTGCCTTGAGGTTGGAGCTTAGCCCAAGCCCCAGCCAGCGATGACGACGGTTCCCGGGGATGCACGGGCCCACTCACCTTACCTAAGCCTCCAGTTCAGCTTGTAGCCCCACCGTGCATAAGCCTCAGCCCGTCTAAAGTTATGCAACATAACTTGCCTATGTCAACTCCGATTGTGTGTGTTTTTTTTTGACAATTGTCGTGCCACTGAGTCTTTGCATACAATCCCAAATATACACATCTTCTTCATTGTAGTATTCTCATTTGCTTTCTTACAACATTGATACTGTTTGCATGGAGTGACTCTGTGTCTGACAGTAATGATTGTGGCTGTTGAGCGCTCAAGTCAATCAAGTTATCTATTTGTCTATTGCACCAGTTCATGCTTATGAGCCAAAACACCAGATGTCAACGATGGACAGTTCTCGCCCGCTGGGGAGATCAACGATAATTAAGCATCATTTGGTGAATTTGTGGGTATACAGAATCTCATCGTCCACCGTCCAACAATCATGTTCTCGGATCATTTGAAAAATCGCTCATTACCTGAAGTGCAAAATTCTCGTTTGATAGTATAGACCACCCCGTCAAAGCCATTCCCTTTCCGACTGTGACGGCGCGATTATGCGAATCACTTGTGCCGGCAGCGCTCGTGAACCCGGGCGTGTGGTTGAATGCCCCTGGATCTGTCTTGATAATAAACCCAGACTGAAAGGAGGGACAGACATATGACACATTTCCTATCATGAAATGTTAGCGGCAATATTCATGTCAGGCTACTTATCACGCGCTCTCGCGAGAAGACTATGTGTATATGCATGTACAGCCGTAGCGGCAGACTCTTACCTTGGTCAGTTGAGCCAGGCCCAGGAGCTTCTCTGTCAGTCTGGCACAAGACAGGAGATCCGAGGCTCTCCATGGCCTCAGCGTATTGAAGGCACAGAGACTTGTTGGGTCTCAAGTCTGCGTACTCCATCACCCTGATTACTCTTATTAGCGCCATGCCCTTGTATAAGTCAAAGTGTGATTGGCCCCCCTTTGACAGCATTGAACTTACTGTTCGAATTCTACCGTGCACCCAGTCGCGAGGCAGGCACCCTTCGCACAGTTCATGACTCTTTCACGCAGTTCCAACGCCTCGCGCCTCGTCTTGCTCCTGACTTGGTACTCGCACAACGTTGCATCGGGAATCACATTACTGTACGAGCCGCCTTCCTTGACCACGGCATGAATACGATCGTACTCTTTTGTCTGCTGTCTCAACATGCTTATACCGTTGTAGCTCAGAGTTGCCGCGTCAAGGGCATTGACTCCTTGGTACGGAGCCATGGCGGCGTGAGCAGGCTTGCCCGAGAACGAAGCCGTGAACTTGGCCATGGCCAGGCTCGTCATGTACGCAGAGCCGGACACGGAAGGATCCTTGACGGAGAATGCCGGGCCGGGGTGCGCCATCATACACGCGTCCACGTCCTTGTAAGCACCGGCCTCGATGAGCAAGGCCTTGCCGCCGCCACCTTCCTCGGCGGGCGTGCCAAGTATCCGGACGCGACCTGGAGCACCGCTGGCTTTGAGCGCGGCGGCCAGACCTATGAAGGAAGCCAGCGAGGAGACCGCGATGAGATTGTGGCCGCACGCATGTCCAATGCCCGGCAAAGCATCGTATTCTGCGTTGAAACAGACGACTCTTCCACCGGATCCATACTCGGCAACAAATGCCGTATTCAGTCCATAGGCATGTTCAGTGACATCAAAGTCCAGTGATCGAAGGGACGTGACTATATTGTCATGGGCTTGGTATTCTTCAAAGGCAAGCTCGGGGTTGTCAAAGATCTGTACTCAGTTAGTCTACTACTCGGCAAGAGGAAGAGCGACTCTTGGAGACTCACCAACTTGTTAATGTCCCACAATTTCGAGTTTGCAGTATCGATTGAATGGCAAACCGCGTTTCGGACTTCTTGAGTCGTCATGATCGATCGATTTGAGAAGCCTAGCCCTTGTGGGAATAAGACAGCAAGGCTTGTTATGGAAGAGAAGGAGATTATGGCCAGGGTCGTGGATTGCAAGTAAATGATGGACAAAAGACAGGACAAGAAATACATTCATGAATTTACTATATACATGTCGCATGAATAATCGGAAGAGGCATGGCTGGCCAAACTAGCCTTGGTCGGGAAAAGAAGACTAGTTTAGAATATTCCGACAATCATCATCCCGTTGGGCGAATGATAGTCAACCTGGGGTTGCGGGTGACCCCACGATGGTCGGGAAAATACCCTATGGTTTTGCCATGATAGGTGCACGCTCATTCTGGTACGAGAAGCATGGTCTTACACACAGTTATAATATACCTGGATATGACGTTGTTTGCTGGATATTCTAGTGGAACAAGATTGAGAAAGTTGAAATGCGTCATGGATCCATCCACAAGGATAACAGCAGCAGAATTCCATCAGCGACCGTCCAGCACTCGATCCAGTGCATGCTTATGCCTACCACTTTTCATTACCCAAAAGATATCCGCCTCTAAAAGGGACAACAAGAAGAAGCCACTCAAAGTTTGAAGACAAAGTTTGTTCATGTCTGCATCACAGCTAGTTTTCGATCCCATGTCCTGGGGAATATTTGTAGGTGATTATATGTTACGCCGAATGCGGCGCTATATAGATTGTGACTGCAAGATACTCCGTAGTATACTAACAGATACTCTTTGTCCGGTCTGTTCCTGCCGAGACAAGGTCTGTGATAGCGTTGCTCTTAGTCTAGGTGATATCAGACGCTCTTGGATCCAATCAATGTAAATCTGGTCGGCAGTTTCAATTTCCACCATGAAAAGCGGGAAATCGAGAAGCTTCTGGCCGTTTGGGTATGGAGAAGAAAGTAGTCGACGAGCACACTGCATCGTTTCGAAAAGGCAGGTGGACACGTGGGCTGGAGTGGTCTGTTTGAGATCCGCCACTGTCACTCGATACAAGTAGACTTGAACAAAATAGAATGTCGCAGCGGCCAGAGAAGCCACCAGGTTTAGTTGGAAGTCTACAGAGGACTTGGCTCGGCTGACTTCTAAGACAGCTTGATACCTCTAGATTCAGGAAATCAGCGGGGGAAACGCGCAACTCAGCTACAGACTTGTGAGACTCACTGTACCAAGATCCGTGATCTTCTGTTGTAGTTCGTTGCCAGCAGTGCCGTCTTTGGAAGGACACTGATAGCTCAGCTGGTTTACTGCTTGCAACAGACACATTGTTTCGTTCCCGAATTCCATGATTGCCACGTGCTGAAGGTCATGAGCCATCTCCTGGGCAGGATACTGATTTCCCCAAAAGGTAGCCAGAGTGTTCACTTGCTGGGCAAAAACATATCTGATCTCATCAGGACGGGTGCATAGCAACCCAGCCACGTGACCACCAAATCCTTGAAAGGCTGCCACGGCATCGTTCCAGCACAGAAGGATGATGATCCTGCAAACCAGACTGTGATCAGGATCTGCCACGGGAGATACACTGTCGACTGAAGTGAATGTGCTGGAGTCTCGAGTCGGCATGACGTGGGCGATGTGAGCTAGAGCCGTAGCGCTCAAGCGATCAATGGCATAAGGATCTATTCTCTCACGGCCAGTCATATGATTATATATGAGGAACAGTGCCAGCAAGATGTCAGCCGGTCCATACCGATTGCTAGAATCGATCCCCTTAACCAACATATCGGCTCCCGATCGGAAGTGATTCTTGCTGACTTGCATTTGCTCAGATGGTATCGAGTCCAAGTGGCTCATTTCCAGCGCCGAGACTGCAATCAAGAGATGGAGAATGATGGGCTTTTGGGATGCGACCCTGAGTATACAGCCATATGTTGACCATTCCGGCGCCTTGACCACCCTTCTGCGAATGTACCAGTGCTGATAGTGATCTAAAGCTCGCTGGTCGCCTTCGTTTATCTCGAGACATGTGTTGAGCAGGAGACTGTCCCCAGTGATCAACCTTGGAATAGTACCCTGCGATATGGTCTGGTAGCTGTAATTTCCCTTGGAACCAGGACGACTCCGGTTCACATCGTCGGTGCGATTTGAAAATAAGGAGTCATTGATTATTGACTCTTGCCCAGTGACATCTTCCAAAAAGTTGCTCGTAAAGTCAAAGTTCCATATCTCCCCAAGACTTGAGACCAGCGAAGTGTCCGAACCGGGTGTCAGGTGTGCCATGTCGCCCACATAATATTCGCCCATAGGTATCCCAGAGCCTCCGTGGGACTTATTCGGTAACCTTGGGCACAGACTGGCAATTGTGCGAGGCGACAAAGGATAATGCTCCTGAAGACCACCGGAAGGCACAAATTGATGCACGAGCGAAGTGCCATCCAATGTGGGACCCAGCGCAGAGGCATGCGAGCTCTCGCGAGGCCAATGGCAGGGCAGTTGAAGACGGTCGCATCGCGTGCAAATGGGAGTCCTCTCGTCACATTTGACCTTCTTTGCACGGCACGTCTCGCACGCAGCGCAACGCGGGCGACCCCTGCGGGGGCGCCGATACGTTTGACCAGACTGCTGGGACATTGCGCGAGAGCATAAACACTATACACAGATAAGATGATGCATCATCGGATCACACAATCTGGGAATGATGAAGCCCCCCTTCGCCCCCAGTTTCAGCTCGGAAAAAAGTATCTCGAGTTGGAGTCAGTGGCCATGTGTGTCAACGACTCGCGGGCCACTAAAACCCAAGCGGCAACGCTCGATAAGATGGTCAATTTCCCGAGCTCCAATCATGTATCAGGATTTTCCCGACCCTTTGCTGCATTTGGACACGACTAAGTCGACGGCACGACACGTTATCGTTGGAGCAAGATAGAGGCTGATCGCCAGTACGATCAAATGGTTCATCTATATAGTCAAAACCAAAGCAATCATCAAAGCACAATGGACAAGTCAACAACGCTACAATCACGTTACAACCCGAGAAGCACATAATGGAAAACATGGCTGCTACAAAAGTCATCTCAGCAAGCAAAGACAAGGTCGAATTGCACATGGGCAACGAGAAGGACTCTGAAGATGCCCACGGCATGGACACGACACTTGTCATCGAGGAACGTCATGTTACAAGAAAGATTGACCTACAGTGAGTAGTACACCTTAATTTTGTAAGCAAGTTCGTGACTTACAATTGACATCTAGTCTACTCCCATTGATGCTTGGCGCTTATATGCTTCAGTTCCTTGACAAGACGGCTTTGGGTTATACGGCCATTTTTGGCATTCAAGAGTCGTTGGTAAGATCCAGTCATTTCTATCTTGATAAAGAAAAATGCTAAATAATGTATGGAACAGAGCATTAACGGCGTACAATATTCGTGGGCCTCGAGCGCATTCTATTTCGGCTACCTCGTAGCCAGCTATCCGACATCATTATGCTTCGTTCACTTTCCAATCGCGAAATTGCTCTCCATCTCATTGTACGTGTGGCATACGAAACATACGACTTACACGTTAAAATTAATATCGACTAACGAATAAAAGCATCATCTGGGCTGTTGTGTTGGCTTGCCATGGTGCTGCATCAGGATTCGCGAGCCTCTTGGTGTTGAGAATCTTATTGGGTATGCTCGAAAGCACTATCAGTCCGGGACTGTCTTTGATGACTGCTATATGGTACAAGAGATCAGAGCATGCTTTGCGGCATGGAATTTGGTTTGCCGGTAACTGCATCGCGAGCATTTTCGGCGGTGTGCTTACATACGGTATTGGCCACATCAACAGCTCAATCGAATCTTGGAGAGTGAGTATTTCTATTAATTTCGTGATCATTTCCTGCCAATATCAACGAATTTATAGTGACAGATTGTAGTGGATCTTCATCATACTAGGTCTCATCACGTTCGCCTACGGAATCGTCTTCTTTTTCCTGCTTCCCAGCTCGCCAACACAGGCTCGCTTTTTGACTCCAGCTGAGGCTCAAGTCGCGGTTCAACGAACTCAGGCAGAGATGCGGACCAAGAAGACGAATGCATGGTCTCGTGATCAAGCTTTAGAAGCCATTACTGACCCAAAGTCATGGCTTCTCTTCATCTATTCGTTGGCATCTTCGATTCCCAATGGCGGTCTCACTAGTGTAAGCAATCTTTCTTCCGCTATAGCACCGGCAAAGATCGGCTCTCTAATATCTCTCGCCTTTGATAGTTTGGTGGCATCGTCGTCAAAGGCTTCGGATTCTCCACACTAGATACCCTCCTCGTCTCGATACCCGCCTACATCTTTACCCTGATATGGCTCGCCATTTCCACCATGGTGTCCTGGAAAGTCAAGCACGCACGCTGCTTCACGATTGCTTTTCTTCAACTCATCAGCATCGCGGGATGTCTACTCGTCTCCCAGGTGTCCAGCAGCCACAAAATGACCAGACTGGCCGGTATTTGGCTCTTTGGTGCATTTTCCGCTGGCTTTCCGATTGTCCTCAGTCTCACGGCCTCCAACATTTCGGGATACACCAAGAAAACCACGGTCAATGCACTCGTTTTCCTTGGATACTGTACGGGAAATATCCTTGGGCCGTTCTTCTTTTTCTCGCGTGAATATCCCTCATATCCGGTAAGTTGTGACCATGCCCCGCCGAGACTTGGAATGAGGCACAAACTGACAAGATTCCCTCAGAGCGCTTGGAATGCCATCATGATTTCCTTGGGTGTCGCCTATGCATCCATATTGGTTCTCAGGTATCTCATGGTATATCAAAACCGATCCCGTGGCCAGGCGCTATCTCCAGAAGACGAGAACGAGGATGTCGACTTTGACGAAACTCCCGACGAGACTGACTTGCACGACCGCCGCTTCAAATATGTACTTTAAGAGATATGTTCTTGGAGGATTAGGTTTCAGAAGGCTTGACGTCCTTGCTTGGAGTCAGCTTGGCTAGATGTACTGAACAAGGGGAACTTTGCGCACGATGGCAAAAGATAGTTTGAAAAGCAGCATAAGAGTAATGCTACAGAATACACGATGCAACTAAACTAAGCATAATGAAAGGGACTATGATACTGTAAACCATTTGTTTCCCTTTTCAATCGCTTATTGAAGAAAGAAAAAGAAATATGTACCCAACCAATTCACTGCTCAAGAGAAGCCTGTCAATTAGCATCCTCCTCTTTACGCATATTCCAGTGATTGCAATTCTACCCCTCGAGTCTGCTTGTGGGGAGCACAGAAGCCTGCCATGGAATCTACCATAGCCATTTCTTTGAGTTGTTGTTCCCTGATAGACCCAGACGTCATTGTATGACAGAAATCTTTGGTCTTATGACAAGATACTAGGACAAAGAAGAGGCATTGTGTCAAAGTGACAAGACTCTTGTCCATATGCTCAGACATGCTTTAAATTGATAGGGTTCCTCACACACAATGTCTCGAACCTGCGGTTTCGAGAAGACTCTTGGTTTTGGTAGATGGTATTTTCTGGAAGTATTCTTGAGAATATATACTAAACAAGGCCATAATCAAGATTGATCGACGGTGCTGTGATATCTAGAGTCCAGGATGAAGGTCATTAGCACACTCCGCTCCGTCTTGACGAAGCTTATATGTCAGGCAACCACTCCAAGGAATGGCGAACCTTCAGACAAATCACAATCAGAGATTAGTGGTTGGAACAGCTCCTACGCAGCGACATCAACAACAGCGACAACAACAGACTATTACCAGCCAACACTGCGAACAAAAACCGCGGTGCGAAGCGCCAGGGCATCAGAGCGTAGACCGGGTCTCTACTACGTCCGCAAGAAGGGCTCCCCGGAGATCTGGGTCGAAAAGGTGGACAAACACGGTCAGCGTACCCAGCTGACTCGGCCTTATGGCGGCGGTGGAGCGAGGAAATCAAGGCCCCGAAAGCAGAAGAGGTCCGAAGACGACGATGACGGCCAATCGAGGTGGGATGGTCTCTCGTAATGGACGTCTCAGGAGAATGAGAGAACAGCGCAGTACGTGATGAGCCAGAGCCCGCAGACGTATGTCCGCGATGCATCTTCGCTTTACTCGCGAGAAGATTGAGTAGATGGCTCGATCAACGTATCCGAGTATTCTTCCCCTGTTATCCTTGACCTGGGACCCTCTGGTAGATTACCTGCAGCAGTCTTCGATTATTTTCCGAGTGAGGTCTCCAAGGTTCACGAACTCTGAGTATCCAAGCATCTTCTGAGTCGGGAGTCATGCCGCCTTCAACTTCTGTGGCTTCAGATTGTTGCTGACCTTCTTTGAACGACCCCGTGGTCTCCGGTTCTTCTGTGTGCCGCCAATAGTTCTTCCACCAATAGTGCCGCCGTTACTGGTGCCTGTTGCTGTTCCTGACGAGACACCTCAATATTATCCTTTACCATTTGTCCTTCCATGCTTCCCGAGGGTTGCGACGCGTAAGTCTGTAGCTGCCGACTTTCCAAAATCCTTTCGAAGCTGAAGTCTAGGTAGGTGGGTATAGACTCTTCCCTGTATTTGTAGAGCACGCTATTGATGATGGCCATTAAATGATGGCATACCTCAATTTGTTTTCTTTCCCTCCGTGCGACATAGCGGATGGTGAATGCTATCTCCATCTACCAGTACGAATGCACGCAGCATTATATCACGAAGACAAACGCTCGAGACGGCAAGACTTAAACGAAAATGTTGGACATGGGTGGTCACTAGTCAGTACAAACCCGATGTTCGGAGATCGCGCATTGCATCAGAAGAGGTCGTCAATCTTATCACACAACATTCGATGAAAGGTATTGCTAGAAGAGAAAAGAGAGAATTATATCAAATATGAAATGTATACAAGAGAACAGCCATGATTGCAAAGCTGTCAAGTGACGAGAGTTCATCTCTCTTTTATTGTTGACCTGACAGGTAAATGCAAGTCACGGCGTAGTGACAGTGCTAAAGATGTACACTATTATGGGTGTTTTTTAGAGTTGCTGCAGTGGGTCACATTGTCCCTGTCAGGCGGAAAGTCAGAGCCGACCCAATGACCCGCGTTCGCTTCCCACCGTCTGTCTGCCCCTCAACAAATCAGAACCGATGCCGCGGTCGGTCGGTGAGAGGCGATCGGGCTTGAGAGTGGAAAGAGTGTGGGGTCCCTTGGTGGGTAGGCAGGTTGGGAAAATGGAATGAACGGGGATTCAATGAAAGAAAACCACATGTTTTATTATTGAACCACCCCCTCCAAAGCCCTCCAAAGCCCTCCAATTTGGAACGAAGCACTCACCGCATTCGCGCCAAATCATTGATAGTCAACTGTCTTACTAGGTGGTTGCCTACAACACCTGAACCTTTTCTCTCGCTCGCTCGCTCCTTCACCTCCCAGCCCGTCTGCTGCCCATCCGCACGCCGCCGCCCACACGCAGCAATTAGCGACCACCGATCAGCTCTCTCTCACATGCAATAAAATACCTAGTTTGCTCGAGCGTGACGTCGCGTGCCGTGCCCTTCGTTGCATTATATTATTGCCAGACGGTCGACCTCACAAACTAGACTCTCCCCTTCCGACACGATGGGATTCGTCACCTTTCTCTCCTACTTCATCGGCGGCCAAGTTGCCCTCACCATCGCCTTCTACATGCTGTCCATCGTCGTGCCCAAGGCGGGCTTCGTGGCCAGGTCGCTTGCCTCCTACATGGCCCTGGTGGTGTGCGCCCTCTACGGAGTGCTGGCCTCGATAGCCCTGCGCCTCGTCGGCATGCAGCAGATTGCGCAATGGACCACGGCGCGCGCCTTCAAGTATGTCATGGCCGCCACCACCGGCATCACCTTCGAGATCAGCGACCCCGAGCACCACCTCGAAAAAGTCCGACCCGCCGTCTTCATCGGTAACCACCAGACCGAACTCGACGTCCTCATGCTCGGCTGCATGTTCCCCAAGTACTGCAGCGTCACCGCCAAGAAGTCGCTCAAGAACTGGCCGTTTCTGGGCTGGTTCATGACTCTGAGCGGAACCGTCTTCATTGACCGCAAGAACTCCAAGGACGCAAGGCAAGCCATGAGCGGCGCCGCCGAAGAGATCCGATCGCGCAAGCAGAGTGTGTACATGTTCCCCGAGGGAACCCGCAGCTACGCCAAGGACCCTGTCCTCTTGCCCTTCAAGAAGGGTGCTTTCCACCTTGCCGTTCAGGCCGGTGTGCCCATTGTCCCGGTCGTGGTCGCCAACTACTCGCATGTCCTCTACCTGAAGAACTTTACCTTTAAGTCGGGCAGAGTTCCCTGCAAAGGTATAGTTTGAGTGCTCGTCTCAGCATCTTGTTTGTTTCAATCCGCTAACGCAGCACTAGTGCTCGACCCGATCCCGACCGCTGGCCTGACGGCTGCCGACGTTGACGAACTCGCCCGAACGGTCCGCGAACGCATGCTGGAGGAACTAGTTGCCTTGACCGAAAAGGCACAGGGACGTCCAATCGCTATGCCTGCCCAGAACGGCAAGGATGGAGTCGTAAAGGCTAGCGGTGTCGACGCAACGCTCTCGTAAGAGAAGAAGAATGCCACTTGCAATCGCAAGCGGTAACCAGAGACGAAAGAAGTAGTGATGAAGAGGTACAGCGAGCCAGGAGGGGCTGCGACCTTGATTTTTTGCATTGCGTATGCATATATATGATACCCTAGACGACGAATCAAAGTTCAGTCTTGTTTGGACGATGGTCAAAGAGACTTTGAAGTGGTTCGCATATCGCTCATGGTTGCGAGAATCATGGAACTCGCGGTATCAGCATTCTGGATTTGAAAGCAGGGAGTTGGCGGGCATTGGATACACATACACCGACCATGCATTAGATCAAGATTTCGAGTTTTGGTTTTTCGCTTGTTTTTCAGCCACAAGAATCCCTCAATCAAGACATAAAAAAGAACAAATACATAGTATAATCAGCACAAAAACGTGGTCTTTGTTTTACCCGCAATCTGGTGATTGAGTTTGCTCGACGCAAAGCCTCCGAGGCAAAATCAGCCGCCGTTTCTGATCAGCGGTATTTTAATGCCTCTAATCTGCACCAAAACGCGGAACATTCCGTACAGTGGCAGTCTGATATCCTCGAGTTAGTTATGCATCAGAATCTAGTCAGGCAAGACGAAGGTGGCTTCAGCTGGAAGCCTCGATTATTTGTGGCCATGTGAGTTGCAGCAAGCAATTAGAAGTGAGACGAGATTTGCTTGCATAAAGAGTGCTTGGGAAGCGGCGCAAGGATATTCGCGAATCGTTGCCATCAACTTGGACAGTACCATCCCAAAGGTAGTACCAAAGGTCATTGCTTGCGACTCCTTGTTGCAGCGTAATGCTGTGTTTTGCTGAGCGATATGATTGACATTATGTTCATCAGGTTTTACTTCTGAGCGCCAGAAAGCTCAACAAACCAGCCCCCATCGCCATCCACCATCCTGACACCGTGAAAGCACCACCCATATCCCCGCGTGTAAGGGACCAGGCGATTCCAAATGCAGAGCTAGACAACGAGAAGAACATCACCAACATAAATATTGTGCGCCAATGCCACCCTTCCTCGAAATGAAGGCCCCATCCCAGCACCTCTTTGTTCTCCAAGGCACTCAGCTCCCCGTATGTTCTCTTGGGAAGTTGCTCCAGTATTGACTTTTGACCATGCTTGACGCTTCCGTTACAGAGGAAGTAGTGACTCAAGCGGTTCGACTTGGGTACTGTACCAGGAAGCTCAGGTACTGGCGCGCAACGATATTCTTTGTCGAGACCACGACCCGCTCTTTCTATTGGGGGCAGACAGGTACACCCTGCAGACGATTGACATTGTTCTTCGTGTGTATGAGGCTCTGGATAGTTGCTGAAATCGAGTTGGAACTGGCAAGTAATGAGGTCGTTGATATCCTGTCACTCAATGGACTTGGCACTTACTCGTCGGAGGTGCAGAGCCATTACACTTCTCAACGTAAACCACCTTCGCGGATTCTGATTCTCATAATAGGTCTGACGCAAGTAATTGAACAATACATAATCGTCGTCGACATGTTGGATTTGTGGTTGGAGAAGTCTCGTTCGGACTCGTCCAACATCCAAACACAAGAGTAGACGAAAGTCGTCTCGCACGCCTTCATGTCTTTGCTGTCGGGTGGCGCTCGAAAATTGATGATTATTGTGCAAAAACATTGACAAGGCTTGATTAGTTTTGCTCGATATGAACTTCTCAAATTCGGCAGCAATGTCACGGGCGACACCTTTTACTCTATCGATCAGACCATGCCGATCTGGATTATCAGCCTGGAGTTGAGTTTCGAGGTCACTTATAGCTGCAGGCTCTGTTATCTCGAAGTCATCATATAACTTTGTGCCGCAATAATGCTAAATTAACGTCAGTCTAGAGTCACATTTGATGTTCGCAGCACATACGCAGATCCATCTCACGCGCCGCATCCCTCCAGGAATTGGCGGCTCGTTGTCAGACGACCATACTGCATTGAATATCTTATCGACAAGAGACGGAAGATCAGGGAAGGCCCCTATGTTCGTTAGTGTAAAGTATTACAACATGGAATCTCTGCCTTGTTACTTATTTGGATTTGAGCTATAGGGGCTGTCGTAAGGTTAGGATCATCAAGCTCAGAAGTCAGTTGCTCCTCTGTTATTTTCGCGGTAGTACCCGAAGGCTCAGTAGTCGATTGCTCTCCAAATGCTTCTAATGTTATAGGCGGAGGCTTAGAAGCTGACTGCTGTTCTGCGGCTTCCACTACGCCGTCCGATGAATCAGAAGTCGATTGCTCTTCCGCTGCTTTCAATTCAATAGGCCAAGGCCCAGAGGCTGGTTGCTGTTCTGTTGTTTCCACTATTGTGTCCGAAGATGGAAAGGTGGATTGCTCTCCTGCTGCCGCCCGTCGCGTTGTAACAGCTGCTGTGGGGGAACGTCTCTGGCTTGATTCATTCAGACTAGGTGGCTGGAGGGAGGCTCCTAACCCTTGTATACTGGTTGCAACAATGTTTTGGCTAGCTGCGTTTGTACCTGGCGGTACAGGAGAGTTTCTTTGGCTGGATGATTTGATAGGGAGCGGGGTACTAATACTTTGGTTGAATGCGTTTCTACTCGGCGAAATAGTGTGATTTCCTTGGCTGTGCTGATCTGGAGGTACAAACTCGTTCTTCCCTTTGAGCTTTCTGATTGCCCTTTTCTCGTCCTGAGCCGAACGAGTTAGCTGTATCTCTCTTCCCGCTGCCACCTTGCAAAACTTACAGATCCGAGCGCTTCAGGTGCCCACACATTGAAGCCATCACCATATTCCTTTCTCTATGCCCATTCTTCAGTCGCTAAATATTGACAATTGTTGATATCTACTGACCTGAACGACGATCATGTCAATCGCAGCCTGCCCATAAGCGCCGTAGCGCCACTTAAGGTATTGCAGGAGCACTCTCTCGGAAATGCGGTGATCGCCGGTAGTGGACCACACGGTAGCGACCTCTTGAGCATGATAGTTAGCCATATTGCTTTGGCATAGCAATAAGTAAAAAAACTGAGATCAACTAGGTTAGGCAGACTGGGTGGGTGATCTTTATTAAATGGTCTCGCCTTCAGCGCGGGATGCTTTGCGAAAAAACCCCGCTGCCACCTTGCCATCCCAGACGCACATGCAAAGCCTTACGGTAGAGTACAGAGGTACATGCAACTCGTTTTCATCAATCTTAATAGGCCGAGAGGAGGGTTGTAAGAACACCCAAAAAATTTGCATGCAATATCACGCTAGTCGTCTCCGGACTATTTCATGGGAACATGGCTACATCTGGTTCGATCATCCTCTACGTTTGACATCCACCTCTTACCTACAATTTTTTGCCGCAGTCTGCGCGGTAACTGTTCGTATCGTCGGTGTCTTCGGTGTCCCTTCCCAAAAAGCCACGAGGCTATCTCGTTGTACAGTTTGGCTAATCATTTCCTGCAAGACAATGCAAGAGGACATCAGGGCGCATCGCTAGTAGCCAATACGGAGCTGCAAGTACTTAGCAATATATCTGATCCTTGTCATGACTGCTGATTCCTCAGCGGATTCCAAGATGCCGTGCACACTGAATAGACTTAGCTTGGTAAGGGTGCAAGTCAAGTCGATTGACATTTCCCGTGTGCTGCACCTTAGCGAGCTGATGCATGGTTGCAGCCTGCTCTCTGAGTCGCAATGTCCTTCTTTGACAATGAGTGTGTAAGAGCAAAATAAGTAGAAGCACCTTCCCGAAGCTGAAATTCCAGCCGTACAACTTTTCACCCACCCAAGCCGCTAGTCTTCTTACCAGAGTGGTTGCTGCCACTGCCCAAGAATACTTGTCAACTCTTCACCACATCGTACAAGTCCTGGAGTTGTGTCATACGTCACGTGCTGTTTCAAAATATTATCGCCTAAGCCGAGCAGCATCGCGCATGGTGATACATCATCCAGAACAATGCTAAGTTAATCAACCCGAAACTCACCATACCGAGGGAGTCACCGAATTCAATAAGATGCCCCCTCAGATACTTACCGTGCGGACGCGTATCGCCAGATGAACGATTCTATAAAAGCCTGAGATTTCCACGTCAAGACCGAGAAACCTTTCGGTTTGAATGGACTGGATGAGTCTGTCCCATTCATCACCAAGGATTTCCTATCCGATTACTGGTCGGACGGGAATGTGTATGGCTTGCTGTTAATCTTGCCGGGGGAAGTGAACTATTATACCTCGCTGATAATTGAAGATTGTATTGTCAGTTTTCCTGTCCTCACGACTTTACACAAGTCTGATTGGTTAAGCGAAATCTCAGCTCAGAGATCGGAGATGTCTCTTTGCCTCTGCTCCGTGGCTCCAAATTCCCAAGGCCTTCGGCAGATAAGCCGCCCATGAAGGTTCTGTGGAGGGACTTCATCGAAGAGCAATAGACATTCTGTCCCTACATGTTTAACCGTCTATCAGATGCAGACCTATCCGAAAACCGCATCTTACTAATCCAAAGCAACGAACGGCTGTAGAGCGAGGCGGAAGAGGGCGACTTGGTTGGCGGACTGACCATTCTATACAAAGTAAACCTTCATCCTTACGGAGGCAACCTGGCAGTAACTTATGGTTAGAGCTAACAGACAACTGTGATTGTTGTAAAGCTAATAGTGTAGCAGTACATCGTCTTCAAAGGATATCAGAGATTTAATCCGATTACTAGAACGACTAACGGAAACGAGATATCCTTCTATAAAGCACTGATACCGCGCGACGGCTTAGCTACCTTTGATAACATCATTGGATACTACGGCTTGTTTCAGACATTGACAATAGGCGCTACCATACTTGAATATGCTAATGACGGTGACCTTTTGACCCTGTTCAAAAGGGCAAGCCTCCGACCGAGGTGGATCATCTCGTTTTTTTGGACCAAATCTTATGATCTTTTACTGGGACTTCACGCCATACACAATCTCACGCCTTCACATATTGGAAGAGAAAGGTCGTTTCTAGAAGGGTGAGCCTACTTCTTCACGCGAAAGACCAATATATTGTGCTACGCAATAGGAGCTAATCCGAGCCCAGAATCCATCAGAACATTCGACCTCAAAATGTTTTGCTGATTCGAAAGCTCTACTGTAGCCACCCATATGATGTGATACGACCAGTATCCAAAATAAAGAGTAGAATTAAAGATGGTCTACTTCTGAGAAAATAATGTGTAAACAAACAGACTTGATAACCCTTCCCGAAGGGTGCCACAATACATTAGCCACAGGTGGCGCATCATGATGTTACAATTAAGCTGGTTGATTTTGGCACGGGTTTCGTTAGAAAGCAATCCCTAGATCAGCTGAGCGAAGAACATCAAGATAATTTTGGCAATAACATATATTGTAAGGCTCACCGGATTTGCAGTCGACTAAAGGTGATAACACTAGCCAGCATCGCTATAAAGCTTGAATGGTAGGTTACAGCCCGGATTCGATGTCTGGGCGCTTGGAGCCCTTGCCAATGAGACACTACTCGTCTGGTCTAACAAGGGTTGAAATGGCGGCCCAAACGATGTAAGGGATGCCAAGTAGATACCGTGCATGTTTTCATGACGGCCTTCACAGGCTCCTTTTCATCGAAGACCATCATCGTGAGGTCCTGAAGGACAAGCGGGCAGAAGACAAGATGTCCTCATTGGTCAACAAGATGATCCTCGAGCATATACTCGTGGAGCATCCGAGAACTCCCTCACCAAACTCACAATTTCGTCAACCATCGAGTGAGAGACAACGAGTATGGAATAAGAAGCTTTCTACGGTATTTTCGGACGAAACATCCCCCGCACCACCACATTCCACCACGAAACCCTTGCCTATAACGACAAGAATGGGGACAAATCCAGAATCATCAGAGTCTGGCGCCCCAAGACCAAACAAGCACTCTTCAATGAGCTTAAGAAGGCCTGAAGCCCTGCATAGCTTGCACAATCTATGCATTGTGGTACTAGCCAATAATTTATTATGAGGATTTCAAACTTGCGCAACGAGATACCCATACGTCAGATGAGCCCAAAGCCTGATAGAAGCTCCCTCACAAAAGGCCTCATGGAAAATACGGATCACGCTACTGAGAGAACCGACATGCAGCTCGATCCGCCTCGATTTGACACTGACCCTGTTGCGATCGGAACATTCTACGAAAACTTTATTGCTCCAAATAACCGAAAGGGCAAGGCTGTAGCT
Organism: Neopestalotiopsis sp. 37M; assembly: GCA_011058875.1. Classification (NCBI taxonomy): domain Eukaryota; kingdom Fungi; phylum Ascomycota; class Sordariomycetes; order Amphisphaeriales; family Sporocadaceae; genus Neopestalotiopsis; species Neopestalotiopsis sp. 37M. Next base: position 172,820 of record SWKT01000007.1, on the reverse strand, counting down.
GCATTTTCAAACTTTAAAATCCGTTCTTCGAATGGTCATAAAGACCCACTAAATGTTCACGCGGAGTTTGGCAGTGAAGTTTTGACCTTGAAGAATTCTGACAGCAGCGGCAGAGAACAGGTAACACCTTAGCCTCCTTTGAATACCTTCATATTCGACAAATTCCAATGACTATTTTCAACCCTGGTGTTCCTCATTGATGACTCTAAAAGCATGAGTAGTTCTCGAGACTCGGCTGCGAAAACCGTTCGCGTACTCGCCTGTCTCATCAAGAAAGGTGACGTTGATCCAAATCTGAGCATGGAACTCCATTTGGCTTCACAGATAGGTGTACCGACGAAAAACTCGGATTCCAACCCCCTGGAGCATGCTGTGAAAGAGTAGAATTCTAACGATGCAGGTTGCAAAATGGGAAGTGCACTCGAGGCTCTGCTTTTAGTGTTCTTGCCGACTCCTCGACGTGGTCACCAAAACCTGTCAGCATCCATGTACTCACCAATGGCTTGTGGAGGCATAAAAAAACCTACGTCACTTTGTAGCGTCGATAAGAGCATCGTGAAGGCTCTTCAGAATCTGGACGACAGCAAAGCTAAACTGGGCAAGAAGTGGCTCGGCATCCAGTTTATCAGATTTTTCGACGAACAAAGTCCAGCCGATGCCCAGATCGGAAAGAAGCGACTCCAATTTCTGGACGAAAAATTGAGCAAACTATTCAAAAAGCTAGCGTCGAAGTTTACGCGGGAGTATGGAAATCACACCAAGAATCTCATCAAGTTGATATGCGAGAGCTAACTGTGTGATTAGTGACATCTTTAATACACGTAAATGGAGTGATAATGTGAAGGAAACACTTCTAGGTCTGTTTCCGATCTTGTGGAAATCAATGACGAGGAGCGTAGGCTCGAGAGTAACGCATTTCATGGCTTGATTGGACACATACATAGGGTCTGTGATAGATACCTAGTCATTCAAGTACTTCCAATGAACTTTCACCTCAACCGACGATCGTTACTGAGTAGCTCGAACAACCTATTTTAGGGTGGGGAATGGTTGAAACTATTGCGTGCGGAATTTTGCTTGGTCAGTGTAATGAATAACCATGTTCCTTTTGATATTGATACCGTGGGCCCACTGTGTTGCCGAGCTTCCGCCTAGGGAATTCGTCCTTAACCCCGTAACCCCGCTAAGGCCGCTGTTTGCATCCCTGTACATGACAAAACAGTGGCGTTTGACAGTGACAATAATGCGAGCTAAGAATTCGACCGCCGATGGACGGACGAGTGAACACTAGGTACCTACACATGTATATACAGACTATAGTGTGAAGGAGGCTGTAGTAAGTCGTGGACATTTAAATAGAGACGTCCTCGGACCAAATATGATATTTCCTAATATCGTGTGAAGCACCGCTTTATCAAGAACTAGCCAACGGAAAGATCGCAATCGTCTACCATGGTTTTCAGATCCGTTGAAGAGCCGAAGACAGAGCTTGGACGCTATCGTGTCCTCTCTAGCAATGCCGGCGTGCGCGTCTCTCCTCTGGCTTTAGGAGCAATGTCTCTAGGCACAGAATGGGCGGGTGTTCTAGGTGGAGTTACCAAGGAGGACTCGTTCAAGCTCTTGGACTACTTCGTAGAGTCCGGTGGTAACTTCATCGACACGGCCAACAACTACCAGAATGAAGAGTCCGAGACGATTCTGGGGGAATGGGCAGCTACCCGAGGCAACCGGGATCTACTTTTCGTCGCCACAAAATTCACCAACGCATTCCGTACTCATGATCTCGGTACCGGCAAGACTGTCAACTATGGCGGCAACCATAAAAAGTCGCTGATGCTATCGGTCAACGCTTCGCTGAAGAAACTACAAACGACTTACATCGATCTCCTTTACGTCCACTGGTGGGACTCGACTACCTCTGTCGAGGAGTTGATGGATTCTCTCCACATCTTAGTTGAACAAGGAAAGGTTCTGTATCTGGGCATCTCGGACACACCTGCCTGGGTGGTGGCTGCCGCGAACACGTATGCCAAGGCACATGGCAAGACACCGTTCTCTGTCTACCAAGGCCGCTGGAACGTGATGGATCGCGATTTTGAGAGAGACATCATCCCCATGGCGCGTCATTTCGGCATGGCGCTATGCCCTTGGAACGTTCTCGGAGGGGGAGAGCTCAAGACCAAGGCGCAGCTCGAGGCTCGCGAGCGTGAGGGTGACAGTGCTCGGCACAAAGAGCAGAGCGAGTATGCTCAAAAGATTAGCGAGGCTCTTGAAAGAGTGGCTGCCGAGCACGGAATCAACAGCATTCAACAGATTGCTCTTGCGTACGTCATGAGAAAGGCTCGCAATGTCTTTCCACTTGTAGGCTGTCGCAAGCAATCACACCTCGAAGACAACATCAAGGCGCTTAGTATCCGCTTGACAGATGACCAGATACACTATCTCGAAAGCGTCAAGCCGTTTGACCTGGGCTTCCCGTTGAACTTTATTGGTGACGACCCCAAGGAGACTGGTGGATATTCAAAGCTGATGGAGTGCCTTGTCGGGGCGAAGGTCGCATTGCCAAGCCCACAGAAACCAGTTGGTTACTAGGAGTGATTCATAGATAGGAGAAGTCATGAATATCGAAAGTTCAATTGAGGTGCTCCCTAGAGCGCTCATGGTTGCCTGATTCAAGGAAAAGGGAAGCTCTCAACACCACCTTATAATAATGTAATCTAGCTTTCTGTACAAGTTTTGCATTGCCATCAAAGTTACTCCATCCGCATCAAGGTTCATATGACAAAAGGAAATCGATAGAACAAAACCCTATCATCTATCCAGTAGACTAGCTGCCCGTGTGCGGTTGCTTACATATGTAATTATAATAGGGCTGGTTATACTGGGTCGCGGTGAACAAGAAAGCATGTTACTATGCTTGACTGATGTGTTACACCACGAATCAAAGGTATCTCATGAATTTGTTACGGTGCGCGTAGTATTTAACATCTGTATTACTGTAAGTTGCGGTAATGTTCCACCCTGCTAACAGTCATCGTGAGCCCTCGTCGCCGACCTTGAACGACAACTCACTATTCACAACCAGCTCGACACCTTTCTTCTGAGTACGTAATAAACACGCCCTCTTCATCAACAACAAATAAACGGGTCTTGTGGTCTAGTGGTATGATTCGCGCTTAGGGAAAACCCTGAACATTGTTTGCGCGAGGCCCCGTGTTCGATCCACGGCAAGACCCTTAGTTTTGCACCTTTTTGTATGTTTTGCAGATTTCTCGTGAATGAATATGAATCATCGCATGGCACGTCTTTATTTTCAGAAGTCTTCATGAATAAAAGTGTTTGTAGTGTATCAATATCTGCAAATTATTGGGCGGCTACCTTTAAAGTTGCGAAATTGTTCTATTCCATTCAGATGACATATGCACGTCCGAATCGGGACCCACTAGCAGCCTCACCGTTCATGATTCCATGTATGTAAGCTTCGCCAACTAAAGTATACTCACCGTCTCTCTGCGGCCTGAGTACAAGGGGAGTATCTGAACTGGACAATATCCAAATCCTATCACCTTCTTCTACCATCTCGGACGTTATCCCAAAGTAACCCTTTTCCGTCTGGAAAAGTCTCCGTCCGAAGTAAGCAATACGAAAGCTTTCACTGAACTCCATGACCTGACGGTCGAGCTCAATCTTCTCAGGTGTACCATCTTGTTCGAGGAAGCGCCTGATTTCTTGTATCTTGTTCCAGGACGGAAACACCGAGTATTTGGATGAGAGATCATTCAAAATATTTTCTGTATCTTTCAACGACTTTGCCAGTGCATGCTTTGTGTCTCTGGCCTTGGTGGTTTCACCAGGCCGGAGTGCCAACTCATGCTCCCACATACGCATGGCAAGGAATGCTGAGAAGGCATCATATAGCTCGGCGTCTGTCGGCTCACCGGTGTAGGTGTCTTTGATTATGGTCCTCACAAAGGATGCACATGAATCTGGGGCATCATATTGGTCAAATTGGGACTGAACAAGGATCTGAAGCAGTTTTCCAATGCGAAAATTGGTGTCGACATCATCGAAAGAAGGCGCTGGCTCGCCGACAACCTCGTCGAATTCGAGGCCATGCACTAGCAGCTTTTTCGGATCGTCGGGATTCGTTGTATGCACTGGCGCTGGGTTTAAACCCCTTCCTGCTTGCCACCGTCTTGGGAAATCCTCCAATTCAAGATTGCGCGTCAGCGGATACAGCTGAGGTCTCTGGCCGAAGTCCACAACCCATGACGGCAGATCTTTGGAAATGTTTCCACGAAGAGCCAGAACGTCCAGTCTTCCTGTCTCGTTTATCGCTATCCTCATTGAATCGATGCATATCTTCTGGAACGGAGACTCGTAGTGGGGAAGAGCTTTTGCCGACTCATTGCCAACACCGAAAGAAGTCCAGAGGCCTTGAATGCCATAAATGTGGTCCTTGGGCTCAGTCGCATTGAAGTAGCGTGTATAGTAGAGCAACTGATCAAGACGAAAGTTCTGGCTTCTTTTTTTGGTATGCATGATCCCAAAGATACGCGCATTAGCCAGACGGTTTTCGACAATTCCAGCCGTTGCATTGGCAATGTTTCCAGGCATATCGTCTTCCAAAAGCGATATATAAGCCTCCAATACTGTGTCCAGATGAGTCTTTGCAAGGATTTCCATGCTGTTCATCATCTCATCCCAGTCCAAATGTTGTTCACCAATGAGGACCCTCGGCGGACGTTTAGAGAAGAATACTTCTTGCACTACCCAGACGCGACTGAACCAGGTTCGTTGGAGGAAGTAAGCGAGTTGCAGCCATTCATCACCTTTAATATCGTTCAGGCCCAAGATTCTGACCGCGCCCATGAGTTGTTCGAAGGCTTGTGGGGGATCGACATTATAAGCCCATGATGCTAAGTTGTCTGAACTGAGAGTAACTGAGGACAAGCTGCGCAAAAGCTTTTGTGCGTGTCGTGTCCCCCGATCCTCCTTACCAAGCCATACGATCACACCATACGCATTCTTATAGATTTCTCCCATCAAGGGGATCTGTTCATTCTTTTCTGCCGTAGTCTTCTGGTCGATACAAATTGCATCGATCCATATCCAGGTTTGACGGTGGGTATCACCACTCAAGCGTTTCAGTGCATGGAGACAGTTCTGAGTGACTTCGATATAATGGTCTTGAATGTAAATCTTAGTCAATTTCCCGGTCATTGCTCCACTCTTGGGATCGGAGCGGCCGGGGCCCTGTGGGTCGCCCCAGGTATACGACAGGCAGTCATACAAGTGATTCTCATCGAGACTAATGACTCTCAACGCGATCTCAACATCGATTTTGGTGGGTGGAGATAATATTTGCAAAACGCGGATACAATTCGCTGGTAAACGAGTATAGCAATACTGTGGCGCATTCTTGTCTGACATATTTCTGATAATGAATTACTGAGTAACTGCAACAACGAGCTGCGGATTGATGGTTGAACGATAGGAGCTCAAATACTAGCGTTGTTCTGGAAATTGGGAACTTTCACTTTGAGCAGAAGTGAAAAGGGGGAAGTGCGCAGACTACCTAGGTAATGACAACGGATGGAATTTCCAGAACTGCGGGCTGATTATGGCATTGTTTACAGCAAACGATGGGGGATAGCAAGATATCACAATAACTGGTTTCGGACCCCAAATTTATCTGCATGGCGCAATCCCGTTGGATGCATGTGTTGAGATTTCATGTGACGAGGACCGGCATCTGGGATTATGAACGGAGTTCATTGGATGAAAAGCTAGAGGGGGTGTCATGGTACAATAATAATGAGATTCACGAGGCTTCAAAGATTCCATTTTCTGACACACGTAGGTTTTTGTGTTACATTACTGGATCGTCTAAATTTGGCTCACGTTGAGCAACGAATCACACGCGGGATGGTTAAATTTAACGCCTTCGTACTACGTGACTTGTCCGCTGCGCATCAGTGGCCCCCTGTTCCTGACATGGTTCAAAGGGACGAGGCTGCGAAAACCGCAAGAGTGCTACTCCCGAGCCCTACTGGCAATGCATTTGCTAGCAGATTTTCGTTCAGTCAAAAGCAGATCAAGTTGCATCATTCATTTTATTGAAATTTAATTACTTTTGTTTCTAACTATTGCTTTTCTTCTATTGTAATGTGATTGGTAGCGCATTGCTCGATCCACTCGTTCTCAGCCATGGTTTGCTTGCAACAGTTCTTAGTCTTTGTATCATGGATAGTAGGGGCAGCGGCGCAATCGTCGACTCTATCATCCACTGCTCCTCAGTCTACGGCATGCGGAGCCATTGTGAATGACCCTGACTGTAAGGTTCCCCATAGTTCTTGCTGATAACCATTCCCGCGATACCTTGAGATTGAACTTGTTTCTAGATAACGTTCTATTCAACGCCAGCCTGGCTTACGAATGCCTCACAAGTGTGCCCTTCAATGCAGCAGTTGCGACAAAGTTTATCAAGTACTACAATGATACCCTCTTATTTCAAAGCACTTTGGCCTACCTCAAAGATCCTCCGTTCGGCTATCAACAGCCTAGTACCGACCTCATGGCGGGGTTGCATCAGCTTCAACGCTTAATTGACAGCAACTCTTTTCTCAATCAGTACGATTTCGAGGCAGCCTTACAAATGCTGTTATACAGCGCGCATGATGGTCATCTGTATTTACAGGCGGGAATCCTTGCGGCCTTTAGCTTCGCAAGTCCCTTCGACATTGTCTCTTTGTCGGTAGACGGGATGCAGCTCCCAAAGGTGTACCGAAAATCAGACCTGATTGATAGCGATTCATTCACGACTTTTGAGCCATCGGCTATCAGAAATATCAATGGCCAAGACGCCACGACTTACCTCGAGTCATTTGCGGCAAACAACTCTGTTGGCAGCTTAGAACCGCATGCCGATTGGAATCAATTAATGTGGTCTCCTGTTCAGGATATTCTTAGTCTGTTCAACGTTAACACGGGAGGCGCAACTTTTTATCCAGGTACAAAAAGCACTGAATCGAGTTCAATTGCATCGCTAATGTCAGAAAGGTGATACAACAACTATAGAGCATGAGAACGGCACGACATACACGGAGAGAAATCTGGCCTTTTACTGGTCGCAGGGACCGACGGGTCCTTTGACCACTGGAGGCGATTTCTACAATTTTTTTTGTTCTGGGCTTTTATCCTGCATCTTTTGATCCCGACGACTTTTACGACGAATCTGACACAGATGATACTGAAAGCACTGAATCATCAACGCAACTATCTACAACAAGCACTGTGACGGAGTCTGTGGTATCAGCGTCGCCATCAACGCCCCCGTCCTGGAGATCATCCGCGTATCCTAAGCCTGACGTGGCTCAGCCCGACTTAGGCGAATATGGAGGAGGTTATATTTCTGGTCAGTCAACTGAATTGGCATCTCTGCTTTCGTCAAGTGATTCTAATTTAATCTGTGCTCGTTATAGGATACATTTTTCCTACTCAATCACTCGGAGTATTGAGTATCCCAAGCTTTGACGAGTACGGCGCCGCCCTCGGCACATGGGGATCGACAATCGACGAATTTATCTCCAAGAGTCAGGCAGCTGGGCTCAAAGAAATTGTCATTGATCTCCAGAATAACGCCGGAGGACAAGTCCTCTTGGCACTGGACAGCTTTGAGCGATTCTTTCCAAATATAGCTCCATTCGGCGGGTCTCGATTACGTGCGCAACATGCTGCAAATGTCATGGGCAGTACATTGACGGCGTATTTCGAGTCACTAAACCCTTCAGATAAAGACTACAGTACACTTGTAGGCGATGAATGGGTTGCCACCACGCGAATCAACGCCGACACTCACCGTAACTTCACATCATGGGATGAGTTCTTTGGCCCTCACGTATACAATAACGATAACTTTACTACTACGGTACGCTGTTTTGACCACCCTTACATGAATTGCCAAATTCAAAGGCCTGACTTTTCCACAGCAACAATATAACCTATCAAATCTAGCGTTCATTAAGGCAGCTCTTGACGACGGGTACAGTATTGATGACAAGATACTCCCAGAGCATGATGACTCAGCTACCCCACCATATGATACAGAAAACATCATTCTGGTTTGTTTAGCCATCCTTGAGTTCTGGCGTAATCCCCACTAACCAGACTTGGTAGCTGACCGACGGTACCTGCGGTTCTTCTTGTGCGATATTCTTAGAATTGATGCATCATTACGCTGGTGTACGTGTTGTAACACTGGGTGGCCAGCCAAGGATAGGCCCTATGCAGGGCGCGAGCGGATCCAGAGGTGCGCGAGTGTATGACACAACGGCTCTGGACAGCAACATCGATTTAGTCCAGCGGCTTCTGACAGGGAAAGCGGACGACTCGGCCGATGTGCACTTTCTGCCAAACCGGACAGAAGCCTTGGATGTCTATATCGTGGAAGCCACGGTCAATTTGCGTGACCAGGTCCGCCCAGGTGGTAGCACACCCCTGCAATTCCTCTACGATGCTGCTGACTGCCGCATCTACTTCACCCCTCAGACCGCAACGAACATGTCGGCACTGTGGCTTTACGCTGCGGACGCAATCTGGTCAAACACATCTCTTTGTGTGGAAGGTTCCACAGGCTATGCTGTGACTGCAGCAAATAGCAACAGCGGAAATGAATCCATTAGCTCCGCGCCTGTTAACAACGCCTCGGCATTCGACTTGAATGACTTTCTCGCGAGCATTGGCAACACAACCGATGTACCTCAAGGGTCGCTTGACGGCCCACTTGATGCTGTCCGTCCACGGTTTGGCGGATATGATCTCCCATCATGCACAAACATTGGTGAACTATGCCCACATGCAAGAGTAACATCGCGATGTCTCGAGTGGAAGGAATGTTCTGAAACAAAGGGCTATTGCATACCAACATGCGACAATCTTGGCGACACTTGTTTGAGGTTTACGGTAGGAACATGTTTCCCTGTTGACATCGAGGTTGTGCAATCTCGCGAGGACCATGGAATTTGTTGGCCGAAGTGGCTAAAAGGCTGCAAGGCCAGTTAAGATTTTCTAAAGGAACTTGAATAGTTTCTCACTCAAAATGGGTCGTGTGTATAGTTGTAGATGTACATTTTGCGCTGAGCAATAACATTTGACTTGATCGCATTGTAATCACAGTGATCAGTTCAGATTGACTGCTTGGGTGAATGAGGTGGCTCTGCATGAGCTTTCATTGTATCTTCAAAGGTTTAACTCCAATATGTCTTTCTTCCGATTGAGCTAGCTGAGAAGTTCACTTCTTACTTCGCTTCGAATTCATCAGAAACAAAAAGGAGCCATGTGGCTATGATTATTGTTTGGCAAGAATCTTGTTACCAATGACAAAGTGAGCAAGACCTCCTTACGCTCTCGTCTTGGATAGTTCCTGCCATCTCCAGGCCTCTCAATCAGATGAGAATGTCAAGAACACATAAACGGCTAGTTTCCTTTCGCAGTAAGTACTTCCAATGGACGTCCAGACTTTATCGGCTTTGTTACCGATGATGTCACTATTGAGACAGATCGATATGTACTACGTTCTCCAATAGAAGAATAACATTGCCGTGAATACGGTGCGCGAATCAGGAGATACAATAACCATGGAGAAGTCGGGACGCATCCGTAATGCTATGATCAAATCTTGGCCGCCGCGAACTGAACCCTCATTCTCATCGCGTCGACCGGCTTGGTCGTGATCTGTCTTGTCTGTACGAAAATTTGTTAGCAAGAGGCCGCTTATTGCGAGGTGAGTGGTAGTGGCTCCACTGGTTTTACTGACTGTGTAGAGCTCAGACTTGACTTTGAATTGCTCCGTGTCATTGAGCAGTATTGGCTGGCCATTGTCGTCCTGGGCTAGCTCGCCCAACCCCACCTTGGTGAACTCATACCTGCGGGCAACAACGGCAATAATGACCCGGGCCTCGATGTTTGCGAATTCCAGGCCGATGCAGCTCCGGGGCCCTCTTTCAAACGGCCTCCAGGCACTAGCGGGTATACCATGAGAATTTGAGCCAGCATCACTGAGCCATCTTTCAGGTCTGAATATCTCTGCTGTATCTCCATAGACAGCTGGGTCCCGGTGAATGATACTGTTGCAATTGTATATAATGGTTCCGTCGAGGCAGTGGCTTTTACCGTCAGGTGTCTTCACGGTGAGGGAGCTACCGTACGGGGATGTTCGTGCGGTGGCGGCCGGCGGATGGATTCGCAATGTCTCCTTGACAACTGCAGAGATGTACGGCATCCGATTGATTAGGTCCGCCCCATCTGGAGCAAGAAGCCGGTCATGTATAGCGGTTGCATCTGCATCGACGCCCAAAACCTCGTCGAGCTCCCTACGTACTGCATCCAGAACACGTGGAGTGCGCGATAACTCATAGAAGGCCCATGCGAGTGTCGTACTGGTTGTGTCGTGTCCGGCCAAGAGGAACGTTTTTATCTGATCACACGTCGCGTGGAGCAGTTCAGGAGTCAGCTCCGTGATATCTTGGAAACTCAGAGAAAGAATGCTGCGCGATGTGCTGCTTCCATCCTGCTTCTGCTGGTGTTGAGCAAATTTACGTTGAACAATATCCCGAAGTAATGCGTCTATGCGCTTCCCCAACCGGCGGCGCTTCAACTCCACATGAGGAATAACCCACCAAGGAAAGTCGGCCTTGTCGTCCAGGTAGCAGCTCAGGAGCTCGCTGAAGAGTTGTATCATCTCGCCCTGGGCGTCAGTGCGCTGTGCTTCGAGGTCGACGCTCATGACCACTGCTCCTATGATATCGAACGTTAGGTTCACGACAAGAGGAAGCAAGGCGAACTCTTCTCCGGTGCTGACGAGCTTGTCTAGTTGACCAGCAAAGAGTGAGGTCTTGTCCAAAATGGCGGGCAGAAGTGTTAGCAAGTGTTGCGGGGCAAAGCCTGGATTAAACCTTTTGCGAAGACTCTTCCAATGGTCGCCCTCAGCTGCCAGAATTGATGTTGTACCAATGACATGATTGAGATACTTCAAATTCGCCTTGGGCACACTAGTTGGGAAGAGTGCGGAGGGTCTGGATATTTGCTCGGCAATCTCATGGCTAGTGACGAGGACCATAGGGCGGTTGACTGGGCGAAGGTCAACAAACATTAGTGGTGGTTTTCCTAGAGTCTCGTGCATCTCGGAAAATACAAGGTCTGGTAATATATTAGCTTTTTGTTTAATATTTCACCTTTTTGGGAAACGATTTACCGGGATGACGGTCTTTTTTGCCACGTTTGATATACTCATCAAATGCTGCGAGATGGCCCCATGCCAGTGAAGGCGGCAATTGCGGCAGGCTAGCATATTGCTGGAAGCGCTTGTGGTATACCTTGTTATAAAGGTAGAGTCCGAGCAACGGCAGTGCCGCAAGTAGAAGAGGTACCAACATATCTGAGGCGCGTAACGACTCTGCTAACAACACTCAAAGGAAAGTGCGAGATGAGCGAGAAAAGAAATCAGGGCGAGTGGGACGCAAGCTGAATGCTGTAGGATTACTGCAGTCTGAGGAGAATCAAGGCACTTGCACCATCAATAATGTGTCTCTTGCCGGTGATAGTGAAAAAGGGTTTGAAGTATTTTCCAGAAGAAGAGATGCGACGGATGAAGGGCACGAGAGTTCTCAAGTCGCATAGCTGATGCGCCGTGTTGGTTGGTGACAAGAAACATAGTTTTAGCGACGGCGACCCATGTAGACAGGGGTTTCTTGGTGTTGGTTACACCTGCATGAGGCTTGGGAAAACTAGGCCTTCTTCAGTGCAGTGGGTCTGCAAAGCAATAGGTAGCCCAAAGCAAAAAGCTTGTTAGTCGGCATCTTGCCTATCAGGTGCTTCAATTGTTATCAAATTGGTCTCATTCGCCACTTTTAATCCGTTTACGATTTACTCGCGGGCGAGTTGTAGAAAGCCAAATAACCTCCAAATAAGAGCAAAAGATCTTCTAATTGACTCCAATCAATGTAGATCCTTTTTGAGTCTCCATACACAAATTGTCCGGTCTTGGTACTGAGCTTTACATACGTCTTAATACATACAGGAACGCATTGAATAGCCCCAACCCAAGATCTCTTGTTACATGTCTTATGTTTCCTAAAAATATGTAGTGAGGAATGCTATCGCCGTTGCACAGTGCACTTGAGCATAGAATTCATATTGCTTATCCCAACACTTGTGGCTTGACAGATGGACCCCGGTACACTATACGGCATGAATACCAGAAGTGGTTACTCATTAGCGCGCTTGATCTTTTTTCATAATAAGAGCAAGGCAGAAAGGAGTGACGTTGAAGTGTTGAAGCATTTATAGATCCAAAATACACTTCCGGCACTACTGAGTAGCACAAATTTCTGGCTGCGTCTGGCAGAACGCTCGAGGAACCGCCAGAGGATAGTGTATACAAATTGTGCATGCCAAGAACTCAGAAATCTGTTATTACGATTGATCATAACCCAGAGCACTTTTTAGGATACTAATCTGGTAGTACTACATTGTAAGCCCAGTCATCTCTTCGAGCCGGATGTGATCCAGAACAATTTACACTACAATACGGCTGTAGGCCTTCTAGTCGTGCTGCAACTCCGGCTACGTGCGGTACGATTTGCATTGCCATCATGAAGAAAATACAATTGATATTTGTGGACAGACATCATAGCACTTAATAATCGTACATACAGTATTGGAGGGCAGTGAAATGCTCACATGTATCCGAATGATCTCTGCCCGGATAACGTCGGCAGGACTGAAGCTCATCCTCATTTGTTTCTTTCCTTCTTTTTTGCGAAGTTCTGTTTTTAGAATAATTGGTCCCTGGGGTCGTATTCACGACATTGAGAGTGTTAAAGTGGAACCCGCTAAGAATGTCAATAACACCACACAACTCTTGGCAGCTGCCTGGTTTATAGCTAAACGGCTGCCTGAACTGCGCTCAAGCATAGACCACATCGAAATGCGGAATTTTAGCCAATCTCATATCATGCCCTCCTAGCATGGTTTCAAGATTCTTGTACTATGAAACCTCTCAGCGATCCGCGCATGCGAAAATAAAGTTATACAGATTAGGTGATTTGCTAATAGGGTGCTATGGAGATATAGCTCTAGCGCTCTACCTGCTTGTCTGTTACCAATTCTATAATGGCAGTGCAAACTCTATCCATATGGATCAGCGTAAATCAATTGATGCGAGACTTAATGCTTGTGTGAATGTCCAATGCTGTTGTAACGTTTCAGTGGTGCTCGTGATGATCAGGTTGTCTAATCTTCTGATTATGGTTGCGCTATGGAAGACCTCATGTCGAGGCTCTCCTAATTAGATAACTTGGGTGACTTGTTGCGGGACGATTTCAATGGCCGAGAGCATCATCTACAAAATCTGAGCTGAGACTGCCTTTGTAACGACCCTTTGTTCATACAAAAAGCATATTCATTCAGTCTCTGCTCTGTTCTCCTCTTCTACATTCTCCCTTGTCAGCTTACCAAGTGGGTGATAGAGGCACAACTCGCGAGAAAACGAAAGCAACATGGCTTCATTTGTCCGCTGGAACATTCGAAAATGCACCATTGTCCTGACGCTCATGGTCATCACATTCACCATCATCCATCAATTAAGCTACCTGGAGCTAGATGATGTGACAGACACGATCGACCTCCTCGAGAGATGCGACGCCGAGGAAACCGCCCAGCTTGACGATGACGAAAGTCCCCCGCGCCGTAGCATCCAAAATACGATCCATCAAATTTGGAAGACCGCGAACACCGATACATACTCGTCGAAAGCGTCGTGCGAATTCTGGAAAGACAACTTCGGGCCCCTCAATTACACAGTGACACTGTGGACAGATCGAGACATCCGGCGGCTCATAGAGTCCGAATACACTTGGCTATTGTCGACGTACAACGGATACACACAAGATATTCAAAGAGCGGACCTGGCGAGACTTGTGGTTGTACACGCAAGAGGAGGAATCTACGCAGACCTGGATGTGTTCCCCAAGGATCCTGGTAGTATTGACTGCCTTCGCCGGTCCGGGATACAAGCCATATTCAGCTCGACCTCTGGTAACTCGGGCTTTAGCAACCACTTTTTCATGGCCGAGAAGGGTTCCATGTTCTTATACGAGACTCTCCGCACAGCCAAGCAGCGAGGTGGCTCACACTATAAGCGAATATTACTGCCATACCTGCAGGTGTTCTGGTCTACCGGACCAATGATGGTGACAGCGGCATTTTGGCAATACTGGATCTTGCGTGATGCGCCAAGCAGCGAGGTAGCACTCCTGAATCATGGTTTCACCAAGACCATGGTGGGACATGCTGCCGGAAGGTCATGGCATAGTGTAGACGGAGTCTTCTTCAATGAGTTTGCCGATCACATCAAGGAGATAGAAATATGGGTGGTATGGTCTGTCATGGCCATGACATTGGGAATTGTGTTTGTGAAAATGGGTCGACTTCTCAAAAGGGGCATTCCAATGAGACGGCAGTAATCCGGTTAAGCATCCTTGAGTTGTAGTTAAGTGGTGACATATGACTCCCAACACATCCACGGACCTGTGGATTTTACGTAAGCGACCAGCTGCTCCACGAGCTATATATTTCGCTATCTCCCTTACCGTAGATGCAATTACCAATTTGTCACGATTCTGATATTTCTCAACATTACATTCCCTATCCCGAATTTTTCTAGCCAGTTTTACGCGGTATAATAGGCGTGGTCGAAGAAATCGTGATATGGAGTATTGTTCGCGGTGGCGGCGCTGCGCTATACCATCCAGTGCACCTCTTGCACTGCACTTATCGTATTGCATTATAATTACGGTGCACCACGTACTGCGCTACACCCGACCCATTTGGTTGTGGCAATAACGTACCTATGTAGGTAGTTTCTAGACCTGCAGTGGGAGCTAGCAAGCAGCTGCATTGTAAATTCAGATGGGTGCTCACCTAATGGGTGGTCATAGTGGTTTTGGCTGGTTGGTAGATGCTTACATAAAATTCACGGGTCTGTGAAATTTTACATACACGGGTCCGTGGAAACTTATATCCACGGGGACCCGTGGATGTATTAGGAGCCCGACGCTCCTACTGTCTTCCTCGCCACAGGTGCAATTTCCAATTTGCTATATATTTCTCATTATTGTATCTATTCTAGTTTTCCTTAGCCAGTTTTAAAGATGTGACGGGCGCGGTGGAAGGAATTGTGATATTGAGTGATGTTCGCGATGGTGGTGCGCGGTATTTCTAGTTCTGGAGCTGTAGCTCTGGTTCTGGTGCTGCGCACCCACTACATAATACCACTAAATGCATCGCACTCACTGCACTGCACCTATTGCACTGCACCACGTACTGTGCTGCACCCGACCTATATGGTTCTTGCAATAACTTGATTTCTGGGCCTGTATCGGGCGACGGTGATCAGCTGCATTATGAACCCGATATCAGCTCAATGGGTGGGCCAGTGCAGTGGGTGGTGCAGTACAGAGTACAGGAAGGTAAGGTGGTTTTGGCTGTATTGGTGAGGGCTTATATAATACGCATTGGGCCCCGTGCATACATTGGGAGCCGTAACATGTGGCCACTTTGATTGAGTGTTTGTTGTTCCCTTGGCCGGGTTACCAATTTCGGTGATCCGCCGCTATAATGGCGCTATAACACAGAGACTATAGCGCTCCCCATTGTACTGGGCTATCCAAGGTTAAGCAATTAGCACTGAATAAACTCTCTGGGAGCCTGATCACTCTTACTTGCATCCTACAGTAGACAAGAAGTGGCGAAAACCCACGCCAGGTCACGATTAAATCCGGTATATTGATACATGCATACGCGGGCGTTGGTGCGGGGTGCTGTCGAGAGAGCCTCACACCAGCACCTTGTAAGGTATCGTTGCATTCTTCCAGCTTCATGCATGAAAGCAGCAGACTACAGCAAACTATTAGCACAGGCATCGGCGTCAAGTTCCAATTGCAAGTGGAAAAATCTAGGAAAGCTTCCATTTATCTTGGATCTCGTCGTGATTGGTTTAAGCCCTTGCCTAGTCGCTCCTGCTTGCAGAGACTTGCTGGAAATGCCTTGATCCTTGCCAAGCTGAATGTAGACTTCTGCCTGACTCGGTGTATTCAATCATCCGCTTCTGTTCGTATTTGATCAAGTGTTACAATACAGACCAGCCTCCCCTGTGCCTTCATCTAGCCAGAGATCGTACGTGCCGAAGGTACGAAATGCAATAGTGAAGCCATTGCTGTTTCCATTTGTTAACCCGCAGGGGTCAAGCCAACGACTAAATTTAGACACGCAAATTCAGAGCAGTATTATCCGATTTCATCAATCGTCTAGACATAAATTTAAGAGGACCCAACATGGCTTGGGCTTGGTATATGATGTCTCAGGATTATATCGCTCCCTGATTTTACAAATCGGGCTAGGCAATATTTATGAGTACAGATGGCAAGTATACTTCGCAATGTATCTCATCAGCTATCTTCCACAGAGCCTGGATAATAGCCTTTGTCTTGCGTTTCTGACTTATAGCCGAGATACCCGCGGACACACATTGTCCAACAACGGGTCTGAGATGAAGTGCTTCCGCCGCTAAATTGCTCGTGGTTGCCTCACCAAGTTCGCGCACCAGGAAGTCAACCAGCATCGCCTGTATTTCCTCGCCCAGGTCAGACACGTCCCATGATCGACCCAAACTAAATTTGATGCACTTTTGCTTCATTTCCGATTCTTTGACGGACTGGATCGCGTTCTGAATTCCAATGTTCATTCTGTTCAAGAGAGTGAGGTTATCCAAACCCAGATTTGCCTTTAAAATGGCAGGGAATGAACGACACGGGTCGTGCCAGGAGAATGCAAGGCGACCCATTGGTGTGAGCCCAGTCAGAGCTTGCTTTGATATTGACTCTATCCGGTCGTCGTCATTACGCATTTGGTGTTGTCGTATACTCAAGACCCTCCTACAAAAGTCTTCCATATGTGTGGCCAGGTTGTACTCGTATCCTCCGTCCAAGAGACGTTTTGCTTCGGCCTTATGCAGAAATCGCTATTGTCGGCCGGATTACAAAGATTGAACTAACCTGTGGATTTCTGTATCACTTCGAAACCTCAATTTGGGGCCTTTGACTAGGCTTCGCGATGCCTGGGACATCCAGTATTGCGCTCCCCGTCTCCCGAGAGCAGACATGGATACATGTCGACCCGAGCAGCAACATGTAAAGTGACCGAGTGTTGCAGTGTCTGGCCTGCAGGATTTGAGGTCGGAGAGATCGAGCTTTGGCGTAAACTATGCAGTTTTAATACCGCCAATCTTTTTAGTTTCATATACAGTATCAAGTAGATGTCGAGACATATTGTAGTCATATGCGTATCGTATTTCCTTGTTCAATAGAGTTGTACATACTCCACAAGCGCTGGACAGACATGTATATATGCAGGTGAAGAAGCGGTTCGTCTTTGCCTTTATTTGACAATACGAGGAAATATTTTTAGATAGTTCCTGACACGTTGCCCTTTCCTTTTTCTCAGCATCTTGGTTCGCAAGGGTTGATTGTCGCCACCACGCAAACAATCAAGCGAGACTACTCTAATTCGGCGAGACTACTCTAGTTCGGGAAATATTGATATATTGAGAAGTCTAAGTAATGTGCCTGGCTTTCCAGATGTATATAGCTTGTCTGATCACCGCAGTGTCGGTCCCAACGAATGCCACGCCAGCACACCACCACACCTTCATTGAGTCATTCAACAAAAAGCTCAAGCCAATCGTTCGATTCCTTGCCTATATTAAGGTTAGCTACCACCCCCCATATGTCCTTTTCTTCCATCTTTTCCACTCTTCAGAAAGAGAGAGTGTCTTAGTGGTTATCTTTGACTCATCATGGCTCGAAACTGCTCACGTAGCGAGATATACCTTATGGTAATGGGCGCAACAGGGACTGGAAAAAGCACGTTCATCAAGAAGGTTTGTGACGGTGACGGTCCGAAGATTGGCCATAGACTTGAGTCATGTGAGTCCATTCCTCTTTTCTGACAAATCATGATTCTCATATCACCAGGCACATCCTCGATTGAGTCCTTCTCGTTCACCGGACCAGATGGAGCGAAGATCCATCTCATAGATACACCAGGCCTCGACGATTCCGACGGCTCTGATCTGGAAACTATCCAGGGCTTAGCGGAATGGCTGAAAGGATCGAGCTCCAGAAACATTAAACTCAGTGGGGTGCTGTATCTGCACAAGATCATTGACAACCGTATGTCGAACTCATCCCAGGAGAACTTGGAATTGTTCCAAGCAATATGTGGCGATAGTTGCTGGAGCGCCACTGCCCTAGTGACAACGATGTGGGACCACGTCGAAAAAACTACGGGTGATCAAGAAGAGTACGAGAAACGAGAGTACGAGCTTCGTAGAGAAGAAAAATATTGGGGTTCACTCGTCAAAGGCGGTGCGAAAGTGTTGCGTTACCACAACACCAAATCGTCAGCGCTTGAGATTATAAACGAAATCACTGGACTCAACCAAATCATCGTTCCTAAACTGCTGCAAGAAGTGGCTGTAGAGAATAGGAGTATCACAGAGACGACAGCTTTCCAACATCTGCCGGAGCGCTACGCTCAGGAGCAACAGAGACTTCAAGAGAAGATCGACAAACTTGAGCGGTACATAGGAAACGGCCAAGGAAGTCATTTGAAACTCGAGCGCGAAGTCACAAGACTCGAGAATAAGCTTCGAGCCTCCCAGGATCAGCAATACGAACTGAATAGGAAGGTGATCGAGTTGCAACGGGCCAAGAAGGACTCCCTCTACCGTGTTGGAGAAATAGCACTTCCAGTGGCTCTTGCTGTGTTCGGAGAAGTTATCAGGCGTGATATTATCTAATTGAACCAGTGATCGCGGGGACGAATCATGCACCTCTCCTCGAATTTTTTAGCGTACTGGAATTAATTGTGGCAAGGTGGAGGCTTGTAGCTGGATCTAAAGTGGTCTATCTTGGATCCATATGAAACGAATACATTGGAAGCTTCATATCTTGGAAAGCACTATCGAGATTTTCGGAATGATTCACCCATTCGCTGTTTTCAAGTCGATACACGCACATCCCCTGTTGAGTCGGAAGGTAAGTAAAGGAAGGAGGCAAAAGGCTGAAATCATTATATCAGAACCTTCGTATTCCTTCATGTCGCCTGCTATATCCGGTCGTTCAGTGATGACTGAATTCGAGTAAAACCAGGTGGTACTGTAATTCAACTTAAGCCGCTCATTTGGTGGCAAGGCAATATGGCAAGGGGGCACAATCGTGCATCTGAATGACTGTCACGAGGCAGACTGCTGCGTGGTGGCGATCCATTCAAGTGCTCTAGTATACGGCAACTTATTTTGAAGGTATAACATACCTTGTTATTTGGCGGAGAAGTGGAGTCCAGCAACCGCGGAGATTCCCCAAGCGAGGGCTACGTGGTCACCTCAGAGCAAACCCCTGCCAAGCTGTACAGATTTCAGCTAACCTACAACCCCTGTCGCCCTCTTGACCGGTGAGAGCATCATCATGAGCCTCGTTAATACTTGTTGCAATTGGAAGGACATCGAGGTCTTGCACCAAGAGTCTAGATTCCTGCAGCCAGATGCATAAATGTTCGGTGATGGGGTGCCTTTTGATTCGTGCTGCTAATGTAATTACAGCCTATCAATAAAAAGCGAGCTAAATTTCGGGCAGCATTCATCGCCCGACTGTGCATGCATCCATATTCCCCAGATCGGTGTTGGTAGAGCATTGGCAGAAAATGTTTTAGCAGTAGAGGCCATTCATTGATTAGATATGCGATCCTTTGGGGGACGCGCGGCACTGTTGAGTCATGACAACTGTATACTAAAAGCGGCAGCAGAATGTTTGAAAAACACCTGGGCGCCCAAGGCATTCTTGAGCCTCGTTCGACTGTTCGCCTGGTTCGCAATGCTGCAGCTGAACGCGTTGCGGGACCTAGAACGCCTTGCGGCGGGGTGGAGAAGTGCCGAGCTGAAATGTTGCCGAGTCAAGTACCGACTAACCCACCTTATCTCTCGGAGCCTCACAATTTGTGTTTTTATCACTTACATGGTCTCTCTTCTATTTCTTTCTTCTGGTTGTTGAGGAACGGACGGGTAATCGACTCCTGAGCTATTGAACCATACAAGTCCTCTCATTCATGCCTGCAATTACCCGGGCCACTAAGATGCGGAATAACAGGTCGCTAGCAACTCCAACGTCGTTATCATGAGTCGCGACGAGTGTGCTGCAACTCAAAACGAACCACGCTCCCTCTGTCTTCTCGTAGCGAAGCCCCGATTCTCTTGAAACTTCTAGACCTACTTCCATTCAGTTCGACCACCGACATCCATCAATCAAAAGTTTGGGACGTCAACGATCGTCACTAATGTAACTGCAGGATGAGCGCTTTCTAGGTCATCTATGGCAAAGCCGTCAAAAGGTATGTTCAACATGCGTGGCATTGACCAACAAGCCCCTTGTTCTGCAGTGTAGAGAGTTGGCAAATCAATAGCAAGATGCAGAAGCCAATGAATCGGTTTGTTGTCTATATGACTTTTCTGAACCAGACACCGCGACCATAGTGCTTACTTTATGAAACTGGCCCATGCGGAACAACTGCTCGAGTTCGATATATGCCTCGCACGGGATCACACTTGGAGTACGCCTGCTTGTTCTATTTCGATATCCCCCAACGCCAAGCCATATTTATATGATCGAAGTTGTCCTATTTGAGAAACTCCGCGCTCCTAATCCTACTTCCCGATATAATTAATATATTCGTTCTTTTCTTGTCTTTTTACTCCTCTAAGCCCAGGCGTGGGTTCCTGCGATGCAGATCTGATGGCTTCTTTTCATATCTTCTCCTCATTCCTTTCTATCATACAGGTTAAACAGGTGGTCATAACGTAGACAGGTTCCTCACAGATTATTTCTATTCTTTCCACTATTATTCCCAAACTCATGTTCAGCGAGTCCTTGATGCCGCCGTGGTTCCTTGAACGTTCTACTCTTTGCAAGACAGCGATGCTGTTAGAAATTTTAGCAGAGAAAGGGGCCCATACGGCCGTATCGAAGAATGAAGATAATATCAAAGATGGATCTTCAAGTTCAAAAGTCCAAAGTGCATACGAACGGGATAGGAAGTCTTTCCCGTAAAACCAACAGCCTCTATGAAGCTGTACACGGATAGCCACAGCAGCCACGGGTGGCGTATTAAAGGATTCCATAAGGCAAGAAACACAGGCTTGATTAGTCAGGCGGGATACTTGACTTTTCTTATCTATTTTCCGTAATACCGTTTTCCTTCTAGCTTTACCGAATGGTCTATGTATCGATATCTAAATCAAAAGACAGCTACTTTTCACAACTTCTTGACCAGACTCTCACCACGTTCTTCCTTGGCTTTTCCATACTTCTTCAAGCGAATGGCATTGACACTGATGAAACCAGTGGTGTCCTTGGGGGAGAAGTCGCCAATCTCATCCATGGAGCTCTCACTGGCGTCATACAGATTCGCCGTGTCGGACCAGCGCCCAAGGACACTGAAGGAGCCCTTGTAAGCCCGGCAGCGCACAGAGCCATTTACATCTTCCTGCGAGGCAATGATGCTCTTGGATAGGAACTCGCGCTCGGGCGAAAAGTACATGCCGTTGTACAACAGCTTGGCAAAATTGAACGTGATGAACTGGTCACGGAGTGCGCGCACCTCGCGGTCCAGGACAAGACCTTCGAGGTCCACATGTGCAGCGCGCAGCATGGTCAGGCCGGGAGTCTCGTAGCAACCACGCGACTTGAGTCCAATGAAGCGGTTCTCGACAATGTCGATACGACCCACTCCATTTCTGCGGGCAATGGTGTTGGCAGTCAGGAACAGGTCGACCGAGTCTGTTGCCGTCTTTTTCCCGCCTTCATACTCGAGCTTGACGGGTAGACCCTTTTCAAAGGTGAGGGTAAAATCCTCGGGCTGGTCAGGAGCCGACATTGGGTCCACTGTCAACTTCCACATGTCATCGGGCGGGCTGGTATTGGGGTCCTCTAGGATACCAGCTTCATAGCTGCAGTGGGCCAGGTTCTCGTCCATGGACCACGGCTTGCTCTTGGTGCTTGTGACAGGGATGCCCTTCTCGGCCGCATAGTCGAGCAAGTCATTACGGCCTTTGAACCTTTCGTAGAACACTGGGTCGCGCCAAGGGGCAATGACTTGGATGGTGGGCTGGAGAGCATAGAATGCAAGCTCAAAGCGGATCTGGTCGTTGCCCTTGCCAGTACAGCCGTGAGATACGGCAAAGCAGCCCTCCTTTTGGGCAATGGCAATCTGCGCGCGGGCCGTCACGGGACGGGCGAGCGAGGTTCCCAAGAGGTAGACATTCTCATAGATGGCGTTGCATTGGATGGCTGGGTAGCACAACTCCTCAATGAACTATCACGTAAGCTGTCAGCAGGAGAGCCATGGTGAAAAGTCTCTTTTGTGAGCTTTGTGAGCGTAATCTGTGTTCCGTACCTCTCTGCGGATGTCTTCAATGTAAACATTGCTGGCGCCGATCTGCAGAGCCTTTTCTCTGACGGCATCAAAGTCTTCTTCTTGGCCAATGTCAGCGGTAAAGCAGATGACCTCGTATCCTTCTTCCTGTAGCGAAGCGTCAGTAACGAGATCGCAGCAGTGGAATATGTCCAGCTTTTCCAACTCACCAAAAGATACTTAAGAATACAACTGGTGTCCAGGCCTCCGGAGTAAGCGAGGCAGACCTTTCCTTTAGACATTGTTGCTGGAGAAGTCAAGGGCGTTTGACGTAGAGAAGACTGCAAAATTTGAATCTCACGATAGTTTGCTTTAGAATCTAGACGAGAATGTAAGATAGCAGTGTGTGATGAGTGAGAGAATTTACTTTGACTCGAAGAAAATAAAATACTTGGATGGGAATGCAGGTAGGTGTAGGAAGGCGGGACCAGGTAGGCAGTGGCCCATGACATGCGCTAAACCTAATTCGGTCTTTGGGTGCTTTTTCACCTTGGTCAATTGGCAGCTACGTTCATGATGGCACCTGCATCCACTATGGCATTTACGTAATTTCATTGCTATGAAACGGCTATAGAGTTGTCTTGTATGATTTCGAGTATTTCATTTCTTGCTGTCTTTTTCAACCTCATGATTTTGCTTTGAGTCTGAAATCAATAAATAAGAATGTCAGATATGAAAATTTTACCATCTTCCCCCTGCATTCCCGCAAATCCATGCAGAATCTGACCTCTGTCACACCGTCACAGAGGCACAGCCGGATACATGCCAAGCGGTGCAGCGCGAGGCGCCCAACATGGTATAGTGTTGATCATCTGCATCCACACCGACATTACGGCTTTTCTTATCTTCCAGTTCATATTCAACATGATCAACGTAAAGGATGCACATTGAATTCGGCATTTCCGTTCAGGACGATTTCTTCAATCCGTTGCAGTACAAGTTTTCCAACTTCCCAATAAAGACTAATTTTTAGATCATGCTTTTCATACGCCAAGTGGAGTTGCTGTCACGTAAATTCGAGCTTTCTTCTTTTTCCTTGCTGACGTTGGGGAAATTCTCCATGCATGTGCAATTGGATGATTCTCAAGGTGCCAGGCGACACGCGTCCCGCGGAAAAAGTACGGTTTCGCGGATATCGTCTAGTCCCAAGAACCCCTGGACAAGCCGATTCAATCCCACTACACAATATATTAGACCTCAATGAGAAATGACGAGCAATCCGTGGCAGATCTGACTTACGTCCAAAACCACCCCAAGGCGGCATACCAATCTCATGAGCCATGGTATATGGCTGCCAACCAGGTGAATCGGGGTCAATGGGGTGTACACGACTTTGAAAGGCCGTCCGCACATCTTGATAGCTGTGAAGCAATTGACACGCTGTGACAATCTCTTGTCCTCGGAGAAGAATATCAAAAGAATACGTCGTCGTATCATCTTCCTTTGATGGGTGAACATTGCATGGGCGCACAGTCGTTGGAAAGTGCGTTACTATGAACACGTCTGTAGGGGTTTCGAGGGGTGTGTTGGAACTCGATAGAAGCTCTCCCAACAGCGCCTCTTCTTCCCTCCTGCATAGAAGTCAGTGCTCGTACTTGACCACCGGTGAAAAATATACATACGTCAGGTCTTCTCCATCATGAGCTTCTCTGCCAAGAATATTTCGGAGGAACCCCTTGGCTTCGCGGAATGTCACCCTGGGCAGTTTTCCATGTTTGTCCAAGCCTAGCTTGAAGTCTCCAGCTCTGGTATACAACCTTTGTGCTGCCAGAGTGTGCTTCTTGTACTTCTCACGCTCCTGTAGCGAACTCAGGAGGAACACTAGCAGACTGTCTGCGAGCTCAAGGATCTCAGTCCAGTCGTTCTCCAGAGCGAATACGAGCTCCAGCATGGTAAACTGTAGAATCAGAATCAGCATATACTCGAATCATCGGATGGGAAGTTCAGACCTCAGTCAAATGTCTTCCATCGCTTTTTGGCTCCCGTCGAAAGACAGTGTGAATGTCATAGACGCGCTCAAGGTCTGCGGCGAGCGCCATTCCCAGGTGTACCTCCCCAGTGGGCGCCAACATAGCCTTCCTGTCAAAGAATGGAACGTAAAAGTGGTCATCCTCCTCGCCAGGGAACTCATAGGTCACAAATGCTGGCGTGGGAATGTGGTAAAAGTCCTGCGCAGCCAAGAATTCCACAGCGAGCTGCTGAACTCCGGAAAATAGTTTAAAAATGGCCGCCGTTGCCGGCACCCGGGCGTCCAAGAGTCTGTTGTCCAGGCGCTGGTCAATGAGACTCGCTCGGACACGTGGTGACGGCAAGGTCTCCCCAGGAGCTCCATGAAGCTGTGGCGTTTCCGGAAGATTGGCTTTGGCTTGCGATAGGAGCTCTATGCTTGAGACTTTGATGTCGGTCAAGCGAGCATCGCCCATCTGGCCACAATCGGTTGCGTCCAAGTCGGGTATTCCAGTGACTAGGACTAGAGACTCGACAGTCAAGCTTCGAGCCAGAGCAAAGGCAGAGTCGTCCGAGTCTGGTCCCAGCTGGCAGTTGAAGAACTGATCGCCCTTTCGCAGCATGAAATCAAAGCGGGTTTTCGAGTCACTAGAAATAATCTTGTGGACTCGGCCGTTGAAAGTTGAGCCTTCATCCAGCTCGTGCTTGATGAGCTGGTAGTCAGCGACATGGTGCGAGTCTACTCCAAGCTTGTCCAGATCTTCTGTATCCAATTTCTCACGAGGAGTAAATGTCCGGCGAACATGGACTTCTGAATGTAAAATTGTCATGTTGTGCTAAGTATGCAACGCGCATGTACAAAATGAGGCATTGAGGGAAATCTAGAGTCAGTTAGAAGAGGGAGAAAAGAGGGAGAAAAGAAATTTGGAAGTTATACTTCGATTAATTGATTCACGAGTTTGCATGGGTGAGAAGGGAAGATGGGGGCTGTGTATAAGCATTGTAAATTGTTCATGACCATGGCTTTTCGCATAGTCTCTAACGTTGCAGGAGCATAAAATGCGACCCACACCTAGGAACTGAGGAATTGAAATAGTTCTCTCCTTATTGCCCAAAAAGTCAGAATATCTTCGCAAATTTTGTATTCAACAAAATTCTCTGACATTCAGAATGAAGACGTTGTCAGTGGAGGCTCTCAGCTATGAGCGCCTGCTCAAACAAGACGAGGAAGAGGTCAAGAAAGTCGTCAAAATCTGTTCCGATTCGGGCATGTTCTTCTTGGACTTGAGGGGCCCGTCCACGAGCGAACTTTTGTTGGATCTGCACCCTATTATCGCTGCCCAACGCAAGTTCTTTGGCCAGCACCCGGATATGAAACTGCCTTACGCGGATCCTCGGGATGGTCGCGGGTAGGATAACTCTTCAAATATTCGTATCAAAGAGATCTGAGTATGCTAATTTATATTTATAGATACGACAGCTTTGATGAAATTTGCGTGCAAAGACTCAAGGTCAGTATCATTCATTGAAATACCCATGTGGTGTTTTCTTTACGTTGAGACAAAAGGGACAGCTGCTGACGATCAACATTTGCAGCTATCGCGTGAAGAACAGGTCCTGGGTAGCCAGAATCTACCTGCAGATCTACAGATAGTCGAGGACAAGGTCAACAACGTCACCTCGAGAATCGATGGGATTCTCCGAGATCTGTCTCTGCTACTCTGCAAGACACTCGATCCTCCCATTCCCACCCAAGTCGTTGACAACCCAAAGAGCACCGGTCTCAGTAACCTCTGCCTGGGCATATCCGCGGCCAAGACTGGTACCTCGGTCATGGGCTCTCACCTGGACGAGGACCTACTCACCATGACATTCTACGATGAGCCCTTCTTGGAGGTTCTTGAGAGGTCGACGCAGGAGTGGAAGCTAGTCGAAGTCTTCGAACACATGCCCATCGTGAATGTGGGTGATAGGTTTGAGAAGTTCTCCAACAACCGGCTTCATGCACCTTACCACCGAGTCACGCAAACACCCAAGGAAATAGATCTAATCATGTATGATCTGGACTCTAGTGTTCAGGAGGTGTACTGAGTTCTGAGGGTGAAGATTGCGGGAGCCTTTGAAAAAGTCAGTAGAAGTAAAGGCTATAGTTCAAAAGAATGCTTATGGAAAAATGTAAAAGATAAAATAAAGGAACATGCATCGCGAAGAGTATGAGTGCAGAACAGTGAAAGGATTGAGTAAATATAGGTGAAACAAAGACCTCGGAAGATGTCTGACCCGGCTGTGTTAAACTTGAGATCGATCCTGGTGAGTCATCCAAGATTCTAAGGGCGTTAAAACACGATGAGAGCTACATACTCATGTCAGCGTGACTGTGTTTAGAAGTGTGACCAGAAATATCTGAGGACGAGCATTGGAAATAATCAATTTCGTAAGTACTTTTCTCCATTTTCCTGCATACCAATTTCTTCGTTTTATGCAACCATTTCATCCTCGATCTAATTTCAAAATGCAAAGCATTTGTTTATGCCAGAATCTTTTCCAACTGCTCCCGACCCAACTCATAACCACCGACAAACTCCTGAGACTTGCTCGCAGGCATCGTTTTCAGCTCTTCCAAGCACTCTCCCATGACGGTTGTCTTTCTCCTAATGACATCTTGTAGGTATTCTCTATCCTTTCTGTTCAATATCGACTCATCAGCTGCCACGAGGACTTCAAGATCAAGAAATGCGCGAGATAGACCCAGGAGGAACATTCCATTCTTGTTCGGACGCATAGACCACTCGATCAACGAGTGTGCAACCTGGGTAACCTCGCTGGCATCCTGTTGGGGCGCACCAATAATGTCGCCCAGGCACGTGGGCTCAGGCAAGTTGTGCCGGCGCGCCATTTCGCAACCCAGAGCAATGAGATCGGGGCGGCGACCCGGGTTGGTCTGCTCGTCCATGCCGGCGATGCCCGTGTTGTCGGGGCTGTAGCCCATTTCCACCCGCAGGATGCGCAGGATCTTGGAGGTGAACGTCGTGGCGGTCTGGTAGGGCGAGGACACCATATTCTCCAGCAGACAGGAGTGCGCAAACCATAGCGGCAACAGGGCGTCGAGCTTGAGATGTGGGACGTGGAGGGGTTGTCGGGGGATAAATTCGCGGGACGCAGCAGGAGACCACGCCTTTTCGGGAGACAACAATGGATGCGTTGTGGCTACATCTTGCCTCTGGTCTGGAAATGACTTTTCCAAAAGCGTATGACCTCCCACCGTTGTCCAGTAGGCGTCGGTCGCAGATACGCCCTTTGGCCCAAGTGAGTTGATCCAAGTGCGCAAAAGTTCCATCTCGGAATCCGTAAATGCGCCAAACATTCTTCCAGTCCAGGACAGTTCTCGCATCAACAGGCTTTTATCACTATTGCCTCTGACTACCCATGGCTTGGAGTCGGCGAGGGCATTGAGAAACTCGTACTTCCAGCTATCATCGCCGGTAACCTTTTCACCTCCGTCATCAGCAAAAGGCGAAGAGAACCATGCCGACAGGCTTTGTCCGCCGATACGAGCTCGACTGGTACAATGGATCTTGCGCGCGAGGTTGGCCTTCTTGTGCAGAATTTGGACGAGCTTCTCCTCATAGGTGTCGACGGTATCTGTCTCATCGAGACTCTGAGACAACAAGTATCCCGCCTGAATGCGCTTCCACGCCTCTTGTGGATCCATGAGACCAGTCTCGCGAATAAGATCCATGAAACCGATAATGTTGGCCAAAGCCATACCCGAGTGGCCCAAGTCGGCATTGTCAATGGAAATGTGCAGGGCAAAATAGTAGGCTGAGATGCCAACTTCGGGAAATTCCTTGGTCGCCTTCAGGCCGGTGGGGGCCAGTGCCTCAAAGTGTAGGTTCAGACCCAAGATCTCGGGTAGAAATTCGTTGGGGAATAGCGAAATAAGGAGTTGGCCGATTGAGCTTCTCCAGACTTGTTCGTTGCCCATTTCATGACGGTCGTGGATAAAGTCTATGGAATCGCTGTCAGGTAGATGAACACCATGTTTGCGCAGCAGGTCACGATAAATCAAAACGTGGTTCTTCTCCAAATCGCCGTCACCCAGCTCTTCGGAAAAGACCTGCCAGGCATTCTTGGTGATGCGGCGGAGCGCAAAGGGCGTGGTGATCTTGTGGACGCGACAGAGCCAGGCGCCGTCGATAAAGTTGAGCGGGGCGAGATGCTTGAGCCACTGAACAGCGTCTTCTTTGGTGTTGAAGAGCTCCCGAGGAGAGCCCGTGGCGCGTCGGGCCACGTAGGCCTCGAAGCCCTCGGAGACTTCTTGGCGCTCGGCCTCGAGGAACTTGTCCAGCGCAACGCGGTCAAACTCCTTCATGTCCAAGATACTGCGGGTTTGTGGGTTGTATCGTGCCATCAAGAAGCCTTGTTGCAGAAGTTCAAGCAACATCTCTTTGGCTTCAGGTAGAACTTCTGGGAATTCCTCGAGGTTCTGCACTTTGTAGTACAAGGTCTTGTATCGTTTGACTCGTTCAGCATTCTTGATTTGAATTCTCAATTGCCTTTTCTCGTCGAGTTCTATTGGCGCCTTGGACTTCTTTGCCAGAAAGACTGGAACATATCGGAACAAGAGTAAAGCAATAGCAGCAAGAGCAAAGGCAACCACTTGCAAGGTCGCCATGACTAAAATGCGGCTCTGTCCGGGGACAAAGGCTCAAACAAGAAAAGAGATATTTAGTTGAAGCCAAGCAGATGGCGGTGCCCAATGAGGGAGTGTTGTTGTGACGAGGTCGTACAGGTTTGAAGCGATCGTAACTATGATGTTTATATAGTCAATGAAGAGATAATAGGCTCAAGGCAACAATGGTGGCACAAATAGTAGCCTTCAGATCATACGAGCTCTCATGGGACTTCCGCCACGTGAAGCTTGACTCTTCACAGTGCCCATTACCGGATGACTCTATGCAGGCTGACTGAAGGCATAATCTCCCAAGTATATTGCTACAAAACGGAGGTCCAGATCCAACTACTCGCAGGGATGCATTCCTTCTCGCTTATAATCTTGTGGGAAAGGGCCGTTTCTGTACTCCAGGGTCACCAGTAAGAATACTCTATATGAGCACGGGATTCTCGGTATATTGTACAAGGAGAGAATTAGATCCAGAAGGCCCTCACGGTGATTCTGGTAGTGCTGAGAAGAGTCTAGAACAGGGGACCAAAATACAAGATCCATCCGAGAAAGGACCTCTTCGTATATCTAATGTTTGTCAAATTGTGGTTGTTGAATAAATGATGTCCTGTAAGAGAGCTCAGGAGCTCGGGCCTCTGAGTTGGGCTTGAGGCACCATCCAGCTAATTTCACTCTCAGTTTTGAATCATAGGTAGTTCATCTAAAGTCAGTCAGCAGAAGCTTTCGCGTACTTTTCATGTGGTAGAATCACGGGTATTCTCTGGTACTTCAGGTTTCTTTTTCTGTTGTTACGATACAAAATGAGAACCCGAACAAGAAGAAAAGCAAAAGAAAGGTTATAACACATGTTATAGAGCTTACATGGAGACTTTTGCGAAATCACTTAATCTACTACAACACTCCATGAGTTTTCCTATATACTGCGTTCTTACTAAAAGTCATGATTTAGAAGAGCAATGCCGCTGACCCGATTATTGTATCTTCTAGAAGTTCAATTCAAAAACTACTAAGAATTAATTGTTGCGAGTTTTGAAAGCCCTTGCTTTAACGTATCTATGGCGTTAGCCTGGGGCGACTTGCCCAGAAAAAGGTGTGGGTGGTTCTCGACGAGCACCATCAATTCTTCAATCAGCCGGGTAAGCTGACTTCCAAGGGCACTCTCATTAGCAAGATTGTGGTTACACGACCATTTCGCTAATTCCAGCGTTGGCAAGATGTTGTAACTGTCCCATACAATGCCGCCCTCTATGAGAACATTCGTTGGGGAGTGCAAAGCATATGCAGTGTTTAAGCCGGGAGGAATGAAGAGTACATCATCCGGCTCTAGGATGACAAGTTTTTGTTTTCCGTTTGGCACCCAACTTTGAGCATTTTGCATATCACTGGGTTGTTGCTGGCGATCCACTTCCATGTCTACATCGCGCTCAGAAATCAAGGTACAGAATTTGAGACCGTCAAGGACTCGTAGCCAGACTCCGCCCGCCGCCCCGAGATGCGTACCAGAAAAGCTACCCGCCATGCTCAAAGAAGTGAATCTGGCGTAGCCTGCTAGATCTTGCTGTTGTGGAAGTCTGTTTCCAGGTGCAATCCGCTCTGCGAGCATATCCAGCAGGCGGAATCGTGGCAACATCAGCACTGGAGGGCGATGTGGTCGAATAATGTCCCGCAGCTTCAGAGATATAGGATCATCCATGTCTTCACCTGAGCGTAGTCCTATCAGAACCTTGCCCAAGGCGGCCGAGGGTGTTAGTACACGATGCTCCAAGGACTCGACCTCCACGACGGAGTTGTGAGTGCCAATTTGCAACAGTGAGGCGCAGTTATGTACGGTGTGTATCCCCACGTCGGTGAATTTGTGCTTTATAATGACAGGCTTGCCGAAAACGTCACCGCGCTGAGCCGCGTTCATGGCTTCTTCTGAAGACAAGCAAAGCACATCAGCCTCTTCTTGGGAGAGCGCCTGACCACCAAGTAGGCCGCTCTCAGAACTTGTCCAGGCTGATGCCATCTCTGTAGTAGACGTGAACCATTGTGCGCGCAATTTGTGCCAGGGTCTGGCTTCTCTTTGATTGGCTTCGGCGACAGTTTTCCTGGTATACGCTGCGATCTCATGTTTGTATTTGGCGTGTAAAGCCTCCTCCATTGACCACCCATCATGCCGGTGATCGCTTGAAGAGTCTGCTTCAATAAAATGTGATACAATTGACTCGAGTCCTCCAGAGTCACAGGGTATCATTATCGGTAAGTCGGTTGCCGGGCTCAGGAAAGTGTCCAATGAAGATTGAGGTTGACATTGTGTGTAGTGCGGGGCCATACTCTCTGAGATGGTTGCTGCACTTGTCAAGTGATGATCAAAATCAGTGGGTATCATCGGTATGTCAAAGTTGTGATCTGCAAGCCCGCCGTCATCCCATAATATGTCGAAGGGAATGTCCTCAAATGCGGTGCGCTCAGCGGGGTTACCGACGTAGGCGCGGTGCCCTCCGTTGACTCTGTTGTGCTAGCGTTTGAAAAAAGAATGTCTTCGGACAAGACTGAACTAGATGCCGGAGAGCTTGGCTGCGGGGTATTCCGCGAAGAAGGGCCAGATAAAGACGAGGTATGCTTGTTTGAGCCGAAGATATGAAGCACGTTAGGATCTTGATACTCCATAGTAGATTGAGCATCAACCTGGGTAGAATTCTCTACCACCAAATCTAAGCCGGAGGCCGGTGGAGAACATGGCCTGCAATCCTCTTGTCTTGCGTCAAGTATACCGTAACGATCTCTTCTGAGGAGATATTGATGAAAGTGTTGCGGCCGAACGACTCGGAGTAAAGTGCCGTCTCCGTCGATAGGGACATTGCCATCCCGGCTGTTGACCCAACAGATTGATATGCTTTCGTCGGGAACAACAGAGGCCAAGGTGTTAATGTCAAAATCGCGGTGGGGCTGTAAACGTGCTTCGGTCAAGGATTTGGTTCGACCATTCTTGATTCCCTCGCAGTGCCGGTTGAAGAGCACTTGATTCAGCCGTGGACGAAAGTCTTGAACAAAGCGAGGATAGCGCGTAGCGCAGACGCGCAACATGTTCATTTGAATCTGGCTGGCGGTGTTCCAGCCATAGTGAAAGACAATGGCTGGGGACCATAATGCGGCAATGAGGGCGAGATTGCGGAGCCGATTAGCCTCATTATAGGTTCGCTTGCGTTTTCTGTCATTCTCCTTGCCACGTGCCTTGGTCAAGGCACCCAAATTGAAGAAATGATTCCATCTGCCATCGTCGTTATTCTCCACGTCCCGAGGACAAGCAATCTTGACCACGGCCCCCAGAGTAGAGACGTAAGTGTCCAAGTGTTCGCGTCGTTCTAACAGAGCGTCGCGAATGGTAGCAAAGGTTGAGATTGGGGCATCAGAGGACCATGCTTCATGCAATTGCTGTATCCATGCATGTGTCTTGTCGTCAAAGGATAGATAGGTATCAGTCTCTTGGCTAGCAGTCATGTCTGTATTCGGACATTGACTATACTGTGCTATACCTAGGTTGATATCAGCTCTGATTGGTTCATGGTTCTATGGGCCTATGATGGGCCAAGCAAATAGTGCACGGACCTCTATGAAAGCAATGAAAACTTACTATGCCGATGGCCCGTGCCCGTTGGGAGTACCAGAAAGAAGCGTACCCGTGAAGAACATGGTCAATAGGCTTGGAAATCTGGCGGGTGCGACTTGCAAAGCTGACATGATATACTATCGTTGAATTATCCTCTGCGGTCGGACGAGTTGCGTAACTTGTCCGCAGCCGGCATCTCATATGCAGTCGTGGTTCTTTAACAACTGCAAGGGGTCCAGCTGAGCACCAAATAGCCGACCCCAAGGAGGCGGCCCCGCATGATCTAGGGTCCCTGTGTGCCTTGCTTACGGTGGGTAGGTACGGAGTAGGTAGGCTTTCAGTGCAAGCCTGGCGCCATCATATTACTTGTCCAATCACTACACCGGTGAATGTCAAGTATGGGATCTACAAAATCCAGTCATTCTTGCACGTAGTTCTTTTGTGAGTTTCTTGCGTATGAGGAATGTCGGCGCGAGTATTGATCATTTGACAAACAACAATCTCACGGCAGACACCCAAGACGTGCAACTTTGCGCATCCCGGTGAAACAGCTGTGCTTTTGGATTCAGGGTACTTTTCGACCATGTTTTGCAGATCTCTCACGGGTATGCCCATGTGGATAAGTCGAAGGATCTTGAAAGGAGTACACGATTCTCCGCTGCATACCGCAACTTGTAATCCTTGCTGCCACTCATGCGGATAGAAGATCTAGGCGAGTCCTCGATGCAGTTTTGGGACGAGGCGAGCTGACTATTCAGGTAGCAGGGTAGTGTATATACATGGTGAGAATCTGAAGCAATGTACGTATGCAGAATTCACGCAGTATACACCGAACCGGCCAATGGTGATCATGATAATGCTGATGATGATTCACGACTTTACGGAAATAGGAAATTTCTCCTTCCAGTACCACAAATAGGATCAAACATGTTCTGATTATAAAGTGGCTCGTGGGGTAAATCTACCACCAATTGCAATTCCAGTATTCCAGGGACGGTGCAGTGATTGGGTCATAAGTGCCAGCCGCGGTCGAAGTTGAAATATGCAGGCATATGCATCATCGTCACATTTGCACTAAAAGATGATGCGACCGAAGACATAGCCAAGGTTAAGGCTGCAAGGGGAGCGGACCTTGCGGGTGTGCACTCATTAGAATAGTACAGGCAATTATGCACATGAAAATTCGCTTCCAGAGTCTGGCCCGTCTCCTATCATTAGAGTCCTGAGCAGAATATGTCAACCGTTTTATGTCTTGTCCATCATACTACCATGAGTAGTGGAGTACAATTAGTGCAGCCCAGTGACACATTAATGCGCTAAAGAATAACGGTGGGTGCCGTTCACGGTAGTGGCCGAAAGTTCCAGTCATACCATATTTCTAGCTTGGGACATATAAGAACGTCAAACAAGTTTCTATGTGTCAAAATGTCAGAATAAGCAGCAGATCTGATAAGATTCGGCGGAATCGGGGCGCTGCCACATGGGCATTGTGGGGACAAGTCATTGGCGAAAGGCACTGAAAAGGTGAACACCAGTTCACGTTTGGAAGGATTGCGAGCTGCGAGCTGCGAGCCAAGAACGGGGTCCTGCTATTTTACCGGGCCTGCGCTCCCGCCAGAGGCTTATCTCAGCTTGAGCCGCAGGGATTCCAGCGGGTGCCCACTTGACCGATATGATCCTTGGCCTTCCTACGCGAATACCTCGGTATTGTATTGCGTCTCACCCAGGCCGGTCAGGAATTTGCGTGTCTTTTTTTTTTATTCTGACGATTCCCGGCTATTTGAAATGATTCACTTGATGACCGTCATCTGCGCCTCTCGCGTATTGGCGAATGAGATGTTTGGGCGAGCATTGATGAGCTCCATATGTACTGCAATAGGTAGCAGAGCTGACGGCAAGCCCTGTCTCGAACCTAGAATCAAGGGTACCTGTCTAGGGATTGTGCAGTAGCGCTGTATGAGGCAAACCCCCTGTCTTCGATTCAGCGCCCAAATGGCGGGGACAGAAAGCAGCATCTCCGTTCATCCTGCTGGGGCGGACGCGTAAAGACGGGCGGGTGTGAGGACTTGCTCTGGCTCTGACTCAACATTTCTGCCTATGCTGCTATCATCGTTGAGCGACTCATACAGATCAATCTTTGGTGCCTTTGACGACCTTGGACCATCGCTTCATGCTGTCCGGCCGTGCACATTGATCTTTCACCATGGCCACGCAAGTCATTACAGATTCGCGACTGGTAGAGCTTCAGCCTGTCGCTGCTGGTGTAGTCCATCCCGACACATCAGCATCGTCTGAGGATCTTCACGAGTCAAAGAACACAGCGCCAACTGCGACTGCACCGGTGACAGAAGGAGAAACACCAGCAAAGGGTACCATCAACTCCACCTTCCAGGCTACGCTTGTTGTCGCTCAATTACTAGGCTTGAACCTGTTCAGCAGCTTCTGCAATGGCGTTATTGTCGTCGGTCTGCCAGCCATGGCTACCGCCTTACAGATTGAGGAAGGCCTTCTAGTCTGGCCCACCTCCGTCTTCTACTTGACGGCGGGATCATGTTTGTTAATGGCGGGCTCCATCGCCGATGTTGTCGGCACCAAAACGATGAACTTGATCGGAGCCTTCTTGGCCGCTGTCTCGGCCATGGCTTGCGGTTTGGCGCAGACGGGCGGGCAGCTCATTGCCTTTCGTGCTCTGCAGGGCGTCACCAATGCCATCATCGTCCCATCTTCTGTTTCCATCGTGTCGACCAGCATGGAAGAAGGACGGCCCCGGAATCTGGGCTTCGCGTGCCTTGGATTTGCCGGTCCGATCGGTTTCTCTCTTGGCCTGGTCCTCGGCGGTGTCTTTGTCGACCGAACCGGTTTTCGCCCGGCATTCTATTTTGCTGCAGCCACCACCATGGCGCTCTTCTTTCTGGGAATTTGGGCCTTGCCGCGGGATCCCGCACGTCAAAGAAAGTCGCTCTGGGCGAGTCTCATCAGAGACATTGATATCATTGGCGCGGGCATTGGGACTGCAAGCTTGGCCATGTTGTCCTATGTTTTAGCGTAAGAAGTTTTCACACTCCGCTGTAATCTCGGGGCTTGTCAGTGCTCGGCATGGCTAATTGATTGCAGGGTCCTATCTGCTGATATACACAACATCCACAAGGCATCTACCATTGTCCTTTTGGTCATCAGCGTCATCTTAATGCCAGTATTTGTAGTCTGGATGTCATATCAGGAGAAACGTGAGCGTGCAGCGCTTATTCCAAACTCTCTCTGGAAAAATTGGATTTTCACCAGTTGCTGCCTCATGGTGTTGTTCACTACCGCTGTATGCAACTGTATGGAGCTCTATAGCAGTCTATTGTAGGTTGCTTGCCACAAACAATCATGTGCTTGTGAAAAGAATACAGTTCAAGTTCATGACTAACGCCGTCTCAGTTTCCAAGAAGTGCAAGGTCATTCGGCGCTCCAGGCTTCGTTACAGATCCTGCCCTCTCTCATCTCTGGAGCCCTGACCAACATCACCACTGGCATCTTTGTCAATCGTATGCCAGTCATGTGGTCTGTACTGATATCCTCCACGGTTAGCGCTGTCGCGCCACTGTTGATGGCTTTGATTCACCAGGAATGGCCGTACTGGTACGACGCCTTCTTTGCTCAGGTACGTACAGCAAGCCGAATCTGACTTTGGACGTCTTCCTACAAATGAACCCCAACTCACATGCCATCTTCATGTAGATTCTCACACCCTTGAGCTGTGACATATTATTCACTGTTGGTTTGCTTGTTGTCTCGGATGTATTCCCTGCGCATATGCAGGCGCTCAGTGGAGCCGTCTTCAATACTTGCGCTCAGCTGGGAACGGCCATTGGTTTGACCGTCACCTCGCTCATTGCCACCTCGGTGACCAATGCCTCAGATAACACTGACAAGAGCTCACCCAATGCTCTCATGGCTGGGTACCGTGCAGTCTTCTGGACGATGTTCGCAGCAATGGTTTTGACGTGTATACTCAGCGTCCTCGGACTGCGCAAGGCAAAGCTTGTTGGGGTCAAGCGTGAATAGTTACTTATACACCACTAGATCATAGAAAGACAAAAAGGGTGACCATTTGCCTAAAAATACTACTAAGCAAGCGGCACTTTCTGATGCAATGCTTACATCGAAAAAATTCCCAAATTCCATATGATTGTACTTGATTTCATTTACTTCCAAATACGATTAACACATGTCTAGTGGGCAAATTAGTTCATAGACTCAGTGACTGATAGTAAGTCACTTTGAGAGTCTTTTACAGCGAGGGCCGAAGTTCGGTGGTGAGAAGCATTTTTGCCAAGATCTTTGTGACAAGAGTGCCGCCGGCTATATTTGCACCATGGTACATACGACACATGCTTCTCGCAAACCCATAGTCTGTCCGTGTGCCCAATTTTCCTGAATCTTCTATCTACTTACCCCGGACTGGCGGGAGTTGCCGCTATTCGCGAGCTTGAAGGATCCGCTAGGCGTCTGGCGCCCGCGTGTTAGTCTGATCTGATCTTGCCAGGGCCCTTAGGGGGCAAAATAGTGCACTAGGAAGAGGTACCACTGCACTAGCCAGCCGAGCCAGCGGCAGAGTACTTCTCTTCCCCTGCCTCTTGCCCTGTATTATCCTACACTGCACGCTTGATTTCTCCAGATTCAGACAAAAAGACCGAGTTACGGGAGCGCGGCGGCCCCCAGTATTAGTGGTTTTCGGAAAAGCTCTCGGGGAGTATCGAACGAAATAGTATTCTAAAATCTCACGATTGGTCTTGTGCCTCGGAATTCTTTTATCTCCGAGCTGATGCCGACAGGATTGAAGCCACACAATAGGCGGCGCACCTTGATCACGGTCGTGCGGTTCTTTCGCGTTGGTTCGTGAAAGAAAAGATCCGCCGGGCGCAAAAGAATCGCCGTATAGGCTTTTCGACGTATTGGTGTACAAAATCATGAAGACTTCCATTATAGCAATTTGCACGAGAATCCACCGAAAATCTGCGCATCGAGAATGCTACAACAGCCGATAGACTGTCCTAGAATATCAAATTACCGACTACTTATAAATGACTTATAAGTGGTCGCATTAGCCAGTACAAGCCAATCATCATATCAGCCAATGCTCACATGAGCAAAGACCCCGACAAAATCCATTATGCTCTCTTCCCTCGTTTGATCAAAAGCCAATAATCCGGCGTACTGCCTGAACCTTAGCTGTGACAGGTATATACACATCCTTTCTTTTTACCTTTATTTACTATTTCTTTTTATCTCGTTCCTATTTCTATTGTTACAGCAGAGAAAAAAGAAAGAAATTGCCCAGGCCCGCAAATTTAGTATGTATGCGAAATCCGGAACCATTTGCTATATTAGTATATTTCCCTTTCTTTACTATGTTCCGACACCAGTTTCAGCCGAGCGCCGAGTTCAGCTAATATTCTTTTATTCCTCGTAGTCAAGATACGTCTCCTCCGTTTCGTCAGTCGAGGCGTAGTCATCGTCACTGTTATACTTGGCCTCGACCAAGCTCAACGTATAACACTCGTCGACGGTGCCGCCTGTGACGGTGTAAATGAGGGCCGACTCCTTGAGCTTGGCAACGCCGGCCTCGGTGTCGTTGACGAGGAACATGCGAGGCAACGAGCCGTCGGTGTAGGTGCACACGGCCGGGTAGAAGAAGTTGTACTCGGGGTCGACGGCATAGTAGCTGTAGTCGTCGTAGTCGGTGGTGTCGGGGTCGGCCTCTTCGCCGTCGCGCTTCTTGACCGCCGCTGGAGCAGCATCCGATTCCTCGTCGCCGGACACGCTGTACGGCATCATGACCACCACGACGCCCTCGGCGGGGAGGTCGTCCTCGTCGGCGACTCGGAGGCGGCTGACGCCCAGCTTGGACATGGTGTTGTTGTAGTAGTGCAGGTAGCGGCCCGCGCCGTCCTCGACGAGCAGCTCAGAGTACGAGGCGAACAGCTCCGTACAGTACTCGAGTCCGGTCGAGTTGATACCGGCCAAATAGGTATTGCCGTTGCTGCAGGCGACTACCATGGTCTCGACATCCTCGTCGACCAGCAGACTGTACTCGTAGCCGTCGGTCTGGTTGTAAGCGCTGTTCTGCACATCAGTGACGTTGTACGAGAGAGTGTCATTGCCGGAAATTTTGTCCGTGTAGTCTACAATCGTGCTGTTACTCGTTGTGGTGCTGTTGGAGTCGTCCCTGATGCGCATACGCGAGGTCTTTGTAGTCGCTGCAGCCGTGGCGGCACTTGTTGTGCTGGTTGTGCTAGATCCCAGCCTTGCAGTTGTGTTAGCACAGTTGATTGATGGAACGATTGTATAGATTGTTTTGGCTTACTTGATGCACTGCTGCTTAAGAGTCTTGTCATTAGTGTCGAATAGTGTCTTGTCCCAAAGGCCGAAGATATCGACATCGATCTTGTTGCGCCAGCTGATAGAGGTGGAGATGCCTTGGCAGCCATCGCTAGAGTTCAAGCCGCCGCTGAAGCCACTATCTGATAGACCGATGCTGGCGGCGATCTGAGCGACAGCCTTGATGGACGGAGTATCAGTAATGCCCACAGACTTGTCCCAAGTCGCAATCTTGACTCCACATTTGAGGCCTACAGGTAGGCCCAGCTCGGCCGAGACCATGAGTTCGCCATCGGCCTGGAACACGGGCTGGAAGTATGGCTGCCATCCAGTAGTCTTGGAGTTGGCATTGTTTACCCAGTCGATCAATACGAGACTGTCGGTGATGCCCATTTCTGCCCCAGCGAGGAGTTTACCCTCGGCAGCGGCGGCGAGAGTGACGGAAGAGCCGACACTGACACGGGGACCAATGGTCACAGCGCCGTAAGCGAGACCAGGCAGGCCAAAGTCCAAGATGTCGTTACTAAATGTCTTGGAGGCCTTGATCTTGGCGTCGACGCCCAGCTTCAGGCCAATCTTGATGTCGGCCGTCATCTCGAGCTGACCCTGTGTAAAGGTCATACCCACGGGGGTCCAAGTGGCACGTCCTACGACCTTGACGCTGCCCTTTGCGCCGCAGTCCACGCAGTAAATGTTTAGGTACCCAGCCTTGCCCTTGGCATCTTCGTACTTGGATGAGTCACCGAAGGACTTCAACAGGATAGCTTCACCCCATGGGGACTCGACCTGCTTGAGGCTGGTGTCCTTGAGCTTCTTGGCCGAGCTGTCGCTGCTGGACGGATTGGGCAGCTGGAACGAAAGGGACTTGTTAATGGACCCAGAGAAGGATAGGACACTCGCAGCCGCCTTCTTCACGGCCGCAGGAACCGATGCGAGCTTCTTGCCAATGCTCTTGGCTCCTGCCTTGACTTTGTCCAAAATGCTCGCGCGGCGTCTAAGCGTCGATGTTGAATCGCTGTCTTCCGGTGCGAGGCTATCCATGAACTCTTCAAAATCAGTGTTATTGGCCAGAGTGATGTAGCCCATCTCATCGCTCAGGTCTTCGTCAAAGTAGTCTCCAAGACAAGCCGTGGGCAGCCCATAGACGCTGTCGACTGGCGGCGTGCAGCTGGTCGAATTGTCGGCCCACTCGGTAGAGGTTGTCGAATTGTCGGAGCTTGTCGTCGAATTTGCATAGATGGAAGAAGAGTTGCTGGCGGCCGTGGCATAGGTGCTCGCGGCACTGACTGTCGCTGAGATTGTTTGCGTGCCTGAACCGCTCCCAGTTCCGGCACTACGACCAGGAACATACCAGCCCCATTCCGTAGACGCCAGATCAATGAGATCATTCGGATCTTCGGACGAGCCAGTCGCGGTAATACACAACTTGTCCGAATCGAAATCAAGTGTAGTTACTTTGAAGTAGCAGCGGTCATGATCTTCGCCACATCCATCAACAAAGGCAATGAGGACGAGACCATTGTCTACACTCCAAGTACTCTTCGCCTTGTCAAAAGCGATCTGGTGGGAGAAAGTGACACGCAGTCCAGAGTCGCTGTCATACCCGGAGGAGATATACATGGACTCATCGAGGTTCACGGCGCAGGTTGAAAAATGATAGGTCAACCAACCATAGTAACCTTCTTTTGTAGGATCACTGCTACCATAGTAGAGAGGAGAGCCTGTAGATGGATCCTTGGGGATAATGTTCTCGATTTTGGTGGTATCGTACGACCAGTGAACTGCAGGTGTGATGGTGGAGATCGGGCCGTCGTTATTATCGGTTGAAGTTGACTCAGAGACTGTCGCTAAGGGGGTCGAGACAGCCTCATGAGACGGGCTGGACTCTGAGCTTCCAGCGAGTGAGAGAGTAGGAAATACATTGTCGCCGTGAGGACACGTGCAAGCCCCATCGGTGGGCTGGACATGTTTGATGACCACGTTGAAGCCTTCGCTGAGTACTGCGGTGGCAGTGACCAAGGCGGTCACAACAGATTTGACCAACATTGGAATTGACTGATTAAATTGAAAATTGGGCAAAGGAGCTGCTGGAAATGAAAGTATTAAGGTACGTTATCTTCTCAAAAAGAAAGTAATCGGGTATAAACCCTGCTAAAAGAGTGTCTACCAAAAGGCAAGGAGAGGCTCACAAGCAAAAATGACTGTGTAAGACAATCGAAGAGAAGTCTAAAGATGTAGTTGATGATCTGTTATATATACTACCTATGCCAACCGAGAAAGTCCATGTCTCGATGACTCTCCTTGGTCGTGCATGGCGTGCATTGTTGCTCGATCGAATGATGGCGTTAAGATCAAGAAGCTAGCAACACACGTTTCGCAGCCAGCCACAAGGCTCGGCGCGCTGAATCGCTCATACAAATATGGACAATACTAAAAGCCATCATAGAATGACTTATACGAGCGCCGTTACTGTAGGTGATTTGCTCATTGGCAATGCCCAATACGGCAACATGGCGATCAATTCGGCCTTGGGGTGATGGAGCCAGCCAGCCACAATTCTACTGAGTGCTGCTGGGATGCTTGCCACTCTAGATTGGTGTGCGCCGTACTGAAGTATGCAAGCCAATGTGGTGTAAGTAATGTCGCTAGCTAGCATTTCGTGACTGCGACTTAGCGATTATATTTTCCCCAGTCGCCGATCTGGCCTTTAATTTGAAATTTGAGTAATTCACGAGGCTGTAACAGCGTAACGGAACAGCTTTCTTGAGAAGGTTTAAAGTTATAATGTAGGCAAGTTGGCGGTTGCGTCGATGCATTTTACGACTTCGTCCCATCCCATCCGAATGGCTGTCAGTGAGTCCTCTCGGAAATAGTCGGTACATCTTAGTCCAGGCACTCCAGACCCTCCCTGCCAATGCGGCTGAATCGTTTGGCCAAATACCTGATTCAGTGTACCAAGTGCAGCAGTGGACCTCGGGAGATATAGCAGCTATGGGCGCGACAAATCAGAAGTCTTTTGGAGTTTGACCCTGGCGGGTAGGGACATCCGAGTTCAGGCACCGGCTCGGCTATGTGGCGGTGGTGGCGCCAACGTCGAGTGCTGAACCGCCTAAGAGAAAGCGCGTTTTCGGGCTTATACCCCCTAGCGCCCCTCCCGTTCAGGGCAAACGGCATGAGCTTAAACACTTGGCAAGCCCTGTCGTCGTCACCCTCTAGTATCCGAAATTTGACGTGATGCAAGATTCTATAGTCCCAGAGGCTCCATTCGTTCAAGGCCCAATCACAAGTGGTATCGCAACTTGTATTATACTCCACGTGCTCAACCCACAAGCTGAAGTCTTCATGATTAGGACGTAGAGCGCAAAGAATCGAAGATTTTCATCGATTCTAGAAAACGCCTTTTTCTCAAAAGTATGGAGATAGCGGCCTGGGCATCTCAACGAGCGCGAGACGACAGCCCAAACTCCGAGCACACGGGCTTGGCCGAGGCAATGTCGCACCTTGGGTAGTGTACTTCCAAGTAGACGTGTATGTGATTGAGTTCACGATCATTTGGCAAGGTACCACTTTTATGACAATATTGCGTGTACAAAGAAACACTTTGGTGGCCCGACAGAATGTTTGGCTCTACAGAGGGCGAACAGATGACATTATTGTGTATTCAACAGGCGAAAAGCTCAACCCTCTAAGCATGGAAGGTGTCATCGCATCCAACCCTATCGTGCAGGCGACACTGATTGCCGGATTTGGCCGATTTCAATCCAGCTTGTTGGTCGAGGTCGCCAAGCCCCCTACCAATGACGCTGAGAGATCAAGCTTGCTGGAAGAGATCTGGCCGTCCGTCAAGGCCGCCAACGAAATCAGCCCCTCTCATGGCAGGATTCACAAAGACATGATCTTGTTTACGTCCGCCGACAAGCCCATGTTGCGAGCTGGCAAAGGCACTGTTCAACGCAAGCTGACTCTTGAGCTCTACAGCGAGGAGCTGAACGCACTATATGCTGCGAATGAAAAGTCAGGCCTCGAATCTAATGGTATCAGCTCAAAGGAGTGGAGTGCGGCAGGGTCGAATGGCGACGGGATCGATCTTCAAGGCTTTGTTCGGAGTATACTTGCAGACTCGACTGAGATTGACATTCAAAGCATCAGCCCCGACGCCGACCTGTTCGAGCTAGGCTTGGACTCTCTACAAGTAACACTCATTGTCAGAAAGGTCAATGCTTTCTTGTCGGGCCACGGTCAATCGCCAATCCTGAGCGCTAGAATGATGTATTCCAACCCGACTGTTGCAGCACTGACCGCTGTGGTAGTCGCATTAGCCAAAGGAGAGGAGGTAGTTAAGCACGAGACCAACCACAGTGCGGAAGAGACTATGCGAAAGCTGTATGATCAATACTCTAGAAACTTGCCAGCCACTTTGAAGCACCAAGACCATGCAGTGGCTCCATCAGCAGGTGAGACAGTGCTGTTGACAGGTTCTACTGGCTCTTTGGGGGCATACGTCCTGCACTCTTTGTCTCGCGACAAGCGAGTGTCCCGTATTTTCTGCCTCAATCGTGGCCCAAACAGCCACGCCCGGCAGTCGAAGTCTCTCTCTGCAAAGGGGCTCCCACCACCGCTCGATGACAAGGTCGTCTTGCTG
The DNA here is from genome assembly GCA_011058875.1 of Neopestalotiopsis sp. 37M. NCBI lineage: Eukaryota > Fungi > Ascomycota > Sordariomycetes > Amphisphaeriales > Sporocadaceae > Neopestalotiopsis > Neopestalotiopsis sp. 37M. The sequence goes on along the minus strand of SWKT01000007.1, from coordinate 129,005 downwards.
GATGCCGATCTGTCATGCGAGGATTTCGGCCTTCCTGCTCAAACTTATCAGACCATCCTTGATCAAGTCACCACCATTATCCACAATGCCTGGCAGGTTGATTTCAACCTGTCTCTTGGGTCTTTCTCAACTCAGATTGGCACTGTCAGGCGATTGATCGACTTTTCCGCCGCTTCCAACATGGGCGCGAAAATCATGTTCATTTCGAGTGTCGGCACCGTCACTGGGTGGCCCGCTATTGCAGCGTCCAAAGGGCTTAAGGTGAATGATGTTCCCGAGGAAATATTCGAGGACTGGAGTTTGCCAGAGCCAACAGGATATGGTCAGTCAAAGTACGTCTCTGAACGCCTCCTGGACACGGCCGCCAGGGAATCCAAAATTCGCTCCATCATCTGCCGCGTAGGCCAGATCGCGGGCCCTACCACGGCGGCTGGCGTATGGCCAAATCAGGAATGGCTGCCAAGTCTCATTGCCAGTTCGAAGCATCTGGGTGTATTGCCCGCGTCGCTGGGCGCTCTGGACACGGTTGACTGGGTTCCCGTCGACGTGCTCGGTCGCGTCATTGTCGAGCTAGCTCTACCGGCGCAGAAGGACGAGGTGACGCCCTCCTCAAAGTCCCGCGGCTCGCTGGTCTATCACGTGGCCAACCCGCGGCTTACGACGTGGGCCGAACTGCTGAGGACGGTGGTCGAGCAGTATAGAGGAACTCTAGGCAATGCTGTCGAAGTCGTTCCATTGCCAGAATGGGTCGAAGCCCTCCGCAAGAGCAACTCGGAAATGGAGACGGCGGATAGGGCTCACGTTCCGGCGACTAAGATCCTGGAATTCTTCGAAGGCTTGGTCAACAGACTGAGTGATCCGATCTTGCTTGATGTCAAGGGTGCAGTTGCGTCCTCACCGACGCTGGCGCAACTGGGACAGATTGACGACACGTTGATGAAGAATTGGATGGATCAATGGTCGTTTTGAGCAAAATGTTGTTGAAAGATGTCTTCAAGCTCGATTGGAACGTCATCAGTAGTTGCTGGCTGTGACTCTAAGTGTACGGTCTGGTAGAGGCTATTTTGAACGGAAAGGGGTTTCCATCCCGTTCGCGCGCAGGTTAGACTTTTCACACAAACGAATCGCCTATATTGTCATCTTCAGATCTTCGATATACGTACAAGGTGACCTAACTAGACTGCCTGAAGGCACCCATGAATACGATACTACAAGGCGTATTCAGTACCATTTTCACCTTAAGCTTGAAAGACCTGACCTGAGATCACGCAGTGTGCTATTGGCCTTGAATAGAGTCACTCAAGGCCACAGACGGAGAGACTAGCTGCAGACTTCACAGTAACCACGGCTCGCCTTGTAAATTCAGTCAAGGTCCCCGTACAAGGATTTCCGAGTCTCGATGTTGTCTTTGGTCGGGGTTCACGGATCGGCACCTGTCAATGCTTCACGATCCTTATGCCACTGTCGCTGAGGACGACCCAGCGTGTCTTTCGTCGAGGGATACCCGTGTCTAGGCGGTGCTGAGACTCTAATCAGCCGCATGGAGTCGCCATTGATGACATAGAACCTCCTGAACTCGGCGCGGGCATCCCTGGCAGTCACCACTCCTCGCCAAGGCCGTGTTCGCCTAATGCTCTGCGGATCAAGACAATCGGATCTCGACTACTCGGCGCCACCCAGACGCAAGCACTAATGCTCATCGCCGCCGATCTGTGTGTTCGACTGGCTGGTCAATTGGTCAGAACGCGCCCTCTCGGACACGACAGGATCTCCGGTTGCACTGCGTGGACAGGAACTGTTGGCGTTCCTGTGTTTTGGTGTCGAGTGGATCAAACGCAGCATACTCGCTGCTCGGGACAGCAGTGTCTCCCAGGCTGCTTAACCTGGCGAAATCAATGCAATGAACGAGGAAGGTTCAGTTGGAGAGGTTACAAATCATGCAAAGAGGCATGCAATAAGCCGAAGCACTGTTGGTAAAGTTCGTTGCGAGTATTGAGCCCAACATGGAGGGTCAAGCTGATTTAATCAAGGGGTCATTCAATATTCATGCGAGTGACTTTGAGATTGTTGGTTGGGCCAGTTGTACTGGGTTTTTCTAGCACCTTTACGAGCTATAGTCCAATAGGCAATGCTCTCTGCTCAAATGGCACTTGGACATGGCAATAGATGACTATGAAAGCAACCCATTGTGTATGATCTTACTGCACCTGCTGTTTTGTCGTGATGCATTTGCCGGACAGCTTCTAATAGTACAGTCCAAACAAACAAGCATGTGTCCCAGATCGCTACTCGTGACTGGCTGACAGACAGCGTAGTAGTTGCTTTTCGCGACCTAAGCGGGGTAAACAGGTTACAAGAACCTGCGTGAATAAAATGTCCGGCTAAGATCGCATTGCAGCGCAGTCCTAAGTGTTTGCTCTTTCAGCTGGGGACTGTGTTGTGGTACTTGCTGCACGTACGATTGTACACTGCCTCCGCAATCGTCTGGACTCTGGAGAGAAGAAGAAGAGGCATCCGATCTCCGAGCCAATCTGGAGGGGAAAGCAGGGGTGAGAGGTTCTGGATTTTTCTTGGCTTTGCCAGCATTAGCTTGTTACCTTATTTGGCTCCTGGGAGCGGGTGCCGGCCAATGAACAGACGACATCTGCCTACCTCGTCCAACCTTGATAGCTTCGAGATTGCTCACACCCCATGTCTTTCTTCCCCCTCGTTCGCCCTGGTGGTCGACCTGCATTTGCGAATTATGACGGAAAGGTTCAATGACGACACTGGCGTTTCACTTGTGTTGGGAGAACCTCATTGGAATGCAGTTTTGGCCGGGCCGCGAGAAAGCAGATAGGACTATCAGAGTTGCTAAGCTCGAGAGCTGGCGGGGGGGACGGTCGAGACAATTGGGGAAAAGTATGGCTGGTTGAGTTTAGATCGCCAGAAGCTTGGCATCATTGAAAAAGACGGCCAAGACGGCCAGCCCGCGCCCCCGTCACTCCCGGCGGGCAAGCGGGACACCAGCTTGACCAGTCTATTCCAGGAACCACCCCCAATTCCTCCCCTGTCGGCCAATGGAGGTAACCTTGGCTGAAGTTGCAAGCAATGACGAGCTTCACCTCCAAAAAGGCAACATTGTGGCTCAGATCTTGAAGAGGAGGGAGGTACCTGTCGACTAGGTATACGTCAATAGTCTCACTAGTGTCTTTTGCTAAGGGGATTGGCAGTGGGTTTGGCTGTATTTTCCGCTATACAGCTGCGGTAGATCACAATCCGAAGCTACCAATGCTAGTTGTCTATCGGTACGTCGACTGCTTGTCGATCCAAAGCTGAGAGATCACAATATGCTTCTTTTACTTGGTACATGCTTATTTGGGCCAATGGGGAGCTCTATCTGCTGAGACACACTGCCTCCTTAGTAGAGGATATCCTCCCACTTGGCTGTAAACAGTGACGTCGCTGCCGCCCTTGTCCAGGGTTCGAGATCAAGCTTTCGAACACAAGCTTCCCCTCACTGCAAGTGTTCGGAGGCAGCCAGCTTCTTGGACGGCATAGCTTGGATAGCTTGCTTGCAAGTATAAGAACTAAGTGTTGGCTCTGAAGTATCATACCTTGCTTGCTTCCATTATACCCATACACCATATCTTTAACATCTCTTGAAAGAAGCTATCCATTTATACATCATGTCTGGCTACGGCAACAACAACGACGACGTAAGGACTGCCCGCAAGTTGATGAATGACATGAGGCTGACATGGACAACCCATATAGTCCTACGGAGGTGACAACACGAGCTACGTAAGTTTCAGTTCCGAAGTCTGCCAAGCTCCTTCATTCCACTTACACCAATCGCAGGGCTCAAGCGGCAACCGCGGAAACGATTCTTACGGATCCAATGATCTCACCGACAACCTTCGCGGCTCCGGCGGCCAGGGAGGTCTGAACCGCCGCGACGACGACGACAGCTTCGGCTCCAGCGGCCGCACTGGTGGCGCTGCTGGCTACGGCTCCTCTGGCCGCACCGGCGGTGGCCTTGGTGACGACGACAGCTACGGTTCTTCGGGACGCACTGGCGGCAGCGGTCTTGGTGGCAGTGACAGCTATGGTTCCTCTGGTCGCACTGGCGGCAGCGGCCTTGGCGGCAGCGACAGCTACGGATCGTCTGGCCGAACTGGTGGTGGCCTCGGCGATGATGACAGCTACGGCTCATCCGGCCGAACTGGCGGCAGCGGCCTTGGTGGCAGTGACAGCTACGGATCATCTGGTCGCACTGGTGGCAGTGGTCTTGGTGGAAGTGACAGCTACGGCTCATCTGGCCGCACCGGCGGTGGTCTCGGCGACGACGACAGCTACGGATCGTCTGGCCGGACCGGCGGCAGTGGTCTGGGCGGAAACGACAGCTACGGCTCCTCCGGCCGGACTGGCGGTCGTGGCGGCGACGACTCTTACGGCAGCTCTGGCCTTGGTGGCAGTGACAGCTACGGATCATCGGGCGCTGGTCGCCGAGGTGATGATGACAGCTACGGCGGTAGCTCTGGTGGTCTCGGCTCGTATGTGTTTCCCCAATATCTTCATTTGATGAACATCTTACTGACCTAACTCCCAACAGGAGCGGCGGCGCCTATGGCAGCGGTCGCGGTGGTGATGACTATGATAACAACCGTTCCGGTGGTAAAGATTCCACGGCCGGCAAGCTCATGGAGAAGGCTGGCAGCATGCTCGGAAGTGATAACCTTGAGCAGAAGGGTCGCATGAAGCGCGACCAGGCTCGTGACGACTACTAGGCTTGATTTGATGGTTCCTGCCTGGTCTTTGGACATGAATAATTGAAGACTTAATGACAATAAATGATCAAAATATTACAACTCAATGATTATATCTGTAGCATGTTCACTATGGGTGAGCATCCATATACGATATCTTGCGACCTTGCTACATACGTCAGTTTACCGATAAGGACTGCATCGTCTACAATGGGGACAATGATTAATTGGAATAGAGAGTGGTGTTTTGACATGTGACCGCGGTTGACAGGAATCTGGAAGACTGTGAAAAGCACCGCCACACAAGCAAATCTACTTTGCAGATTTTCCTAATATATAGACTACATTGAACAGAATAAATCTGAGTATATTCCATTTCACAATACCATAGTAGGTGGTTTTGTTACAGAACAGACCACGAATGCAGACAAGGATGCCTTTAGTAGTGCCAGCAAACGGCCATTAGTATAATACTCTCCACATCCGAACTCGGCACCTCCAAAATTTCCACCACCATTCATTCCCTCGAGCCAAAAGCGTCCCATTCCGCACCATTTCAAACCATTCGTTGCCCACCAAAGTAATTCAGTATACAATCACGCTCAACTTCCAAGTCAGAGCAGACTTGATCCGTCTAGCTCTCCTCTATTTTGATAAGCACAAGTTTCTTCAACAATCACCACGGTGAGATGGCCGAGTTGGTTATGGCGCCAGGTTAAGGTCACCTTAACACCTACTTCCTGGTACGGAAACGTGCGTGGGTTCAAGTCCCACTCTCATCATCGCTTCCTCCAGATTCAATCTGGATACCTTTCTTTTTGCTTTTTTATCATATTCCTTGGTATAGTCGCCTGGCACTGCCCGTGTATGGCCGACAGCTTAACTTGTTCCCTTTCACCTCCGACTCTTTCTGTCTTATTCGTTGCATGAGCCAAAAGATGTTTTGCATTTGCGTGGTATCCATTTGCCAATGCCTGAATCCCAACTGGCTTTTCCGGCCCTTTAGCATCGGCATATCTGCCAGCACGGATTGGGACTAGGGCTATAAAAATTTAATAGTCGACCAAGACGCGAGTCCCTCCCAGCAGCGTTTTGCTATCAAAGCAATTTGGATCGACAAAAAAGCCAAAAAGAAGTATTCCTGATACTGGATCTCCGACACGGGGAATCGAACCCCGGGCATGACGGATCAGGAATGAGAGCGTCATATGTTAGCCACTACACCATATCGGATGTGATGTTGTAAAAATGACAGTCACGTAATAGTCTACAAGTCTCTGAGCCGACGAGCCTCACTTTCCTTTGCCTTTGCCGACCCACTCCCGGGATCAGAAGTCTTCGACTCGGGCAGTTTTGACTCATGTAATGTCTGCTCTGGTGGAGATGCGCGCGGTTCGCGAATAAGTTTACAAATGATCAAGAAGCCTAATGATCTAGGTTGGTAACGAGTGGAGGACGAGCGTTCTGTTCCTAGTGAACTAGTCAAGAGTCCACCAGATATGCTGGGACCCATCAGCCGGTCAATATAATGATGTGCATGGAAAAGATGGTTCAGACGGAAAGCTTGATGAAATGGGATCAAATAATTCTTCGTTAGTTATGGACGAGCACGCCACAAGTCGTAAAAGACGTCAACGCTTGCTCTTCTAAAAATGCATATTCTATTCCCTGTACTGTCCCGAAACGCCCAAGAACTCCCGGGCACGTCCCGTCTCTAATCACCGTCTCAGAGGGTAGTGCCTTGTTCGTAAGAGGCCAGTCCGGTGATGTCGGGCGTAGGCGTGACGGGCCGGCTCTCGTGGCGGAACAGACTAATGTAGTCGCGGTCCGCCACGTACTGACTGTCGGCGTAGCCCAGCAGGCTCTCGATCTTGCTGCTCCGGTGGCCCTTGATGCGGGCAATCTCGGGCATGGCGTAGTTGACCAGGGCCCTGCCCACCTCGGTCGGGGTGCCCTCCCACATCTTACCGTCGGGTCCGGGCTCGGCTCTCCGCTCCACCACGACCAGGCGCACCGCCTCGTGTTGTCCAAAGGGTCCCTCCACGTCAACCACACCAATGGGCAAGAGGCCGGCCTTGTCGGCCAGGGCACGATGGCAGCCTTCGTCAATGTAAATGGTGCCGTGCGGCGCCAGACCGTGCGTCAACCAAAAGTAGCGATCCCGAATCGGGTGTGACAAGGGCAGGAAGCGCGTGTGAAGGGGCGGCTCCGCGACATCGAGAGCCGCCAGGGAAGCCGTGGACGAAGATAACGGGTCTTCAGTATGGTCATCCGAAGGAGCGAGGGCCTTGGTCGCCTGCACATAGCGCACTATCTTGTGGATATTATCAGGCTCAGAGGAACGGGTAATGACTGTCGTGACACCAGCAGAAGTAGCGAGCTTAGCTGCTACAATCTTGGTACCCATGCCACCGGTTCCTAGAGCAGATCCAGCGCTCGATACTGAATAAAGTTAGTTGGCCATGTTTGGGCTATATATATGAGTGAACCTACCATCTGCCTGAATGGAGTCAATATCTTCAATGACTTGTATTGGCTGTGCGTCTGGATTCGTTCGAGGATTCTTGTCGTATAGACAATCTACATCCGTCATCAAGAAGAGAAAATCGGCATGAGCCATGGCTGCTGTAATGGCCGAAAGGGTATCATTGTCGCCAAACTTGATTTCCGCCACCGCGAGAGTATCGTTCTCATTGACAATGGGAATGACACCCATCTCGAGGAGCTCATTCACAGTAGTCTGAGCATTTAAATATCTTTGGCGCTGTGATAGGAGTCAGAACGACGACAGCAACGCACATGTTGAAGAGGGGGGGTATTTACATCGGCAATGTCGTTTCTAGTCAAGAGAATCTGTGCCACTGGCTGGCTATAATAACCAAACAGTTGATCCCACAAGCTGATCAGACGGCATTGACCGATGGCAGCCAGTGCCTGCAGCTGCGCAAGATGTTTTGGTCTCTTCTCAACATTCATGCGCTGCAGTCCAACGCCAATGGCGCCAGAGGAAACAATGACGACCCGGTGTCCATCCTTTCGTAGCTTGACCGCCGTGGCCACTATGAGACTGAGAATGGGGAGTAACGGCTCATGTGTCTTTTCATCGACAATGGAGCTTGTGCCTGAACGCTTTTGTGAGTAAGCTGGACTTTTGACTGGCCAGAGCTGCGTGGATTGTCATCCATGCACTGGCTCCGAAGTATATGACACAACTCACCCAATTTTATAACGACTGTGAGTGGCTTGAAGACCTTCATGTCTACTGCCAAGCACGACCCACGAATCAGCGAAATCCCAGAGTCTATCTTTTTTCGGGGTGCAATGCAAAATGCCCAGAGAAATCAAAGGAAAAAAGAGGCCGAGCGGAAATGAGCAATGAAACAAAATGACGAGAAAAGGGAATAGAGCATGAAATTGACGAAAACACAACGGCGGCTTGCGACATGTACAGAGTAAGTAGTCAACGTCCGACTTTGGTGATATGGAACAGGAAAGTCATACAGGGCGCTGCGTCACCGGCGTCGGACATGGTGACAAGGGGCCCAAAAGGCGCGAAACTGTTGTTGGCTGGTCTGTTTTTGGAGGGGCTCTTGAGCACTGGGCACATGTAAAAAGCCAATTGGACTCTTCCCAATCAAGTCGAATGGGTTTGCGCTGCGTCGCTAAAATGGAATCGACCTCTTTTGCTCCACTGGCAAGATAGCAAAGAAAAATTATGCTGGCTAAAATCCGTTCCCTCCCCCCAAAGTGACCCCCAGGATTCGAATGTGCGGGAAGGAATTTGATTGGTCGCGGGACCCATATAAGATCGGATGGGGGATGTCAGAACTTGAAGGACCGGGGGCAGCCCGGAGGTGAGAAGCTTTGGAAGGGTCAGGAAAAAAGTTACCGTACTAGCGACACTATTCCGTCACTCTTCAGGTACCACCACAGCATCACATCTAGCAGCAGTACTTTGAATTGCCGGGCGGTGTGGCCCTGTACATTTACGATTGGCACTCTCGATAGCTCCCACAGCTTCATCTATCCATACAATTCAGCGTCAAGCAGCACAAGCCGACTCGACAATGGCTCCGACCTCCCCAGACTCGGCAGCGGCTGCTGCTGCTGCGACGCCGTCAACCCCCGCCGCCGCCACCACGACCACCGGAGCAAACGACAGCAACGCCAACAGCGACCTCCCAGCCATCATGAAGAACGACCCGGCGCGCACGGGCTTCGACCCGCAGACCAAGTGGTGGGTGAACTACTTCAAGATCCTGACGGGCGAGATAACCCGCGAGGGCGCCTTCCACTACCGGGAGCAGCGGTACCGCGAGCACGAGGAGCGCGACTGCCGGCAGTGCGAAAGTTACCGCGACTGGGCCTTTGCGCACTCGCCCACGGTGCGCTTCATGCGCGACCGCGTCGCCGACCTCAACGGGAACCTCGACGCCTCCAACGTCGTCTGCCGCCGCTGCCCTACCCGCCTCACCGAGGATGGCCAGGTCCATCGCCAGTCTGGCGGCTTCCACCCGGACCACGGTATCCTGCTCTGCGCCAACGAGGTCCGCAATCGCAAGCACGTCGAAGATACACTTAGTCATGAAATGGTGCATGCCTGGGATCACTTGCGCTTCAAGGTCGACATGGCTGGTAACCTGAAGCACGCAGCTTGTTCAGAGGTTCGTACAGTCTAGAACTCCTTTCTCAATTCTCAGATGCTTGGTTGGGGGGCTTACGGACGCAATGGAAACCAAAGTGGCTAACACAACCAAACCGTTTTATAGATCCGAGCTTCCATGTTGAGCGGCGAGTGCAGATGGACTCGAGAAACCATGACGCACGGAAACTGGACCCTGACACAACAATTCCAAAACTGCGTAAGGCGGAGGGCTGTCCAGTCTGTCATGGCCAGACCGACATGCAAGGACGACGTACAGGCCGTCAAGGTGGTGAACCAGGTCTGGGACTCGTGCTTTTCGGATACCCGTCCCTTTGACGAGATTTACAGGTAGAGCGATAAAAAGCCTGGTTCCATTGGAGAGAATTGTACAACATCAACAACACTATCATGCAAAGAGAAGGCGTTCATGGAGTTCCGGGCATGTCGTGGACGAAAATGCCAATGTAAAAATGTATTTGGATCGATTACAAAAAGATATACCAGCTCCCCTTGATGCAAGATTTCCCTGCTGTATATTCGCCTATACGCCGTTGCCTCGATACGCCTGTCCTGTGATTTAGAAATACAAATTAACGCCACCATGAAAATGCAACATCATTATTTATTCGTCGTCCATGGTTATTGTGCTGCCTTCTCCCGCTTGGCGGCGCTCTCTCGGTTGGTCGCACGCTCGCCCTTGAGGCAGTGTTTGATGATCCATGGGTGTTGCTGAACCTGGTCCAGCGGGATTCTCTTCTCAGGGTCAAGTACGAGCAACTATATAATGGTTAGTCATTTGCTTCTTCAAGGTAACATGATCTTGTGACTTACCCTCTTGATCAAATCCTTCGCCTCTGCGCTTACAAATGACGGAATCGTCATGTCGGCCCGCGCAATCCTTCTCTGTGTCATGACTGGGGAGTCCTCAAATGGTGCCTCGCCCACGAGGAACTCATAGGCCAACACACCAAGGGACCAAAGATCAACCTTTTCGTTGTAGTAGTTGTCCTGGCTGCCGGACTTGAGCATCTCCGGGGGCAGGTAGTCGAGAGTTCCGCACATGGTCTTGCGGCGGTTGTTAGGGGCGTGGACGCTCCAGCCAAAGTCGGAAATTTTGAGCTCGCCATGGATACCGACGAGAATGTTTTCGGGCTTGATGTCTCGGTGGATGACGTGCTTGCGGTGGAGGTAGCGCAGAGCGCTGGCCATCTGGGCAATGTACTGGGCAGCCTTCCACTCGGGAAAGCGGTTCTCCTTGCGGAGATGCTTGTAGAGCTCACCCTTGCAGGCAAACTCGAGAATAAGGAAGACTCGCTTGCTGTCGTGGAAGTGGCCGTACAGTTGTAGGATGTTGGGGTGTCGAAGGTTGCTCTGAATCTCAATCTCACGGCGTACCTGCTTTTCGACACGGCCCTGTTGCAACTCGTTCTTGTGCAAGACCTTGAGGGCGCAGATGTAGCCATTGGTGCGCTCTCGTGCCAGGTAGACACGTCCAAACTTTCCCTTGCCCAGCGGCCGTCCAATCTCAAACATGCCCAGGTGCATGGCCTTGATGGTAGGTTGCTCAATCAGAACTGGGACCGAGACGACTGACTTGCGGTCCTCGGCCGACTCTGCGGACGTCCGGGCGCTACTGGGCAGGGCCTTTCGCTGAGGGGACGGGGGCTGCGAGCCTTTCCACTGTGCTTGTTGTGAAGCAAGGGTGACAGATGTGACATTGTTGGTGTTTTGTGTCTGCAATGCAACTTTGTACATGTTGGATTTATTTGCGTTGTGCGACAGTTGTGTCGTTGTGACTGTGGCCTGTCATGATGGAGATTGGTTAGTATTGCAATGCTCACTCAAAATGATCCCTACTATGGGTTGCAGCACTCACCTTTGACTTTTGGTAGAGCTTGCTAGAGTCAGCGACGTTGTTCTCGTCGCTGACGGACATGCGCTGGAAGCGTGATTCCAAAGTCCTGGCTGCCATGGCGCCGGGAGGTTCTTCCTGCTGACGAGGGGGATATTCGCAGAAGGGTTCTCAGATGGATAGAGTTGTTGCAAGAATGGATGTTCAAGATTGGAAAGAGGAGGGATGAGGTCGAAGGAATTTGAATGAGGTAAGATGTAACACCGCTCCAGGTTGTGTGGTCCAACTCTTAGTAGGTGGGAGCCGGGGAGAGAGGGCTAATGTTTTGGCGCTAAAGGAGGACTGGTTACCACAGCAACCACTAAGTGATTCCGCCGCCAAGTTTCGCAACTACAAGATCAAATCACCCACCAGCTTTTCAGGCTTATATGGGGTCTTCTGCCGTGTTAAAAATGAGTTTTGCGACAATTTGAGGTGATTCGCGATGATTTTCGATTGATTTCGATCAACTTTGTTGCGCTTTTGGACTATTTGTGTGGTGTTTGGTTTGGTTGAAGTTACCTTTGGCAGTCTGGCCTCGACTCTTTCCGCTGCCAAATATACGCCGCTGCACCGCCGCCAGTATTAGACTCGGCGGTTGGCCCAGAGATACGACCTGGAAACTACCGTGCATTGGACGCTATCGACCTGCATCGTGAGCATCGACCATCGTGCATGTATCATCTGCCCTTTTATCTACCCCTGATTGTACTTTAGTTCCAAACTTGACCCCGTGCTACACCATTCTCTTTTGGTGCATCAAGCGAGTGGTAGGTATACGGGGTATTTATTCAAATCGCGAAATGCATTATATAAGATAATCGAGCAGAGACGAGTTCCCATATTTATGGACCAAAACTCCACACAATCTCTCCCTCGTAGAAATCACACGCTGGGCAGGATCCTTCCGTCCATACCTTTTACAACTGAATGTCCCAACAGCTTTTCTTACGCATGTTTATGCGCTAGCCTTGACTCTCTTCAGCATAAGGTTCTTGGTTGGGTCCGGAAGTGCGTCCAGTCCCATGGCCAGGTTGGGATAACGCTCGCTGAAACCGTCCGGCATCTTGATGTCGTAGTCGAGTAGGATGCGCGACAGCATCAGCTTGATTTCATTGGCGGCAAAGAAGCGACCAGGGCTATAGAATGATGAGCAACTGCATCTGTACGGAAAATGGATGGGCGTTTCTCTTCCAACTTACCAAGCATGACGACCATATCCAAACGCCATAAAGTCCTTGGTCACGGTCACGAACTGGTACTGTTCCTTGTTCTTGTACGCCATCGGGTCCTGTACGGTGCCCTTGCGGAGATTCATAAAGCGGTGCGCATCGAAAGTCTGTGTTAAGAGTATCAGAACTCCATCATTGACATTATTGACGATGACGAATTACTTACCTCGGGGTTGGAGTACAGCTGAGGATCATTCACAATTTCTGCGTGGTTGGCCTCCACCATGGCGCCAGAAGGCAAGTGCGTACCATCGCTCAACGTGACGGGCTTGTCGACGTAGCGAACAAAGCGGACCAGATTGCCAGGGTTGGTTCGTTGCGACTCCTTCATGACACTGTCCAGGAGCTTCATGTCGTACAGGGCGTGGGTGGAGAGGATGCCGCCATTCTGCTCCATGACGGCACTAATCTCCTTTCGCAGTTCGTGCACAAGATCCGGGCGGACAACCAAGTCGTACAGTCTGTGGGAATGTATGTGAGCAACTATCACTCCATGGGAAAGACTATAGGCAGGCGGGCACTTACACGCTGATCGTTGTAATGGTAGTCGTGTGAATGGCAGCCAAGCTGAGGTTGAGGATAATCAGACTTAGCTCATCATCGCTGAGCTTAAAGTCACCAGTCTTTTGCATCATCCACTGCAGCATGTCATCCGGCATCTCGCCGCCCTGCTTCATCTGCTGTCTTCTCTCGGCAATAACGGGCGCCAGGAACTCTCGGCACTTGCGGCGGTGCTTATCGACGCTCTTGAGCTCGGGGATGTAGTATTGGCCAATGAACCGCGTCCACGGGGACCACTGCTTGAGCTTTCCAATAGCCGTGAACAAGTCGACCGTGTAGGTGATGGCGCTGTTGACCCATTCCTCGCGGCGGCAGAGCTCGGGGCCCAAGAAGATGTTGCCGCTCACGATGGCGACAATCCTCAAGAGTTTCGAGTAGACATTCTCGGCAGTCCAGTCTTCGCAAGGTCCTAGCTCTTCGCTGACAGCCCTAGCTGCCTCCTCGGTCAAACGACCATTGATGCGGTCTAACCAAGTTGTTAGGAAAATAGTGCCACAGTTATTGGAGATTGTCACATACTCAAGTTGTGGGTAAGATCGCTACGGATAAGGTGGATGAGAAAGTCAGTGTGAACCTGGTTTCCTCCCAGTCCGGTGTACTTTTGCTCATTCGACTTGGTAACAATTAGTTCATAGTTTCTTGTTGTGAATAATGGTGTTCTGTACCTTCTCGAATGCCTTTGAGATGTTCAAGTGATCCTCAGACAGACGCCTGGCTTCATCGAGCAGTGACCGTGGAAGGACAATCTTCTCTCCTGCATCACATCTTAGCATTCCGCCTTTGAACCTCGATATTGGGACGAGAAGCCCCACGCCGTATCATGTCACGTACCATCCGTGTCCGTCAGTCTGAATACCGAATTCTTGAAGCGTTGGTAGCCTTGTTGGTACAGGTCCTTTGCATTGGAAAGGTAGGCTTTCCTTCGCTGCTCGACGCCACCAAGCTCTTGGCCAACCAGGGGAATCTTGTCCACGCCGCCCTTGGGAGACCTGAGAACCGAAAAGAGAAACGCGGTGACGAGTAGCAGACCGACCGAGGCAAAGATGGGAGCCCGGTCCGCCACTTGTTGTATTACTTGATCCATGATGTTGGTAGTGAAGCAGTTGGTGCAACACAAAACGGTGTGGTATCAACCAGAAAAGCAAAAGGCGTGTGAGCGCACAAGTGACGTCCTGAACACTATATATATGTCGACACACTAGGTAATGAGATGGGTTGGATGACAAGATCCCATCCATCTGACCAAAGGGTCCCCCTTCTAACCTGTTCAGGATAGACAATGTTGGATTAGTGGTCGAGTATGGTCGGGTAGTATCTTCTCATGCTTGTCTACTACGCGAAACCCCCGTTTGCGTCCGTCTTGGTTGGCTGGATGGAGGGCTAGCTGAAGAAACACTAAAATCCTACCGTATACAAGTACGTGTGTTGGAAAGGAAAAAGAACAATGTCCACTCCAAAAAGTGGTTTCCACCAAACAAGGAACGGCTCTGGACGCTCGCACTTTGACCCACAGTCCGAATCCCCGAAGCTGACGACCTTGAGGCCAACTCCTTGGCAGGAATAGTAGGAAGCAAGGGAGGTGAGGTTCTTGAGGGTTGATGATGAGCGTGCTCTCTTGCCTGCCCTCGCCTGCCAGCATACTACTGTACTACCATGTACCAGCAGGGTACACTAGAAAGGGGGTCAATGGGTTCGTAGTTTTGCCGATCACTGGGGCTTGCCATTGGTTGTTTCATGGCATCTTTGCTGGTTCGAGATTAGACACACACAAACAATCAAGTACGAATACGGAACGCCAATCCGGTTCGCTAACCATGTAGGCAGGCACGGTACTTGAGCAGCCGAATCGTTTGATTTTTTGCTTCTTGTCCGAATAGAAAATGCACCGCACTTGTACCGCGGTGACCTGCAGCGGCAAGTCGTAGTTCCGTACCTACAAAGTAAGGCCATTCTGAAGGTTTTGCCGAGTCCCCTCGCTTCGGTAGATGTTCGCACTACACGCGCTCGTACTCGGGTGCGCCAACTCGGCTCCAGGGCAGCTTCTCGGGTGCCCAGTGTTCCAGAATTCGAATGCTCTCTCGCTTGGTCAAAGTTTATCAAGTATATCACATCCTAGCTGCCTATTTTGCCAACGCAGATGCACACCCTTGAGTGATGTGTAGATCCAGCAGTCGTCAGTCGCCCAGTTTCTTCAGCATTGAAAGGATTCGACGCTATTTCACTAGACTGGTTTGCTAGTGGGCCAGTGCTGACCAGTCGCTACACTCACAACGCTTGCAAATGTAAGCACTTATAGCTGGGAGCGAGATTTGCGAGTCAGTATAATACATACGCGTATGTATGGAACCGAAGCGTCGGGCGCGCTTGAATCAAAGATGCTGCTGGTTGTTCCTCGATAGGTAGCTGGTGAGTACCTACACTAGGACGTCACGTAAACAAGTAGTCACTATAGAGCATACCTATGTTCCTGGCCTCCCCTGTATAGGCGACGCTGTGTGTATGCCACAGGCATATTATTTAAGAGTAGCTATTGCAGGATTCACAACAATTTCGTAAGAGCTGGGTGCGAGCACGCTCTGGCCCACGACTTTCAAGGTGCTAAAGTTGCTATAAAAAACCTCTGAACTCAGCGCTAGGGAATAGTGAAGGATTCTGTTGTGTCAAAGCCACACTTCGCCAGTTGTCGTGTGAACTAAGGTTAGATATTTAACTAGGTGTCCATCCCTGTCGGATGCCAAGTCTATGTTACCGATATTACAAGTCCATCCTTCTCAATGCTGACAATTCCAGCTGAAGTTGAGAAATGATACATGATGACCCAATTACACAACAAGAGTATAACGCCCTCCGCACTAATATTTGAAATCCGCTTACTATCAACCGTCGGAGGATTAACGCCGATGCAGAATTAGTGGCTGGGATTATAATTTGCTGACTGCCAATGTTGCAGCATGGCGGCGGCAAAATTGTACAGAGTATGTACTGTTATGCACCGTACGTCCACGCGCGCGCTGCATCATGTTCTTTTATGCAACTTTGTGTAATTATGCTTTCCCACTTGCACGTACTTTACCTAACCACATATGTCAAGCATCTGAGGCATGGCAAACTGGCCTCTCATTGTTGTATGCATTCTTTGTTCTCTGAATTTGCGAAAATGACAAGTGTCAATTCAGGATTCGAAAGAAATAAAACTACCATGCCCCAAATTTATGACACGGGCTTCGGATTGGCATTTCATCGCTCACTGTGACCTATCAAAGCCTATGGGTGAAGGCCCCCCTGGCTCCTCCAAACGCCACGCGAGACGTCATCGTAGATTTTATGGACAAGGCAAACTCTCTCAGCCTCGCCAAGAAAGGAAAAAGTTGATGCCAACAAACAATCAGTCTTACTGGCCCGTATAGCTCATTTCCTTTTCATATCTTATTGGTATCAGACACACATATACATACAATTACCTTTGGAAGAAACGGGCGCTATTAGTGCCAGCCCATTCGAAAATCATGGGCAATACCAAGCGCCACCTCGCCTCTCTCCTCACCTCCTACCTGGCCATCCTCTCCCTCCTCGCCGCGACGCCGGCGCTGGCGGCCACAAAACCCAAGAATGCCATCCTGCTGTCCGAGGTCCAGTCCTTGACGCTGCGCGGGGGCGCCAAGACGGCGCACCGCCGCGTCGCCGCCGCGCCCCAGCTCAAATGCGTCTCGCACCCGAGCCTCTGCAAGCTGCACGACGTGGACCTGATGCGCTGCACGAACCAGGGCTCGGGCTACTCGGATGAGGATATTCAGGTACGTTCATTCTCTCACTCATCAGCCCTAGAATATAGGTATTCCATGATACTTTGGTGTTGTTTCTCCAAATATGGTTTCATGAGGCAGCACATCACTAACAAAGTTCACTCAAGTGGTCATGCACCGCCAACCTGCCGCCAACGCTCAAGCTCGGCAGCACCGACGTAATTTGCGAGGGCTACGCCTCGTCGGATGACGAGTACGTGCTCAAGGGCAGCTGCGGCGTCGAGTACCGCCTCGTCCTGACCGACGAGGGCGAGAAGCGGCACCCAAACCTAGGGTCGTCTAGCGGCGGTTGGGGATCGGGAAAGTCTAAATCGTCAAAGGCTGACGGAGAGGGTCTCGATTGGAGCGGATTCCTCTTCATGTGTTGCTTCGTCGGCGTGCTCCTCTGGATGATCTACTCTGGCTGCACGAATGCGCGCCAGGCCCGCAACCACACCACGACGCGGCGGCCTAGGAACGGCGGCGGCGGAGGTGGAGGTGGAGGATGGGGTCCCGGAGGCGGCGGCGGTGGCTTTGGGGGAGGCGATTGGGGCGATGATGATCCGCCGCCGCCATACAAGCCAAGTAGCAGCAGCTCATCTTCGCGGGCTGGCTGGCAACCTGGGTTCTTTTCGGGCGCTGCAACTGGTGCTGCCGCCGGCTATTACGCGGGAAGCCGCGCCAATCGACAACAGCAGCAGCAACAAAATGCCGGAAGCAGTTGGTTTGGCAGTAGCGGCTCGCCCTCTTCTTCAAGCAACAACGATTCTAGCTCGAGCAGTAGTGCTCGTTATGAGAGCACTGGCTTTGGCAGCACAAGCCGACGATGAGTCTTTACTCTATACATGGCCTACATGCAGAATCGAGATCGAGTCGTACCATAGAGGCTACAATGCCATGGGTTAGGGCACAAGTTCAAACAAGGTTGTTTCAAAGCAAATCACGCAGTGCTCCGCCACAGTTGTTACAGTACTCCCATCCAAATACCAATATCTCACGACTCACCACAGCTGTTCAAATTGCACGTGTGAGATGTCTTCAATTTTTCTTCTTTCGTTGATTCATGACCCTATCTACTGCGGCGATGACATTATCACTGCGGGCCTCCAGAGACGCTTGTGGCTTGATATCCTGCCGAAATCAAGAGATAATAAAGCCGGTGAGGCCGTCTGCAGGCAGCGAGACATACATCCAATTCCGTCAGGGGTATATCGCAGAGCTCAAACTCGCTGCTTCATAAAACATGGCCACATTCTTGATCCTCGGACGCTATTGCTGTTTGCGCCCAAATGCTGATTTCGTGGAAGTTTGACAACGCGCAGAAGGAGACCGATGATTCGCGATCGGCTCTCACAGTGCAGTAAAGCTGCTCTAAATCGCCGGCATCTCCTGGGATTGCGGGTGGTGGTGTGGCAGTCGGAGGGCAAGCAGTATCGCCTTCGCGCATCGGAGAGTGCTGAGCATCCTCGGTATGCGCATTCCGCTTGCCTATATCGTCGCTCTAAAGTTACAAAACTCTTACAGATCATTCCCATACGTCCCTTGGTGTGCGACACATTCTCCATAGTATACACGCTACGAGTGTGAGCGCTCGAGAATCTATTACCGACACCGGCAGTTTGCAGAATAATCTGCTCGCAGGTGAGCCAGAATCTGCAGGAAACATATATGGTCTCGGATCGCTCATCTCACGAGGTAGGCAGCGAAGTCGTAGATGAACCTCGTTCATCTTGATATGATGTGGGTATTGGGTGAAATTAATAGTTGGCTGCAGGCGGTCGTACAAGCCTGTTGCCGTTTTACTATTCGGTTCTAGAGATGGACAGTCATGATATCCAGCTTGTCAAACATCTTGCTGCAGTTGGGACATTTTCTCATGCGGTTGTTGATACGGTCGTTAATGCAGTTCCGGCAGAAAATGTGACCACAAGTCTTGATTGCGGTGTTCTTGAAGTTGTTGTGGCACACTGAACAGGTGGCAAGTTTCTAGCGAGAGTTAGCAAGGCACGAGTCGAATAGCTGTGGGCGTAATTTGACTTACCCGAAGCATCTCTTCCTCTTCGGAAGAGTTGCTCAGTGACTTCGTCTTCCACTTGTCCCTGTCCTTTGACATGCTCTCGAGGCGAACCTTCAGCTTTTCGTTCTCTGTCTCCAAAATCGAGGCGCGCTCTTTTGCCGTGGCTGAAGCTGCGTCCTTTGTCTTCGCCAGATTGTTCAGTTCCGTTATCTGATTCTTGAGCGCTTCATATCGCTTCAATATCTCCGTGTTATTTGATTCCGTGCGCTTGTTCTCCGAAATCGTGGTGACATTTGCTTGCCGCAAGTCGGCGAGTTGCTTCTCCAAGCTTGCAGCTAAGGCGCGGCTCGTAATCTCGTTCTCTTTGAGTTGCGAGATAACTTCCGAGTTCTTCGAATTATGCATGCGTACTTTCTTCAACTCCTCCGTCAGTGCGTCGTGGTTCCGGCGCGCATCAAAATATTTCTGATTAGCTTTGCCCTTCTCTGCAAGTGCAGCAGTGAGACGCTCTTCAACAGTAACCGCATCGTGAACCTTCTTGTTTGCGGCGAGTTGATACTTCTTGATTGCTGCTGCCATTGCAGGGAGCTCGTTGTTGATAGCGTCAAAGTCCTTGTGAAGCTTCTTGTACTTCTCGCGAAGCTCGTCAGCTGACAAACCCTCGATCTCTGGTTGTGGCGTCATATCAGTGTCTTCGCTGGGTGTCAATCGTTTCACCTGGGATTCGAGTTGGCGTATCCAATCCTCGTTTGCGTTGACCAATGACTTCATTTCCTCGAGGGCCACGCGTTCCGAGTCTTTGCTCGATTGTAACTTCTGTACTTCTTGAACGACCTCGTCTCGCATAGCGCGAACCCGGACAAGATTGGTATCGGATTGTTGTAACTGCTCCTCGAGTTCTGACGTGAACTGTTGAGCCTCGCTTTCAAGCCTCTTTTTGTAAGCTGTACGTTCACTCTCAAGTTTGTTGTTGGCCTCGGCCATCTTCTTGTTCTGGAGTTCGAGACTATTGATCTTTTTGATCAGATCGTCCTGGCGGCCCTTGAACGACTTGAAAGCGTCTGTTCGGACATAGTCTTCGTCCGTCAGTCCGGTGAGCTTGGTTTGGAGGTTGGTGAGCTCTTCCTGTAGTTTCTTGCTTTCTGCCAAGGCCGTCTCCAAGTGCTGCTTCTGCTTGTCGCCAGCAACAGTGGCTTCTTTGAGTTTCAGTTGAAGCTCTGCACTGTTGCCGTTAGCTTCCACGACACCGTTGTCCTGATCGCTTCCAGCTGGCCGGGCAGTAGAGCTTGCCAGAGCCTTTTGCTCAAGCTTTTGTACCTGATTACTCTTGAGCCGATCCATTCTTCGTTCAGCCTTCATGTATCGCAATGTAGCAGTGTTGAGCTGTTCTGATACACCCTCTTTCTCGGAAGTCAGACGATTAACCTTGACGAGCAGGTCCTTTTGCGCGGTTAATAGTTTGTTGACTTGCGACTCCAACGTGGTGACATCTGGTTCGTTCTCTCGGTTCGAAGTCATGCGGGCAAAAATGGCGTCGGTCATCTCCCGGATAATTGATGCCTTTTCGGTGAGGTGGGATTCAAGCTCCTCCATATCCTTAAATGTGGTGCCTGTAGGGAATGCCTCCTTTGAAGACCCGGCTTGGAACGGGATTGTTTTCTCGGCAAGAAGTTTGAGCTCTTGGAGGAGCTGATGAAAAGTCAGCATTCTAGCTCGTTTGTTGCGCCTGAGGTCGATTATCTTACCTGAACCCACCAGGCATCTACCACTCTCAAATGGTCATCGTGGTGTATAGAACGGCGCTCCATCTCCTCCAACCTGGTCTCTAAAGTACTGCATGTGCGCTTGTATTCTTGCATCTGTCGGTAAATGGCGCCCTTTGTGTATTCCTAACCAAGCCATGTCTGTCAGCGATTATGTTTCCCCGAGTGACTTTTCCTCCTGTCTTTCTGTGATGCGGATTGTGGAAGCGAGGTGGTTCGGCGAAGGATGGTGGGAGAGTAGACAGTTCTTCAGAATAATGACGAACATTTGCAGGCAAAGAGGCTGAGGCTGAGCATCATCACTGGGATGGTGAGTATGAACCCCCGAGAGAAGCAGCGACGCGAGGCAGAGGCAAAAAAGGGCCAGCCGCCCAAAGAGCGTCGAATCATCCAGGAACAGATGTATGCCACAATGTCTTTGCAGGCGCAATGGTGAAGTCGATGATTGCAGAGCAAGAGGGATTAGGGGCGGGGGTGGACACCTACGTCGATCCAAACATCCTCCTTTGCATCGTCATCTTTGGCGACGTTGGCACCGCCATTGATTTGCTGACGTTTGCTGGGAGGAGCAATCTCGTCGGTTGCACTGAGGGCGGGTCTCTTGCGGTCCTCCATGTTGACGAGGGGGGACAGTGGCGCCGAGGACTTGCTTGTGGATAGAGGCATGAAGAGACCGCTGGGCGAAGATGCCTATCAATTGGAAAGAGGTGGGGCGAGGTAAATGCTGCTTGACGGCAATACAAGGAAAAGATGATATCAAAGCCTTGCCAAAGCCTAGCAGATTGATGAGGCAGCGGCGACAACAACGGCGAGGACGCCCAAGGCGAGGCGAGGTGAAGAGTCCGACGTTGAAGTGAGGTAAGCTGGCCTTGCCCCCGTGACACACTACGCACGGCGTGAAAGAGAGATATGCTTCAAAGACCAGCTGCCAGGTCGTCAGGCTCAGATGCGTCGAGATGTCATGAATAGGATCCCCCAGTGCCGCGGACTCGGACGACGCGACGATGAATGTTGGAGGAGGTCAGGAGTTGGCGTGTGGGTTGCAAGAAGTCCTCCAGGAGGTCGACGTTGAGATGAAAACTTGGACTTGCCCGTCGCCCGTCCCGTTTTCCCAACGCGAGCGAGAATTTGCGCTAGACCTCAGAAGGCCTAGCAGAGAACACAGCAGCTGATTACGGGGCCACTGCAGATTAGCGTGCTGGACTCCACGCTAGTCCTTCTTATCATCCATCAAGATCCCTTCTTCTGCCCCTCCTCTTCGAAAAAAAGCAGCTGCTCTGGCCAGACATGATCTTCAGTAATTCCTAGACCCATTTTACGCGACCAATTCGAATCATTATCCTGCGCGTCCGTTTGCGCCTCTACGACAATTGAATATTTTTACAACTCCGGCTCTGTAACCTACCTGCCATACATTCATTTTCCAACCGCTCGTTGACTGCGATCCTTGTATTCAGAATTTTGTCGAATCTGACTTCGACCGCCGCATCTGCCTGCTTGCCCTCAACATGCGGCTGCGCTGATTGTGTGACTCAACAGCGGACTCAACCCGCGTTTCTTCATCGACTCGACATACATTCTACAAGATGAGTTCCATGCTGAAGAAGACCGGCGGTCTGGCTTTCAAGCCAAAGGCCGGTCGTCGTCCTGGTGCAGCATCTGCGTCTGCATCACAAAGCACAACGAGAGCCCCTACCGCAGAACTTTCACAAACGCCAGCTCCAGCCGCCACGCCGACCCCTGCGGTTCCTTCTGCCTCGCCTACCATTGAGGAAACTGCTACCAATACAAAGCAAAACGATGCAACAAAGGCCACTCCAGACGAGCCACATGTTGTGCCAACACCCCCATCGTCGAAACCTGCCGAGCCCGTAGTATCCAAGGCTGCCTTGGCGAAGCCCAATCCCTCAACCAGCACGACGACGTCAAACGAAACAGAAACGACTTCGTCTGAAGGCAACTCTACGAGTAGCGGCGGTGCGAGCGGTTTGCCTCCGACGACCAACGGTTCTCAGGTCACAGATGCAGCGTTGCCGACTCGGTCGGAACCTGTGCCAGCAAACCTGAAGCAGTCTGTATCTGATGTATCATCCTCGGCTCCAGCACCTTCGGGCACCACACCAACTGTTCCAGAGACACAGACCTCTGGCACAACAGTAGCAAGTACGCGTACTGTATCGACGACAGATGGTGCTGATGGCACATCCAAGACTGCCTCCGCATCCACGGGAACAGACGCAGTTTTACCCAGTCCTGCCGCAACTGCTGCTAGTCAATCTTCAGCTCTACCGGATTCTGCGCACACCTCATCAACGCCAGTACCAGTCCCTGGACCTCCCGAGACTAATGCCAACCCGACTCCGCCTCAATCGCAAATTGAAACTGCTGTTGACCCATCAGCGGAAGCGCCAAAGAAGAAGCGGCAGTATAAAAAACGCAAGCAAACTGCTGAGGGACAAACAGCAGAGACAATAGAGGATGGAACAGCTCCCCCCAAGCCAAAGCGACAGAGGAAGAAGAAGACCACGCCTACTGAGGCAGGACAGGATGGTCAGCCAGCAGCTGATGGGGAAGCAACCCCAGCAGCACCCAAGCGTGTTCGGCGCCGCCAAATCACTCCAAACCCTGAGGATATACCCGAAGATGGGAGGCCTGATCACACAACTACCAAAATTGGTGATTTGACAAGAGATTTGGGCATTGGCAAGAAATTCAAGCACGCTGATCTCATCGTGGAGCGTCAGCGGCAAGCCCGGCATGACGCCAAACTACGCAAAATTGAAAAACAAAAAATTGCCATGGGCAAACTGGCACCGGCAGACAGTCAAGCAGATGCGTCACGAGCCGGCACACCTGCAGCCAATGACAACAACAATGCGGATCAAGCAGCCAAAGCCAACCGCGGCCCAGGTATCGATTTCGACATCATTGACGGTCAGATCATGATCAACCAGAGCTCTCTTGTTATCAATCAGCATGCGCAAGAAGGCGATGTTCAACTCGAAACCGTGGAAGAAGACGAGTTCACGCATTTGACTACGTCCGCCTCATATTTGCGCCCCTCGCGTGCCATGGGCTCGAATCAATGGGATGATGCAGATACGGAAAAGTTCTACAAGTACCTCAAAATGTTCGGTACCGACTTTGAAACGATCAGCCACATGTTTCCGGGCAGAAATCGACGACAGATCAAGTTGAAATTCAACAGGGAAGAAAAGCATCGTCCGAACCGTGTCAATGCTGCGATCATGGCTCGCGGCGACAAGAGAGTGGCCATTGATATCGATGAATACAAAGCCAGCCGTGTCAGCGATGATAACTGGATCACGCCGGATAAGTTCCATGCTGAGCAGGAGATGATACGGAAGGAGCAGGAGAAGGAGCTTGAGGCCAGAAGACAGGAGCGACGTGACCTTGGTCTTTTGGAAGACGATCCAGCTACCAAAAAGACGGGCGACGATAAGAAAGAAGGAGCAGCAGAGCACGGCGAAGAAGTCGAGGAGATGCTTATTGACGATGCTGATGTTGGTGGTGCATCAAGTACCGTCACAGCATGAGGCTAAGTCTGCCTTCCCAGATGCCAGCGAAGAAGCAACGAACTCGGGCCGCGATTGTGATTGCAGGGTGCTTGTTTTGATACCCTTTTCCTTAGCACACTTGCACCCATTGCAGACTGCACTTGTTGTTTTCCGGCATCTGGCTTGGCAAGGTGGAACGCGGCAATGCTCTCTCTCGAGAAGAATGGCACTGAGAAAGCTGGTTCTTTTCGAATCATCGCTAATGGTCGTGGCCATCGAGGGATGATCTATGGAAAACCTGCCATCTGGCTGGTACCTTTTGAGAAATGGCTTCAATGTCGGTTGCCTTGTTTTCAAAGATGAGAACAATTTTGCAAGAAATTCGACAAGCTCACAGCGAATAAACATACACAAGAAATAAGCGATAGTCATGGAGGATTCGCCAACATTGAGCAGCTAGCGAGATCAATTCATTGAAAATTTGCACAGAATCATTGCCATGAGTAAACGTGCTAGTTTGATTGCATCATGATCATACAAAATACTGGTGCAGTGATAAATATATATATGCGTGAATAATCATTACTATTTTTCGAGACTTGAGTACAACTCTCGTTGGTTGTATACCGTAACTTTTGCTCAAGTATTTGAGCACTGAAATCCAACCCTCTATTCCATCGTCCGAATTGCCCTTTGATTTGCTGCATATAAGAAGTCAAATTTTTGACAATGTCGTATATCTCGTGGTCTTGCTCGCTCATTTTATATGAGTCTTTCAACGGGCTTTCGATCTGTACCTCACCCTTACTCCTTGAGCTTTTATAGAGGTCATCTAGCAGACAGACCATCAATGGCACAATTCCGTCCCTTTGAATCTTGGCGTCGCTCTATTGATCTCTTTCTCTGAGCTGCCAGCTCCGTACTGCAGCTCAATTTGAGTTCAACTGACCGTTCCGATTGGAACTTTCACTACCTCGCAGCAACGTGATAAAACACGGCGCCTGTCATGCTGTCAATGCCCCAGAGAGGATTTTGAGCACCGATGTCGCTCGAATTGCTCTCAATAGGCGATGGCCCAACTCTCCCGCAGGTCCCAACGGACTTTTGCCGCGGAAGCTTTTCAGTATTGGCACTGCTGTCGGCCATGATATTTCCCTCCGTCTCTCATGGCCAAATACAAGCTTTGAAAGGCTTTTTTTTTAAGCTCAATGCCATCTCGGCGCTTCGGTGGGCGCTCCTTGATTGTCGGAAATTTGGCGAGATATTTCTTTTTCCAACTTCGCGAAAAACTTGGGGATCAGTTTCCGGGTTCCGAGACGAATTCATTGCCAAGAGGGAAGACTTTGACAAAACAAATCCAACTCAATGAACATTCGTCGATCGGTGTAATACTTCGCTCCCACTCGGACACTCTTCCTCGTCCTCGCCGCTAATGGAGGAGACGTCGTCGCTGCCCCATCCCTGATCCAGCCCATCGCCGACGTCTTCGAATCCCACCAAATCGTCGGCGTCCCTCTGCCACTGCTCCTCCTCTTCGTACAGCTCCGCCAGCCTAGACATGACCTCCGGGGGCAGCTCTAGGAGGAGCTCCAGTCGCGAGGCCGGCATCTTGGTGTTGCGCAGGATGGACCGCGCCGTCAGGACATAGACCTGGACGAACCGGTCCCAGAGCCCGCGGTCGAGGCTGGGCCGGGGGAAGTAAGGGTCGTTGCCGTGCACGGCCACGGCGAAGCGCTCGACCAGCTCCTCGGCGCTGGGGCACTGGCTGCCCCGGGCCACAAACGGCAGCAGCATCGTCTTGTCGTAGTCGAGCATCCACATGCGCGCCGGGGGCTCCTGCTGGGGCGCGGCGGTGCACTCGGCCCGGTCCCGGTAGCGCGGGAGCCGCGGTCCGCCCAGCACGAACTCGACGTCCATGCCGTCCAGGCACGCCGCCCACTGGCAGGTCGCGATGCCGACGGCCACCTCCTCGGCCAGCGCGCGCGCGTCCACTCCCGCCTCGCGCATCTGGTCGAGGTGCAGCGGCGCATTCCACAGGCCGCCGTCGAGGTGCCACTTGCTCCTCCTCCGCCGCGGCCGTCGCGAGTGACACGGCGACTCGGCGCCGAGGTAGACGCGCACCAGACAGTCGCGGCTCTGGTCGTCGGCGCGCACGGCCTCGCGCAGCGCCGGCTGGACGTACAAGTCCACGAGGGCATCGCGCGCCGCGGTCGCGACGGGCGCAATGCGCTCCACCTCCCACGCCGAGGGGATCTCGGCGCCGGTAAAGTCCTCGGGCCCGCCCTCGTCGACCTCGTCGTCGACGGCCTCGAGGCGCAGACCCCGCCGGCCCAGGCGGCCTAGGTCATGGTCATCGAGCATCTTGCGCGGGCGGGGCACGAGGGGCCGGGGGATGCCAAATGTGGCGGCCTCGTCGTCGGGCGAGGGACCCGTGTACAGGGATACCGACGACCGCGGCGTGCGAAAGGCGTTGTAGGCCCGCAGGGCGTGGTTGAAGTCGCGCTTGATGGCGGCGCGGTCCGAGCCCACCTTGATGGCGACCTCGGTCGGGAGGCCGGCGTGCTCGTAGACGGTGCCGCACGTGCCCCGGCCTATGACCCGAAAGTACGGCGGATGCGGGCTCTTGTTGCATTGCGTCGATGTCGTCGGCGGCAAGGACGATGCCGACGAGCATGATGGCTGTGGTACAACCTGCGCAGTCTTCTCACCGTCCTCAGCGGCCGCCGGCGCTCGCGTACTAAGTTTGGCACAGAGGCATTGGTGAGATGTGGACATGGCCGACCGATAACCCTCGGAATCCACCAGACGATCGGAATGTCAAGTCTGAATCACTTTCGGATCAAATTTTCCAATGTCTTTTCTGGGCAGATCAGAAGATGCGAAAAGGGGGCCAAATCGGCGATTCATCATGTCAATATCGTCGTGCTCCGTATATCGTCGAAAGGATCCAAAGGCCGAATAGGAGATCGCTCAACCACACACCAGAAGAGTTCGAGTAGATCAAAGTAGACGATAGCACACCCAAGCAAAAAGCCTTGTCTAGATTGGCACAATCTTTTGCGGGCATCAATTTATCTGGAGCCGAGTGTGCAGCCGCTGCCGGGTCATGATGTTGGGCATGAAAATTTTGTGGGACGGCCACTGAGTAAATCGCGATGACGTTCCAAGCTCGAGATTCTGGTAGAGACTAGAAAAGACCGTCCCACAAACTAGGCAATTTCCCCCAGGTATTTCACCCGGATGCCAGGGATGAATTTGGCAATCTCGACCGTTGCCAATTCTACTTATACTCCTCTCTTCAACCTTAACCATTTATGGCTGGCTTGGCTGGTATTCTTGGCGAACATGGTATGAATTTTTGCAAATTTCCGACCTACCTTGGAGAAACATTACGGCAGCTGCAACTATATACCTACACCTAAACAGACCGCATCAGAGTATGGTGACCTGTACGGATGAACATGGGCATGATCTCCCCAACATAGAATACACGAGCAACAAAGAGATCACTTTTGCTCGCAAATCGATAGTAACATGCAGTACATATATATACCATCATAGATTTGGTCATTGCCTCTTCTAGAATCATGATTGGACGACAAGTAATCTGTATTGTTGATTCCGTGGCCCCGCAAAGCCCCAAGGAATTGTCATCCCATGCCTCCGTAAAACTTGTACTACTTGGTATATGTTCCTGCCTGCCGAGGAGTTTCCTGGCATTCAGCCGACCGTCCGTTTTCCCAAAACACCTCTGATAATATCCGCGGCTGGCTCTAGCTGCCGCACCAATTCGCTAACAATACAGGGCCGCAGTGTACAGAGCATATAATGAAAAATATGCAGTTTCCCAACAGCCATACTATACACTATATACCTTGGAAGGTCACTTCCCGTGTCTGATCCCAAGGGGGTATTCCGTCAAAGTCGTGGATCGTCCGCGCCGCCATCTTTGGCGTGGTATTTGCGCTTTCATATCGTCTCATTTCGATGATCTTCATTGCAAGTCGTTGCAATCCGTCGCCGTTTTTTTTTTCTTTTCTGCCCTCCTGCATCTTTCATCCCGCAGCCTCGCTTGATGCAGGTGACGTGCTGCCCTTGTCTCGTCTGAACAACTTGAGCGCATTCATTCTAAAACGGCTGGGCTTCTTCTTCAGTGATTTGTCCGCATGTGACGACCTATCGGGCGAGCTGTCCAGCTTCAGGGTACTACCATTGGAATGTTCCTCAGCCGAGCTGACAGCTTCCGAGTGTCTTGCCTCGAAATCCAGGAAGTTTGGCTCGGGTGCCGTGATAGTTGTAACCGGAAGGGCCGAGCTAGGCCGTTCTAGCGATTCCTGACTCCGAATGCTAGTGCCTTGCGTGCTCGGCGAGAGTGGCATCTTCCCAGTCGTGGCACTCGTAGCTTGCGAAGCCCAGTCTCCCGAATATGGGCCCGAAGCACTACCTTCTGTCGTCTCACTGCAACGCTGCTTCGCACTGCGACCGAGGATACTATTTTCGTCGTCAACGTGAAAAGGGTCGCTGGCAGCAAATTGTGAGACTTCGTCATAGTCGCCAGATATGCCATTGACTTCCTTGTATTCGCCAGGAACGTTGGGAATCTGCTGTTCCTGTGAAGCAGGTGAAGATCCTGCTTTCTTAGCCTCGTCTGAGTGATCTGCAATGGTCTGGTAAGATGCCTCTAGGGTTGTGCCAGACGAGGAGTCTGGTGATTCTTCCGAGGGGGCGACTATTTGGACCGTGCGAGGGGAGCTTGTGCTATTTTGTCTGTCTTGTAGGTTCCGCAAGTCCCTGTTGGCGGCGTCTACTAGTGGAGAAAGTTCTCTAACAGCAGACTCGAAGGTCATTTTATTACCGTCCAGAGCCTCGGTCGTGTACTTCATGCCCGGCAGAACGTCGGCGACGCCCTGGAAAAGTGGGATTGCGAAGAGTTTCATGAATCCGAGCTGAGCAGTAGCTAACGCCAGAAACTCTTTCTTTGGTTCCGAGATCAAGGATGACGGGATACTGAGTTGATTCTCCATCGAGGCTTGGCGTGAGAACTCGTCGCAAAGGATATGCATCCATTGTAGAGCAGCATCATAGTGCCGAGCCTGTAGATCCTCTATTAGCATTGCGCGGGCGAGTATAGAGTAGATTAGGACACTTACCACATTGCTGATATCCGCGCACTTGATCAGCAGTGCACATACCAAAGCGGTCTCGACCTCGATGGTTTTCTCACTCCACCCCTTCGTGGAGTTACTTGCGCTCAGCTTCTCCTGTAGCGTGCTGAGCTTGGCCATGTAATCAAAGTGGAGTCCCATGTCAGTCGCAAGAATGGAACTAATCATGAGGTTCCTCATTTTCGTGTTCTCGAAGACTTTTGGCCAATATCTGCGCAGAATCTGTGAGAATGCGGCGCAGTGAAAAGATTCTAGAACCGATCGGTCGTTGTACAATTGCGCCAGTGGCGCATTGAGTGTCACCAGAAAGCCGTTGTTGACGCCAGGGTGGCCAACGTCATGACCAATAGCACTGACGAGTAGTGTCAATGTTTCGAATGGCCTCAACAGCTCCGCAAGGGGTGTCTTGGGGCTCTGTGTTGCAGCTTCCCCTGCCTCCAGGGGATACGGCGGTAAGGCACCGACCTGTAAAAGAAAGTGAAACGTTGCTTGCAGGACATCCACGGCGTGGCGGAAGTTGTGATAGGGGACAAAAGTGTTATACGCTGCCCGACACGCAACCAAAAAGGTTGTCAATTGGTCTATGCAGCTGTCAGCCTCTATGGTTACACGGGGAGACGCAGAGTGCATCAGCTAGGCCGAAAGTCTGATTGCAACTTACCTGTTGGTATCCGCCATTGTTCTAGCTCAGGCATGGTGAGAGCATGCTTGAACATCAGACTCGCAGCAATGAGGAGCTGGTCATCGTCAAAGTCATGAGCGCAGAAATTCCACTTTCCGATAGCGCTAACAATTGCGGCTCTTTCTTCAGAGGACACGGATATTCTGACGCTTCCAATCACAACATCGCCCTCATCGCCAGATCGACAGATGCCGCCCATGAGGCCAGACACCATTGCTTCCCTAAGGTAAGAAAAGGGCTGCTCCTCGTGAACGCCGACCCACGAACGTTTTCGTCCTCGTCTGATCTCCATGAGGGCTTGCTGCTCCTTCAGAGCCTCCTTATGTGCTCTATACGCGTGCACCTCGAGGCTGGTCAGTGTCTTCACATGTAATGGGCTGGCGAGAACGTCAATAGCGCCAGAGTCCAGACATTTCCGTAGCAGGGCTCTGCTCGCTAACGAATTGCTGGAAGGGTTGGTTTCTTCGGTGAGATATTCCGCGTAAGAGGTCTGGCCTGCGTCGTCATTGGCGTCGTCTGACGGGGGCGGACTTTGCAACAAAGGATATGTGACAATGGAAATGGGCACAACAAGCTTTGAGAGGTTCCGCGAGTGCAGCTCGTACACAACCTTGTCGAGCAATTTCAGCCCGTATACTTCGCGGTCCATGCCATCTTGGTCTGAGCCTGATGATGCTCTAGAGTATGGTGAGTGATCTCGCGAAGACGACTCCGCCGCTCTTATCTGCTCGTCGTGGGGAGTATCTATCAATACAAGTGTAGGTTTCAGGTCAATGCTGGATGTGTCGTGTAAATCGAGCAGTATTTCTATGCAATCAGCGCCCGTGGCACACACGTGGACTAGAACGAACGAGGGTTAGCCAAGTTCAAGAAGACAATCAAGCGTCGTGATAGACGTACTCTCACGAAATGCATCAATTAGCAGAGCGAGATTCCCGCGCAATTGGAGAGATTCGCCCAATGTTGTCTCCAGATCCAAAGTCGTCGAGTCCGTGTTCAGTAGGGTCGCGTTGCGCACGTTGCGATCAACGTATATGACGTTGCATGTTGCGCTATCCATGATGGCGAATAGCTGGCAGCCAGTCAGGCGACTGGTGCACTTTGCTGAGCGTATGCGATTGCAATTATCTCTCAGTCGGCGTGATTGTTGTTAGCTAGGTGGTGCAGACTGTCGTCTGGTGTGTGGTATCGTCGACCATTCGTCCGTGTCCTGGCACATGCAGCTGAAATGAAAGGATCATAGGAAGGAGCCGACCCTGAAAACCAATGCAGCCGGGAAAAGTCCAAATTGGTGTCGAGAACGAGTCGGCGACATGAGACGATGACGATCAAAGAGAAGCAATTCGTTAATGTTGGCAGCGCAACGATCGCAATGAAGAGGTCGATGACTGCAGAGGCTCTTTTCCCTCTCTTTTAGAGTGATCAATGGACACTACGCGAGTCTGTCCAGCAAAGCGACACGAGGGAAGATCGCAGTGGGTCTGAAAGTACGGACGGTAATCGAGAATTGGTGGTGAGGGCGAAATGGAGGCGATCGCATGTCTTGGAGTCGCAAGAGTAAAGTTGGTTCTGCTATAACGGAGGGGGAGAAGCAGGTTGCGTGCGTGCGTGCGTGCTTGCGGCGTCGTGGTGGTAATAGTAGTAGTGGTAACTGTAAAGTAGGTCGGGATTCGGGGGCTGCTGTCAGTTTTGGGGCGTGTGGTTCCTGGCAGGACGGGAAGTCAAGTCCAAGTCCGAGGACATGGACGGGTCGGAGTCGAAATCGAAGAAGTTAAGTCGTTCGAAAGCGTAAGTAGTAGTAGGGATGGTGGAAAAGGTAGGTAGCGCAAATGCTGCGTGTGGTGCAGTAGTAACGTAAAGCAAAGCAAAGGGATGCGATGCGATGCGATGCGAGTGGCTGGGGAACCGCGAAGAAGTTAAGTGAGTGAAAGAGTGAATGAAGAGTGAGGAGAGTAGGACGACCAGCCAGTCCCAAACAGTCCTGAGGTGTTCGAAAAGAGGTACAAATCAGGTACAGACAGATTAGACGGACGGACGGACAGGTCGCCAGTCAGAGCCGTACTGTAGGTAGGGTAGGGTAGGTAGTAAGTAGCAGGTAGTGGAGAGGGAGAGAAAGATTGAAGAAAGCGAGAGGAAGACTCCCGTCTGGACTGGACTGCAGCACAGTCTGCAGCAGCTGCCTCGGCGCAATTGACTGGGGGTGGATCGAATGCGGATGAGCCCTGATTCTTGGTGGGAACAGGCAAATGGTCATTCTATTATTGTCTGGGCTGGTGGTGGGGAGGGGGGGAACTGGAGGAGGGAAGGTGACCGGAGCGCCTCCAGATATCGACTTCTACCCATTAGCTTGGTATTGAGTAGCAGCAGTGGTAGGGAGCCAGGGAGCCAGGCCAGGTACATCCCATCATCCAGGTAGGTACCCGGAATTCTTTGCTAGCGATGGTTATAGACCGGGTGCAGGTGGGCAGAGAAAACCAGAGGTTGAGAAGTGAAAATGCAAATCGTGAGACGATCAAAAGGCAACTGACGAGTGCTGAAATGTTTGTTTATGATATCGTTTTGTCGAATCGACATGGCAATTTTTTTCTTGTCTCGTTCTTTTTTGCTTTTTATTTATAAGAAACGATACAAAACGTGGGTGCGATCCGGTGGTATCCTTATGTCTCTGGTATCCAACAGTACCCATACCCTGATCAACTACCTAGTCACCTCAGGTCGATGCAAAGAAACAGATGAAGCGTTATCAGGATCAGGAGAAATCCCGACTGAAAAGAGACGAGGTCAAGACTCAGGGACCTTTGATCCGAAGACCAGCATTTTCTGCATCACCATCTTCACCACAATGCCCTGAGATCGCTGGAGAACATTGTTTGAGCAAGCAAGACCAGTAAAGTATATAGGAGGTACCCATCTCCTGCAAGATAGCAGCGCCCAGCAGCTCAATGCTTCTGCTGCACTTCCTCGAGTGTACATCCATGGATAGCGCGCACTACGGAGAGGGGACACTGAAAAAGGTTCAGCTTCAGCTGCCGGGTGTTGATTGAAAGCGCATACAACGGGTCTTTTAGTGGCACGGCAGACTGGAACAGGTTGTGTACAGCACGCACGCCCGCTGCTGGCTGCAAGTCTGCTGTGACCCTGATACAGGCAGACCGGGGTTGAGCTGCAATGCTGAAATGGGGGAGGGAAGCGTGGGAGTGGATCACTTCATCAGCATGGACTCTTGAGGCACAAATATTTTTCCCTTGGGGGGCATGCATTAATGAATGAGACAACAGACTGAACAGCCCCATGCCAGTTGTGCAGGAGTTGTCATTGCTACTGCTACTGGCACTTTGCGCATGTGCGTATGCCTTCAACTCTTTTTCAATGATTTATCCGTGCCCAGGGAAAGAAAAGAATAAGAAAGGTTGTACTCTAGTCCCCGACGTTTCTACTGCAGGTTGGCATGTTAATGTCTGTCATGCAAGTGACATGAGTTTTGTAATTTGATGCAGCATATCATCATGATTTTGTCCAAGGCGAAATAAAGTGTTCCCACAAAGTGACGGGCACGTAGCTGCACGTATTCCGTGCCGCCCTGTATAGCCCCATCTGCCCGCTGGCTGGCGAGATTGTGCTCGCTCCTCAAAAGTATCCATCCCGTTCGTATTACATTACCACCCAACGCGCCTACCGTCAGGGGGAGCGAGCACGGCAATAGTAAGTGCAGTACCGTGCAATGAAAAAGAACCCATTCGACTGCATCGTGTACATCATCGGCGAAAGCTTCTTATAGACTGGGAGAAATTCAATTCAGAAAGAAGCAAGACGGATGGCCGTCGCGTGTCTCGATTTGCATTCCAATGACTTGCAACGTAATCCTTACTGGGCTGGGGTACTTTGGTTCGGGCATTTTTGTTTCGAAAACGCACACAAGACTGGACCTCTTTTGCCCCAAGTTCCGTGCCTTCCACTCTTTGCCTTCTGCCCTACGCGAAAGCATCTAAACCAATTTCAGCTCGTTTCCTGCTGTTCCTTTCCCCCCATTCCTTCACCGTTCCATTCGACATGCCGATCGAAAGCACGGAAAGAGGGAAAGGGAGAAGGAAAGCGTGCCTCACAGTATGTACATTTACAGCCCAGGAGGTAGGTAGCGAGGCCAAGCCAAACTCTGGGTGGGGGATGGTCAGCATTGGCACCGATTTGAATGAACACCGGCGCTCGCTGGGCGACACTACTGAAAGCTTCCCTGCGGGTGGGCCGCATTACCCATGCGTCCTTTGGCGTCGCTATCCTGCGCTACCGAGCCTCGTCTGCTTCTGGCCGGCTTCTAGAAAAACTCGTGGAAGCTCAGGAAGACGCGAAGAAGGGACGGGCTGTGGATCAGCCGGGGTGTTCCCAAGAAAAGTTCGAGATGCCTGCCTACCTCGGACCTGAGCACCAACTAGGAGGCCGCTAATCTGCCCTGGGGCTAGAACGATGGAAGCCTGAGCACACGCTGCTGCTTCTCCACACCCACCCACACCTCATGCTTGACACCAGTGCAAAGCGGACACTCCAATCAGTGCAACAGATCCCAAATCCCGCCGCCCTCCCATCATCGCCCTTGTCGATCGCAGGAGGGGATGGCGTCACAGACTGGATCAACCAAGAAGCTCCCCCCCGTCGTCGGGTACCTGTCTGGAGGTTTGCTGTCCGTCGTCGTCGAATTGCATACTTTTGTGCTACACTACCGTATGTAAGTAATGACCAAGGATTGGCCCGCTCACACACACGCACGCAAGCACACAAGCACACAAGCACAAGCTGGGACTGGATAATCTACGTTTCTGCTTCTCTTGATCCCGTTGCTTGCTGATGCTGATTCTCTAGCTGCTGCCCAACGGCGTCCGCACTATTTACTACCAATCTTTGCGTAATGTAGCCTCCCTCTAGTAAACCTCCTAGCCTCCAGGGCTCGTGTCCATTGGATCGTCAAGCGTAACGACGGTTCGCAGTCTACGTGCCTATCTGCCGGAGCCATTCCGCTCAGCCAAAGAAAGACATCAAATTGATATGCGACAAATACACCATGAAATAGAAGAAACAACGGTTCCATGCTTCGATAGCCAGCTTCGGAACACGTGGAATTAATACTCGGAATGGAGCGTAGACGCGGGCTCTGAAAGCTCCGACATGCCGCTGATCAGTACTATAGCATGCTGGCTGGCTGGCTGTAGAATCTTTATCCATGGGATGCTTGCACAAAAGACGTGACTGCCTTCTCAGGTCTACCAATCCCGTCATCCCAGGACATAACAGCCATCGATGCATATCATGTGCTGCTGACTTCCAAGATTCTAGTCCCACACGACCAGAATCAGCAATACCTCAAAACCGTTATCCTATTTGTTGGTTTGTTCAGCCATGCTATCACGGCGCTAGCATTACCATCTCAGCTTGGTCTCTACTAGTCGTTGGGGACTGACGACTAAAACCACCTGTTCCCTTCAATGTTACTGATCCCATCCCAACTCGCTCTCACCTAGGCCCGTTCGTCAATCTCGGAGTGTCCGTCGCTACCAAGATGCGTCCAGGTTGGCCAGGTTCCAATTGTTGCATATCGAGGACAGGCAGCACTAGTAAGAGGGCACAGCCTCGGCTTTTCCAGCCACTCAGTGCCATTCTTTACGCCAGAATTGGGCCTTTTCTCACACAACTGATCCCTCCTAACCACTAAGGACGGCCCACAAAGGTTTTCTACATAACCAGCTCAGCAACAATGCTCAGTCCCATCCAGTTCCAAAGCGCCAGAAATACAGCACAGTCAGCAATCAGGCTGAGGAATGGTCCTCACAGGATCAACAACGTAACGAATCCCGCGAATGAAGCTTTGTCCTCAGCTGTGTGGATGCCATGCAGGCATTGATTGTTTAGCACCAATGACCCTGCTGAAGGAACAAATCATGGCTTGGAATGAAGCGGCCCATTCGCAGCACCTCTCATTGTGAGAGCACGTGCGATCTCTGCTCGTGCATCTCAGTCCTTCCAGCAACGATAACTTCCTGGACCAACTGTCATGTCAGCTGTGCATTTGTGTTTCACCTCCAATTTCCAGGACAAGGGTGCTACAACATTCCGCCATCGAATCATCCTTAGCGAACGGGAGTTTGATAGGTACTGCCAATGTCGATCATCCCAAGATGTCACATACTTGTGGCAAGCTTCGCCTTTGGTCTTATAGTCTTCCATGTGCTACAGCCTTTTCCTCGCCCTTCGAATACAGCCAAAAGCGAAAAACATGCCAACCTGGATGTCCAAGTGAAGCTTTTCGGTTATTTCTTTAGATAGCCTGCCATGTCACAGCAGCACTGCGAGAAAGCTCACCATGCTTGAAACGTGGTTTCTGACCCCTCCAGCTCTGACCTTCCGTATTCAGCAATGTACTCGCGCCGGACCTAGAAGCCTCATCAATATTCATCGCCATTGCGTGCTACAATTCCTTGTGCGCAGGATCATAAATGACTGCAAACTATAGCACATTTCTCCGATATACGGGGCCTTCAAGAGAGACGCCTGCTTCTGTATATGGCGAATCAGATCTCTGTCAGGCAAATCATGTAAAGCTCATCTAGCACAGCGTGCCGCTGTATTCAAGACGCTCATACGCTGCAAGCCCTGCCTCTGCCCCGCTGGCCGGCTAGAAATCTGATGCCATTTAGCCTGCTCGCTGGGCTGGTGCTATAGTCTCTGGACCTTCTAAATCCGGACAACAAACTCCATGGTACTGGCCGAGCCAATATAGGATGACAAGTCCAATGATCAACCAAAGATGCCCAGAAAGAATGGATCTGCTCGAAAGACTTATCGCACCACGCGATCCGAATTGGTGCCAATTTGCGACGAGGGTAATTGATCCGCGTCCGTTTGGTAAGGCTGTATCGTTCACGAGCCATAGAGCACGCACGCGGCCGGACTATCCAGCCTGCTGCAAGAACCATGCACATTTCTCGGGTTTCTTCCTCTCGCGATCAGCACTTTTGGATTGGGAATATTCAGCCAGCCAGCACCCCAAGCAGCACGGCAACTTCGATATTCCTGAGCCGCCTGGCCCTCGCCTCGCGGCATGTGCGGTTTGTCATGCTGCATGCGCGGGCGCATTGAGTCACATTATTTCAGCCTGCTAAACACCGTCACATCGCCATTTGCAGAATTTCTTCGCCCCTGATCGTCGCTGCGGTTTGACTGCCCTTTCGTTGGAGCCGGCCACGTAACTGCGCGAGGAGTAGATAACCCCTGCGACCCTGCAGCAGCTCATCAAACGCCGAACAATACTGTGTAAGCAACATGGCGCAAAAAGCGTTCCCAGGATGTATGTGATGACCAATATTCATCACCAATTGTAGCTGGCAACTCACATAACGGCAGTCGCCCCGGCTCACAGACCCCCTGGGACTGGGCGGTATCTATCTGGCCCACCTGAATGAACACCTTCGCCTTCTTCGGCCGTTCGATTCTTCTGTACGGGATCACCCCAGATTCTGCATCCGGTCAAAGGTCTGCCTCTACATACTGCCAGGTTGCTAGGTACGCTACAGAAGCCCTTGGGCGACTGTCGTTTGCAGCGACGTCCCCATCCTCACCCAATTGAGGTGGACGCCCGAGTTCCTTATCTATGAATATCTTGGCCTCTCCCATTGATGCGGATCATCCTGGACCCTGGCCATTGCGGAGGTTTTGCACTTGCAGTGCCATGGCATAGGGCCAGAGGATATCGCGGCTGGACTTGCAACTTGACTTTTAAGCGTTGGTCCACTAATAGATAAACTTTCAATTGGGTTTACAAAGTACTCAATGGTCAACTCTAGGAATTGGTGGTTATCAACTACATAGGCCAAAACCCAACACTCATCAAGGGCACAAACTAATCAATTTCTAGAGCATTTTCCTTTGCAAAGCAAGAACTGCAGGCAGACGACTTCCAGTCACTCTCGGAGCATACCTACCTACCTGCCGTTGCCCCTCCAAATCGGCGTACCCTGTCCGTAGAAGCTTGTCTGGATCCAAATCCATTGACTGAAATGTCGCCTGGACGAAATGGCAGGGTTCTAATTCGTGCTTGCGACGGTTTCTGCAAAACATCAATGCGCGCGATGCCCTCTCATCCGCAACACTGCGGTCATGGTCACCACCCAAAACGGTTTCTCTTCCCGAACATCAAATAATCTGTAGACCCTGTTCCCACTGACTCCGTCGGGAGACGACCGTGCTCGGAGCAGTCCCCGGATCTTCTAACCTTGATCTGACAGCCGCCATCCACCCACGCCACCTTCCATTGCATGGTCTCAGATAAGCTCGTCGGCAAGCTTCATGCTTGAACGTATCACTCGATATCTTTGGACGACATGTGCCCAACGACAACTGCAGTCGTCCATTCTGGGAGCACAATTACCCATCGTAGTTCTTGATGACCAACAGCCAAGTGTTTGGATAACTGATTCGATTTGACAGACATCTTTTACCAAATCGAAAGCACACAAGGCTACTACTATGCCTGAAACCTCCAGTGACAGACATTAAAAGCCCGATATTTATATATAATCATCTTCGAAAGCTACCACATTCGAAAATGCGAGCGATTAACCTTCAGGCGTATGAGAGCTATTCGCCAACCGCAATGAGGAGAGCTCATAAGCCAACGAAGTAGCGAAGAGCAGATAAGTATCCCAAGCTGTCTGGAGGCTCTTTATTTCCAGACAGCTGGGTTTACGTACTCGAAAGTTCTCAACCCCTAGACCCGCAAGGAAGCATGCCAGGCATTCGTCACCAAGCCTCGTCATTAATGAAGAGATTGCCCTATCAATCGCGGTATACCTGCAGCTGGAGCAAGTCTAAGGCATACGCGAATATATGCACCTGCTATATACATATTGGCAACCTGGCTGATAGCAAAAATGCTTGCTGCATAGACTGCAGAATAACAAACTATTGAAGAGGCCCTGAAACATGGCAAACTAGAACACATCAGCTTAGTAATTCCTGCCGAAACAGAGTCGAAATGCAATAATGGTCTTGGGTCATGCACAAACCCTCACGTACAGTTTCGCCTCATGGACCAACCCCGCAACACAACGCAACGCAACGCAACCACAATGGCAGCGTGACAGTATAGCCCGGCATTTGCGGAACAGCCTCAATGTCGCCTCATCACTCCTTTAAACACCCCTTCTACATCACATAGGGATATAGACCTACCTACCACTACAGGTCAGGCAGGTCTCGGCGCCGACCTCTACACTTTTCTCTGCTTTTCCCACTCTGCCTGCCTACCCCTGACAAGGTATTGCCTCGACGATATGTGACTAAAAAAGAAAGACTCAAAAAAAAATCCATCGGCATTACTATGGTAAGTTAGTGTGGAACCCCCCAAATAGCCCTCTGCTGGGCACGCCAAGCCGGGAATTGGCCGAGACGCACATTCCCTCAAACAGAAGCGGAATGTGTGTTTGCCGGAACAGGCAGCTGGGAAAGCAAGAAAAGGGTCTGGCGTTCGCTCGTGCGCCCGCCCGTTCCCCCCGTCGTATGGTGAATTCGTGTGTTTCCTGATTCGGGAAGCTGGTTGAACCGTCCCGGGATGCCTATTGGTTCTGGACGGCAAGTTCCTATATCCGGGAACGGGGAATGCGTTTGGTTTGATTGGAGCGACAAAACTCGAGTTCTAAAACTCGTGAACGCTAACAACACTGCCAGACTAAAACCCTCCGAGGAAACGCGAGCTAGTATATCCCGTAAATCTGGGTTGATCATCTAGACGAGACAGACTACGATTTGTCTCTGGGTGGGTGTGGGTGTGGGCGGTGATACCAAGTCGTGTCATATGCAACAAAAGCTTGCCCAACTACATGAATGCCACGAGAAGCTCTTCTATTTTCCGAATTCCGCTGACCGAGAGCACGTGGTCATGGTGGTCTCGCTCGAAGTCGTGGTCCTTCACGATTCACGTCAGTGAGACTATGCAATGTATGACCCCAGCCGTCCACCTCAAAAAGCCGGTTTCCCAATGGTCAGCGGAAACACCATGGCGAAGCCGCCGTAACCAGCCTTCTTACATCGGACGACCATGAACTTGGCATTCACTGCAAACAACATCTCCTCGGATAACCCGAGAGACCGAAAGACGCCCGATTCTTGGCCCATCGTTCATCAGATCTCTCTCTCCATCATAGCAGCTCTTCGCTATAGCTCCGTTTTCCCTTCCCCATCTGATGTTGGCAATGGGGCAACAGCCCGGCTCCGGACCCGGGGACATTCGCCTAAGTATCTAGTTCAGGTATCTGGATTGTTTGTTTGCTTGTTTCTCCTCACTTCTCCTCTCTCTACCAAGATTCCTCTCATCTTGGTAAACGTCCAACTAAACCTTGAGGGACCAACCTCCTCCCACACCCCGCGCGCCACGGTTTTGCTTATGGCCCGGTTGAGAGAGGGAAGAAGTTCCAGACTCTCTGTCTTTCGATCAAGCTTGCTCGGCTATGCAAGATGAGAAGCGGCCGAGACAGGCGAGGCGGAAGGAATAGGCAAGTCTTCGGTCGTTTCGGTAGTCGGTGCGCGGGTAACGCGCGCCCCGCCCCAGGCGAAGGAGGAGGGGGGAAAGAAGACATGATGAGATTGATGGCGGTTGGTTTGGTTTCTTCACTCGGCCGGTAATTCTATTGCCAGATGGTGGCAGGCAACGGAGGGTTGGGTAGCATTCCGATCTGAGATTGTTGAAATCTAGTTTAGATCGTGGTGTATCGGCAACATCGTTGTTGTTAACTGTTGACGTCCGAGCTCATGGTTGTCAAGTAATTTTGGAATCTGCTCTTCAGACATTGTTCTCCGCCTGTAGCCTCAGGATGATGGCAAGTCTAGGAGTCCTGTAGTACTTGTTCGGTACATGTAGTGCTCGTTGAGGGATAAAGAGACCCGCAAATGTCACTTGGTCATTCGAGATACTTTTCAAAGCATAATCACAATCATTAGCTGTTCCAGCAGCCGCTTGGGATACGTCTGTCATACTGTCAATGATATCTCTAACCAATAGTGGTCCTCGTAGACGATGTAAATGTATCATTCAATCCATCGACAGAGTTTGTGTCATTATAATATTGCCTGTCGATCAACAAAATTTAAATGGTGTAATTGTAAGGAGTGTCGGGGGAAATCATCGAATCGATCTACAAACACGAATTAGAAATCATTATGTTTAAGTTTCCCAGATGTACTGCATAGCTTGAACTTGTGTTCACAGAATGCCATACGAAGTAATGGAAACTATACAATCCCTCGCTCTGTGGATTCAGAGCCTTTTGAGGGGGCTGGATCACAGTGTCAACCCTTTTATCATGTAGATCTGGTTGCGGACAGATTCCAGCATGCTCAGTGGACCAACCGTACAAGACCTCGTATTATATGCATGCCATTTCTCTTTTCCATGTGAATTCTGATCGTTCAGTTACGTGGTCCCGCAACACGGCACAATTAGCCAGGCAATAATTGATTTTGTAGAGCCTCCATCAAAGTTTCGAAATGTGCTGATACGCTGGCATTGGTATGAGCCTCCAAGCTCTTCAGTTTGTGATGTGTCATCGATCCTCGTCCTGAAAAAATGATATGGCAAGATGAATGATGAAACATCTCATATTATCCTGAAGAAATATACTTTGTCCCTGTAGTGAAATAAGGACAAAATGAATTTAATAAATTATTCCGAAGCTTTGTTGTATTAATCAAAGTTAGACTTGGTGAAATTATCCTATTCAACTGAAACGAGCAGAATTATACTCACACGTAGCATTTCAAACAACTTACGAATTTCATTCAAACAAGATGGCCATATTACTTGATGTTCCACTTCGAGGCAATCTCACGAAACGGAATCTTGAGCAATTGGGAGTCTTCTGTGCAGCTATTCGCGGTATGAGAGCTATGCTGTAGAACCAAGAAAATCAGTTGTTCAACATTTGTTCCACAGTCACGCATGCAACGAGCGTGTCTTCTTTGATCGAGGTCACTTCTGATATGACCAGTATCCAAAATAAAGAGTAGAATTAAAGATGGTCTACTTCTGAGAAAATAATGTGTAAACAAACAGACTTGGTAATCCTTCCCGTGTGCTACCTGAAGGGTGCCACAGTACACCAGCCACAGGTGGCGCATCAACTTCTATGAGAATTCGACATCTTGAAGATCGCAGTGTCACTCGCAGTCTATTATTTATGAATATACAACTTTATTTCATTGCTGCGCGGCTGCGAGTACACAGCCTCACTAATGTGCTTCTCTCAGCCTGCCTACAGATGAAGGGCTTTTCATGTTCCCTGTCGCTTTCCAACCATCCACATCTGTGCATGAGAGTCAATAGTCCTACGCAGCTGCAGGCTAGGCACCAATGCTGCCCAATTAAATCGTGGGGAAAGTCGGCTCAGCTTAATGCGACATCCTTGAAGCTTAGATGTGATTACGCCCCGCTAGGGAGCGGAGTCATGACCTCAATCTTAGAACCGTATTCCTCTCGTGGCCAGTCTTCGTTATTTCATTCTCCTTTGACGATAGCTCATACTGCATCAACGTATGCAACTACATCGATGTGCGGTAGAAAATGGCTCGTCGTAGTCAGACCAATCTACCCAGTCCACAGCCACCGTCTCGACTCCGCCATGGGGACTACACCGTCGCTATCATCTGTCCCATGGGAGACGAGTTGAGCCCGGTGCTTGCACTGCTTGATGAGGTGCACGAGAACCTGGGTACAGGCCGCGATCAGAATGCGTATAAGCTGGGCAGGATGGGCCACCATAATGTGGTCGTTGCAGGCATGCCAGAGATTGGCAACAACGCGGCTGCTATGGTGGCCACTCAGCTCCTGAATGACTTCAGTCAGATCCGCTTCGCGCTACTGGTGGGAATTGGTGGTGGCATTCCCGACGAGGACTATGACGATGACGATCTTAACGACATACGTCTTGGTGATGTCGTCGTCGGCCATTCTCGCGGAGCCTACGGGGGAGTCATACAATTCGATCGGGGGAAAGCCACAACCGAGGGCTTCGTGGTGACAGGACATCAGAGCCGGCCACCACATGTGCTAGCTGCAAATGTGGAAATCCTGAAGGCTTCTCACAATCTCCACGGCGACAGCATACCACGATATCTGGGTGAGATGTTGGCCAGGTATCCTGGCATGAAAGAGAAATATAGTTCTCCAGGCCCAGAACGTGACTGTGTCTTCGAAGCTGGTTACACGCATGAGGGTGGGAAAACTTGCAAGAATTGCAACATCTCTCGAATAATTGAACGCGAGCATCGGAGAACAGAGAATCCCCGTATCCATTACGGAACAATCGGATCGTCAAACACGGTAGTCAAGGATTCCAACAAGCGGGATACGTTACGAAAGATGGGGGTACTATGCGTCGAAATGGAGGCGGCAGGTCTCATGGAAGCATTTCCCTGCCTAGTCATTCGTGGCATCAGCGACTATGCCGACTCTCACAAGAATAAGAAATGGCAGCCATATGCTGCTGCCACAGCCGCGGCGTACTCGAAAGAGCTATTGTTACAGATACCAAAAGTCGATGTGCAGCGCACACAGTCAATCACCGACGCTCTCGACGGCTTATCCATGACGGTTGATCGGGTAGATCAAAGAACGAGAATACTTGTAGGACAGACACAAAGTATGTGACCTCAGAGCTCATCCATAGAACACAATTGACGAATAAGTAGGCGAAGCCGAAATCAAAATTCTTGAATGGCTCTCCTCAAGCGCTGTGAACTTCTCCAGCCTACAGAATGAATCTCAACAAACACACACTGCTGGAACTGGCCAGTGGTTGCTTGACCATGAAAGCTATCAAAATTGGCGCGACCATAAGCCCGGTCTAATATGGCTCCATGGTGTCGGTATGTGAGTAGAACTATTTTCAAGAGTATGGCTAACATTCACAAGCGGGCTGCGGGAAGACGATATTATGGTAGTTGACCAATTGTCGTATCAGTGGATTGCAACCTGCTGACCCCATTTCAGTTCGACCATCATACGAAATATTCAAAATAACTTTCCACATTCAGCCTATTGGTATTTCCGATTCGACAACCAAATCTCACAGGACGTCTCGCAAATGTTACGGTCGATCATCCGACAGCTCAGTTCATCTCCTCTACCTGAGGAGATTCAATCCCTCTTCGAACTACATGGTCAACGTGGAAGCGAGCCGTCTCTGGAAGAACTCGTCACAGCTCTGAACGGTACTATTGACCTCCTTGCGCAAGACGTCTACATAGTTCTCGATGCATTAGACGAATGTCCCCATAAAGATAAGAAAGGACAAAGGGATCGCTTACTGCATTGTATCAATATCCTTGGAAGAACGCATCCTCACCTACATCTACTCGTCACTAGTCGACCAGAGCCAGATATCGAGAGAGAACTTCGTTCGATCGCCACTTGCGATTTCGATATCGAAAAACTTATCAG
Organism: Neopestalotiopsis sp. 37M; assembly: GCA_011058875.1. NCBI lineage: Eukaryota > Fungi > Ascomycota > Sordariomycetes > Amphisphaeriales > Sporocadaceae > Neopestalotiopsis > Neopestalotiopsis sp. 37M. The sequence continues at coordinate 84,525 of SWKT01000007.1, read as the reverse complement.
AAGCGACGTTGAAAGATTTGTCAAGATTACGCTTGAAGACCCTTGTCTAGCCTCATGGGCGGAAGACGTAAGAGATCAGATCGTATCAAAACTCCTCGAACACGAGGAAAGGTAAGTATCCCTAACCAGAAATCCGAAGCTGTAAAGCCCGCTCACGATTAATTGATCAATTGATAGGAGATTTCGATGGGCTGATCTTCAAATCAAGCGTTTCGCTCAATGCCCCAACCTTGAACAGCTACAAAGAGCCATGCATAGCATCCCAAAGGATCTCGAAGCAGCGTACCAGCAAGCTTTCGACACAATTGATGATGAGAACACTTATCATGTCGCGAAAATAATGATGTGGCTTGCTGCGGCGTTGGAACCACTGACGGCTGATCAGATTGCCGCTATCGCTGGCTTTCGGGACCCCGAATACGTACTTCGGATCTGTTCAACACTTCTCGTTACTGTTATTGACGAGGACACAACACGAATAATCAAGTTGGCACATTTCTCGGTAAAAGAATTCCTCATCCTCAAGCTAAATGAGAATAGTACGCAGTGGTACCGATTCACCATGGAACATGCCAATAAACAAATTGCGCGCTTCGCCCTCAAGGTACTGATAGACTACGGCCCTGTATGTGAAGATCGTCAGATGAAGAAAGTTCTTCCATACGTCGCCCAATATTGGCCACGGCACGCAGGAGAAGGACTAAAAACCGACAATCGACTGGAGCTTGAAGAGCAAATTAATCTGTTTTTCAGCAACGAGTGCATACGGTCCTTCCTTGGATGGTTGAAAATTCACAATCCTGATAACGTCGATGGCTATCAAAGATATCGAGCCGCAGGACCACTATACTACGCCTCACTTCTCGGATTCCAAAGCGCCGTTTCCAAAATGTGGGTCAATTACTATCCGTTTCCGATAAATGAGGGAAGCTATGGCAATGCCCTGAATGCGGCGGCAATAAATGGGAATGTAGATGTAGTTCGATGGATACTTCGAAACTTCAAATTCGCAGCTAGCTGTCTCAACTTTGTCAGAGTCGTCAGCGAGATCAAAGCGAATGTAACGGAATGTGTCGCGGAAATATGTAATGGGCTACCAGCTATTGTGATCACAATAGAGGTGGTTAACAATGTCCTAGCAAATAACAGCAGCGGCCAGCATGTCATGAAGGCGCTTCTAGAGAATAGGAGCGACGAAATTCGAGTTACGGAAGAAATTCTCGTCCGCGTGGTACGAGAAAGGGCTCATGGCCGACCATTTATGGAATTATTCCTCAAACATAAGAGAGATGAGGTCATAATTACAAACGAAGTGGTGAAGGCGGTTTGGAGCACCGGATCTTACGGCCAACAGGTTTTGAAGACAGTTTTGGATCATCGGGGAAACGAGGCCCGAATCACTGAAAGCGTGATCAGAATTATAGAAGATGGTGAAAGCGACCGAAAAGCGATGGAGTGGCTGTTAGAAGAGACGGAGAAGGCAAACCAAGCCCATTTTACAGAAGAAATCACAAGCCTTGTCGTTGGAAACTTCAACGCATGCGCGGTGAGACTGCTTTTGGAAGAAAGAAGGGAAAGGATCCCGATGACGGAGATTATCATCAAAGCTGCTGTAGTGAACCGTTCGCATGGCTCAGAAGTTACAGAGCTGCTCCTAGAAGCGGGATATGATAAAGTACAGCTTTCTGAGGCAGTCATCTTGGCCGCAACAAGGCAAGGCACCCGTGGTCAACAGGTGCTGGAAGTATTGCTGAGAAAGGCAACGTTCAAGTCTCCGATCACGAGCTCCACCACATGCATCATCGCAGAAAGATTTGACGCTCATACAATGGAGCTTCTTTTGGGAAAACATTCGGAAGACATCCTGCTCACTGAGGAGGTACTGAAGAGTGTTGCGAGTAATGCAGACAATGGTCAAAAAGTACTGGAAGTGCTTCTCAGCAAGAAGAGAGAGAAGGTTCAGTTGATCACGGAAGACATTGTCAGAGCTGCCGCAGGAAATCACAGAAGTGGCTCTGGGATGATGGAGCTACTCTTATCAGAGAGGGCAGACACAGTGCAAATCACCGACAAATTATTTATGCTTGTTGCTTCTCACTGGGACGGAGCCAGATTGATGGAACTTCTCGTGGAAAGCACTGAATACAATGCGATAGAGGAAAAACTGGCAATTGCTGAAAGCGTGGACAACATGGCAGCCGTTGAGGCGCTTCAAAAGAAACTTGACGACCCTACTGCTATGTTCAACGAAGCTATATCCCGCAGGGATGAAAAGAAGGCCGAGCTACTACTCGAAAACGGTGCTCAACATAAAAACAATGGATGGAGATATTCTTTACGCCTGGCTGCTGGGTTTGGTCTCACTGGTGTAGTCGAGCTCCTACTCAAAATTGGTGTTGACCAAACAGCCGATGGTGAGGATGGAAGAACACCCTTGTTGTATGCCATACGCTGGGGGTATATTGACACGGCCGAGCTACTTCTGAAGCATGGAGCTGACATAACGGCGAAAGACACTTATGGGAATACAGCACTCAGCATAGCCTCCATGTCTGGACGGCTGCAAGTAATCAATATGCTGCTTCAGATGGGTGCCGACCATACGGTCAGGGATGGTAGTGGATTGACGCCCTTGATGATTGCTTCGGAACGTGGATTCGCGAGCATTGTCGACTTACTTCTTACACATAGAGTTGATTGCGAAGAGAGAAACAGTAAAGGACAAGGGGCACTCTGCATAGCTGCTTATCATGGACACTTGGAAGTGGTTGATATGCTGCTTCGATATGGGGCTGACCCTGAGTCTTTCGACTCCAAAGGTTGTACGCCTCTTATGGCGGCATCAGATCAAGGATTCGCATATGTAGCCAAGCTACTCCTCGAGTATGGTGCTGACTTAAGTGTCACGGGCAAATGCGGACAGACAGCGGTCAACCATGCTGCCTCCGCAGGACATCTGAAGGTTACTGATCTACTCATTGAGCACGGTGCTGACTTGAAAGTCGCGGACAATCTTGGAAATACAGCACTTCACAATGCTTCTTTCAAAGGGCATGTGGAGGTGGCAACGTTGCTCATCAAGAATGGCGCTGATTTGGCACTCTTGAACGGGTCTGGGTGGACGCCTTTACATTTCGCTTCGTATTCGGGGAATATCAGAATGATCGAGCTCCTTCTCTTGAACGGTGCCAATTTTGCGATCACGGACACAATCGGAAGGACAGCGCTTCATTGTGCTTCTTACTATGGACACGTCGAAGTTGTCCGTATTCTGGTCGATCGTGGTGCCCCGACTAGGACCACAGACAAATATGGATATACACCGCTCCATCTGGCTTCGGGTCAAGGTCATGCCAACGTGGTCGCGATCCTTCTACCAACGGAATCAGGCCTTCTACCTCTACGCGATGCAAATGGCTTCACGGCCTTGAGATTGGCTTCCCAATTGGGACACAAAGACGTCGTTGATGTGCTAGAGGGCAAGAGCACCAAAGATAAGAGTGTTGCTTGAACATCAATTGAGCAACCATGACACTTCACATGGAGAGTTCAATGACGATACCACAACCGTCAGAAACACTTCATAATTATAGTATGCCCGGTACATTAGCAGTACCCTCACCAGATCACACAGACTTGTCTTATATATTTGTAATGTATTGTTGGTACACTCATATGCGCAATGGTGTGAGTTTGTCTACAATTGAGAGGATATATTCCAATTTCCACTCGCACCCTGAAATTTATGTCAATTTCCAGACCCTGATGCATATTCAATTTCTCCTAAAAGAATCCGAAACGCCACAATGCCAAATCTATTCTAGCCGTCCTCATTTTGCCTGTCCATTCAGAACCACAATCCATTAACGAATAAAGGGAATCATGGTAGGTACGCGCTTCTGGTACTCAGTGAAATCCTCGCCAAAGAAGCGCGCCATATGTGCCTCTTCGGCTCGAATTCTCGTCGAGAAGAAGCGCCAGAGGACAGCGAGATACGCGAGGAAGCATATCGGGTTGCCGAGGACTATTTGTGTCCCTATGCCCCAATAGAAGAAGCCAAAGTAGGATGGGTGCCTCATGACTCCGTAAATGCCCGAGGTCACGAGTTCGTGTCCCCTCTTCTTTCTATCTTGAACAATATGGTTGAAATTCGTTCCGAGCTGCATCATGGCAGTGGCCCGTACAAACTGGCCAACCAGAACGAGTAAAAGTCCAATCAGGAGCAGAATGTGGCCGGTGTACAGCGGCGCCCACGAGCGATTCGGCCATATCAGCTTTGTAAAGAAGCACTCAATAGTTGCCGCCGAGTGGGCAATAAAGTACATTGGCCAGTTTGCCGTTAAGAGGAATGAATCAATTTTGGCTTCTTGCGTGTTATACTTTGCCGTAGTCCAAAATTCGAGAAAGTGGAACAGCGAAAGAGCCGCAAAGAAGAACGGCACGCGCCATAATGGGGACGACGAGAATAGAATAATGGCAGCGATGGCCACTACTGAGAGGGCCAGTGAAATGCCCAGACAAAATGCTCGCAGCGCAATGCCCTCCAGCGACTTGGCTTTGCCGGAAAAGTAGAGCTTGTCGGGAGACGGGCGCGCGCTCAAGGGACTGGCAATTGGGAGCAAGTCGTCAGCATCCTTTTCCTCGGGAACATGTTGAATAGTAGGCAATTGTAGTGAAATGCGCCGGTCCTTCTTCCTGTTGGCCCACATGGGCCGCCTCTGCTCTTCGCCCTTCGCAACCGACGCAAGGCTGGAGACCCATGCCTTGTCTTCCTCAACCTTTTTGCTCGGCCCGAAAGAAGTCTTCCATGTCGGCGTTGAGGGAATCTCGTCGTTCACCAGGTAGTGGAAACCGACTGGAGGCTCTTCTTTGCGCGGAGCTCCGGGAGGGGAGATAGGAGAGGTCTTCGGCGGCGGTGTAGGCGGCGTGGCGGATTCTGGTGACGCAGACATGACGATGCAAGTGTAGATGTCTTGACAAGCGTACATTGAGGTCGAAACGACGGGTCGAGGAGAAGGTCGATCGCGAAGAAGGCGGGCAGGCGGCGCATCATAGCCATTTTTGCAAACAAGAAAGACGGCACTCACCTGTCTGGGGGGCTCTCCATTGTGTTTGACGAAGAGGTCTTTCTACCTCGAGAGCATGCGCGCAAACTAGAACAAAGGAGAGGACTTTGTGCCTTCTTTGTTGTCCTCTGACAGTTGCTGTCGTAGCCGCGATGTTTTTCTTTTGTTTGGGTTGTAGAGGCGGGAAGCGAAGGGGATCTTCAAATCCTGACGCGAAGCCCTTGTCAGAGAGCAGCTCCGGCAATCAGGGCCGACCGCTTCTACGTTGTACCTGTCGCTCGATAAGATTAGCGGCTAGTTGCGGGGTGCAGACGGAAACGGGCAGTATCAAATGGTATGACGTCTCCCTAATTATAGGCCTTCTACTTACAAACAAACAGACTATGAGCTACTAGTGGCAGCAATCAGCATTAAGAGCTAGAGAAATTCAAATAGATTGTACATGATCGTACGAATTTTGTATTGAGATAAATGATGAGGTTTGTAGTGCCAACATGTCCAGAGAAATTCATGTTGTCGTCCATTTGCCAGTCGGAGAGCGCCCTGTGGGCCTGGGGGTGTTTGGTGGGGAACTAGACGAGTCCACACAGATCTCAGGTCCACCGAGGCCTGTCTCTACATTGCGATACGTATTCTCTTAACACTGGCTGGCGATATCTCGAAGACAAGCGCACGAGAGACAATGGATCCTCTTAGGAACATCAATATCGAGGAGAACAAGAGACTGATGAGAGAAGGGCAGTTGTACTATGCCTTTACTCCAGATCTCATTGCGGATCGCAAAAGATGTCGCCTGGCTTGCGAAGCTTACAACAGAGCCGGCGATGTGTCGCGCCGTAGGCTAGTTGAGCTCTTCAAACTGTGAGAGTCCTCGGTACTCTTTGTATTCCACTGACTGATAGTCGTATTCTCGACAGCATTCAGGATGATAAGACTCCTCTCCCTCCTGTTGCGGCGACACCCGAGGAGGACGAAGACCTTTTTGGAGAGCAAGTGTGGTGCGATGCGCCGATCAAGATGGATTACGGCCACAACGTAAAGTCGGTCATTCCTGAGACCATGTGCTGCAGAAAACTGCTGACTCGCCAGATTCGGTGACAATGTTTATGTCAATAGCGGTAGTACTTGGATCGATACGTGCTTGATATCCGTAGGGGCTCGCACTCTGATCGGTCCAAATTGTTCCTTCTACTCGGGCACCCATCCGGTAGATCCCACCATTCGCAATGGAACCAAAGGCCCCGAAAACGGTAAGCCAATCACCATTGGCGAGGACTGCTGGTTTGGAGGAAATTGTATTGTCCTTCCGGGAGTGACTATTGGCAAGGGAGTCGTCGTGGGTGCCGGAAGTGTCGTGACCAAAGATGTCCCTCCGTACCATGTAGTGGCTGGCAACCCGGCAAGAATTTTGAGACCCATCGAGCCATCGACTGTGCCTCATTCCTTACCCGGAACAGCTGCACAAGATTAAGGCGTGGTCATACTGTAACAGCATGGTGCTGCGTCTTCATAGACCACCTTGGATAGTGAATGACGAAACGATGAGCATCAAGACATTGATCCACCCCCAGATGAATGGTATCCAGGTTGACATCTGGAACTTTCCAGTAAAGTAGACAGCGCCAACTCTAGGTAATCATTAGTATTATTTTCTCACTTGCCTACTTGCAGGTCCATGACTTACAGGACGCCAACAACACTGCCTGCCACAACTGCTTCGACGGCAGCTGTGACGGCGTAGATGATGGGAACGGTCCAAAGGTATTTCCATGTCGACCGATGCTTCCCGACTTGAACAAATAGGGCTACAGCAGCTGCACCCAAGTGAAAGATGGCGTATAGAATGAGAGTCCACAGCAGGGTGAACCGCCATGAGTCCCGCAGGTAGTAGATGGCATCTTCACAGGTATTCGTTGGCCAATAGAGTGAAGGGAAGGATGGCCGGCGTGGAGCGCAGCCCTCTGCGCTGGTCGAGCTACAATGAATCAGAACAAGGATCTATCACAATAGTCGTCAATGACTTACACTTGTTGTCCCATGGCAAGACACGAGCGCCGTTCTCTTTTGGTTGTGGTAGGGTGAGTTTGAGAGAGGGAGTGGATCTCGACGTAAGGTTGCTTAGGTACGGGCGGCATTTGTAGGGGTTGTTAGGGGGGCGGAAGCAGTTGACGGCAGCGCGCATTGGCTCTTGAGTCTTGGCCCTGGCGCATTGGCCGGGGTCGGGTCGCTGCTGATCGACGTTGTCTTGCAGGTGCTAGCAGCTAGGTAAGGTTGGGTGCAGCAATGAGGTCCCTCAGTGCCTCGGCAAAATGTGGGCACCTGAACGCCGAACTACATCCCGAGTCTCGCAGTCGCAACCGCAACTTTGGAGCTTACAACCCATCCGCCGCTTCCATCGCAACAAGCATATCAGCATGTAAAACCTGCGACAACAAACTGTCAACATGTCGATCGATAGGTTATTGACGGTGGCTCTGCGTGCCTACCAAGAACCGCCCAACGCTGCCGAGACGAACAAGATATTTGCAACCACAACGACCTTGCTATCGAATCTAAACAACCCGCTAAACATCACTCTTCTCACCTCACATCTACTGACGGCACGATCGATATGGGAACTGCCAGACGGCTTGCGTACTTGCCTTAGAATCATCAGTATATACAACACTGCAGCAAAGCATGTCATACAGAATTCAGAGAAAAATGCCACGCTGGTATGGGGACAGAAACCCGAGGGCAGTGGCCTGCGACCCGAAGCCTGGGCACGAGCTGTCGCCAAAGGTGCCGACGAGCGCTCAGCCAGATGGAAACATCTCTTGGTTCTCACCGGTATACTGCTCGGCATGGAGAGCAACGACAGGAGGACCCTTTCGTCCGGTTTGAAGTCCACCTTGGAACAAGCCGTGGTCACGGCAGCAAACATGGCACTGGCAGATGGGGTACAGACCCAGGAACTCGGCAATAGTGCTCTTGTCTTGGCCTTGACATATTCTTTCCCGGTCCTATCGGATTGGAATAAGAGTGCTCTGAACTGCGACTTGTTATTACCGGCCACTCTGCGCGTCATGACGGGCACCGAGGGTTTCCAGGGAGGAGACTTCTTGAGCACGATATCTGCGGGAAACTTTGCTGGACACGAAGCCTTCTATAGGACGTCTTCCGACTCTTTCGCTGCAGTACAGCAAGTTGCAAGCCGGCCGTTAGTCCAAAACATGGGGCCTCTATCACGAGTAGCGGCTTTTGCTGTAGAGCACGCGTCCGACTCAAGGGCTGTTCTTCAAGCTCAAGATCAATTACTCGCTCTATCGATTGACTTGCTGGAGCAATGGAGGAAGTGTCCATTTTCGGCGATTGATGTGTCGGTCGAGTCTGCGGTCTTGGCTCCGGAGATACAACAAGGTCCTTGGAACCTGTTATGGCAAGTCCTCAAGAAGCTTATGTATGCTGTTGTCGCGACTGCGCAGCCCTTGGTAGGGCGCTGCCTACTAGACCCGCATCTGAAAAATGATGCTGTCGCACCGATCGTGGCATCGAAGACGCTCCACGTGCTGCGCAACCTCTATTTCATCTCATCTAGAGGTGGCGCGGATGCTTTCCAAGTATACACATTTACATATCTTACATCCATCGATGTCATGTCCCGGTATCCGGAAGCTTGCATTGGCTTCTTGCAAGAAACTATACCCCCAACGCTGCAGGCAAATGGTAGCCCGCCAGCCGCCTTGGATCAGGCACTCACCTTGTTCTATCTCAATCTAGCGGAACATCTTCCACTTTCACTTCCTACACCGGCTGCCGAGAATCTTATCCTTGCACCAGCGACGGCCCAGCTTTCTTTGGCAATCTCCACGGCCGAGAGTATGCCGCCAAACTCCCTCACCATGCCTCTCTTCGAGGCATCTCATTCTGCGATCCTCTCTGTCATGTCTTGCCCGCAGCATGCAGAGTTGACTGTGTCTACGATACCATTCTACGTCGATACACTGCTCCAATCCTTCCCAACGAAAATTTCCTCACGACAATTTCGCCTAGCCTTCAAAACGGTTATGCAAATTGTTTCGCCGCCTTTCCCGATATCGGCAACACATCCAAATCTGTCTGAGGTACTTCTCGAGACATTGCACTTCCGTTCCATGTCGGCAAACGCGCTTCCTCTCGCACCCGAAGCCGCACCCACGTCTCCATCACCAATGGCGTCTCAGCAACCAGAGAATCAGGTGCAGCAACCACCGCTTTCGGAACAATCAACGCTAGTACTGGCGTTGATTGATGCCCTACCCTTCTTGCCATTACCAATAGTCGATGAGTGGCTCTCGCGCACGGCCGAGGCCATGAACACTATTGCTGATGCTGGCATGCGTGAAGTAGCAAGGAAGAGGTTCTGGGATGTACTTGTCAGTGGTGAAATGGACGTGGAAAGAGCCGCAACTGGTGTCGCGTGGTGGGGAACTGGAGGTGGAAGGGAAATGGTTCTCCTGAATGCTCCGAGGCTTCAGGAAAAGCAAGAGGAGTACATGATGAGTGGTGCACTCAATGGGAACAAGAGCACGCCAAGACTTTAGCGATTATAATGATTTTCTAGTAGTGTGGCTCCAGATACACATTGAAACGCGCAAATGATAGTGTATGGAAATTATGACATGAATAAAGATATCCAGATGTCTCACAAATAATCAGAGCCTCATGATGATACCGGGGCGCCGAATGAGACCTTTCCGCCCTACGTGCTCAGATCCCAGGTCCCAGCTTAAGCTCAAGACACGGACAAGCATATGATCAATTCATCTGCAATATATGGTCATGACGCAATACGAGCTGGAGCCATGATGGACATTTTACCAATGTTTTCATAACGAGCTCGACATAATATATCAAGTTGTATTTCGGCGTTATCCGATTGTGCCTTGTATGTATGTATCAAGCACCCCTGGAGGAAAAAACAGATGAAACTGTACAATAAGTTGATTTATAGTTCAAGCGAATTAAAGGTCAACAGGTAAGGGTATGACACTTCAGCCCGTACAAATACCCGGTGAGGTTCTTCCTCGACTGGTTTGACGGTTGTCGTCCAGCCAATGATCACCCCCTTTCTATGTTCGCGCTCGTTTTGTGGAATTCGTCCAGTGGCCTGGCCGCAGCCGTGGTCATGTTGCGGCCTCGTCTCAACAAGGCTCGCAAACCCAAATTAAGGTCACTGGTGGGGATCGGACTTTGTGAACAAGGTGTCTGTGACCTTGTTGGAATTGCACAGACTTGGGGGGAGCTTTGAGTAATTTCATCATTCACCATCACTGGCGTGACCTTTGGACCTCGAGAAACCAAATGTCGATCCAGCCCTATCGTGACCTTTTTTTGATTGAGAAAGCTTGCCAATTTAGAAATGGCGACACATTTCTTAGCTTGGAGCTAGAGCTTTGGTCCCATATGATCACGTTTTTCTTGTTTGCCATGAGAAAGCAGATCGGGGATTTTGCTAGCAGCAGAGAGCAATTGAATCATGAATCGGCCGTAGTGCGGCACGGACTGACTTGTGATCAAATGCTCTTCTTTGCTTCAATGTTCCATTTCCCCTTCCATTGCGCCGCTACGGTACATGTCTACAGTAGCTAGCAGCAGTAGCAGTAGTAAGCCAAAGAAAAGAGGCGTCGTGCCAAAGTGACCAGGAAGACCCTAGTCAGCAGACGGTCATGGAAAAATGCATGAAATACCTAACCTAGCCGCCGCAATGGTCTGGATTTCTATTTCACTACCAAGACTACCCAGGCACTCTGTGGGCAACGGGCATAGCGTCCCCAGGCGAGGCTCCATCGCCATAAAACTTGAGCCGCCCACTATCGACTTTTTGGCGTGAAACAATTCAAATTCTCTGGCTAAGATAATGGTGTAAAAGGGAATTGGGAGTGGCACTGGCCAGTAGATGATCAGCGGCCAGAGATTCTGCTGCTAGAGCCAAAAGAGGTCCGTTCCAGACAATCGCTTCCCATTCAATCATTTGTTGACCCTGGCATGCATAGATAGGTACATAGATAGGCAAGAGAGGCCAGAGGCCTGGAGGTCAAGTCAAGCAGAGAGAGGAACGAGTTGGAACCATTTTATTATGAGACTTGTTCCGGTCCGTCGAGGAGGTGAGATTGCATGATGCAAAACGCCGTGCTAAAAAAGGCCACCCCCGTCTCTTCGACCTTCGGTTGTTTCCTCCCTTTATGTGTGTGTTTATGGGCCTCTTGTCATTCGTCTGTTGCTTCATTACATGACATAATAATATATCGCTTGTTGCAACTCTCGCGTCCAAGCAAAGGGAAAAAAGTCCTACGTTCGTTTATTACCTACTACTTACTACATTCTTCTACTACTGCGGCGCTACTGGCTTACACATATCGTTACCTACCAAGTACTACCTAGTACTACACACCACTCCATCGCTTCAACGAGATCAGATCAGACCTTAAACCCCCTGCTTGGTCGCGCCCGTTCGGGTGCAAAGAACCTGCGACAGCCAATGTTCTGATCTGCAGCTCGAGCTCCAACAGCCGGCCGACTTGGACTTGCTGCATGCATCTCTTCTTTACACCGACCCTTCCAGACAGCCAAGCAAGATCTACTCTTTTGATCACTGTGCATCAGAGGCTACGAGCTACACACACACACACCTACAGAATAATTGCTACTGTGCTGCGCCGTACCTGAATACTGCTGGTGCATGATCTGCGACTCTCTCTTTTTTTACTCCTTCCGTCTTTTACCTACTCTTTTGGTTTCTACTTGAGCCCAAACGACCTTGGACCTAACAAACCAAAACCCCATCACCACGTTCATTCCCTACCTCGACCCCTTGTCTTGCCTCTCCACGAGCTTTCTCCTTATTCTCTGTGCGCTGGTCTTGCACCCCTTGCTCTCTCTACAATATTTTAAAACTTTCTTTTTTTATTTGTCTTTGCTGTTGTTTCCACTCAAAAACTAGTCGAGGTTTCCATCTTTCTCAACTAGTTTCCCAATTCATCATCTCGACTCCCACGGAGTAGGTAGGGGCAACGCTCAAGCTCGCTCCGGCAGCCCTCTCCCTACCACTACCAGGACACACAAGTACCGGTAGCCAACCTGATCAACAGTCCCTTTGGGACACTGTGCAAAGCTAGTTACCGCCAGCTGCTACCTGCGGCGCGGCCGACCGCCGGTTAACTGCCGATTGCGAATTTGTGTCGATCGATCCCAAGTCGCTTTTAGGTTCGACTGTCCCCGGGCCATCTGCCGTCAGGAACGACACTTCCCTGGCGAGCTTGACCCCAGCACGAACAACCCCCCGACCCCGCTGAGCTCGATCAGTCGACCGCATCATTCATGCAAGACTACGTTATTTTTACCGCAGTATCCCGGATGCCCAAAATCCCACTAGGCCACCGACTGTTCTTCGACCTGTCCATTTCGACCTCTTCAACGTAATAAGCCACCCAGGCTTCTCCCTGCTACGGCCGAGTCGGAACGAGATTCGAACTGCGCAGCATACCCAACTCGACGAGTAAATAATAGCTAATGCGCAAGACCTTGGCGACAGCTCCAATCCTCAGCGCAACCATTTCTCTTCACGTTTCGGCCAATCTTCAAAATGGCGGAAACTATTAGTCAACCAGCTGCGACAGATGTGTCTCCGACTTCTCCGAGACTCCCTGGACGCGGCGCAAAGCTCACGATACCTGCTGCAGCCGTCAACCTGACCTCCACTGTGACAAGTCGACTGCGGAACCAGTTGGGTCTGGCATCCCCTAGTCCCGTCAACCAGAACGGCAGCTTCGAGTTCGACCGGGTTATCAAGTCTGGTTATGTCCAGAAGCGTACACAAAAGACCAAGGTAGGTGATGCATCTATGAGGAGCCTGGATGTTGCCCCCATACTAACGTTGTGTCCCTCAGGCATGGAAGCCAGTCTACCTAGTGTTGCGACCAGATACCATCTCTCTCTACAAGTCAGACAAAGAGAGCAAGCTCCGTCACAAGATATACCTGTCCGAATTATCTGCAGTCACCTTGCTCAAGGATCCCAAGCAAAAGCGCCACAACTTGTTTGGCCTCTTTTCTCCAGCCAAGAACTACCACTTTGAAGCGGCGAGCGCCGAGGAAGCGAAAGAATGGATTGAGCTCATCCGCCGCGATGCTAGAATAGAAGAGGACGAGGAAGAAATGTTCCTTGCCAGCCCGATCGTGCGCCGCCAGTCTTATGCTGCCGTGGATGTTCTGGGCAACAACACATCTGGTCCGCCGAAGGATGCCTCCATCGACCAGGATCGCAACATTTCATCTTCGCCCGAGCCGATTGATATTCTGCCGCCCAAGCCGTTGTCGTCGTCAACGAGGAGGCCTTCACACACCTGGGAGCAATCCGGGATGTCTGGCAACGAGCTAGTGTCTCACTCGGACTTCTCCGATTGTGAGGCGCCTCGTGTTGGGGCATCTCTGGAGAATCTGACATCGCGATCGCTCTCAAACTCGGCGGCATTGCGACCAGTGATGGGCGGCAGAAACTTGAGCCAACTCAGTGGCCTCAATATTGAGACCGATCCTGATAGAGTCGTCTGGCAGGGCTGGCTGCAACTGCTGAAGCACAAGCGCGGCGTGAGGCAGTGGAAGAACTGCTGGGCTGTGCTTCGACCTAGGAACTTGATTCTGTACAAGGACGAGGCCGAGTATACGGCCGCCTTTATCATGCCGCTGTCAACTGTCGTCAACGTGGTGGATATCGACGCTCTGGCCAAGAACAAGCCATTCTGCATGCAAATCATTACAGACGAAAAGAGTTACCGATTCAGCACAAAGGACGAGGAGACGCTTGTAAAGTGCCTTGGAGCCTTCAAGAGCTTGCTCTCAAGGAGGAGAGAACTGGAGGCTCGGCAACAAACGGCGGCCACTGGAAGCAGCGGCACAGCATAGTGAATGATACCCGTCTGAGCGTTCATTCACCATAAAAAGAGAAAAAGAAAAAACAACCAACATGATACCCAGGAGTTTAGAGAGTAACCACGTAGAGACATCTGCGTGGCAGGCTCTGGAAAGTCTTTGAAAAGGAGTAGTGGGAGGGAGAGTCGAGAGCGATGACAAGCTCTGGCTCGTGGATTATGATTATACGACTTCGAGGCATACATCAATGTAAATACATGTGTTACCGTAGATACTACTAATACTACACGGCTGGTCCCTTGGATTCCTTGGGTTCGCCGCTTGATCTTCACTATATACAGGCATATCAACAGGTTGCTGGTATGCCTACAGATGAACCCGGGGTTTTGCTTGGCTAAAAACGAACGTGTTTCGTTGTAATAGAGTATGTCGTAACACGGAAACACGGTTGTGGCGCATTTACCCCACAGGAACGGCAGAGACAAACGTGATGGTGTGTTGCCAAGTCCAAAGCCAAAATGGAACTTTCAGTGGTTTTTCCCCCCATTGGCCCCCGGGCGCGCAGGACCAGATCAGGGTCATTCATTCACCCACACACCATACAAAGACCACCACCCACTTCGTCTTTTACTAATAAGCCAGGTCCCGTGCGACATCCAATCACATGCCTTTGTCATGCTTCTGCGACCTTGGGTCCCCTCCTGCCGGCCCTCCAAGCATGCGCTGGAATCTTGATTTCGACTCCTCTATGCCTCTTGAGCAGCACGAATTGGACCAGATCTATGCACATTCGGCAGTGTCCAATTTGACCTGCAGCAGGGGTTGTCAAGGTACTGGCAGCTTAATTCTCAAAAGAAGGATTTCTTCTACAGCTTATGTACATTAGCTCCGGGACCCTCTTGCCCCCAAGCAATGCCCGGACACCAACTTCTTTCTCTCATCTGCGCGGCTGCGAATGAGAGCGCGACATGACCTCAAGTCAGGTTTTGCTCATTATCAATTCTGGGCAGGTGTCACCCCTGAGCAGGATGATGTTCCCGGTCGAAATCGCATCGACTGGCTCGCCGTCTTTTCGCTCTGCCATATCCTGCATTCTGCATCTCGTGTGCCGATCTCTGGGGGTCGGCTGCTTGCCTTGTACAAGAGTAGTTGCGGGCTGCGCTCCATTATACTAGGTACGACGTTGCATGCCCATACATATGTTCATAGTGAGTGTACAGAGTATATACATGCCCACTTACAGTAGCGCAACACTCGTGCCCGAAACCTTCACACCCTTTGCGTAAAGGTAAAGAAGAACATGGCCATTTAAGATCTTTCCTATTTCCCGCCTTTTGTTCCGCCTGAGCCTCCTTCAGCCTCTTGAGCCTCAAGTCATCCGGTCTCAAGTTATCTATATGGTTGGTTGGGCCCCTTTATAGCTGCAACTATTTTCGCCACGCGCGTGTAGCATTCTACCTTCTATAGGCAGGGGGACTGAGTGTGCCTTGGCTCGTGGTACCCTCTCCCGCATATTATAAGGGAGCCTTGCCCTCCAACAGATAATCGTGTCGGTCTCAGTTCCTGCCTCTTTGGTTCTTGACTTTGACGATATTTTACCCCACAGATCTTCCTTGTCATAGAGGCATACCGGTGGAGTTGTGATGATCAGGAGATCCCTTCATTTCATTACTTGAGCCAGGCCTCCCATCTACTTTACCGTGGTTCATACTGGTTGAATCACTGGAACAATTCTAAACTTTACTACAAATTCAATACCAGAAAGATGAGGTTCTCTTCGCTATTAGGAGCTTCAAGTCTCGTGCTGGGGACGGTGGTGGCCCAGCAGCTTCCTCTAAAGACGGACAGCCGATGGATTCTAGACGACGCGGGCAACCGGGTCAAGTTTCGCTGCATCAACTGGCCGGGCCACATGGAGGCCAACATCCCCGAGGGCCTGCACAAGCAGTCGATAGACTTTCTCGCCGACTTTATCCAGCAGCAGGGGTTCAACTGCGTGCGCCTGACCTACTCCATCGACCACGCCCTCGACCCGGGCGTCAGCGTCCAGCAGTCCTTTACCGCGGGCGCCAGCGCGGCCAATGTCTCCGTGGACGCCTTTAATGCCATTTATGCCCAGGTGGCGGAGCACAATCCCTTTGTCGAGAACGCGACTACCCAGGATGTCTTTGCCGCCGTCATTGATGCGCTCTGGGAGAGAAAGGTCATGACGGTGCTTGATAACCATGTCAGCAAGGCTAGCTGGTGTTGTAAGTGTTTGCCGTTAATAAACTTACATGAATACATCACTAACACTGACCAAGGTGATCTCGACGATGGCAACGGCTGGTGGGACGAGGCCCAAGCCTACGTGGCATCCAACAGCCGCTTCTTCAACACGCAAAACTGGCTCAACGGCCTCTCGGCCATGGCCACCTTTGCCACGGGCCACCCGGGCGTGGTCGCCATGTCGCTCCGCAACGAGCCGCGCCCGTATCCGGTCCTGCAGGACGTGTTTGACGCGCACGGCGCCTGGTTCAACTTTATGCAGCAGGGCGGAGAGCGCGTCCACGCAGCCAACCCGGACGTGCTGGTCCTCGTCGGCGGCACGCAGTCGACGCAGGACCTGGCGTTTCTCAAGGCCAAGAATCTCGACTATAGCGCCTGGGCCGGCAAGCACGTCTGGGAGATGCACGCCTACGAGTTCAGCGTCACGTACGCCGCGGCGGGCGACAACTGCGACGCAAAACAGGACCTCTATGGTCTGTTCAACGGGTTTGTTCTCGTCCAGGGCAAGGATTACACCGCGCCCTTGTTCCTGTCCGAGTTTGGCGTTGATCTCACCACGGGGCCCAACAACGGTCTTACGGATGCCGGACAGACTTTTTATAACTGTATCAAGCAGTACATGACTGGCAATGACATGGACTGGGCGCTCTGGGCTATCCAGGGATCTTACTATGCTCGCAACAGTGCTACTGATGTCGAAGAGACTTGGGGGTTCATGAATAAGGACTGGAGCGGTGTGCGGAATGAGAACTTTTACACTTCCATGGCGGATCTGTTCAAGGTGACGCAGGGACCGTGAGTCTATAAGTGACTGGCGCGGGTGGTTTTCAGTTATATAATTGCTTTTCTTTTCAGCATGGCAATGGCTTTCTTCTTCTTTTATATACTTATGATACCTAGTTCGACATACATAGCATACATAGCTTTCATTCTAATGATATATTTTTGAATCAACGAATATGATCAGCTACCACTTCATCGGCTTTTCGCCCCGTGTCATGCGCCATCGATTAGTAGAGTCAAGCAACTCATCACACCCCCGAATCGCCCACCCCCAACGCCGGACAAACGTGGCACTGACTTCCCACGAAGCCGTATCCCAGGGCTCTCCCCAGACAAGCAGACCTGACTGCTCGTTGGGGACGTCTTTGAACTCCAAGAGGCCATTGCACAGTTCGTCTTCATCGTAGAGCCCCGCGGCTAGTAACAGATTGTCCCGCATTCCCGGTATTGGCCAGAGGTCAATCCAGGGATGATGTCGTATTTTCCGTTGCATGTCTGTTGGTTGTAGATTCGGTGGACAAGACACTGGTGCCGAGTGGGAATTTGTGGTGGTCCATGGCGATTCTGGTTCTTCGCACTCTAGCCATTGAAAGTCCCATCCGAGACTTTGCGTGTTGTTTAGTAAGGCTCGAAAGACATTGAATTGGATCAGCGTGAGAACCAAATCTACTCGTGGTGATCCGAGGAGAAAGTCTCTCTGCATCATGATTTCGAATTCTTGGGCCATTTGCCTCAAGTCTGATGGCCCAATGTTGTTGATACGGGTTTTGTGGGCATCAGCATAATAGTTTATGGCAGTGGCAAGACCGCGGAATTTAGCTTTTAGGTTGCGTTGTGCAAGCGTAATAGGACTCGAATTCCCAGCCAAAGTTTGCCGAGGCAGGGATGCCTGTGTCTGGGCGTCCTTTTTGGTTCTGGCTCTTGCTTGCCCTATCAGGAGAGTTAGTTGATATGGTAACAGTATAACTTGGTATTACCCGCGGATGGCCCAATCAAGACACAAGATGATCCACCTACTATAACGTCTCTGACTAAGGCGATTTTGCAGCTTTCTTCTTTCAGCTGCATTGGTAATCCCGGTCCAATCATCCTCGGGCATCCGCACATTATCTTGTTGACTCATTGACACCAGCTCGATACAGGCATTAGGAGCACCTGTGTCCGCAGTCACTTCGAGACCCACTTCAGGAGATACTCTTTGAGCCATATTTCCCCAGAAGATCCTCGTTCGGTCGAATGATGATCCCCGCGGCTTTACTAACAAGTCGCTGGCCGTCCACTGCACTGTTCCACGTTTTCTGATCGGTCCCGGGGAGAGGTACAAGCTATGTCCTAGTCGTCCAGAGTGTCGATAAACTTGCCGATCTGTCTTGGATCCCATCAACAAAGCAACACGGAGATAAGAGCGGAGATCAATGCAGAGAGCCGGTATACAAGCGGACTGTGGTGTAACATTCGAGAAGGCAGAGGTGAGTGACATCGATCGCAAGTTGGACATGAAAGACCTCACGCTGGTAAGTTTAGTCCATTGACCCGTCCACGGCAACTCCCAGTCGTAGTGGGGCTCCACTTGGTAGTCTTGGTATATGCAGTCTGCTTATTCTATGTCATTGAATTCGGCCAATGAAAACACGAGCTGTAATAGCCAACATCTAGACAAACGCTAACGTTGATCTATTCCATATACTGACTAACACGAATCTAAGCCGATATCCACCATTTATACTTGACAAGCTTCATAAAGGCCGACAGCCCTTTCTGTCTCGCAAATATTCATCCTAAGTCCGGCCGACGAGAGATGTAGACTACGTTTGAATATGCAATTGGCTTATCACACGTCATGTGCAACGATGTCTGGTGGGAAGGCATACGGACTCGAAAATGAGTATAAGATGGAGCGAGTTCCCCAAGGAAACGTCTACAAGTGAGCATCTCGAAAGCATTGCATCAACAGTGACAGAACTACACCCATATCAACATTCATCATGGCACCTCCCTTCCCATTCCCGGACCCACCAGAGTCACGTCTGCACCGTCACCGACAGCTAGCACCAACAGCAAATGTCCGCGTCTCGCCCTTTTGTCTAGGCACCATGGGCTTTGGCGAGGCCGACAAGCACCGCATGGGTGAGTGCTCCAAGGAGACGGCCTTTGCCATCCTCGATAGGTTTTGGGAGCTCGGAGGCAACTTTCTCGACACGGCTTGCGGGTACCAGGCCCAGCAGTCGGAGCAGTGGCTCGGCGAGTGGTTTACTGCCCGGGGCAATCGCGACGAGTTCGTCATTGCCACCAAGTACTCGAGTCCGTACCGCCTGCACGAAAAGCAAATCAAGATTCAGTCCAACTTTGGCGGCAATGGTACCAAGAGTCTACGCTTAACGCTAGAGAATTCGCTGCGCAACTTGCAGACGAGCTACATCGATCTTTACTATGTGCACTGGTGGGACTACAACTCCTCGATTCCGGAACTGATGCATGCTCTGAATGATCTCGTGGCCGCTGGCAAGATCAACTACCTGGGTATCTCTGACTGGTAAGAAACGATCTCACATGTTCCATATTTTTCTCACATGGGAATATCCTGACTCACCCCTCAACTATAGTCCGGCATGGGTGGTCACCAAAGCCAACCAATACGCCCGCGACCACGGCCTCCGCCAATTCGTAGTCTACCAAGGCCAGTGGAACGCCGCCTTCCGCGACTTTGAGCGCGACATCATCCCCATGTGCCGCGACGAAGGCATGGCGCTGGTGCCCTACGGCGCGCTCGGCAAGGGCAAGTTCCAGACGGAAGAAGGATACAAGGAGCGCGAGAAGAACAATCCCGGGCGCAAGGGCGTCGCCAGCGAACAGGAAAAGGCCGTGTCCAAGAAGCTCGAGACGATTGCTAATGCCAAGGGGACAAAGCTGCACGCGGTGGCTCTGGCTTATGTGATGCAAAAGGAGCCGTACGTCTTTCCTCTTGTGGGCACCCGGACGCTGCAGCATCTCGAGGATGCCGTGGAAGGACTCAAGCTTAGCCTTGACGACAGTGACCTGCTTGAGATTGAAAAGGCATATACGTTTGAGCCTGGATTTCCGCACAATTTCCTGTCGGGCTCTCTGTTTGGCGGCGACCCAGTTGTGCCTCAGGGTGCTCGGGATGTATGGTTGACGAATGTCATTGGAACCTTTGATTATGTTCAAGGCTCAAAGCCTATCAAGCCTGAAAATTGTTGAAAGGACGCATTGTTCCCAACGTTTCATACCAATAGCATGTAAAGAGCAATGAACCCGGAAACTGGCTAGCTTGACACAGCGTTCCATTTTGCAGTATTGATCGATTGAAGTATTGATCCCGTTCAACCATTTCTCAAAAATACTCATTGAGTCAAATCAATACTCCAACTCTTGAGTAATTACGAACTAATAGTCCTAGTTCTCCAGGTATCCTGGCATACTGCCCACGTCTTACTTATGGCTTCTGCCTCGGCGTAATAATTTTAGGAATCGGATGTAGAATGATATGCCACAAGTGACACTTAGTTGATGGCTAGATAGATAACCGAATGCATGTGATCCAGAGATGCCGGGAGCTTGTGTCTGAAACAGCTCCAGAAAAGAAAGGATCCCATGGCGCCACAACCTAGCTGGCATAGTACTGCAAACGTAAATTTAGCCAAATTATGCAACCTTCAGAGTAGGTGATTTACTGTTTGGAGGCAAAATATCGCGAAAAAGAACATGATGCTCATGGAATATAGTTCTACACAAGGCTATCAACGCTTGCCATTGTTCATTTTTGGATTTCTCCGCATTTTGTGAACTTTGAGCATTGTGAACCCAAGCCCCCATCCCCGGCAACCGACATTTACCTATAACTTTCTCTCAGGTATGCCAAACTGGTATTTGCTGAATTCTTGAGAGACTCAATCTCTACATTGGATCTAGACCCCGAGGTGAATTTGTTGCGGTACATTGGAATTGCACCAGTGGCTCGCAATCCATACTGCCAAGGTCAGGCAAGGCGGTATCCGTATAAGCGCGACCATGCTATAGCCGTCTATTATAGCAAAAGCTTTAATGAAGATAAAGGATAGCGATGCCGTAGTTACGATAAAGCTGTGAAACGGGTGTCAACATGAACCCGCCCAAACATTGCACGTGGCGGGAAATCAGGGCAACACACGAATCATAACGTCTGCGGTCCCGAAACGTTGGCATAAGTGTATTGATGTTTAGACTGAATGGAACTAGCCAAAAACATGCAAGGCAGAGGGCGGTGATATAGAGTCTGGATAGGTCAGTACGTACACCACCTCATATGTTAATAAAATGTTGCAAGGGAGTACTTACAGCCGAAGCCATGCCAGACTAGACTCCTGCTCGAGAACAAAAGAGATCACCAGAAGAAGAATACAAGAAGACCACAGTAGAAGTTTACTTAGTGGGGAATCTTGATATCTAGACCATAGACTGGCCATAATGCAACGGATGAACGTCTTGGTGGCTGTATCCGTGTAGGCGTTATGAGATGTGGAAGAAGGAAGGGTTTCGGTAATTCCCGATGGCCTTAAATGTGCTGCAGAAGGTGTCTGGATGGGAGGAGAACAATCCATCTATAAGTTCTATAGAAGATGCAGTACGTGGCAGAGGACTTTTCGAATACGGAGAGAGGTAGACGGAGATTAGGAACGGCGTCGCTGAGTGTATATTTATATTAGCAGAGTTGTGTGTCGGTACTATCGCTTTTTTTTCCCTCGTTCGTACTTCCCAGCGGTCGCTAGACATTCGATCCAAATGTCCAGAATAGTGGCGCAGAGATGAGTTGAGATACAAGTACCGCCATTGCATTTCGCTCCAATTCTATGTGTGGTGTGGCCTGAAATGTACTTCGAAGTCTAAGCCTTTTGGCAGCCCAATCACACTACTGCGTGTGGGTCTGAGAGAAGGAGCAGCCAGTCGCAGCGTACCAGGTGTCGAGCTTTCTTCCAAGGTGCGATGGAGCAGGCTCGGAGAGTTGCATAGATCAACGGGTAGGCGGCGCCCATAAAGCATGGGCACGAGTCCTAGCCCACAAGGGACCTCCGGACTGAAAGGCGCTGGCCATTGGCTTATCTCGTCTATTAATCCGACTAGACGCCCCCGGGTGAACTATAGACATATTGGTGGGGATCTCGATCGCGTGGAGTTGGATTAGAAGAGAAAGGCCACGCGCGGGCGCTATACCCAGACACCAAATTGGGCGAGCAGATCACAGGGTTATCAATGTTTATCACAGACTTCCTGCCTCACACGGTAAAAGATTACGAATGCGAGATCTGGGCCAATGGTGTCTGAATATGGTAATCTTGGGGACAAGGACCTCTCAAGTGAATCGCCGTGGCCAGCCAATGCATGACTACCTAGTGCGCACCTGGTGATTTCTATTAAGTAGGGCTTCGTTGAAATTATCAGTTTTGTGGCTTCCTGTTCAGTGATTTATTCTAGTCAATGAGAATTATAAACGGCAATTACATAGAGAGAGGATTAGAAAAGATGAATTTGAGATATTGTGCTGGAGAGCAACGTGTAGATATAAGTAGCTTAGCAATTATATGAACATGCTCAGAGTAGTGACTCTAAAGCCCCACAAAATTGATGTTGTCCTGGCACGTTCAGTACGCTTCAGACCCTCGTACTTGAGACCTTCGCAAAGCAACCAAGAAAGGTACAAGCAACATTTTATGTCGTTTTCAATGGTGTGCCTCATAGTTAGTCATTCGTTCGTCATATTCGTGACAAGACAACTGTGCAATACGTCTTAGAGGCACTACGAACACCAATCAACCAATCAACCAACCTCCCGACCCACAGGCATTCAAGCACTCTGTGTTGCTGTCAATCTCGACAAGATCCCAAGATGCATCAATCCTTTTACATATGCCATTGCCCTGTTCGCCAGACTAATTACTTTATATACCATGCTTGCATATGGAAATTCATTTATCGTGATATCTTATATCCATTTGCTAATAAGCTTGGTGGCACAAATGCTTGATGCACATTGCCTTCTTGAAATCTCGAAGATGGAAGAGCGGTGCTCTACCTCAGGCGCCGAAATGTATTTCCGGCATCGAATTGAACTCGCAATAGTGGCCAGCAATCCATATCGCCAAGGTAAAGCATGGAGGCACCCGCAAAAGGGCAACTGCGTCATAACCTCCGAGTATAGCGAATGCCTTGATAAAGATAAATGACAACATTGCTGTAGTCACAATAAATCTTGTTTGTATTGTCAACGATTTCGTTCATCATGCCAGGACAGCGAGCCGTTTGGGTATCGTAGATTTTAGGAGATATGAAGACATACGAGTCGACACGTCCGCGCATCTCGAATTTTCGGATCGCTCTATGGACATATAGGATAATTGAAATTGACCAAGAGATTAATAAACACAGGGCCCTGGTGTACAGAAGTGCGTAAGCATGTATTCTCAAGTCCTGCGACATCTATCCTATTCATGAAGTCGGACGTGATGCGATCGTGGGAAGAGAGAAGCATGGGATCGGTCCTTTCCGTGAAACCCCGTCGTTGACTTACAGCCAGAGTCTCATTGGACTAAACCTACGTTCGATAATGGAAGAGACAACCATGAGAGATATGCAAAGCGACCATAATACAATTTTGAAGGCGTAGAATCGACATCTCGACCTGAGAGGTGCGATCGCATTCCATACGTGTAGGATAATGCCATAGGTGACCGCCGTGGTTGCTGAGTATGCATGTGCTTCTGGGTTCGCGGCAGCAATATTACGAATATCGGAAATACCAACTCTTGGTAAATGTGCTGCTGGAGGTTGTTGAACGTTTGGGGCAATGTCTGTCTCGGCGGCATAGTTCAGACTGACAAGAGATAGCAGGCAAAATAATTTCGCTATGCGAGCGACGGCATGAGAGTTGCGCGACAACCAGATCATAGCTCTGAATTTGTGCAGCAATAGGACAAGATGTAAAAGAATGAATCAATCAGGAATTTTTCGAAGTCGTGTACGAGAAAAGAGAATCGCAATGGAAGGAAATATGAAACTAATCGAGCAAGAGGGCAGCAAGTACTGTTATAAATGAAAATGGTCTACTGTTCGCCGCACGAGGAGGAACTTTGTTGGGTACGTCGACTCTCTAAGCCTCCTCTATTGTCGCTTCTCAACCCTGCATCCTTGCCATGACATATCTAACTTGTACCTCTCTCATCATCCCGGCCCATGCCTGCATACACTCCCTGTCCGCCCGTTCACATCATCCCCGGCCCATGCCTGCATACACTCCCTGTCTGCCCGTTCAGTAGTTCAATTCAAGGAGCTCGATTTATGGATCTGGAACCTGTAGTCCGTCGTCCTCTGTGCGAGCATCCCTTTTTCCAAAGCGCCTGACATGCTACAGGGTTATGTGTTGCTTTTTGTTACTTTCTACTGCCTAGAAAAATAAGGACTATTCTTCGAGGTGGATACGGGCACCGGGGGTGGTCCAAGTACTCAGGATGTAAAAAGTTATTGCGGGTCCATCACGCAGATTAGCGAAGTTGGTCGTGTGAATCCCGTTCATTGATCCACTTTAAAGACCACATCCGATTTTCAGAATAGACATCTGGATTCCCCCACGTCAAGTTCAGATCAGACTCAGCTGCGCACTAGCCTAATGGGGTCTGTGGTATAGTCTTGGTTGTCGTTGAGGCTGAGGAGGAGCACCTCGGCAAATGGACTCCGCCCTGCCTTCTCTTTTTCGTCATTGGCGCATAGGGTTAGATGCTTCGTAGGGGAGAGCACGGCGGGAGTCGAACTGGAACGCATACTTTGCGAAGAAAATCCCTAGCCACAGCAATGTTCTCATCAAATATGTTATATTCTCATCAAATATGTTATATTCTCATCAAATATGTTATATTCTCATCAAATATGTTATATTCTCATCAAATATGTTTTGGCATGATTTCCTCTGTTTAATCATTCTTCATAGCAGCGGGCTTAAGCAACATACATACCTTCAACTGCCCAGGCCATTTATGGGTATCGTCTTTCGATTTACTGAATGCGATGCACGACTTATCCAGCTCGCTCCTTTGGCGATGCGGTCAGGTAAGTCTTTAGTCTCCAATGACACTTCCAGACGGCCTTCCTGCACATAATACATGCCAGATATGTTTGGAGAGAAGAAGACTCTCGACTCGCCCCAGCAATCATACTCATGGCACACATCAGAACCAGGGTTGCCCCCAGGGACCTGCAATGACCTTTTTCTTGGCTGGACCTGGCGGATCAGGATGAACGTATCCCAAAGCGCCAACATATGGTAAAGCCGGTCGGTCCATACTGTGTAGAGGGGCAGTAAGCCATCTTGTACTGTGTAAAATACTTGCAGAATCCAAGGAAGGAAATATAGCAGTCAATGATTGGCTTGATTGAAATGTCCACTTGGCACAGCGTTCTTGGCACACTGGCAGGCGCGGCCTCTCCAGGCCTACATCATGTACGTATGTATTTGTGCAATATTTGATCATACGGTGTGCAAGAAAATTACTTCAATAGGTCAGACCAACGACAGCGTTCGCATGATCTCGAACCTGTGGGGACAGAGTCCATTTCTGCAGATAAACAATAAGAGCCACCTCGGAGGGAAGAAAGCAAGGATGATGCGCGTGAATCGTATTCGAGTCCGTTGCACCGCCACTCTAGTACTACGCATCGAGTGACTGATACAATGAGGAAAATCGAACGTTTGAGGACTTCCAAAAAATTAAAAATAAAAAATAATAAAAGAAAAAAGAAGGAAAGCGTAGACAACATGTGGATCCTTCGTCCTTATATTGCTTCATATCAGTCTATAAAGAATTTGTTAGATCTGCAATACTTCTGTCGGTTCGACTAGCGGGCTTCCTCGACTTTTTCACGGACCAGAAGAATCGCTGCTCGGATATGCAGTCACAATGAATAAGATGTTGAAGACTTTCTCGCTTTACGTATTGGAGTGCAGCTACCATTAATGTCTCAACGCAGTGTAAAGAGTGTATAGGCGGACCATATCATATAAACCGTTCAATATCATGTTGCCTTTCACTCCAATGGCGGATCAGGAAGACCAATCCAGAGTCTATCCGGCAGAGCGATTACTTGTCTTCTTTAAGACTCTGCTGATAATCATCTCACAAGAAACTTTTCTCGCATCATGATGCAATTGTGATTACATATACTGAAGTCTTCGATTGTCGCAATCGTCTTTAAATAGTCATCAAGTCCAGTCGTCCTCGACTCACGAGCATTTTTGATCCATCGACATCAACTCGATGTATACCCATATATAATACAATGCAGTGAACTCTGATGTTACAACTATATGCGCATCACTCGGCCGTCATGTCCGTAACAAACAAACATCGACCACTGCAATTTATCTTTGATCACCACGCTAACCGATCCCTGTTGGTGCAATTCCGCTTGGAGTGTCTTGATATCCAGTGAATCCAGTGACCGTCAACTCCTCGCTACGATAATTTCAGTTCCACCCCCATCCCCCTTTCCTTGCGTCCCGCATTTGATTTCGGGCATCGAAAGGCCTTTCCACAACGACAATTTTCGAATGCTGGCCGAGAAGAGCTGAATATATGGGCATTCAGGCGCCAAAATGAATTTGCGGCGGTACATCAGAGTTGCACCAGTGGCTGGCGATCCATACTGCAAAGGTCAAGCATGGTGGTACGCGCATCAGAGCGACCATACTATAGCCGTCTATGATCGCGAAAGCTTTGATAAAGACAAATGCTAGCATTGCTGTTGTGACAATAAAGCTGTGGTACAGGAAGTAAGCATCAAGCCTTCTGGATGTTATACATTGAAAGACTTATGAAATAGTGTAACATACGAATCGTCACGCCCACGTTCTCGGAACTCTCGCACAAGCTTGCGGACATGCAGATTGATTGGGACTAGCCAGATACATGCGAGAAACATAGCACTGTATATATGGTTAATTCGATGCGATGGTAGATAAACATCTTATGGTTTTCGATAAGTATTCCAAGAAACGACTTACAGCCGAAGCCCTACAGGACTAGGTTCTTGCTCAATTATGCAAGAGATGACTAGTAGACAAGTACAAATTGACCATAGCAGGAAATCGTGCAGTGTGATATTGAGGAATCTGCACCAGCCGGTTCGAATGTTCAGCCATAGACCGGTCATGATGCGATGAACGAACGTGGAGGTTGGATAGCTAAAGGCGTGCCAAGATGTAGAAGCAGGTAGAGAGTCGACATTGCCCGATCTCCGCAAATATGCTGCAGAAGGCCTCTGGATGGTGGAAGACATGCTGTTTTCCCTCGAAATATGAGGTGGTAATCAAGTATTGCGCTGACTTATATGGAGCAAAGAAGTGTCGCGCTGTGATGCCTGGAACAAATGTATTGCCCTCGCCAGGTACTTATTTCTTGGGTCCTTGTATGGTTTACCAGACTCGGCTCCGCGCTGCTAGGCGTTGCAATTAGTTCAAAGTGTCTGATTTCAAGAGAGGAAAGACGGGGGAATTGGAACAACATGATGGGCCAAGAAAGGTGTAGATATATGTTTTACGATGTACGAAGTAGGAGCGAAACTTAGACCCGTCATCCCACTAACACCCCAGTCCCGTTTGGCGCGACATTGATTTGCACAGCCATCCTGGTTAGCCTTTGCCTTTAGTCTTGGCAACTTGGCATCTCAGCAGCCAGCGGATTCATCCGCTCGAACCTCCTAGGGCAATGTCAAGAAGCTTTGAATTATCTTCGTCGGGCGTAGCTTGCTTGCCACTTGATTGGTGAATTTCCTTTCTTCCACGCCAAAGCGTGCTGTTGCTGGTTCAGTGCACCTGATTTTCCTCTAGATCCACCCGGGTTTCGTGACTTTACCAGCTGTGAAAGACGAGTGGAAAAGAATTAGGCACCATATGCGGCAACTGCGAACGCCAGGGGCCTGACTAGCCGAGCCCTTTCACGCCGCCAAACTCAGTGCGTCTATTGCTTTTCGATGTCCGGATTCAAGGCTCTCAGGTGAACTAGGAGAATGACACTATAAGATCAGCAAAATCCGTGACATCTCCACTGCTACGACTCATTGTGTGAGTTTCTCGTGGCGGACGTCTTTATCTCACTATTTGATTTCGTTCGGGCACGACAAGTATATATTATCTGGTAGGTCGTATGTTAGAAAGGCATTAAGCAACAAGGCTAGGCGATTTGCAGAGTATCTGAATAGGTATGTAGTCAACGAGCTTGTGTAAGACTTGAATCGGAAAAGATGCTGTAAATGCCTGCTTTTCTCAAAAGCTTGATGACTGACTCCCACTCATTGCAGCCTTGCACAACGAGCTGCTTGCTTGCATTGTGCTCATGAATAACTTCCCCAAATTTCAGCGACACTGACTTGAGAGTTGCATAACCAAACGCATTTCGATTGGAGTTTTCATGGTTGGCTTCTTGTTTCCTTGCCACGGTTGAAATCACTTTCTGGAATTTGGGGCCAGGCGCCCCGTTCGTGTCTTGGCAGGGTCAAAAGATCCGGCAACGCCTATACTCTATAGGTCCAGCGCACCGTTCTATATGTCTTTTCAAGGATGATATCGCCCACACCCATCTTCTGGTCCATACATACAGCCCGAAGAGGCTGATCGAAAGTTCAAGAGAGTGCTCTCAGCGAGAGATGAACTCATCGGGCTCAGACACCAGCGTGTACCTCTGGCGTAGCGTTGAAGTTGCACCATCGACTCGCAATCCATGCGGCCAAAGTAAAGCAAGGCGGAACTCGCATCAGAGCCACGATATTGTAACCACCCAGGATAGCGAAGGCTTTGATGAAGGTGAAGGATAACATGGCCGTTGTCACAATAAATCTGCAGCGATTTGCGGCATTAGCATAAAGTCGCATATATCACAAGTAACAAAGAAGAACAATAAGAAGGTGACATACGAATCGGCACGTCCAATACTCTGGAACCTCCGGACGATTTTGTGGATATGCAAGATGGTTGTGACCAACCAAGAGAACGCGATGCATATTGCACTAGGTTGAGATGTCTGTCAGTATGTCTACTGTCTCGTACGAAGGCTCCATCGTTAAAAGTGAGCCTACTGTGTATGGAGGGGTTCCATGATCGTTAAGTACATGTGGGGCAGAGCTCGAGAGGACTCACAACCAAAACTTTATAGAGCCTGCCTCTTGCTCGACGATCCAAGACTCAACCGCGAGAGCGATACAGAGGGACCAAAGGACTATGTCCAGGAAGTGCTTCCGACACAAAGATGCGGTTGCGAATGAACCTTCCTTCAGGGCTGTTTTGGTGCTGCATCTAGAAGTTGATGTTGAACATGCAATTGAGATCCAACTCGCGGCCAGGTTGGCAGCAATAATGGTTGCTGCTTGATTTTGCGGTACGGAATCTTGGTGACTCGACAACGGTGTACCAGGGCCGGCAGCAGAAGCAACTCCGAACAAAGACAAGAAGAAGACGACGTGGATACAGACGTGGGCGATGCTGAAGAAGCCATCGCCATCTAGAAGCGGACGATATGGAAATCTGATCATAGCCGTAAATCGAGTTTGGTTGACCAATATCTTGAGTGAATTTAGAAAAGAAAAAAAGACGAAGAGGAAGAAGAAGGGTAGGGAGAGGGAGAGGAAGAGACGGAGATCTGAGGACGATATATCAATGATAGGAGAGGCCGCTGCAAATTTGCGTCTTGACCAGATCATCCACGCATTCAGGAAAAATTGACATCAACCCGGGCATTTGTGTTTGAATTCCATAATCTTTTTTGGGTGTGCGAGAGTGAAGTCTAAATGGTCAAGTCTGCCTCACTTGTCTTCTCTGAGAGTAGAGTGATTGAGGGGCAGGCCATGTAGTGCATACGATGTGACGCGAGAACCAGGAGAAACCAGATGACTTGAACCAGGAGGTAACAACCAGTGAGTAACAACACTTGCCGCGATCCGACGTTTTTTTATGGTTATTCAATTGCCTGATTCCCCACAAAATTACTTCCTGTGCTAGTTTTACGCTACACTATAGAACAGAAACCGATCATAAGTTATTCGGATTCTTGGTTATAATTTACCTGATTACATGCGTTTGAAAACGGTACACTTCATACGTGAGCTCAGGGAGGCGGTTGGTTTTGATTCCGAGCTTTTTGCTAATAATGCCTGCGAGTGGCCTAACAATCATGCTGGTATCAGCTTCAGCGGCGTTGTATGGTTGCTTAACACTACCTACAACTCTTCCAATAGGCGCAGCAAAAGCACGGACAATTTTTTACAGTGTGGTTTTAAATCACAGAAATACTGTTTTTCATCAAGTGGTTAAATCGGGGGTGTGGATTCCTTTTGTTGTACACTGTCCAGCACGGATTTTTCTTTCTTGGGTGGCTCAGAACCAAGTATTCTTCTAGCGTCAAGCATGTGCCCCCTTGCATGGTGGCATGCAGGCTAGATTTCTGAACCGCCCGATGACCACTCAAAGTCGCCGTGGATACATTTTGAGGGATCCAAGAATCCTAGTGTGCTTCATAGGGTGTGCCGCCACTTGCGCTTGCTTCTTTGGCAAATTTTACCTCACGGGAAGCTATTGCTCTACGTAAATGTATTATCAAAAGCTTCTATTGATGATCTGGCCAACAATGTTGCTTGAATTGGTCGGTTTTGGGCTGCCCGAAGTAGGCTTGCTTGTGCGGATACCAACCATGTAAGTTTAAGTGCTGTTGGGTTGTATAATCGCGACATTGAGAGGCTCGAAAAAAAAAATCAAAAACGAGAGCTCGATTAGGGACGCCTGGAGGCGAGCCACGAGTTCCATCTAGTCCTCAGCGAAGTCTACGTAATAGACCGTGGTGTCGCACAACGTGGTCCAAGCCGGCTGAGCACCCACATT
Organism: Neopestalotiopsis sp. 37M; assembly: GCA_011058875.1. Classification (NCBI taxonomy): domain Eukaryota; kingdom Fungi; phylum Ascomycota; class Sordariomycetes; order Amphisphaeriales; family Sporocadaceae; genus Neopestalotiopsis; species Neopestalotiopsis sp. 37M. The sequence goes on along the minus strand of SWKT01000007.1, from coordinate 53,611 downwards.
GTCTTGATAGCGAAGTTGGCCGGGCGGGCAGATCCATGACCAAATTCAACTATTTGAAAATGAATAGTGTTCCTAGGACCTCATACTACACTGTAAAACATGGTCCATGCTCCCGATGTGTGCCTTTTTAGAAAAGCGATGCATTCAACAACCATACGATGCTGCTGAAGCCCACCCAACCTGGTGGACTCCTCTAGATCTCCTTGCACTTGTAGCGCAAAAGGAATCTTCAGGGACACCAACGATATTTGGGCAGCTATGAATTAGTTCGGTTAGTCCGACTCTTTTGTGGATGAGCGAGGAATTGTACATGTTACTGCGATGTTCTGCTCGGCGGTCCAGGACTAGCCAGCTGGGGTATCTTTTTTTACGAGTAATGCTATCCGTGCTATGTCCCCTATGCATCCCTTACCACAGCACCAGCTTCCGCGTTATGCACCTAGATAAAAAGGCATACTAAATAGATATGGCTATAATATATCTAACCGGAAGTTGAAATATCTTGCAAGTTTTGTAATAGTGCTGGTATGCATGCTTTATAAATATTCGAGACCTAGTATATAGTGGACTTATCCAGAATGCATCAGCCAGCATATACTTCGTTTATAGCAACCTCTTTTTTACGGCATCGTCGCATCCGATAGAAGACAAAATGGATACTTATAACGGTAGGACCGTTCTAATGCGAAGTGTCGATTTTTGAATCATTTCATCGTGAGGGATGAAGGTAATACTCGAAGATATATGGGGGACATAGCACGGATAGCATTACTCTTTTTTACCTCCGATGGTAGGTCAAGAATGGCCATGTAAAACAACGTCGCCCCCTCATAGGTTGGACCAAGGCTGTGCTACAATTGCCTGTACGTACTCTCGCGTGCTCATGACTGGCGGGAAGATTTCGTCACCCATTCCGTCAAGTGCGGAATTGTCAAAAAGGCGTAGTGCCAGGTCGTGAATCCCACCTACATAAGCCGGCCACGAATACAGCAAGAACTGACTCCGCATGATTTCCGGAGTTCGTGAGGCTGCTGAAACGTCGAATTCTAAATTCGACTGGCATATTTTCTTGACACAATCGTACACTTATCTTTTTCTTATCCCGCCAGGGCGCTCGTGGCCACCACTACTGATCACATGAGCAGAGTGACAAATTGGAAGCAAAAGGAACGCCCAAGGTATTATGAAAAACTGATCACCTTTCGCCCATCTCCCGAACTTCATATATGTCGTTCCTGCCATGTGCCCCTCTCAAGTTCTTTGCAAATCCAAAAGTCCGTGCTGATGAGGTCATCGTATTTTTGCGCCAACCTTGGAATGATTCCAATCGCCGCAGGTGTAAGAAAATGGCTGGGCTCTTGTCGCTGTTGTGATGGGCTTTCTGGGATCTTTTGTGTAACAGTGGTTACTAAAATCATCTGCAAAGAAATGCAACTCCAGATAAAACTGCCCACAATCATTAAAGCCCAAGAATAATACGAATGGGACGTAGGCTCTGCTGGTCCACGACTTTTGGCATTCGCAATATTTCAGAGATTGTACAATGATGAGTATATAGTACGACAAGTTTCCAAAAGACGCATGAAGATCAACTGACATTGCCGAACCGTTACTACCAAGCCTTGTGCACTATCAAACTAGAACACAAACTCGACATAGATAACTTGCAATTTAATAGTTTTAATGCGGTAAATGGAAATCCTTGTCTAATTATCAGAGGACCATGTAGACTCTTGTTTGTGCTCTAGTCCTTGGTAAATACTTGAGTTAGTAATATGAAGTCTTGAGCCAGTCTATTGCGGTATTGGTTGGCTCCTTCATTCTTGAGGCTTTTATCCTGTAGCTAATATATCCAAATAGAAGTCGCTTACTCGAGCCCAAAAAAGGCGTCATCAAACTGTCCCATGCCTCCATCAGCATCCTCAAAGAACAAATCGTCAAACGTGCTGTCCTGAACCTGCCCACCTCCTCCTAGACTCAGGTCTAGGTCCATTTGATCACCGCTTCCATTGCCAATATTACTCAAATCATACATGGAGTCTTGGGTTCCTGACTGCGATGCATTCTCGACAGGCTTTGCAGGTGTTGCGCCTACAGTATTGGTAGAGGCGGCATTTGCCGAACTACCGTTTGTGTTGCTGTTCTTATCGACAGCCGTCTGATCCATTCCTGAGTCTTGTGTCGTGAATGCAGACATGTCAAACTCTTGCATTGGGGCGGGTGGCGCATTTTGAGATTGTCCGTCGGATGGAGGCGCGAGCGTAAACTCCATATTTGTGAAATTGAGCTCACCGCCACCCATGTCGGCAGTGGCAGCACCACCGGTTGGGGGCAGGGCGAGCATGGCGTCAAGCGAGCTATCTTGAGCAGCTTGAGTAGCAGCAGGCTGTGGTGGGGAGACCACTGCTTTCTGTGCTGCAGGTGATGGTAGAGGTATTTGCGGCGGCGGCACGGGTGTAATCTTGCTCATTTGTGTGATTTTGGGGGATTGCTTGATAGGAGGCGTTGCGTGCGTCACTGATCCTCTCTTTCCAGAAGCAGAAGCAGGACGCGGTGAGGCTGTAGGAGGTTTCATCTCTGACGACAGATCTGGTACATCCGCTGAAAGGCCCATGCCCATGTCGGGGAAGGGCGCCCTCTTAGTCTCCTCCCGGGCAGGTTGGAAGTTGATGTTGGTGTTGACAGTGTGAGCGGCCGCCGAAGGCATGTCCATCATCAACGCCGTCGGTTGCTGAGGCTCCGGTGCCATGGGAGCGGGCGGAGCAACAGGCGACGGGACGGCAATGGGCGCCCGGGCTGCTTGCAACTTTTGTAGATCTCGTAAGAGAACTGCCTTGGCTCTGGTCTGCAGACCATGCGTTAGTAGTAGACCAGCAAGCAGTCGCGTAGGATAATCAACGCACAATTTCGCTCTCCATGTCATCTAGAGCATAGTGATATGTCTTCATCGTCTCGGGCATCTTGGTGCGCAAGGCGACACCGGCACTGACTCCATTTCTGTTCCCATCCTTGTGCGATGCCTTGATGGCCTTACCAGTTTGGACTAACTAGCAACGGTTATGTCAGCGAGATGATTTAAATTAGATTGCTTAATGATGCCTACCGCTTCCATGAACATGGACTGGAGGACATCCAGAGGATCTTTTGCTTGTGCAGCCGCCATTTTGGGGATGGTAGAGGCTGATGAAAGGCGACCAAAGGCGACTGGGTGAATGGAGTGAAGTTAATGTAAGAATAAGGTTAGGAAAGCCTGTGCGGGAGTCTCTTTAGCACCGATCGCTAAAAATGCTTCAATGCCACGCTACCTGGGGGCTTCCTCCGGGTACGTGTGTGACATTGAGACGGGGTCGTCCCCACATTTTGCTTGCTTGTCTTTGCTCCTTGTTCCTGACCCTGAATCCCAGATTGGATCGTCAACCGTGGGGATGGGGGATGACCAAGCTTGGGTTTAAGGTAGCCGCCGCCAATCTGTCATCTGAACATTGTATCGCGTCGCGCACTGATGGAGGAAAATGTCCACCAAGTTTGGATAGAGACACGTCTTCTTGTTTTTTGATCTTCTGTGCATCCATTGCCATATGAGAAGGCGCTTTGGGAGATGGCAAGACTTCATGTTGCTCTCCTGTCAGATCCTATGCCGGTTGCCGTACATGCAACGAACGGACTGTGTATGCTACACGTGAGACGTACGGTTGAGCATAGAATTTCGGCGCTTGATACGCAGGCACCCTGCAAAAGAAAATGAAGGGTCACTGTTGATACCGCGCCGGAACCTTCATCTTGGCAAATTATGCAGGGTCTGTCAAAGGTCAGACTGTAACAAAGTAATCATTCCATGAAATGCGCTGTACGCTCAGATATGCTGCCATGGCATCTGCTGTAGCACTTTGCAAGGTTGGATGATCTGAGTAACATGGGTTGTCAGTTCGGTGGATCGGAGGCTCATCAATGGCAAGGCTTCAAGACCAGTCCAGGGCACGACTTCTTTCCACGACAATTGCATACATGACGCATCAAATCCGGCCGAATAGGCAACTTGGCCGCCCATTTGCCGTCTGACCCAGGTGCTAAAGAGCGCCGATGGTCCCAATGCAAGCGATCGAATTGGGGGAACTCTCAGAGCTGACATTGTTCAATGTACGTATTTCTAACGGCTCGGTGGGAGCCGAACCAAACCTCTGGAATCGATCAAATTGCTCCAACCACCCCCACATCTGAAGAAATGGGCATGGTAGGTAATTGATCGTCAGACCATATCTTGTTCTGCTGATGCTTGCGAGAAGTTCTTGCTAGATGATACAATTGACTTCTGATCAGGAGAAATTTTAACCATTCTTCAGTTGATTGCCCTGGTATGTTTTGGTGTTGAGAGTCGTACACACACTTTCGGTATGACGAACCCGGCGCGTACCACGTAGGGAGAATCAGGCTGCATTCCATCGTTCCCTACAATCAGTATTCTTAGAACTGTTTAGAATGGGCTAGTGTGAATATTAGATAAAGTGAAAGTCGTGAATATGTCAAAGAAATCAGTATAGATAATCTGAGTTCCATTGTGATTGCGAATTATATAGACACTGCGACATAATCTTCACATCTTTCGTGAGAACAGCTACACGCGCAAATGTTTGCAAGTAATACACCCAGGGTCTGCATAATAGATCCCCCAATTTCTCCATATTTTGTCGCTGGCCCAAGCCCCCAGCCATATGCCCCTCGCTAGAATGAATGGCTTGGAGGGGAAGCGTGTCCCTCCCTCGTCCAAGCTTCTGCTTTAGCGACCTGAAAAGGGAATGAAGGGACCAATCTGGCAAGCTGGCTTGGAGTGAACCCCAGCGTCGGCGCCTCTGCCTACCCTACCCGCCGTCAAAATCCCAAAGAAACCCAAGGTGCATCCGCCATTTCTGCGTCGACGAGAAGATTCCCGTTTGCTTTCCCTGCTACCTCCTCTCTTCTTCCCTTTCCATCGTCCGAACCGGCAGAGAAAATCAACGTATCCGGTGATTTTGTGTGTCAAAACCCGGGGGACTCCTCCAAGGCAGTTTCCTTTCTTCTCTCTTCCCTCTCATTGTCCTTTTTTGGTCGTCTCGTCTCGTCTCCTCTCTTCTTCATCGGCGCGCCGCCACAGCTAGCTACTGTACCCGTTTACCAAGTCAATCGCCTCCACTAATTACTCTAGTGGTCGCCTTTCGTCCTCGTCGCGGTTCTCGTCGATTCAAGTCTGCTTCGCTTTCCTGTATCCCTTTCGCCGCTCTACCGGTAGAATCTCCTGACTGGTCCCTCGTGCCCAGTCGCTCTCCTGTTGTTTTCGAATTCTTTAGAAAGCAGGCCAGATCGTATTCCGTTGTATCGCATCGCATCGTTTCGGCGTTGGCGTCATCTTCGATCATTTCGAATCGCAGCAGCATCTAACAACTTCCTTTTCTCTTGGATTCGCATCGCATCTCCTGTCCGTCGTGTTCGTGTGAGCGCCTAGCCTTGTTCTCTCGAACGCATATCGTCTTGCTCTCAAGGCTACAACTCTTACGAGCGTCTGCACAAGAACAAGTTTTGCGATCAAGCAATCTGGCTACAACCAAGGACTCTCTGTTCATTGCGTTGTGCTGCCCTCTCTAGATCAATTCCAATCTTCTCGAGCCGCGCCAGAAGCTACGATCCGAATTGGTTGCAGAAGCTGCAATCATCGACTGTCTCTATCTCACAAAGCAAGCCTGTGCCTTTTTTGAGCAGTCTGTTCGGTCGCTTTTCCAGCGAATTACCAGGTCGCGACAACCGTTTGCGATTTCGGATTCTTATTGGCCCACCGCCTCCCACCTTCACCCGCCAATCTTGCTTTGCGCGCTGTCCAGTTGAGTTGCGAGCAACACTGAACCGCCAAAAAGCAACAACTCTGTGTCACCTACTCACCACCACACCGAACTCTCACGAACTCGCAAAGCCGACACCATGGCCGAGAACGCTCAGACTTCGGCTCAACTGCCGCCTCCGCCTCAGCCCAACGCGGGCGCTCCTGGCTTCGAAGGCGGCCAGAATGGCCAGTCCAACCCGGCTCACATGCCTCCGCCACCGCTGCACATTCCGCAGAACACGAACCCGATCCCGACGGCTATTACCTCCCCCATGTCCGGCGATCAGAGCGGTATGATGTCCCCAAACAGCGCGAGTGCTTTCGCCCGCCGTATGGCTCCCGAACCTAACAAGAGGGCGCTTTACGTCGGTGGACTCGACCCTCGCGTTACGGAGGATGTTCTTCGTCAAATCTTCGAGACTACTGGTCACGTACAGAATGTGAAGATCATCCCTGATAAGAACGTGAGTGGCCCAGAAATATTGTAATCTACCACATAGCATTTTGCTTGTGGTGTGAATGGTACGGATCGAACAACTGACATCCCTCCACAGCAAAAGGGTTACAACTATGGCTTCATTGAGTATGATGACCCTGGTGCTGCCGAGCGTGCTCTGCAGACACTGAACGGCCGTCGCGTTCACCAGTCGGTCAGTCTTGTCACCTCTTGGTCCTTGCTTGTCCCAAGTGCTCATCAAAATTTGATTCTAGGAAATCCGCGTCAACTGGGCCTACCAGTCGAACACGACTAACAAGGAGGATACCTCTGGTCACTTCCACATCTTTGTCGGCGATCTATCTAACGAAGTCAACGATGAAGTCCTCCTTCAGGCTTTCTCTGCGTTTGGCACAATCTCCGAGGCTCGTGTCATGTGGGACATGAAGACCGGTCGGTCTCGCGGCTATGGATTCGTTGCTTTCCGCGACCGCGCTGATGCCGAGAAGGCATTGAGCTCCATGGACGGAGAGTGGCTCGGTTCCCGAGCCATTCGTTGCAACTGGGCCAACCAGAAGGGCCAGCCATCGATTGCTCAGCAGCAGGCAATGGCTGCCATGGGAATGACCCCTACCACCCCTTACGGACACCACCACTTCCCTACGCACGGTATCCAGAGCTACGATATGATCGTTGGTCAGACACCTGCGTGGCAGACAACTTGCTACGTCGGAAACCTGACGCCCTACACAACTCAGAACGATCTGGTACCTCTGTTCTCCAACTTTGGTTATGTTCAGGAGTCGCGCATGCAATCAGACCGCGGCTTTGCCTTTATCAAGATGGACACACACGAGAATGCCGCCATGGCGATTTGCCAGCTCAACGGATACCAGGTCAATGGCCGTCCTCTCAAGTGCAGTGTAAGTCAATCAATGTAGGCGTGGCAAAGAGATTTGCTAACAAGAAGCAGTGGGGCAAGGATAAGACGCCCAACTCCGCAACTGGTGGTTTCGATCCATCGCAGCAGGCGTACAGCCCTCAGAGTGCTCATGCCTCCGGTGGCTACCCTGGCACCCCATCTACCTACTTTCCCCAGTACGGTGGTAAGTTGACTGCCCTTGTATTCGCGTAGTTTCCTCTGCTAAACAGTAATTAGGTCAATACGGCACACCCGTAGCTCAGCAACAGCCCTACGCTGGAGCTCCTGCGCAGTCGCCAGCAGGCTACAACGCGCAGCCCATGGGCTATGGTGGTCCTCCCAGCGCTGGTGGCTATGGCCGTGGTCAGCAAGGACCCAACCAGCAGTGGTCCTCGCCGCCCCCGGGCCAGAACTTCAACAATGGTTTCCAAGGGTACCAGGGCTAGATTGCCACTATGTCTAGGTACCGGACAAATTTCGTTCCATTTTCATTTCTTCACACACTCGACTTGAGGGTTTGGTTTCTTGTAGGAGGAGGGAAAAGGCCAGAAACACGATGTTCTATGTGCTCATGATATCCTCGACCATTTTTCAATGTTTCACCAAAAAAGCATTCTGCAGAGGGATCGAGATGGAAAGATAGGTCAATGACTTGGGAGGATATGTTTTTTCTCCTTCTTTCTTCCTCATTTTTCTAGGCTCGTATTTCATTCTTTGATTTCGCATTTCTCTGTCTCCTTGATTCAAGCACTGTCATGATCTAACCAGGCAAAAAAGCCATGAATGTTCCGCGGTTTGTTTGAAAGAAAACCTTGGCTTATTTATTTTCTTCTTCTCTTGATAAGATACCACTCTGCATGTGTGGGATTTACAGACGTTTACGAAGTTACGCCGATACTATTCCTATGTTCTGCATTGCCCCCTTCAGATGAGCTGAGACGGGCGGTTATATGCTTGGGTGCAAGGCAAGGAGCGATGGTCTCTTTATGACGTGGATTAAAGCATTTACGAGATTACAGGTCTGATATGCAGGGAATCTCAGAAACGTGAAATGAACCAAAAGCAGGACAGTCGTTGGCTCTGGCCGTACAGGAGATGGATAATAATACCTGAATTCAACGGTCCAATTGAGCCCAGAGCGTGCATTTGCAAAAGCATGCGTGTATCCGTGAAGGTTATAACTTTGCTATGATGACATGATCGCGCCAGATGTTGTGCAGAATACATCGATTTGTACTACACAACACCAATGATGGATGTGTAATACGAGATTGAGGGATTCAAGTCATGTGGCAGTACTCAGCTGTGGCCATGGTACTGAGTAATATGCCCGAGCCCTGATAAGTGAGTGATTCTCGTCTGGTAGCTAATAAAGAGCACTGTCGTGTCCCTATCGCATCCGCTATATGTACGATAATACTGGGGCTAATGGGAGGGTTGCATGGATTCACATGCCTAAAGGATTGTACACTACGCCATGTAATGTATCGCATATCAGCCGTCACTGATCAGTCAGGCAATGCCACAACCGACGAATATGTACGATACTCCTTGTTGATATCGCGTCATTGACGGTTGATTGTTGCTCCTGCCTCGAGGATCATTAATCAGCAAGATATCTCTCTCTATCTCTGGCCAGCTCTCCAAGTTGAGAGTGATGGGAGTCGGAAAAAAGCAGCAAGGGTCCAAGATGGAAAATGAGGGAGGGGAGACCTCCAGGACCCTTGTCGCATTTGACGCCAGACGCCCGCTGTCCGAGCTTCTTTGCCTAGAAATCTGGCGTCATTGGGCTCCCTTCTAAAATGCGTCGCGTCGCAAGGGAAGAGAGAGGCTGGGGCCAGCGCCTGTGATTGGGCACTTTCGGGGCATGGGCTCTGTCTTTTGTCGCTCATGCCCAACGAGCGATTGTTTTTGCATTGCCCTGATTGTGAATCGGATCTCTGACTGTGGCAATTGGTTTGACGATGGATTTCAGAAGCACAAAAGGCTAGCAGGGCACTGTGTAGCTGTCAGTCAAACCTTGGGAAGCATCTTGCGCTGCCATAGAGTCAAGAGATGTTGGAAATAATTGCAGCAACTCTAAAATGGCAATAGAAAAGCCCACAAAATACCACTAAAGAAAGTGTATGGTATTTCTGTTTTCTTAGACAAGCAACAAGCGCCATGCTATGCTTTGACAATGGGGGTGGCCTCGATTCAAGCCCTACCCAACCGACGGATGGGATCTCCGTGAGCTACCCCAATGCACTGTCTCGGGACATGGAATTCTGGGATCAGGTCGAGTCAGCATGATAAAGAGCGACATGGTCGACGCTCTCTACGCTATCCACGGGTCTGCTTTTGAAGAGATAGATATGTGCTCACTGTTACACATCTGCCGGTAGTTTGCTCGGGTTTCCAAAGGCATCAGAAAGGAAAATACTTGCATGATGAGAACTTTGTGGCTGCCCCATTCCAGGGAATTCTGATGATGGTACTCGGGTCTCATATCCGGAGGAGGAGGATCACGAGTTGGTTCCTGCTACCCCGTGGCAGCCACGTAAGATAGCAAACATGAGAGGGTTGAACGATCATTCGTACTCTTCTTCGTTCTTCTTTTTAGGGTGATTTGATCAACCACTTGGAACAGCCAATTATTGTTTTTCCTTCCTGCTCTGGCACCAAGATCGGCCTTGTCTACCAAGTATTCGTACGTCTAACCTCCCGACCTGCGCCCAGCCATCGGTCGACTGCAAAGCGACGGCGCCAGTTCTAGCTATATCCATATACGCCTCAACCTTCATTCTCTTTTCCCCATTGACAACGGGGAAAATTTTCAATACGAGTCTATTGTTTTGATGCTTGCAAAATAGACAAAAAGCCAAGAGCTTTATTACGGTTCCTACCAGAGGATATTGCGAAATTAAGGTATTTTGATTACCCGTCAGTTGGAGTACATACATATGACTTTTACCGCTTGGATCATCACCTACAGCGACATTCCCCACAGCCCATCAATCGCTGGACCGACGGCTCCAAATTCCCCTCCATCTGCCGCTCGCCGCGTGCGGACAGACCAGACATCTGGAAGATCCCGTACGAAGTACGTACGTGCTGGAGAAGAATAAAAAATCATAATCATTCATCCCATTGAAACTGGCTGGAACTTCCAAAGAATTAGGACTCAGCCCAAGGTGCAAGGTGCAAGGTGCCTGCTCCCAAAGGACTCATCCAAATTTATTTCTTTTGCCTTGGCCTGGCGGGCGAGCAGCAACCCACTCTCCTCTCAACCCACCCCCCAAAAAAGCAGCTCCCCCGACCGGCCTGACGTAGAGCCAGGTAGTAACGAGACGGACGATCACCACATCCATACCTTCGTCAGGTAGAGAAAGAGACACACAGAGGCGCGCGGCGCAAGCAGACATAGCAACCTTACTTTTCCCTTGACACAGGCATCACTTTTTCTATCTTCTCTCCCAAACAAAAGGTGCGGCATTGTATTTGGTTCTTTCAATCATGAAATCCTAATTTACGAATACCACAATCATCTCTCTCTCTCTCTTCCCCATCATTTGGACACCCCTCCCCTTCTGGTCCACAGCCTTGTACCTATTCCTCTCTCTTTATTCTTCTTTCCCTTCCTTGGTACTACTACGTACTCACTCGAACCCGGTCCAACTAAAAAGTGGCTGTTGCAGCTGGTTCCAGTTCTGGACCGACCGACTGACTGGCCAAACTGCACTGGCACTGGACTGCACTGGGGCTGCACTGCACCGCATACCACTGCATAATAACACTGCTTGCATTCCCACTCTCACCCGACCTGACTGCTTGCCAACCTTGGGCCTAACGCGTGCCTGACTGACCGGCTTGGCTGGCTGACTGACAAGGTACGAGCAGACAGACACAAGATTCTAGACACGAAGACAAACCAGAGTGGACGGTCATCCCATTCCTTCTTCTCCAGCCTATCCGGCTAACCGACTGATTACGTCCGGTTTCGAAACTCTACAAACTCCGCAAACCATTCCAGAGCCCACCAACATTAACTTCCCACCTGCGTTTCCCTCGTACATACAACTCGCCGAACCACCCCCTCGCCCATTGTCCATCGGCCTCTGCGACCATGGATCAATGGCAGGGCTACTCGGACGCTGCCAGCAGCTCGCAGCGAAGATACAACGGCGGAAGCAGCCAACGAGGAGATTATTCCCAGCAAAACAGCCAACACCAGCAGTCGCCCGGTCCTCTCAGATACGATCAATACGGCAACGTGTCGCAGAGTAGCGCAACCTCGCCCTTGTCCACCCCGCAGCTACGCGATAACAACGGCGACGTCGCCATGTCTGACGCTCACGACGCCTACGGGTCTATGAAGTACCCAATGCGCCCGCATCACCAGGCTCACCTTTCTTCTTCTGGTGGCCGCCCTGCTGCCATGAACCTGCACTCTGAACCGTCTGCTGCTGCACAACGCTACTCGCCCATGGAGGTGCTGTCGCCAACCTCGCCGTATCCACCCAAGTCTGCTAGCGGCCAATTCTCACCTCATCGCCAGTCACCCACGCGCGCCAATAGCGATTACTCGTCGAGCCCTTACTATCCCAGCAGACAAGGCTCCCAAATACCTTCTCTTGCATCATACGGCAATAACGGCCAGGATAGTCAGCCAGGTTCCGCTACACCTTACGATGGCGGCAACGACCTCAAGCCTCGGCGAGTCCAGGAAAAGAAGCCGGTGCCCGAGTTCAAGAAGCTTCGGGCCACGTCAGACTTGAAGCCTGTCGTGAATGCGCAACCTGCTTTCCGCAGAGCCAACCCTGAGGGAGGCTTCATCAGCGTAAGGCAACTTCCTGCTCGTAGCCTGACAATGCTCTCAACTAACCCATCTTTTCTTCGCTCCAGCCTCTTAAAGCACTTACGACGCAGCTCCCAGCTACCTATCGAATCTGCAACCCCAGCTTCAAATATGAGTCCTCTCGGAACCCCCGCCGAGTGCTTACCAAACCTAGCAAGGGAAGTAAGAACGACGGCTACGACAATGAGGATAGCGACTACATTCTATATGTGAACGATATCTTGGGATCCGAGGAAGCTGGACACAAGTATGCGCATAATCTTGTTGTTTTGTATTGTGCTATTACTAATACCTGGCTCTTAGGAATCGTTATCTCATCCTTGACGTGCTTGGTCAGGGTACATTCGGACAGGTCGTAAAGTGCCAGAATCTGAAGACGCAAGAGGTCGTGGCCGTCAAGGTGATCAAGAACCGGACGGCTTATTTCAACCAGAGTATGATGGAGGTTTCCGTTCTTGACCTTTTGAACACCAAATTGGACAAGAACGACGACCACCATTTGCTGCGATTGAAGGATACCTTCATCCATCGCCAACATCTCTGCTTGGTTTTCGAACTTCTCAGCGTCAACCTGTACGAACTGATCAAGCAAAACCAGTTCCGAGGTCTCAGTACCACCTTGGTACGGGTATTTGCCCAGCAGTTGCTCAACGGTCTAGCCTTGCTGAATAAGGCTCGCCTCATCCACTGCGATCTAAAGCCGGAGAACATCCTGTTGAAGAACCTCGAAAGCCCAATTATCAAAATCATCGATTTTGGATCGGCCTGCGACGAGCGTCAAACGGTGTACACCTACATCCAATCCAGATTTTACCGATCGCCTGAGGTTCTTCTTGGCCTTCCCTATTCGTCGGCAATTGACATGTGGTCACTCGGCTGTATCGTGGTCGAGTTGTTCCTTGGATTGCCGCTATTCCCCGGTTCCTCCGAGTACAACCAAGTCTCGAGAATAGTCGAGATGCTTGGAAACCCGCCAAACTGGATGATCGAGGTCGGTAAACAAGCCGGCGATTTCTTTGAGAAGCGTCAGGATGAGTTCGGTCGCAAGACGTACCATCTGAAGAGCATGGAGCAGTATGCACGAGAGCGCGGGACCAAGGAGCAGCCTAGCAAGAAGTATTTCCAGGCCAGCACTCTGCCGGAAATCATCAAGTCGTATCCGATGCCGCGCAAGAACATGAAGCAGAGCGAGATCGATCGAGGTACGCGATAGACATGACTACAGAAAATGTGGAGAGACTAACACTTTGCCTACAGAGATGAACAACCGAATCGCATTCATCGACTTTGTGAGGGGCTTGTTGACCATTAGTCCTCTGGAGAGATGGTCGCCGCAGCAGGCCAAGCTTCACCCTTTCATCACGCAGCAAAAGTTCACGGGACCGTTTGTCCCGCCCATGAACCTCAAGGCCAGCTCGTTGAACCGTACAATGGCTCCAGGAACGCAACAGCAGCAACAAGCCGCTGAATTGAGCAAACAGCGCGCCCAAGCCGCGCAAGCTCAAGCTCAGGCCGCAGCGCAGGGTGCTTATGCCGTGCAGCAGAACCCTGGATATCCGCAATCGCCTCACGGGCAGCCACCCATGTACCCCAACAACAATAACAACATGTACTCACCAGGTGGTTCCCACGTCAGTGCGCCCTACGGTTCTGCTCAACCGAGCCCCTATACACAAATGCCCATGAACCAGGTGCCTGCCCAGATGCCACCAGCAAATTACGCTGGTGTTCAGCCGCAACCGAACCTCTATCAGCAGGCAACTGTGCGGGCTGGGCGACAGCGAGCTTCGACCATGGACCAGCAGCAAAATGGCATCCCGGCCACGATTCAAAGAGTTGCTAGTCACCTTGACCCCAGTCAACCTATTCGACTACAGCCCAGCCCAGCTTACTATCCTCCTCCTGCTGACGGCATTGGCTTGCCTGACCCAGGCGCTGGTAGGATCACTGGCAGGAGAGATAGCCGCGCTCAACGCGGCGGCAACAGAGGAAACCTCATTCGCAACCTCGAGGAGAGAACTTTGGAGGAAGGCTTCATGGGAAGTGGACAGAGCCCATGGCACTGAAACAGCAATTTTCAGAACAAATCGAATTCTTTGGAGTAAAGATCCTTTCCCACGCTCTTACGTCATGATGAGCGGGCAGTTTGCGGTCTTTGGCACTATGAGAGGCTACATGGCACCGGACTAGGATAGCATGCGCAGCGGATGATGACTCCCAATCAGCATTGTCATCTTTTCTGCCCTATCATTGTTCTTTGTCAAATATTTCAGCTCGTCGCCTCTTGTACACCGGCCTGTTTGTGGTGAGAATGCCAAACGACGAGCACATTATTACCAAGCACTTCTTCAAGGGCTTAGCGAAGCGCCGTGATTTGAAGGCCAATGGCAAGCTCTGCAATACGTGAGTTTCAGGGAAACTCTTGTGTAAATTATTTGGGCGGTGGAGGAACGGAGAAGGACGAGGGATATTCCAACCGAGGGGCTGTTGCTGATACTGCAGCCAGCAGTAGACTGAGACAATCTAAGACGGGGAAAAGGTTGGATCAGAGAAACCCACTCAGTGGCAACAAATTGTAACCGCCCGGGTGGTCCGCAGCAAATATGCAGAGGATACACAAGTTTCTCTTCAGCCGACAGGTGCACGTCGGGTTCCACTTAGGCCTTCTCTTGCTTCTTTGTCTCAGTAATCCATGAGGAAGACCGTCGACGCAGATGTTAGGGGGGCTTCGGGGAGATTTGCAGCGGCCTCATTGGAAATAGCACCAGGAGACAACATTGCATTATGAACTATGGTCGGGATATGATAATACATTTCCCCAAAGTGGTATACTTAGTATTGATTATGATGGCATTCGCGGGAAGGAGTAAAAGGGGAGAGCTGGAGGCGGCAGATTCTTTCAAGTTCTCGAGTGAGAAAGAAAATGGAATTCCCTGCTGCGGCAGTCCATTGAAGGAGAGGTCCAACCAAATCGCCGGCTCGGGTGAAGATGCTGGCTTGAGTTTAGCAATAAAAATGAATCCATCCAAAAATCGGTCACGTAGCACATTGAATATGTAAGGTGGCATATCTCGGTTGCATATGTCTGAAAGTCTTATTATGCAGTATCATGCTTCATAATAAAGCGAGCTTGACAACTTCGGTCCGCTACCGTCCAAATGCCGTAACCAGAACGCCGTACTCCTATAATACCCCCATCCGGTTTTGTGCGCAGTATCCTCGACCCCATTTCTTTCTTTTTCTCTGGCAATGCTGGGAAAGCCACAGCATACTCTATAGCATATGATTTTTCTCCAATCAAAAGTAATTCCACTCCGGGCTTTCGTGTTGGTCCTACCGGCCACGACCGCCGCGGTTCTGGAAGCCTCGTCCCCGGCGGTTGTTGTTGTTGTTGCCGTCGGATCTGCTGACGAGCTGGTCGCTGTACAGGTTGCTATCGTTGTGGTAGTCCGACGACTCCATGGGGTCGTCGAAACCGTTGGAGCCGTCGACTATCACGCCGTTTTGCGTCCTCGACTCGTTGGATCGCTGAGCCCGGGGCGCGGAGGGCGGGTTGTAGGGGGTGCCGGCTGGCTTGGGGTAGACGTGGAGGAGACGTCCGTCGGCCTGTCATGTTGGAATCAGTATAAATGGCACGAATAGTTGCAATATCGTCCCAGAACTCACCGTTTGGTTGTTAAACGTCTGAATCACCCGATCGGCACCCTCCTTGCTCTCAAAGACCACCTCGGCAATGACGATGGGCTGAACCTTGATCAGCTTGCAGCTCGAGACGATACCGCCGACGGGCGTCATGGCGCTCTCGATGTCTGCCGCTGTAGTGCCTGGCGCAAAGTTCTGTGCCATGACGGCATAAGGTCCCGCCAGACCGCGGATGGATAGACCTCTTGATGGTGCCGGCGCCTGCGCAATGTTCATCTGGGCGTTGGGAGTCCGCGATACGGCATTGGCGAGGCGGGCGGCGCGGTTATTCGCATTGCGGGGACCCGTCGGGACGGCGCCACCCTTTGCTGCAGCAGCGGGCTTGGTACCAGGAGCATGTATCCTGGAGGCGAGGGCACCACCGACTGCCGGCTTTTGCTGATGTTGTTGCTGTTGCTGTTGTTGGCCGCGGCCTCGCAGGTTGGGGGTCGAGCGCGTGCCGTGCAGATCGTGCACCCATGCGCCGTTGATATCGCCGGCCGGTACGGGCTTGGGCGCAGCTCCGCCCCGTGCGCCCACCTTCTTCACGCCTACTCTGCTCGCGAGCGAGCCTCCTCCTGGGCTGTTGCTGGCATTGCCGGGGGCGCTGGCGCGGCGGTTGTCTTTGCTGCCAAAGATCTTGGCGGCGAGGGCTTCGTTCTTCTTGCGCTCGCGTCCTGGGTGGTGGTCGCCAGGTTAGTGGCCGAAAGTTGAGGGTATAGTGGTCTGCCATAGTATGGGCGTGAATGCTTTGTATGCATACCTGCGTTGATAATCTTGTTAAAGTCTGTTGCGATCTTCGCCATCTTGGAGAGTTCTGCCCAAAAGGCAGGTAACAGATTGAATTATGAGATTTGCTTTGCTGCCGACAAAGACAAGAAAAAAAGAAGGCCTGTACAAGTAGTCTATGCAGGAGAGAAGTGAAAAAGAGAATGATGATGAAACTAAGTATGGAATCTTCTTTCTACTGGGAGAAAGGAACTGGCGAAAGACGCAAGGCTGAGGATTTGTTTGGTCCCCTTGCTGACCGGCTGTCTGGCTTCATCAAAAGTCAAGAGACAGCAGTTAACCTAGTAGCGGCGCGCCATTATTAGGTCCACTCAAGGTTTGGGCATGTGGTAGCTTCAATGAATCGATTAGCGCGTCGTTCAGGGATTGCGAAGGGGAAACAACCGAGCTAGGGGTGGGATACAGATGTTACACGGAGAATTGAGGACAGCCACATGAGCTGACACATGTAAACCAGTCAAGCCTCAATCGCTCCAGGTGAGCCACACTTGTCTCCTAGCGCGACTTCATGAAATTTGGCGAGTTTGGATAAAAGTTGTGTGCCTCAGGCCGCTAGGGTCGCTGGAAAAGAAAAGTCTCCACTTATCAGTGCCAATCAGCGGCAGGGGAGCCACTTCCCACAAACTCGACTGCACTTGGGAAAATCCGCAATTTTCGGGTGGGTTAAGATTTGAGGCCTTGAAATCTTCCCTTCCCATCAACCACCACGCATCTCAACCACCACGACAAAATCACGCCCAAATAGACCGGCAAGATGGGTCGCGTGGTATGTATTGACGACGATAATAGCTGCAACTTTCTTTAATACTAACGATTTCGCCAGATTCGTAACCAGAGAAAGGGTCAGGGAGGCATCTTCTGTAAGTCATGACCGCCAACGAAACTTTTTTTGGTTTTCGTTCTCTGCATCTCGATGCAAACGCAACTCGACACTGCTCTTCTACTCGATCTCGAAATCATCCACGGCTGGCTGGGAAGCAAGGAAAGGGCGAAAAGGAAAATTGGAAATCATCAAAACTTGCAAAGAGGAGGAATTCAAAGAGAAGGAAACATACGCCAACCAACGAAGACGTCGGATCACGGACAGAGAGAGACAGCAAGAAAGCAGCATCAACAACAGCAATTGCGCATTCCCAGGTGGTACAGGTTGACTAATTTTCACTTCACCATAGCCTCCAACTCCCACTTGCGCAAGGCTCCTGCCAAGTTCAGATCCCTCGACTACGCCGAGCGTCATGGATACGTCCGCGGTATCGTGAAGGAGATCGTCCACGACCCCGGCCGAGGTGCTCCCCTCGCCAAGGTCATGTTCCGCTCCACCTACAAGTTCAAGCAGCAGACCGAGACCTTCATCGCCAACGAGGGCATGTACACTGGCCAGTTCATCTACGCTGGAAAGAACGCTGCTCTGACCGTCGGTAACGTCCTGCCCCTGGGCTCCATGCCCGAGGGTACCGTCATCTCCAACGTCGAGGAGAAGGTCGGTGACCGTGGCGCCATGGCCCGTACCTCCGGCAACTACATCACCATCGTCGGCCACAACCCCGACGAGGGCAAGACCCGTGTCAAGCTCCCCTCCGGTGCCAAGAAGGTCGTCTCCAGCTCCGCCCGTGGTATGGTCGGTATCGTCGCTGGTGGTGGCAGAACCGACAAGCCCCTCCTGAAGGCCTCGCGTGCCAAGCACAAGTTCGCTGTCAAGCGCAACAGCTGGCCCAAGACTCGTGGTGTTGCCATGAACCCCGTTGATCACCCTCACGGTGGTGTACGTTTTTCCTTCCCACAATTTAGAATCAGATGGGTACTGACAGACATGAACAGGGTAACCACCAGCACATTGGTAAGGCCTCGACCATCTCGAGGTACGCCGCACAGGGTCAAAAGGCGGGTCTCATTGCCGCCAGAAGAACTGGTCTCCTGCGTGGTACTCAGAAGACAAAGGAGTAAGGGTAGTCTCCAGGGCATGCACATTTGGTGGTTCGCGACGATCACAATGGGTTCGGAGTTTGCTTCGTTACTTCTTTGCATCTGTAGGTACAGGTTGAGCTAGGTATGAGAAAAAAGGCTCAATGGGATGTACCCGGTCAAGACAAATTTCTGATGATTTATGCGACCTTGAGATTCTTCGACCCTTGTGATATTTTTGGGAAGCCTACTGGACCGAAACCGTGTTCGTTTGAAAAAGCGAGCCTCCAGATGATGAATAACTACCTATTCTAATTTCCAAAAATTGGCTCTTGTTGATGGTGACAAGATCCGTGACTCAATGGTATCGTTCAAGTGACTGTTATCATAGATGTAAACGTCGAAATTGCGTTGAGCGTGAAAGGTTTCAACAAGAGCCATTTGCGTTACGTATTCTACACCGGAGAGATTCACTAACTTGTCATGAACTTCAATGTGATCCAAGCCAGCCAAATGATGTGCATTGTAATTGCACGTACGCGAATTCTATGGAGCCAAGCATGGATAAATCAATATCATGGTATGTATGAGTGCACGAATGTCCTTTGAGCATTATGCAATTTAATGCATTTATACATACTGCAGCGTGACAATCATGAGATGCCGCTTCATTTTGACGTAATCTTGAGGAAGGTACGGAGTGTATATTTGGAGTGTAAACTTCCATCTGTTCCAGACATTCATTCCCACCATTTTACACATTCAAATCTTGAAAGTCAATCACGAATGATGGCAAATCTACCGGCGCCAGTCGCTCGAAGCATCTGGAGAACAACGGGGGCGATTCCTCGTCTCACCCATCATCGGCAACAAATTTGGACCTCAAGGTCAATAGCTGCTGCTGCTGCTGCCACTAGATTGGCCACATACAGCTCGAGCACCAGTAAGAACAGCAGTACTTTCGGGCGCCGCCCCACCGACCAGAGCACGTTGTTCGAGTTGTTGCCCGAAAGGACCCCGAAAACCAACCCCACCACCCTCGTCCCTCATAAATTCTCACCCCGCCATCGTTGTAGCTTAATACCTCCGACCAACACCATCACAACCCACCTCAATCCCTTCAGATCAAACTATACAATGGCCGCCAACAAGGAATTCGCTCTCCTCTGCCTGGAGAACCCTCTGCTTGGTAAGAATCTCTCTTTCGCTTCAGTAAAAAATCTGCATAATTCCTTCTCAATGAATGAGGGGCAATGTTTCTTCCTACTGAGAGAATGGGAAACCCTCCGCCTTCTCACCTCCACTCCAAAGTATACACCGATAGTTACACATTTTGGGCACGACTTGCACCCTTCTCGTTACTTGTTGAACCAATTCTCTTTCATATTCCAGCTCTGACATGTCTCTCCAGATATCCAAGCCGTTGGTGACAAGGCTCTGCTCGACAAGTACGGCCTCAAGGACAACGATGCCATCCTGGCCGAGGAGAAGCACGCCCCTCTCTACGAGGACCTGCTCAACAACTACGACGCCAAGCTGATTGCTGGTGGTGCCGCCCAGAACACCGCCCGTGGTGCCCAGTACATCCTGCCCGCCAACAGCGTCGTGTACCTCGGTGGTGTCGGTGACGACAAGTACGCCGCCACCCTCCGTGACGCCGTGAAGCAGGTCGGTCTCCGCGTCGAGTACCGCATCGACCCCAAGGTCCCTACCGGAAAGTGCGGTGTTGTCATCACTGGCCACAACCGCTCTCTCTGCACTGACCTTGGTGCTGCCAACCACTACGACCTCGAGCACTTGAAGCGTGAGGACATCTGGGCTCTGGTCAAGGGTGCTCAGTTCTACTATGTCGGTGGATACCACTTCACTGGTAAGTTTATCCAGCCTGCCAATTTCATGGGCCAGATATTCTTGGACCTGGAAATCAGTGCTTCCGTCAACGATCATGAAATCGCAATGCTGACATGTTCTAGTCTGCCCGGCCGCTATCCAGACTCTCGGAGAGGAGGCTGCCGCCAACAACAAGGTCTTTGTCGTCAACGTCTCGGCTCCCTTCATTGCCCAGTTCTTCAAGGACCCTCTCGACGAGTCGTCCAAGTACTGGGACTACGTCATTTGCAATGAGACCGAGGCTGCCGCCTACGCCGAGTCTCACAACCTTGGTGTTGACGGAACTGACATTGCCGCCATTGCCAAGCACCTGGCCAACCTGCCCAAGGAGAACTCCAAGCGCCCCCGTGTCGCCGTCATCACCCACGGCACCGAGCCTACCGTCGTTGCCCAGCAGGGCTCCGACGAGGTCAAGTCCTACCCCGTCCACGCCATTGGCAAGGAACAGATCAACGACACCAACGGTGCCGGTGATGCCTTTGCCGGTGGTTTCGTCGCCGGTCTCGTCCAGGGCAAGACTCTGGATGAGGCTGTTGACATGGGTCAGTGGTTGGCTCGTCTCAGCATCCAGGAGCTGGGTCCTTCGTACGTATTCTTTTTGCTTGATCATCAAATATCAAACATGCTGACCATTCTTTTTCTTGCAGCTACCCCTTCCCCAAGCAGACCTACGCCAAGGCATAAATGCCTTGACGTGTTTTGCTGATATGACGTGGTGACGGAAGCCAGATTGGCACGCCATGCCACCATGGTGACTTCAGGCTCTTGGAGGGGATTATAGTCCCATTATTAGGATGAGACTACTTTGCAAAGCTCGATACTCCGAGCCCGTATTTGGTGTTCTAGATACCCGCTACGGTCAAGTAGACCATTTTTCAACACAGCGATAGAGAAAGAGAGAGAAAGAGCCTGGTCACCTTGTTTTAAGAAGTCACGAGTGTTTGGCGTTCAGAGATACAAAATGGGTTTCAACAACAGGGCATTTTCATCGAGCATTTTCGATCTTTATGATAGGGGAGGAAACATTTCATCTTCCGATAGACGTGGCTTGTCATAATCAAGCAGCTTTGTCAGAATATATGACACGAATAATTATTGTCAATATACAAGAAGCTATATGTCCGAACACTGGCTGCTGAATAATAAAAGAATAGACAAAATGTTCTTGTTGATAAGTCTGGACAATCGAGCTGCAAACTTTTGTGTTTCCAGAGACAAAAGCCAATCGGTTTCCATGAACTTGCGCAATGCTTCACGAAATACGATGCCACTATGGCATTGAAACATCATTTGCATGCACATTTACGCAACCATGGAGAAATTGTGAATATAACTGATTCAGAGACTACCTAGAGTAGAAAGGCTGATGTATCAGCCGGCACACGCAAAGTAAGGCCCCCATAACGAGCTTTGACCTCGGAATGATTGACAGAAGACCATATCCGACCTCGATGAGGAAAGACTCTGGAGACCAGCTTCCACATTACATTACGTTCCGCACACCACAACTTCGTGCTGGAAAAACAAACAACGATCGCGGGCTCTGCACTCGACACGCAGATATCTCTTCTCACAAGCCACAGTCGATGGAGAGGAAGTTAACTCGTCCATCAGTTAGGCATAAAAGAATGACTGAACATGTCGTTGAGCAGGTAGAAATAATTTTGCCTTCCTTTTCATTATTGCTAGAACGGCCTTGATGGCCTGAATCCGAAAAACTGGCAGCATGAAGAAGCCGTTGGACAGAGACTGTTGGCTATCAGTTGCGCGCACCAAAATACAAAACAGGAGGACCACGACAGTCTCCTGAGACGAAACATGAAGTGATCTCTTTGGGCAAGAGATTGCAGCATCCGAGTCGGTCGTGAGATCGATAGGAATTGGTTGCAGCCGGATTCCATGCCCATCTAGCAAAGTGAGTCTCTCGAACAGGCGACATACTCCAGTGTCAGAGGAGAGGGCTTCACAGTCGCCACCTTGTATTCATGTCAGAAGATCGGCCATTTGCTACTCGCGGGGCGAGGTAACTCGGAAGAGTGCTTTTGACAAGGATTCAAGGTAGCATGTCCATAAATGCAAATCGGTCATCCACGACCTCTCATCCTGCTAATCTGACAATCGGGTAGAATTGGAGGAAATATCAGGTTTCAACAAGTGAGAAAAACTCACACGCTGCGAAACGATCGTGGATAGCTCCGCTTCTCAAGACAATATTCTTGATCATCCGGTAGATGAGAATGGGCGTCAATTGCTCATGTAAATGACGACGCCTTGGTCAAAGTGACTACTAGTGGTCGATTACAACAACCAGCTGGTTTTCGGGGCATTCAACGCTGATGAGTACGTTTTCTGTCAGCATCGTCCATTGCAGCCTCTAGGACCGCTCTGTCATAAGCTGCAATTGATTCCCCAACGCCAGCACCCAACTCTTCGAGCCTGTTACGGAAGTGAGTGGGGCTCTCGCGGTTGTTGGCATTGCCGTTTCGGCCAAAAGGGGTTGTGCCGTCAAAGAAGTTGCCGTTGCACGCGACAGAATTCCGTGGAGCCACAGCTTTAGCCGGTGTGCCAGCCCAGATGTTGCTTGAGTTGGAAAATGACAGCGACGTCTCATTTCCAGCAGTTCCAGAGAGTTGCTGGGCAAAGGTCGAACCGCCAATGGCTGGAGATCTAGCCGAACTGCCATGGCTTGGCGCTTGACTCTCTCGGCGCGTAAAGCCGTAGGGACTCTGGCCCCGAAGTTGTGTGTTATCTCTTACACCAAACGCAACATCGCCTTGAGCTTCGCCAAGTTGAAGCTCCATGAAGCCTTGGGACATACGATCTCTGCCTTGTCCCATATTGACAGGTTTCGCCAGGCTCGCCAAAGGAGAAGAAATCGAGTTCCCGGCACGGTGACCTTGCTTGGATTGAGCGCCGTCGTTGCGGTCAGAGTAGACTGGCTGACCGTAGGCGAACGTGGGCGAGTGCACGTTGTTAGTTGCGTTGCTTCCAAACTGAGCGAACAATGCAGACTTGAGATTATCAAGAGCTGAAGCGCGCTGATCTGCCGAGTAGGTGGGGCTTTCTAAGGCCTGAGCTGCTGAAGGAGTCCGGGCTGGAACAGAGCCTGTTGGCACCTGTTCAGCGGGATATCCTTGTTGCCCATAAAGTGTGTGGTAACCAAATGTGCTGGGATTCTGGAAACTGTTATAGATTGCAAGGTTCGGGCTCTTCTCGCCTACGCTCATGGAGGCAGTTCCAGTCTCAGCTGTAATGCTTCTAGGCACATCGACCCCATTTCTCGCCAGCTGAGGTACACCAGGGTCCTGAGCGGGCATAGGTCTATAGAAATAGTTCCAGGGAAGATTAGGGATTTGTCTCCCATTGGCTCCAACTGGGGTCACGGCTGACTGAGGAGCCCTCGATGTTGGGCTTGGCATCAAGTTCCCGAAAACATCGTTAGCGGCTGAAGAGTTCATGCCATAACTTGTGTCGCCGTGTGTATGATTTGAAAAGCCATATGGCTCGTCATCATCTTCATCAAGGAGCTTGTCGACCATCAGATTCGCTTCCGTGCTGAGGCTGAGATCGTCATCAGAATCTGCATAGCCATCTCGAGCTGATCTTGCTGCCAGGGCATGCTGAGCCGTGTTTTGTACCTGTCGGTGTTGGATGGGTGGCTGCATGCTTGGTTGTTGAGGTTGTGCAGGCTCGTGAGCAGATACATCATCGACAATACTGCGTCTGACACGATCATCTGCGGTTGCAAGAAGTTTGTTGTGTGCTGCCATCTTAACCTGGGCGAGCATACGGGTCATGCTGTTCTCATCAATAGACTTGAGAGGTCCGTCCTTAAGGTACACCCAAGCATCGATGTTTTCAGTGGTGGTCATGATCGTCAGCGGGGACTTGGCACTGCCAGCCAGATAAATACCACAACAAAGGATATCTCGAATCCGCCAGATGTCTTCATCCTCGGAGCGGCAAGTGACATCTAGGGTTTCCTTTCGACGTTTGATTGTCTTGCGACACTTTGGCGGGTCGTACTCGGGGATAAGCTGGACATCCAAGAAGAGTGGCAGCTTTCGGTCAGCAAAAGGCTTCAGACCACGAGCTTCGATATCCTCGGGAAGCAGATACTGGGAATCGAGGATTGTGGGATTCGAGATTGCGTAGGGCAGCAGCAGACTCAGAATATCGGCCAGTTGACTGTATAGATCCCTGATGTAAGGCTCAAGCCACTCCTGGTATTTATTGAGACTCTCCCTTGCAACGTACACCCATGCAACATAGATTCGTATCAACGGGAGGAGGCGCTTCACGGACGCAGACAATCCAGTAGTACCGTATGGGTTGTTACGTGCCTCCAAGTCTTCATCAATGTCGGCATTACGCTCATCTTCAAGAAGTGGTCGGAAAACACGGAACAGCACCACGGCGACCCGTACTTGAAAGAGCAACAGAAACTGGCAGGACTGCGATCGTTCCATGGTCCAATCCTTGGCTTCTGTATACAGATATTAGAGTACTATTCGGCAAGCAACAGCATGGTGGTTTCTGACAAACCTTTAATGTTCTCAAAAGCAAGATCACAGGCTGCAATGTTGGCTAAGAGTAGCCTGAGAGTTAGCTGCTCACTGTCCTCAGCCTTGAAAGATACCTCCAAGCGATGTAGAACCTCTTTCTCGAGCTCTTCTCGAGCCGAAAAGGCTACACCTTGCGAATAGTGTGCGTGAAGCTTCAAAAACCATGTTGTTAAAGCCGCTGAAGGGCCTTGGCCGGCAAGCTGTCTGGCATTATTGTTCCGAGAGTTGTTTTGAGTTCTCTGTGGCAGCAAGGGTTTGAATGCTTTTTCCAAATTGCTAGCACCCAGTTGATGGGGCTTGGCCACGCAGACAGACCGAAGAAAGTGGTAGATAATCTCGAAGTGATTGGCTGACGGTTGGTACAGGACAGCAGTCTGGTGGTATGACGCGCCATCGTCTGGATTCAGCATACGAGCAAGACCATAGTGCGCCAGGGCAATATCGAGGTTCGTCTTCGAAGGCTTGTCCAAATTCTGGCAACGGTATCTCGCCAGATCGCCCATGCGCACAAGTGTGAGATAACACGATTTCACAAGCTTTGACCGAAGCGAGGCCAAAGGAGGAGGCTGCTGCTGAGCAACAGCGATTTCACCGACTTTCAGTCCCTGCGCAACCAGTCGCAGCTCCGGAATATCAAACTGGCTGGAGAGACGTTGAATGTATGCCTGGTAAAAGGATTGGGACGTCTTCAAGAAGTCGCGGTAGAGCTTGTCCACCTTGCGCTTCAGGACCACCTGGCTCTGAGAGTTCTGGGAATTGACATGGCCAATGGCGCGTCGGTATTCTGTATTGACATCCAAATGTGTCTGCCACAGACTGCCTTCGACATCTTTGTCTTGAGCATACTCGAAGTCATAAAAGATGACTTCCATGCAGGCGAGACGAAGTCTGAGCCAATGTTAGCATAGCTGTCAAAAACGACTTGCTTTTTCTTATTTTGGAGGGTGAACGCACTCTGCCAAAAGGTTTTCCAACCTCTCAAGGTTAGCAGTCAGGTTGCCATTTTTGTTCTTCTGCGAAATCTGCGGATCAATCAGGGTGCTTTTAAGCTCCAGGGCTTTTTCGTGGACGGCATTGCGGGCTTTGTGTGATTTGCTACGAAGCAGTCAGTGTCTATTCTTATATTATTTGCCGTGCTGTCGCCTCGCAAAACTGATCTTCAGTCGCGGTGACGGTCGTAGCATAGCGAAACCCGCGGCGGACTTTTCCCACGAGTCGTCTGCTCTCTGTGCCCATTTGTCTATCTACTTACTTCAAGCTAACCCTGGCAGCGTCGCGAAGCTTCTGCTGCTCCATGACGGGTAGGATGCGGACTCGCCGTACCGTAGCAGGCCGCGCCGCACCTCACCGCACCCTGGAGACGTACTATGAGGGTTGCGGCAGAATTGTTCGCTTGGTGGTATGTTCCTGGGGATAGGATCGAGTTGGGTAAGTTGGCCAGGTCGAGGGCGTGGCAGGACCGGGCGGGTTGAATGTTCCGGCGACAATTGGCGATCAAGGCTCGCGCTCACATGAAATCGTTATTCGTGGGGCAGAGAGGTCGATTGCCATAGCTTGGGAGGTCAAGCTTTGGGTTCTTAGACGGTGGGAGGGTGCGAACTTGGGCGCACGTCGGAGCAGCGAGAGCTTGTTTGACGCAGGGTGGTGGAAACATTGGCAACAAGGTGGGAGGCGTTGGACATTTATAGAGTAAAGTCCTGCCTTGCTCGGAGGAAGTAACTTTTGGCGTTTATGGAGACAGATGAATGCGACGCCGACTTGAGTGAATCGACGAGGCCGAAATGGTGATTCTGCAGCGGCGGCGAGAACAGAGAAATAATGACTGCATGCGGCCTTGGGCTCCTTCGACGATAAAGGCGCCACTGCACATTTATTGTACCAAATTCCCATTCCAGAACTGGAGGCCCAGCCCGCACTACCTACCTCTAGCTTGCACTACAACTCTTTTATGTAAGCCACTACCGTACCATCGCTACCCTTTAGGCTTTGCCTTAGGTACCGATCAACGAACCCTGCGAAATCATAAAAAAAAAGTTGCCCCGCCGCCAACATCTCTTGGGGCACCCGCGCAACCAGTCACAGTGCCTCATTGTCCAAAGTCCGGCGCCCACCCTTCAGGCCTAAGGGTCTTCAACGATCATTAATGGCCACTAAGCGGCCCCAACCCTTGCTCAGATCAGGGAACTATCAGAACTGCCATGGAAAGTTTCACGGTAGCTTTTGGAAGCTCTCTTTTTTAGGTCTGGGGAAGTGGTTACCTCTCCGAGGGTAAACCTTCATATTGCGATTTCAGCATTCACGATACACTCACCTAATGAGCATAAAGTTATTCAGTAGTCTCCTACCTACGGCACATAGACAACTGCCATCTTCAGCGCGTTCAACCTGAGATACTCTATGAGCTGCTGGGCAGAGTAGTACTATTTTACTTGGTCAAGCAAAGGCCGGTTGCCTCTTGCACACCCAGCCAAATCATCTTGCACAGACGCGCTTCATATGTGCATGAGCTGCTTGAAATGTAATCTCTTGTTCTTCCAAGCTCACAAGTCAAAAAGATGAAGCGCTTACGCGAGCCTGAAGAAGAGATCCTGGGAGGCTTGTCTCCCCAGCCAGACGAGGACGAGAATGGCAGCAGCGCTGCCTCATCTACGGCGGCTGTCCGTGTATCAAAGATCACAGGGCTGGATGACTCTTCGTTGAACGAGTCTCTTGCAGTCACGGTCATGACCTGTTCCCTCCCGGGACACCGCGAGCTGCTCTCCTTCACGTCTTACACGGAATATGAGACGCACTACATCAAGGCGCATACGAATCGGTGTACCGAATGCCGTAAAAACTTTCCATCAGATCATCTGCTCAACCTTCATATTGAGGAATGCCATGACTCATTTGCTGCCGTTTTGCGGGAGAAGGGTGAACACACAGTAAGTAGTTATGCATGCGCGGCCTGCAAATCACCTATTCTGACTTTAATCACTAACAATTTGTTATTATAGTATTCCTGTTTCGTGGAGGGATGCGATCGAAAATGCAGTACCCCACAGAAGCGAAGAATGCATTTGATAGACAAGCACATGTACCCAAAGAACTTTTTCTTTGCCGTCACCAAGGAGGGTATCGATGGGAGAAGCTCATTGCTCCTGGAAGGAGGCCACCGTCGTGATCCTGTTGGCCGCACAACTGCAAAACAGGCTGCCACTGAGAAACATGACTCACGACAAAGGGATGCGTCACAATCTCGTTCGAGTATGCACAAGACTGAAAATGAGGAGACTTCCCAGAGAAAACCGGACACGACTACGACACAAGCTAGTGACGAAAACACTGATACCGCCATGGCCGACCTGTCAAGTGCCATGTCCACCTTGCAATTTGTACTCAACAGTGTGCGCTTTGGGAGAGGAAGGGGTAGGGCGGGTTTCTCAAGACGGTAGAAACATTAATATGTGCAATGCCCAGCGGAGCGTCTGGCACAGCCACGGAAAGTAGACGAACAAAGCCTGTGAGCTCTGTGGACATGACAAAGACACAATATAGAAGAGATACCAGCAATAATTATCCTGTATATATGCATGACTTGGCCTCATCAGCTAGCCAAGCTTCAGGCTACTTTGAGTATTGTGCATGCCGGACATTCAAATCTTTGCTGGCGGTACCTTATGTTATACATGATCCCTTGAAACAAAGTGCAGGCTGGATGTGAAGTGACAGCCTCAAACAACGCTTTAGCCCCCAAAACGCCGACCGGATTTTTTACCAACGCCTGTGTAATGCGAAATATCGTGGGCCTGATGTAATGTACGACAATTGTTTAATCGCTTGAAGCACAACCTCTGCAACCACAGCTCACGCACTGAACCTCGCTTGTCTCGTCCTTCATCTGTGCTTTGGGCACGCGACATATGCACGTCGAGTTGAAGTTGGTCTCCTTGGTCTGCACGCATCGAAGACAGCACAACTATGAGATCAATGTTAGCATCTTCTTATGTGTATCAATAAAGAACATGTACAGAGTCCGTACCTTTTCGTAACCCTGCTTCTTCCACTTTGCGATGAGCTTGGCATCGGCGTGACCGTTCTTCAACAGCCACTCGTACAGCTCCTTGCTAATGGCCTCCTTTTCGTAGTAAAGCTCGTAGATATACCGGCTGCGCTGGTGGTGAATCTGGAACACGGGCCACTGCGCCTGGTGCTTGGGAATGTTGGCTGTCGGCGTGTTCTGTGCGTCCTTCATCTTGATGTTGAACACCTCGAGGTTGTCCCTGATGTCCTCGAAACCGGCCGGCGGCTTCCTTTGCCTCGAGTTGTGCGAGCGAACGGGAGGCATCTTGTCTGTGAATCTGTATTTGCGCCGACGAGTGTTGTATTACTTTCAAGTCGACCGAAAAGACTGGCGCAAATGCAAACGAGGTGTTGATCGCAAATCGGTAGTGGGGCGAGGCTGAGAACTGGAAGCTTTTAGTTGGAAAGCCTTCCCGCCTGGAGTCTTTTAGCGGTGCCTTATGACGCCACCCCTGCCTGCACCGCCATGCAGGGCCCCAGAGCTGATTAATTTGTGGCGCGCTACTGGTCGGTTTGCTGTGGCTGGTGCTGCGACTTCCCACCTCAAGCTCTCCGTGATCTCAAACACCACGCCGGAAGCCGTATCAAGCAACCCAATTGCCCAGAAAGACAGTCGCCATGGCGGTCACACCCACTCAATTCGCCAAGAAGACGGCCCAGTGTATGTGATTCTGCGAAATACTCGGAGACTGAGCTAATCAGAGATCTACAGCGGCCAATTGGGCTGATGCAAAGCGACGAGTGCTTTCGGCATACCGAGACTGGATTCGAGCTGTACGTCCGGAATGAGGTCAATTGCAGGAGATGACCGCTTCGCGCGCTTTGGCCGATACCTCAAGACCCTATGACGGGATGGTCTGGTGCTGACATGACACGCGAACCCAGGCGCCCGAGATCCAGACCATGTACTCCGTTCCGTTCCCCGTCTCGGTTATTAGAACGCGGATGCGACAAGAGTTCGAGCGACACCGATACGTGAACAAGCTTCCCGTCGTTGATGTCCTCATCATGCAGAACAACGCCGAGTACCAGGTCAGTCATACAGCTTCAACCACGAGGCCGTTGGGTGGGCATGGCTGGGGAGCTTCGCCCAGCATGGGCATGCGAGCCAGACCATTGCTATCCAGCCGCAGGAATTTGGAAGCAGCACATTAGCTGACACACAATCTATTTTGTAGGAGACCATGAACTTCTGGAAGCAGACTACCCACGTCATGTCGTATTTCCCCGAAGAGAACTTCCGCGGCCACGAGAGATTACCCAAGAACTTCATGAACGCTTTCCTAGAGGTATGTTCTATACACGACAATGTTACATTTACAGAATTCGATATTGACAAGCACTTTTTCGCAGGGTCGCAATTAGAAATGAAATGGGGTATCATTCCTTGTGTACATAGCAATCCGAAAGAAGAAATCATTTGTCCCTTTTTTGACATACCCGTCTAAGATGCACCCAAAACGCCGCCGAATGCCACTGTGATATCGTTCATCACTGCCGCTGAATCCAACAATAAGCCATTAGATCAATCTCCATCTCATTGCGCTGCCACGTATTCGTTGCGCGCAGTCCAGAACTTGTCCTCGACAACGTCACAGAGATCTTCCAGATCCTTCAGGCCCTTGGCCAGAGCTGCGGTTGCTGTCGTTGTGTCTGTATGCCCGTTAGTCTCCCAACTCGCGAGATACCTAATCAACGATAGATAACCCATACCATATGTTTGAATTCGAATGTTCATCTTGGCCTCTGAAGGGTGAGGGATGGCGTAGGCGCAAAACTCGACATCGGGGCTAGAGTAGCAGTCAGCATAATAACCCTCGACGCAAAGAGAATGGCGGCAACCAACTTCTTCATGATGATGTATCGTAGGGCGTTGCCCAATGTGTGACCCTCCTCGAGGAATTCGAAAGAAGCAGCTGTAGCGGAGGATCCGGGCAGCTAAGCAGATGCCGATATTAGCATACCTGTCGCGATACGTGTATTTTGTGATTGCATGAAGGAGCCTTACAATCCTGACTCTCTGAACAACCTCCTCTTCTTCTTCCTCGGCCTTTCCATCCTCCTCCTCGAAAGGATCTTCTTGCATCTCGTCACCAGTCTCCTGCGCTTGCTGCGCCGACGGAGGAGCATCCTCCATGCTGGTGTCTTCGGAGACCTCTGCCTTCTTCGCGCGGGGAGCCATTGCGAGCGTTTATGGTCGGATCGACTAGAATGGGCGACTTGTATAGGAAAGCAAAAAACCGACTAATACGTAAACACGCAGATTGTCTTGACTGACTTCGACAGCGGCTTTCTGAATGCTTCAAAAGTTTTGGCGGGGCTTTTGGAACTTGCGCCTTATCGGCTGCGATACTGACAGAAAAATCTTCGCAGGTGGCAGGAACAACTACGGCAGCTGGCCATAGGTCCTAGCTGTCAAACTACATCATAGTCACAAAGCAGTCTAAGTATTTCAACTTTGTATATTAGATTTTATGTTCATCTCCTACAAATAGCTATATGTACGACCTTGAACTTCTTTTTCTCTAGGTCATGAACATTATTACTTCAGACGTCATTTAGCAGGATCACACGCACTTATCGATAATTCAGATTGAAACAATCGTTGAGAGAATTGAGTTCTAGCAAGTCAATGATCGTGCCTCGGTTGCACTCTCAGAGTCTCCGCATCTTTTCTCCACGATAAGATCACTAGAGTACGTATTTCACATATTTATAATCTGCTTACTACATACTCTAGAATCAAGCATGAGCCCATGTTATACTTGGATCGATTCCTCAATCCGAAATACATAATTGGAGACTAGGTGACTCATGTACACAGGTGCGCCACCTTACGATTTAGCTGCCGATGCGTTTGTGAAAGAGCGTGCAGCTTGAGCAATCTGGTAGGCCAGTAATGATTCTCTCCAATCGTGATGCACCTCGATCTGCATTGGCAGCTTCACCTGAAATCACAGCTGGCATTAGCTCGGGTGCACAACTGAGGTTCTACCAACAGAAGCGTGTGCAAGAAAGGAAAATTGGCTATTGGCTGCGTGAACATTTCACTATTGCTTGCCCTGAAGCCCGGGGGTGGCACGGCAGTGAAGCCAGTTGCACTACCGCGCGGCTACACGCAGGGACTTCGTATAAAAGTCGAGCTATGAGCTACATCTCAAATATTATACTACTAGCTTTGAAGAGCGAGTATACATGGATGTACTATGACGGAATACTGATTATATGGGTGTGCCATCTCAAAGTGACCGATAGACCACGAGCTGCGAGGCAGACGATCTTGATCTTCTTTTTTTCCTCCCTGATCGACCGTGCTGTCCACCTTGGGGCACGCCCGGGGGAATTAGAAAGAGAGATCTCTGACAGCCACGCAGCTTGGCCCGGGAATGCAGAAGAGGTGATACGCGACCAACCCAGCAGGCCAGCAATTGCTCCTTGCGGATTCCCGTGATTTTCATTACAGGACGGCAGCGCGATAACACAATCTGCCCGTATTCTTTTGCGCAGAGTGAGACATGCAGCAAGCAATGATGAGCAGCAGCTGCAACTGCACCACAACGACCATCAATTGATAGTCCGCTCGGAAACAAATACTTTTGTTGGAAACGAGCAACGAATAAACCCGGACTCTCGCAAGTATTGTATGTAGGTAGGTACATGTGAGTTGATGAGATGAATGGCAGGCGCACCGCTAAACGAAAGAATCCCCCAACATGTTCAATTGCTCGTCCAGCCGATTATCCCCATTGGTCGAGGCCAAGGAACACTTGTTTCAATATTCGGTGCACCCCGGTCAGCTGCGGCTCTGATTGGCGATGCGACGCTCTCAAACACTGGCGATGTCAGCCCAATGCAAAAAGAGGTGGTGGCAATCCCACCGCTTCCTCTCTCTCCTCCCTCTCCTCCCCCAGTTGGTGGAGCATAGCAAGCATAGTCCAGTCTTTCGGGAGGTCGGCTCGTTCAACTTGGGCCTATCCACTTCTGAACTCGGCATGGGATTTGAAAGAGAGAGAAAAAGATACCCGGGTGATAGATTGATGAAGTACGGAGTGTGTACCGCCTTTGCACGCACTGGTCTTCCCGAGAATTGCATGTGCCAAAGAGAGAATCAAGAAATATTGCCCACATAACCAATTTGAACACTACTATATGCTCATGGCCTGTGCGACTGCGACCGATGATTGACTGACAGATTTACTGGGCTCGAACAAAGCTTTGGTATTTTTGCTTTTGCGTCTTCACTTTGTACTCTGATGAAATCTCCAATTGGATCTGAACAAGGCAATTCCGACGATATATGAGAAAGATGACCCATAAATCCCCGGTCCCTGCCCTCACGAATTGACGGTGAGAGAGAGAGCATGATTGGAAGGAAACATGTCCAGCCTCGGATCTTCAGACGAGATCCATGAGGTGAGATCAACTCACGACTCTCAATGCTTCAGGACTGTTGGTGCTTTCATTTCGGGTAGAGCGAAACGAGGAGATTCCAACACTTGCACTTGTCGTTGTATCATTATTCTTTACTGGAAATCTCGTCATTACTATCCGACAGGAACGCGCCGTCTTCAACACGCAACTCGTGTCCTTCAATATTCATGCTGTGCTCCAGCCTTTTTTTTCTTCCCACCTGTGTGTTTTAAGTCGGTTCATGTTGCAGGGATGATATCCTGACAACAAGGTCCCGCATCTTCAAGGTGAAGATAGCCGGGGATCGTCAGGGTCAGGCATCCCAGGTCCGTCCAGAAAGGAAAGAAAGAAAAAAATATTCCCACTCGCTCCCGAGATGCGCCTGTCCGAAAAGTGTAAAGACGATGAATAATGACATTTGCACCGAGCATAATAGCAGGAGTCATGCAATTTTTTATGGTCCAGCATCTGTGCTTATGCGCACGTTAATGAGCACCGTGCTTAAAAGACCTAGCTGTGCATATACAGATATACAAGAAACATGCATGCAATGCGACGATCCACGCTTCTCGCGGTTCAATTATCTCTGTTTTTTTCGCGTCTTGATCTCGTTTTCGTAATTGTTTGGCGGTCTGCCTATCTTCTCAGTATGATCAATCTACATGGCTATTGCGGGAACGAATTGTCGGCTGAGTTGAGCCTAGATTGATTGCATAGGAATGATGGATGCGTGCCGTGTATATTGCGGGTTCATCGTGAACTCGTCACGAGGAAGTTGCAAAACGCATTGTTTAATCTTGCCGTGTCCGCCAAATGTTTGGTTGCTGGTCCTACCAACCAGCCAGCCCATGATCAAGAGAAAAAACAGCGCGTCTTTTTTTATTTTCCGCCGCGTCCCAACTTGGGGTCAAGGTAATATATTGCGGAGGTTCTTCGTACTGCGGTTCTTACATATCTGATACCCAGGACACGGTGGAATGCTACTCTAGCAGGTCGGCGTCCCCTGCGCGATGCTTAACAGCAGCCTCATATGGCGGGGAAGTTGGCAATATTTGCTGGGTTGGTGACAGAAACACCCCCGAAAAGCTCGAACAGCGCTAAAGCAGGAGAAACACACCAGTTCTTCAACCGAGATGGGGCCCTACCTAACTCGTAGAGTAAAAAAAGGCTTATGCGTGTCAACTGGGAATAGTAGGTCCAAGGTAATTAATTGTAGGTGCAGGCTGGTCAAGCCCAGTCGTCCTAATTGTGCACAAAAGTAGCTGAGAGGTACTCCTGCAAAATTGACTGCAACGTTATTACTACTCTTTTTCGCCTCTTTAATAATGTACTTTGCCTGGATCAGGGGGCACCGGGAGATAATTCATCTGAACTCGAACAATGATAAACTAAACTGGGCTGACCCCCTCGAACGGGTCTTTTTGAAATCATATCGCGATCGGGCCAACGACCGCGACTACATAGTACGACGACTGTAGAAAAGAATGACGACAACACTTCTTTTCCATTAGCAGTAATACGGCGCAATACAATGGAACTGCCGAGAAGCATCATCCCCAGATGTTACCTTATTCGAGGCTTGGGTAGAGAGGCTCATGGGCCAAGTTGCGAGCAGAGAACCTTGGGCCACGTTTGGATTTGCGGCGTCGCGCCCATTTGATCCATTATCTTCTTGATTGACAGGGGCGCGCCGGTCGCTACTCTCTAGTCTGCCCGTCACCCTACCCCTGAGAGTGGTAGGGTAATGTAATGTATTTTGCTGTCCACCATCACCTGAGAAACTCTAAATAGCATGCGACTAGCGGTTTGAGGTAACAAGCATTCGAATCTTGGCGACTGCGAATGACCAACTTCCATCTTGTTCCTTGTGCTGCATCTGATGTTCCGGGAAATGAATTGACCTGATGAATTGAAGGAAATCTTTTCTCGAGTCCTTATTCCTGATCCTGACCATTGTCGGTTCATTATTAACCACAGTGCCTACCCCACGTAATGTACACAAACATACCACATGGTAGGTTTGACTGTTGCCATACAACAATTTATAATACAAGAAATGGATCAATAGTGCGGGCCGGGGGCCGGGATCCAGATATACTTGCCTCCCACCCATAGTGCTGTGTACATACTCCGCAGAACAGCGTACCACATTCCAGCTCCTAACAAATCCCGCCCGTAGCTGATTGCTTGCTTGCATGCTTGCCTCTGGTTCTGGCCTCGTTGCCTCGCCTTGAGTCGGGGTGCGCGAGGTCGAGTCGCTTCAAGGCGCCGGTTCGTAGTGTTGCAATGCGTTTCCGTCCCTCCTTATAACGAAGGTACATCTTTTTGTCGCTTGCTACTGCTACACACTACAAAACACAATTTCTACATGGATTCAAGGGACGAGATTCCTCAAGGCCAATCCCCAGGTCCGGAATCCCAGCCTGGGCAGCCTATCGAAATCGGGCCCCCCTCTCCACCACCAAAACCGTCGCATCTGACGGGAATCAATCGCAAGGTTGGTATCAATTCTTTTCCTTTCTTTTTTTCTCAGGTTGGTTCAGCGGTGGCCAATCAGGATAGGCAACATAGCAGGAGGGGGATATGCACGGCTGGCAGCTGCACCGCTGTCGCACGGGTCTCCATCTTGCTGGCTTGCCTCTCGCTCTCACTCATCACTCTGTGTGGTTCGCCTAGAATACGGAGGGTTCGGTTGGCGTTGGCCCATTGGATCTCTGTGGTTAGTTTTTGTTCCCTTTCCATTCTTCGTGGGTTCCAACCGTAGCCGTAGTCTCGATTCGTAGGCTCTGACGGGCGTTTTTTAGCATCAATGTAAAACACGCCTATGGATTACGGAGACAGACGATGAACGCTCCTTCTCCAGTCCGCTATGGCGACACTTATTGCGGCTTGCACATTTCGAGCCTAGTATAATCTTGCCTTCAACGTGCCCGCGCCCAATCGCTCCTGATCCACCTCGAATTCGTCCACCGCGCCGCTTGACCTGGGTCGGACTGGGCTCGAGTTTGGATCTGCAAGCAATACTTACTGCTCGAGGAATTAGTTAGAGAAGGGTAGCCATGACATCCGGTTTGCCAATCATTAACAACGTGTGCTACACAGTAGGCTGATCATTGTGCACTTCTTTTTTTCATATGTACATCTTATATTCTTTGTAAAAGGAGGGGGCAAAGTTTTGACATGTCGAGGTGACTACATAGTACAGCGCGCAGCAAAAAAAGAGATCCCGTTCGGGAATCCTGGTTCCTCCATGGGAGGAGAGGTCAAAGGGTCATCCATCCTATGTGTTGATTCCTCCGGTAGCGTCACATGCTCATCACCTATGGACTACGACGGCGGGCCGGAACGGAGCACAAGCAAGATACAAGACAAGAAGAAAGATAGACAGCGGGACTACTGTGTCAAACCGGCCAACCGACAAGAGAATCTGAGTCGTCAGGCCTCTCCATGTCCTACACTAATAAACACTCCATCTCGCAAGCAAGAGTCAAAATCTTTCGAGATCTCGTCTCATCTTTTCTACAGAATACCTAGGTAGTGTCAGAGACCAGTACAAAGTTTGTCCCGGTAGTTGGAAACACCACATGGCTGGGGTGGTGGGCGGCGCTTTTTTTTTGCACATTTCTCAAAATGGTCTCGATCCAAACGCATGCTCACTCGGAATCCCGCCGAGATCCAACACTACCTACCACTTACATACCTAGCTTCATCACCTTGTGCGTGTACGTATATTTTGGGTCGTGGTTCTTTCTTCAGAAAGAAGTTCAGAGACCCTCCCCAGAACATGCGTGGCCCGGTGTACGCGCTAGGAGACTTCTGATACGAGAGGTTGCTGATCAGCTTGTCGTGTGCCTCTCCACGACCGCTGGGGGCGCATCTAGAACCCAGGGACGCTACGCTACCAACGAAACACGAACTACTGGCCTACGTACATGCGTTCGTTCGCTTTTTCTCCCACTCTCCTGGATCCAGATACTATCGTGGATAGAAATGTGACACACAGATGGATCTAAGACTTTTGACGATACGAATATGACGAAAGTTGGAATCAATTATTACCTGCCTACGTGCCTACAAGGAAGAAGTTCATTTCGAGGATCGTAAAGAAAAAGTAATGTGTGGTACGTGTTTATTTTTGCTTGTGCGCACTGGCACATCTATCTTACAGATGTACTGGACTTTGTTCAGTGCCTTGCCTTGCTGGGGGTGCTTTCCTGCCGAACACCTGAGAGTCGGACAGGGGGGTCCTGGTGCCTCGAGTCTCCAGTCCCAGGCGCTGCGCCAGTCAGAATCCACTCTTCTCACACACAAAGCTGTGTCACTCCTTATTCCGTCTCCCCTTTCATCAATCATAATCGCCCACACATAAGTAGGGGGGGCCGGCAAGCAGCACAATATCGAGGCAGAAGAGCCCTGGGGCCTTTTAGCCTTGGCCTTGCGAGTGGAGTTTTGGGTAGGTAGTTCGTGGGTATGTGACTTTCCTTTGGGAAGAGCCAAGACAGCCAGAGCCAGAAAAAAAAAATTCCCATTCTTGAAGAGGGCGGCGGATGTACCATGTTTGTCACCGTAGCGGAGCCACGCTACGTCCGGGTACTTGGCTTTCCAGGGCCTCCCCTCCCCTCCGTTTCCCCCCTCCCAGCGATCCCATACGCTATGGTACGCCCATTGATCCCTTCCCATCCCATCCCATCCATCCGTTGCATTGGGTATGAGCAAGTGAGAGCGGAGTGGGGTGATTGACTGGACTGGACTGAATTATAGCACAGGTACCGACGGGGAACTGGACGGACCAGACATTGACTGGCCTGGAGGATAAGGTAGTGCGTCCCTACTACGGTACGTGCGTGCGTGGTGCGGCGCGCAGTGCAATGCCAATTCTCGTTTTCTTCTTCCCCATGTACTACATTGCCTACCTAGCAGCTCCGAAGTACATACATTTACCTACCGATTTGATTATTGCCTGGCAGCCTACCACTTTACATTACACACCTCTTTTTTTGCTGTGTGTAGGTACTCACTGACAAGCACCAGCGAGTTTTGAGAACAGTGAAATCCCCCGAACTGCATCCTCGACTCTTTATTTTCCTCTTTCGTTCATTCCCTCTCATTTTTATTATTTTCCTCTCACTCTTACTTACATGCTACCTGCATACATACTACTTGTACTGCTGCGCGCCCGCCCAGACCTCTTCGCGTAACAGGAAACACTTCCCTTTTCTTCTCTCCTCTCCTTCCTCCCCTCACTTTTCTTCTCAACCACACACACATACCACACACCCGCTCGTGTGCTCGAGTCGTTCGCTTCTGCCTTTTTGTACGCTTTCCTTTTTCGTCGGCCGTCGAAACAAACTCCGGGAAACCCTTTGTGCGCCTGCGTGTCTGTCTAAATTTCTGATTTACACTGCGCAAAAGTTACCAGCTTGATTTCCAGAACTGGTATTTCAAGTATTCACTTGTCGACGACTCGGCCTGTCACGCGCAAATCGGGCGACTCGCTCCAGGTCCGCTTAAATTCAGCCACCATCGGCATCTACCTATTATACCAGAGACATTCCCGCCTCGGCGACTCGCCCAATTCTCTGTGCAACGTTCGTGCTTGCAGGAACCCCCCAGTGACATTTTATTTTTCTACCACGCCTTCACACCGCTCAAATAATTCGTGGTAAAGAAAAAAAGTCCCCGGACACGCAACAACAGGTGGAAGCCGCTCGCTCGAAAACTCGACAGAAAGGGACTCGTGCAAGAATAATAGGATTAAACCCGTCAACGGCAGCCTCTCACCAAAACCGGCAACGGAAACTACAAATTTGGACGGCAAATCTGGACAACGTCTAGATCTGCAATACGAAAAGCAAACCTTGGGGGAAGAAAGAGCAAAAAAGGCAATCAGTTCTGCTTACTGTCTAAACGCTGCCTTTTGCGCATTTGTCCGCACTACTATTTTCTGAAGCTGCAGGCATAGCGCATTTCAACAGTTTGTTGAAATTCATTAATTCTTGAAGGAAAAAATCCATCTAAGCGGAAGGGAATCTGCAGGATTTACTACCAGCGTTGGCATACACTTTTTTGCCATTCCGCGCATTTACACGCTGTGCCATTCCGTATCCAAGGTAGCCTTTTAATAGGTTTCCTGGTACTCAGGCTAGCACCAATTCAGTTGGCGAAGCGAAACGCCAGCAATACGACCAACCTCAGGATCTCTCTTTTTCAATCACTTATTCTCTCACAATGAGCGCAGCAATCGCAATGGCTCCCTCTCCGGCACCACACGATAGGCCAGCTTACGCTGACCTCGCGCCCGCTACTGCAGCGAGCGCACCCCCAGCTGTCGCGCTGGCTCCTCCGCCATCCACCTCGCCCGCCGCCACCCGCCAAGCAGCATCTTCGTCGACACCAAATGTGACTCGGACAGGCAGCGGCAGCCCGACCAGAGCCGGTCAGCACTCCAAGTCGTCTCCTAGCGCGTAAGTAATTCTGATGGCAGTCTTGTTTTGAATCCGTTTCGTGGCACAAATTCTAACGTCTGAGAATGTTTCAGTCGCAATGCACCAAGTTCTTCTACTGCTCCCAAGATTGTCGTCAAGAAGGAGCCTGGATCTCCAGTGATCCCTCCTCCTCGCCACCGACCTCGAAAACTCGACCTCTCCAAGGGTGGTCTGGCCGGTTCGGGAGCACAGACGGCTAGGCTTCCGGGTGAAAGAGACGGGCTCGGAATTATGGAGGTTGGACTCGCCTGTTTGTCTCCCGGCTTCGTCACACAAGACCCTGCCATGAAGGAACAATTGCAGCGTAGTATGAGCGTGCGAGAGCAGCAGCGCCAGATCATTGAAGCTCGTCTCCAGCAGCAGTCGGCAAAGGGCGAGCGGCCAGATACTGGCAAGGACAAGGATGGATCGAACCAGTTCGCAGCCAAAACTCCCGGCATGTCGAGACGCAACAAGGCGCCTCCAGGACTGAGCATTGTAGCACCATCCCACGAAGTTTTTGCCAACGAGCGCGTCATCCAGTCAGCTCCTCTGGGCCAAACCTTTACCGGCAGACATGACCCGCACCCGCTGACCAGACACATCACCAACCAGCCCTCGAACCTCTCGAACACTTCGCACATCCACCACGTGCCTGCGCAGCAGACGGCAAACCGCTTGCCTCCGATCGCAGACGTTTTTGGTTCTGGTATCTCGCACCACGAGGCCAATGGACGTAGCGGTCTGTACCCAACTTCGAGCCACGGTCCTCCTGCTTCGCCAGGTCACCCCCCTCAGCACGCTCAACAGGCCCAGGCACCATTGTCCAGCCGCCCTCGGGAGTACAGATCTGCCGAGGAGGCCCAACATGAAATGGCTGGCGGACGAGCTGAGCTTTTGCCCAAGCTTGTTCACTACACTGCTCACCAGCCTCCTACGCCTCCCTCCCCAAGAACCGGAGTTCCTCAGCATGACCAGAGTCGCAGTGCCAGCAAACGCCGTCGTGCAGACTACGAAGAGGGTGCCAGCCCGCCTCTGGGACATGGACCCGCTGCTACCAGACGAACTGGACCTTTCGGCAGCGGTCGCGACAGCCCCGAGACACAACGTGCCAAGAGAGAGGAATTCCTCCGCCTCTGCGAAAGAGCTTGGGATCTTTTCCACTCTTGAGCAGCACGACTTGGGCCTTACAAGCCTGTGTCTTTGTACAACTAGCTCATGATATTGATGCGAATGACACGAGATCACGTTTTCGACTATCTATACGGGAACGGGGTAGTTTCCAAGTCATGGGTATATTACACTATTCTTGGACGGACAAAAAATTGCTCCGTCTATATCAACCTATCGAAGCAGTCATGCTCTCACAGCCACAGATCGAGTCGGATGACTTGAGGATGTAATACATCTAATATGTGATCAAGGCCAAGCCCTCACTATGGAGCGGGCAATGGTCAAGAACCCAAAGCGCCTTTTCCAGCGTTGTATTCATGGGTCGACTTGATGGAACATCCGCCGGTTTTGTCATACATTAATGAAATACTTGGCAAAGTCATGACTCGGGAAGGTTAATCACAATGGGCAGCATTGCCCGTGAAAGCTTCTCTTTTCTTACTACTACTGGGGTTTCACCATCGAGGTTCCTGAGATGAGGGTCAGATGAACCTGGCGAAGCCTGGATGTTTGCGTTATGATTTGGTGACTTTGCGCTCACTTTGGAATTGGCTCTTTACAAAAGAGTCCACAAAGGGCAAGTCGCGGGAGGCGTTGTGGTTTTATTCCCCTGGGATCCGCGGCCATCCAAGGATGGTCTGCGAGAAGAAAGTATGGATGGAGTTCTCGGGTTGGTGGTTTATACATAATTCAAGAGGTCACTCTATATAGGAGCTTTCAATGGCCAATACTATTTGATCATATTTCCAATCTTTCCGCTTGTTCACCCATGTCCTTGACTTGTTAGATGTTACGTGAGCAATTCATACAGATCAGCCATTCAATGTAGTCAGGGCATCCAAGCCATTGGATTGTCAATGCGAATACTGTTGATCATCCACAGGCACCTACTTTCAAAACAAGCCAATGCTGCACTGACTTTGATCGAGCTGGCTTTAGATATGGCAGAATGTCACCATTGCCAGGAAAGTGTCGACGAAATGCCTCGTCTTCCATATTTTAAAGAGCCATAATGAGTCAAGTGAGACGCAAGTTGAAATTGAAATAGAAAATGTAGAATCGAGATGGAACTAAATAAAATGTCGGATTATCAATGTCTCTTGATCTACCTCTAATTCATGCGTATATATCTGCTTATTATATCTTGTGAAATATATTTTTTTCTC
The DNA here is from genome assembly GCA_011058875.1 of Neopestalotiopsis sp. 37M. Lineage (NCBI taxonomy): Eukaryota > Fungi > Ascomycota > Sordariomycetes > Amphisphaeriales > Sporocadaceae > Neopestalotiopsis > Neopestalotiopsis sp. 37M. Next base: position 11,466 of record SWKT01000007.1, on the reverse strand, counting down.
TCGAACATGTCTTACTTCGTAACTCGATAGTGTTATAACTCGGTATTTCAACGGAATCCTGGAGTATTTTGGCAGTACCACGCGTGTGAAGTTAACTTTCTCTATTTTCTCTTCTTCAAGGAAAGGAGCAAGTCATTTGTATTTAATGTACTATTCACATCAGCATGCATTCACGATCAAAAGTAATGATAATTGTCTCTGCTTGGAATTCTAATGTGAAAGTCCTTTGTTGGTGATACACTACAGCGGCCATGAAAAGCGTTCCGACGAGATACAGATTACCTCCCGGCCACTGTTGTGTTGTTAACACTTACACAATCATAAGCTAAACAGACCAAATGCTAGAGTCAAAGTATTCACAACGATGAAGTAGGGAATTCATTTTCAGGAAAGCTGCACCGCCGTGTGGCTCAAAACTCAACTTATCTGGTAAAGACCGAAACAAGAGTCCAAATTTGCAGGATATATATCTATGCTGCCTTCTTTCTTCTTTCTGAGATTTCGAAGCAATTTGTGCCTATTCAAAACCCATATCGCTCTAGGTGTATGTAAGACAACTTTGTAAGTCCCTTCTGCTGATTCAGCCAGCCGGTAGTCCATCAGGGTATCATTATTCTCGTGCAAGGACAGCCACAAGATTGTGTAATCTCGAGTAAACGTCTATATGCCTGGATCAATATCCTTGATATCAAAATTTCCCCTCGTGGCGAGTCTCTCCGTGGACATCACTTAGGTTTGCTATCAACAAATGCGACAGGATAATTCGCGAGTAACAACAGTTCAACAGGAAACCGGTATGTGGCGAGGTATTGTGAAGAAAAGCCTCACGTTACTCTGCCCTGGCATATACGTGGAGAGTCCTATACTTTGACTCGCAGGAAACGTTTTATGCATCACACTTCCATCAAGGTTATACATCACTTCTCAAACACTTTTGACATGAAAGCTCAGTTGCTTACACATCTACTTCTACAACGGTCTTACATCACCTCCATCGTACATATGCATCATATCTCCAGGTCCATCTAATATGCAGGTTCGAATGGACCCTTTATCTCCCGTGGTGGAAAGAACAGAAGCATTAGTATCATGTCAGATAGCAAGGCTTGCTATACGGCGAGAACGGCTACTTGGAGTTACGTCTATATCTGTCACCAAGAAACGAACCGTCACATATGTAGTTGACTAGAGCAGGATCGTTGATTTTGATTTTGTTGGACAATTGAATGTTTAAATATCTATCAAGCCAGTCGAGTTCGACTTTGCCCATGGAAACATTCTAATGCCTTATGTAATGCACTGAACTCAACTCAAAATAAAGGTCCGCAATGGTATGATATGACCTATTCTGATCGCGCCGTTCCAAGTACATGTAGCCGAGAGAGGCCAAGTTGAAACACTTGGGGAATCTCGAGATCTAGTATGCCCTTCTAGACGCCGCGATGCAGAATTCCACCCGATCCGTCGAGTCTTGACCTCGCGCCGTGGTCTGCGACTTCTGAGTGGTAAACAGTTGGTTGTGCAACCTTCAATCCTCCAGGCAGCTGGATCAAGCGAATAGCTCGGTGCCTATGAGTAGTCACCAGGACGACGCTGATGTTCTCGTGTACAAATGAAAAAAAGTCGTCAATTGTGACATTCGCTCGTGAGGTGCTACCATAGCCCGTCTTAATCAAATCGTGAGACGCGCTGCGCAGGTCGAACTTCGTGACAATGTCTTCTTTTGTGCTTGCCAATCAATGCCCAAAATCCATCTTGTCAAGGTATAAAAAATGCGTCAAAATGTGTAAAGTGAGAAATGAAGAAGGGTGTGAAAAAAATCATGAACGAGAGAACTCCGCAACTCCTTTGCTAAAGCATGAAGAACTCTTTCAACCATTCAAGCAGGACGCTTGCTCCGATAGATGAAATGTCCGAGTGTAGGTGCTCGAAATGCTGCGAATGTGGAACCAGGCATATGTAGCGGCAGACACACAAGGGAACCCGTCAGTGCCTTGGAAGGGACTGCTCTCGACTCCAGTGTTGAAGTGTGTCAGATCTTTGTGAATGCATGAACTTCGAATCAAAGACCCTCCTCGCCAGCCTTGCAGAGTTTGATCTCACGGCCCCATTCCGATTTGAGAACCTGTGAGGCGGTAATGCGCCGAGAAGGATTGGGATCCAAAATCGAGTAGATGACATTACGACACCGAGCCTGGCAAGCTTGTTAGGACATGACTCTTCACCATAAAACAAGTTGGAGAAACTTACGCGGTGCAACGACTCTATGGGACCATACCCCTCCTCATCGCGACGGCCCTCGAGGTAACGCTCATAGAACTCGTCCTCATCCTTCTTGGCGACACGCCACAAGTGTCGACCCGTGCGCATGGCCATGTAAATAACACCACATGCCCAAACGTCGACAGCACGTGCATCGAATTCCTTGTCTGTGTACTCCTCGGGAGCGATATAAGGCGCAGAGCCACACAGGCCAGAGACCATGTGAGGATCCTCCTCCCAAGCCATGCGGAAGCATTCACCATTGCCAAAATCGGTAATCTTCAGAGCGCCGTGAGATGTCAGAAGGAGATTCTCAGGCTTCATATCACGGTGGGCAACACCCATCTCGTGCATGTACTCAACGCCGCGCATCATCTGCTTGAAGTAACAGTCCGCCTCCTGAACCTCTAGTTTGCCAGCAGCCAGAACAAGGGTGTACAAGTCTCCACCCGAGCAGAACTCCATGACCTCGCAGTAATCGCCCTTTGAATCCTTAAGCAAATCAAGGGTGTGGATGACATTTGGATGGCGTAGGGAGGAAGAGATACAGAACTCGGCGGTCAGGCGTTTGCTATATTTCTTCTCTGTCTCCTCGGGCCTGCGGCGGAACTCCTTGACAGCAAAAAGCTTCTCGCCGCCATTGTCAATCTTTTTGTGGGATATCCTGACAATGCCAAAGGCACCGCGACCGACAACCTCTTGGCACTTGCCGTACTTCTCAATCAGCGTGCTGGTAGCACTGGGACCACCCTTTCGGTCTCCGGCAAGGGATTCCTTCTCCTGCTTCAGCGTATCTACCCAATTCGATACGAGCGACAGATCTGCTTCGGGGGCCTGTTCGTGTTTCCTTCCCAGCAGAGACTTCCACATGTCTGAGAGCTTCTCCTGGCGCTTGCTGCCTTTGAGGTGGTGCTCGTGACCACCCTGCACATTCGGGTTCTGAATATATCTTTGCGACTGGCCATTCTTGGCGGCTGAGGTGGCCGCAGTGCCCTCGGGGGCTTTGTTGGTAACAGACTGTTTCCGTACTGGAGGAGCCCTTGCGACAGCGGCGGCGCTTGGGGCGGGGGTCGACGAAGCAGTAGATGTGTCGCCGTTGACAGAAGAAGCCGGCTTGGGGATGTCGCCCTTGCTGGAAAACATTCTGGTCAAGCGGTCCTTGACGGAAGCTTTTTCGGGTTGCTTCGGCTGACCCTCGGCATTGAGGGGTGCGACAGGCTGGCCATTCTGAGGCTTGAGTTTGGGTGATCGAGTGGACAGATCCACGGATCTTATGGACGACGGCTGTGAAGCTGGAGGGGTCGTCTTATCCGAGGCGCTCGTCATTATAGAAGAGCTGGACATTGTCATGATAAAAAGCGTCGGGTGGCTTTCTTGTGATGTTGCTTGTCTGCCGGCTTGGGACCAAGAACCAAGGGTTCTGCCGGGGTGCTTGGCCGTGGGGTAGAGCCGACTGGGGGGCGGTTTGAGTAAATGTGACGCGTCGGTCCAAAAGGTGGATGGTGGAAGAGACCTGAGGTGACCGGCTTTGTGTTACAGATGATGACAGTGGTGGCGGCGGGATCGCCTGGGGGGTGGGCTAAGCCCGAGTGCTGGCAACACAAACGTGAAGAGCAAAACAACTGCTGCTCCCAATGGCGGAACTTCTTAATTTTTTTTTCTTCCCAGGACCAGAGAAATAGAAAGAGAGGGAGGAGATCGGAAAAGCGGGTTACGGTCGAATTTGTAGGGTGTCGACTGACTGAACGCACCGAAAAGGTCCGGTGCGCTACAGGTGCTGACCGGCACTGTGGCTCTAGTGCTCTTTGGGGTCTGGCGCTGGTGCTAAGTAGCGGGCGTTTGGGGGAATTTGCTAGCGAGGCGAGTTTTTTTTTGTACTGGAGGGCGAAGAGAAAGAAAAAAAAAAAAATCGAAAAAAAAATCGACGCCCAGGGTCAAGTCAAAAGCAGGACCTCCGACCAGGTATTGTCGGCAAGCTAGAGAATCGCCGCCCCTCTCTCCAGTGGGGTGACTGATGGGCTTCTCTTTATTGTTACTTTTTAGCTCAGTTTCCAGGGCAGGTGCCACTAAAAACAGGTAGCAAAAAAAGTGAGGCGCTTGTGTCGGTTTTGTCAGCAAGCTGAAGGATGGAATGTGAATCTCTTATTTTCCTTCTTGTGCGCTCGCTTATTGCTGAGCTGAGTAGATCCAAAAGTAGGTACGTAGCAGTCGAGTGTTTCTAGAAGCACCGCCTTGGTTGTGTGTGCACACACGACGCACAAAAAGGGGGCGAGGCGACGTTACTGTTTGACCAAATGGGTAGTCTCTTATGACTTGTGTGAACTTAGAAACGTCGATGGTAGATGCAAAGACCCCCAAAACGAGTAAGTCAGGGCAGCAGTTCTCTGACTGGCTGGCTATTGTGTGTCTAGCGGGTAGATGGTTGTGTTGATCTGGTAGCTTGGCGGGAGGAACCTACGACTGGTTCCTACAAGTGTCAGAGGACGAGCAATGGAAACAACTCAAAGTGACTTCGGTATGTTGAGTTGTGGCCGATCATGATTATATTGTCAAGAACAAGCGGGTATTGAGAGATAGCGGCAACGTTGGCTCGCGCATTCGCTGTTGTGATTGACTTATCTGCTTGCTAGTAATGTAAACAAGTAGGTCAAGGTAGGTAGGTACTGACGACACGGTTCTGCAAAGACTGAATACATACAGCAGCAAAATGGGCGGATCAGATGCCAGTCTGGTGAATAATAGACGAGAAAGTCGGAGTGGGCCGTGGAGCAGAGCCAGAGAGAAGAGCCCTGGTCCAGGTGCAAGAGTAATGTAGCGTAAGTAGAAAAAAGTAGGTACAAAGCAGTCGTAGTGGACTGCAGGCTGCTGTATGGGGCTCCGATTGGGGTTGTGCAGCGACCTAACCTTACTGTAGGTACAGAGTACCGCAGGTCAGGTCGGCTATGGAGTACAGGTTGTCGTAGCTAGCAGAGGACCGCTAAAAATTCATGCGTCAAATGGCGATTCTTATTATGGAGAAAGGATGCCGGGCTGCTGGCCGAATTCGAGTCGTGGAGGCGAGAGAAGCCAACAGGCACAGACGGAAGAGTGCTATGACCAAGGCAATGAGGCTTAAAAACGACAACGTAACCTAGGTAAAACAAAAATTTATTTGTGTCGAGAGCCTTCTAGGGTACGTTGGTAATAATGTATGTAATAATCCAGGCAATACGTAGGTGGACGGATGACGAGCAGGTCTGGTGCTGCTGCGAATACGTAGTAGGTCTGGTCGTTCGGCTACACAAACTCCAAAAGTGGGAATCGATACCCAGCAACTATGATGCGGTGGGAATTGCGACAAAAACTACGGTAATGGATATGGATTGACGGGGTGAGTGAGCAGCAGACGAGAGGAGAGCGAGAGGCCTCCCTCTTCTCCAGCAATTGAGGAGAAAAGGTGCAGCAAGTGGTATTAATACGGACAAAGAATGTACCTGGGGAGCCCCATTCTCACTTCCCATGGCTCCGGTTGGCGCAAAAGCAACAGCGGCCGACCGGACTCGAAAGTCATCATAACCTTTGGATCTGGGACTTGTCTGCTGCTGCAGCTTGGGATGAGGGGATCAAGCACACACATGGACCCATGATGAGATCTTGGCGTGGGATAAGCCGCTGACTCCATGTCACTCGTGTGCAGATTCCCACTGGCTAGCATCTTACGGCAGGTTGATTCAACTCGAATGGATTCGACTGGGGGCTACTCCGCCCGCCATGTTCCGTACAAAGAAGCCGGCAAATGCAGGGCCTTGAGCCTTGAAGCAACTCTCGGCAACCGACCAACATTCTCCCTATCTGTCAATGACACTAACACTGACATTGACTGACTATCTGTCCAGGTAGCAGGTAGATAGGGCAGTAAGGTAATGCAATGTACGCAATGACTGAAACGAAACACAATACCGAGACTTCTTGGAACGGCTCGAGATCGAGGCTAAGTAATCCTCAAATGGTCTGCTACGCTAGGTTAGGGGTGTGCAATGTATGCAATGTGCTGGATATGCACCTCCAAATCCTCCACCGCACTATGCCATGCCTGCAGGATACAGCAGCAGCCCGAGGTAGGTCTGGTGTCTGGTATTCCGTACATATCACATCGAGTAATGATAATAATAGCTGCAGGTGTGTTACCGAGGCTCTGGAAGTGCAGAAAACAGTTGGCTACTAAGTGACCGTACGCAAGATCAAAACCGAAATCGCATAAAATCGACAACGGCGACTACGGGGTAGGTTTCTTTCAAGATGGATCAGATCATGCACAGTTTGTGCCATAATTGCCTACTTGGATTTGGCGCCGATGGCGCTGCTGTGTAGAGATTTTGGTGATTTTGTCTTCAATTCTTGAAAATTCTATACATTATGGAGCATAGCTGACATCAGCTCGGATATCTCCAACAGGTTGCAGCCCTCACCCATTGACGGTGGCAGATGAATTTCAGTCTTTTTCCTCACCACTCACCTTCTCAAAGTTTATGAATTGAATCGGCAACCTCCTATTCTGGCCTCTCATGGCTAGAGAGTCTCCGAGACCCCTGCCAAGCCTGCTGTGACAAGGGCTCGGATGGAAGTCTTGACTGAGAATGATTCATTGCCTATCATATGATTCCGATCACAAAGAACAGGTGTCACGCCAAATGGTCGTTACCTTTGTGGCTTCTCATCATGTGATCTCTACTTGCAAACATGATAATATTTTGACGAAGGCGCCGCGAATATCGAGAAAAGAATGCGATCCTTTTTACCTGCCCTGACGGGTTTGTCAGCGCACGGTCAGAAGCAATAAAAATACATTTATTAATATGCGGCTGTTGGATCTCGCCTAGCATTCGGTCTAGAACAACCCTGACCTTCTGGAATGCATGCCGACAATTATAATGGAAACTACGAGGGAGGTCTAGTGCAGAGGCGGCGTTAAAAGAATTGACGATTTTGAAAGTCTGAGAGATGTGCCGATGCACGTAGCCGGACGTATCTACTTGCTCTCAAGAGTAGAGACTCTGCAAACTCATCAAACTTCAATATCAAGATTCCCATATTTCCTATATCCAATTTTTTGATCATCATTCCGAGTGCCAACGCGGAACGTGTTTTCCAGCTCCACCCGAGACCCGTAAATTATAGGCAGTATAACGTGGTAGGTAGGTAAGGGGAGCTCCCAACGCCCAGCACCGAACGGACCAGTTGTTGTCGACGGCTATGGGTCTTCCTCATTGAGCGGTTCTCTTGACCCCATCGGAACGTCTACTAGCTCCAGCAGCCAGCAGCCAGTTACCTAGTCCAAGCAGGCTAGGTTATTAAGTGCTAGGTAGGTAGGTGTACTCTTCCGGCAAGAAGCCGACATTTTTCTTACTTGTTACTTCCTTGTTGGCTCACCCGCGGCATTGATTTGCACTGGAAATTCAAAGGTTTTGTATGAGGCATTTCCAGCAGTAACAGCAGCAACAACAACACGCACTTCCAATTACCACAAACGTGGAATTACCGTGCACACATTGTTTGTCGTCGTCTCAAAGCAGCTCCCCGCGTTAGGGGAAAAGAGCGACCGACCACCCAACACTTCCCGTCATGTCATCTGCTGCCAGCTAGCCAGCCAAGAACTCAAGCGCTGGACATGGTCTGTCTGTACATATGTCTCCTCTCACGTCGTGTTCCGAGCAGCACACTAGAGAAGCAATGTAACTTTCACCGCTTCCAAAAGAGCTCTTTCTTTGATACCCTCCTTACTCCAAAAGTATGCTTGTCGACTTATACGTGACATCCATGTCAATCTCCCTGCGCGGTCAAACGGTGGCCCAAGACACGAAATGGACACGGAGTTACGGGTCGCGCATAGTGTGCAGAGTAGTGTACGGATCTGTACCTACGTACTCGCAAATTGGGGCTCTATACAAGTAATGTCGGTTTGGATTTGCAATTTGTTTGATGATCTGGCACTGCGTCTCGGATCTGTGAAGGACAGTTCCCCGTTACCACACGATTTGTTCGCCAATATTGCCATGCTCAACAAATGCCTAAGCAACCTGGCCTGGCATGGCAGCTGGTGGTAGTATTCCGTACACCACACACACCAAGCAACGACACACACACACACACACATCGCGGGGCCTTGGCGTCTGCTGCCATGCAAAGCTTAGTTGCGGCTTTTCGAACACAATTGCCCCATAAAGAGCAAAGCTGTTCTCAATCCACCATTCACCATCCGTCCCCCCGGCTCTCCGGGTCTATCTTCGAAGTACTGCTTGCCTTGTGCCTAGATAGCCCCCATTTTCGGCTGGCAACTGTTTCCTCCTGCAGATGATGGTTTTCCGAGCTCATGGCCGACCGATTCCGGATTGGTCAGCAGTGGTTGTCTCTCATGTACCATGCATACTAACTGCTAGTAACTACTGTGTACGTCCATGGCTCGCTCGGCTGTTCATCTCAACTCGACGTGCTTGCTGGCTAGCGGAGCCCCGTCCGCCTGCCGCCCGCCTACCAAGGATTTTGCGGGACCTTTGGGCCTTGTGGTATACCCGCGGGCAGCGCCAATGTCTTGACCGTATCGCGTGAGGACATGCGATGCGACAAGAACGTCCAAGTCTATAACTCTTTCAATTCTCACTGCAGATGCGGCACAGAATGGCCCGATAGTCTATTTGCTAGTAGGAACACCCCGAGGCCTCCAACAAGTCTCTCTCTCCCTCCAGATATGTCGCCTATCACAGATGGCCAGTCTTCGCACACTACTGCATGCATACATTCAGAACCTTATGCCATTTACCTACACCATGTGCTAACTGCCATGTCATGTACGTAGTGTATACTGCACTACTCCCGAGGGGGTTCCCTGGACGGAGTTTCGGGGTCCTAAACAGACTATTACTGGATACACAGACGTACCTCAGAGTGCCTACACAGCCGGCTATGACCTCAACCATGAAGATCACGGCGGGCGCAAGTGGATTCACGTGACTAGTGTAGACCACAACTAACGCGACAAACCTAGGTATGCATGCCAGCGCAGCTGAGCACAAGACCACACTTTTTCTTAATTCCCAGCGAACCGGCTGTGCGGGATTATGACGCTTCTGGCAAATCCATGGGTCACAGTCATTGTTACCAGTACCAGGCACTGGCAGAATCCTATCAGTCTATTCATGGATCCGCCGGTTTCATCAGGGTTCAACCAACGGGGCGCATCTGCCATCTCATCGGATCTGACGTCACAATTTACCGAGTGATCTACGAGGGAGACAATTACACTCTGCTCACAATCCTGAAACTTCCTTCCTGTGCTTCTAAAGATAACAAGACCCCTGCTGGATTTGCAAATTGCCGGTATCTATTCCCAGAACTGCCTTGCGCCAATAGAGACAGCCTCGTGCTCGAGGTCTGTCAAATCAATGGCTCAAAATATTTCTCATGGATGGGCATATCTTTGTTGACCGTCTCTTCTGCCGACCTGACCGCTTGGAGTGACAATGTAACACCAGACGTCAGCCGCGTACTTTTGATATACATATCACAAAAACAAGACAGCGCAGTGTGCCGCCCGCTGCATGCTACCGTAAAGCCCATGCCTTATGGTACACAACCAGGGGACTTTGATAATGCAGGGTGCCATCCACAATCATAGCTTGGGTAGGTAGTAGTGGTTCGTTCGACAATTCCCAAGTCAGAGAAAAAAGCTACAGGCCAAGGAATGCAAAGCCACCCACGAGTGCGCACTCATCGTCGATTTGTTTCCATCCATTGAAAGAGTTTCAGCTATGCACATTACTACGCACGCGCTAGGGTCCCCTTCTCCCTTGCAGATGACGAGCTTTTTTATGGTTGTTGTGCTCCTACCGAAGCATACTATTATAAACTTATATGCAGACCCGGGAGAACCCGAAAACACAAAACCCAAAAAGCAAATGATGGTGTGCACACAGCCATTCAAAGCCATTACGCGACTCCTTCTACTGCTACTGGCTGCAAAGTCAAAAAAGGATGCGCCATGTTCATAGCCACAGCCAATCACTGCCACTTCTCTCCGCAGCCAGCAGTCTTTAATGATTAGAAAAAGAAAATACAAGAAGCAATTTGGCATGACCGCTCAAGGGTCGCTGCTGGATTGATGGTCGCACGATCGGCCCACTTCGGCACGGGAAGGCTTACATAGACCTCAGACATATGTAGGTCTATAACAGCTCATATAGGACACGGTAGGAAGGTCGACCAGCCAATCATGTCGCCAGGTATTGGCGTGCTCTTTGTCTCTGGTTCATTGGTTCGTTCTGTTGTCCCTTCATGTCGACACCTTGAGAAAGGTTATATATCGCGGTTCTGCCCTGTCTGTATCATGTTCCCCATTGGTCAGAGTATGGTTGGAGAACAACTTGATTGCTACGTTGTTATCACGGAAGATAAGAACTCACGGTCGACATAATATTTCACTATCTCGGGAGATGTAGAATAATTATAGAAAGCTCAGTCCCGCCAATCATGGATCGTGTAGGTCTATGCCCCTTAACAGACTATAATGCGCAATCGAGATTTGACAGGGATGAGTATACTGCACGTTCGTACCTGACTCACGTATTTGAGACCTGCCAGTCATATCTCCTTGCCGGACTGAGCATGACTTGTGACCCATGCACGTCGGGTTCCACAGATATCTGAATTCTGACTTGGACTCATACATCTTCGGTATGTTTCGTTGCATTACTGGAAGTACGGATGCCAAGTTATGCCACCCCTATTGAGGCTGATGATTGACCATGGGTCCCCTCATGGGCACCGAGAAGGACAAGAAGTTCGTAATAAAGCGTCTTCACTACGCCGCCAAGATAGTCTCTCAGCGAAGAAAAGTCAAAAAGAATCCGTGATTCTATGACCGTCCTAGACTCCAGCATAATCGCCGAATCCAAAAGCTAGCCCAGTCCGATCTCATGGATCATGTTCTTGAGATGGCAAGGCATGATATGAAGGACAGCGAAGCTCAACCTGGAGCTCAGGTCGACGATTCGGATGACCCCTTGGTTGATAAGAACACTGACTCTCCAGGGAATCTAGCGAAATAGAGGATGTAGAAGAAAAGGATTAATACCTCGTGATCAAGTGGTATAAAACGTGAAAGTAGATTAAATTAGCAAGGGATTTTCTTTTATTTTTCTTTATATTTTGCCTTTTTTTTTCGACTTTTTT